>CM076581.1:246230480-246925680 GCA_034641835.2 Pinus albicaulis
AAATTATATTATGTGTGTAATATGTATATAAAATTATATATATATATAGATATAGATATTTCATTTATTGTCAATTAGGTTTTATCAATGTATAAAATAAAAATGAAAATGAGATTTTGTATTTTAATTTCTATTGTTATTATTCTTTTTCTTTTTCTTTTTCTTTTTCACTTTCAATATATAACTTTGTGAACATTTTCTAATATCTTGGTATCGATTTCGTTAACAAGAGATTTCTTATTTTGATTTCACTATCTTCTCTAAACATGTCAATATAACTTTTAGATTTGTTCTTCGTGCTTTACCAAACTTTACTAATGCTATAAGACATTAGGCTTTCACCAATTTCTCAAAAAAAAATTACTTGGTTCTATGCTTCTTAAACTTATGGGTTGAATTCCGTCTAATATTCATCTATTTAATTCTAATTAGTCGCCCACATGGTGATCTTGAATTCAAATTCTATCTAAATCATTTAAACATATGAGAATTTTCTTTAATGTCATTTCATTGAGTTCAATTAAATTGAATTTTATTTTTAAGAATATCATTTAGAAATCAAAGTTTTATGGTACTTAATTTTTTTTTCCAAATTTAAAAGATTAACTCTTTGTGAATAAAACAATAATGTATTTGTGATCAAGTAAACAAAGCATAGACTTTTAAGGAAGAATCAAAGATGAGATGGAAAGAGAGAAGTTAAGGAAGAAGATTACTTAGGAGATCTATTGAGAGATTATTATGGAAATAGTTATTCATATGGTTCAAGTAATTATTTAATTATGATAGTGTTATTAGAGTGATGCACAACCAAATTTCAAGATTAAAATTGGTAATTAACCTATACAAATTCTTACAGAATTATGTATGTGAGGAAATTGGCTTCCTCAATGCCATGAAATCTTGTATATTGTAATTTATTTCCTTCAGTAAGCTTACTGAAAGAAATCTCCTTTTTATAAAACTTAACTAGATTTTTTGAAATATTTATCTGTGAAATCAAACATTTTGTTTAATGTCATGGACATAGTGTCCCAATTGAAATACAAAAGGATACCAATAACTATCCCATTTTTTATGAAAAATATTTTCTTATTCATTAATCCAAACATCACATTCAAATGAAGTAATAAAAATTTAACTGATATGAATATTGTTATAAGATATGTGTCATCTTTTGATGAATAATGAATTTTAAAAAATCACAATAATTATGATATGATATAACAAATTAATCCAAACATCACATTAAAATGCATTAATAAAAATTTAATTAATATGAATATTTTTATAAGATGTGTCGACTTTTGATGAATAATGAATTGAAAAAAATCACAATAATTGCACTGTCGCACATCGATGTTTCTAAAAAATATAAAATGAACATCAGTGCGTGTCAGTTACTGTACACCGATGTGTTTGTATGATAGAGAGCACCAGTGCATTTCTACGACTTATGGGCACCACACAAATACCAATACCAATTATAAATCTTGGTGTGTTTGTGTGATATTGTGCACCGGTGCGTTTATGTGAGACTACGCACCAGTGCGTTTGTACGACCTATGGGCACCGCACAAATACTAATACGAATTAGAACAATCGATGTGTTTGTCTGATATTGCACACCATTGCGTTTCTATAAGACTATGTACCAGTGCGTTGATACGACCTATGGGCACCACACAAATACCAATACCAATAGAACGACCTCATGCGCTATATCACCAATAGTTCACCCGGTGCGGTTTTAGACCTTTATGGCCTAGTGCATGCACCTTCGACCGCCCCAGGCCACCGTCTAGATGACACGCAACTGTGCGTTGACACCTTGGTAGCCCACTGATGAAAAAAACATCCGTAATAACCTCCGACCACCTATTGTTTTTAGTTGTGTTGAAATTCCGTTAAAATCTCCACCAAAACCTCTGTAACCGTAAACAGATGTTGTAGCAAATGTGTTTTTCACAATTTTGGCAAATTTTATAACACTAAAACTCTCCTTTATAACCTCCTATAGAGGGTCTTTTCCTTGTAGTGGAAAAAATTCCAATTTACCATGACCATAGGGCCAAATGATGCAAGTGTCATCAACAAAACTCCTCTATATTTTAGGGAGAAATTGAGAAGAGGTTAAGGCATTACTCTCAAAATATTCAATGAATAAGTTAGAAACTATAGGGAAAATAGGGGAACCCATCGCCACCCCGCAAGTGTGCTCGTAGAAATCACCTTGGGAACTGAAGAAAGTAGAGGTGAGGGAGAGGCCAACTAATTTGGTAGTGTCACTGTCAGTGATACTATTTATGACATTAATGGCCTCTTGAATGGGGATTTTGATATAAAATGATACAACGTCAAATCTCACTAACAGATCCCCGTGGTCAAGCCATTAAAGGCGGAAGCAAAGTCCTTAACAAAGGAATTAGTGCAACCAACAAGAGCTTTGAGCTTTTGAGCTAAGAATTTTGCAAGAAGGTAAGAAATCCCACCTATTGTGTTAATAATAGGTCTCAATGGGGTGCCAACCTTATGAACCTTTAGAAGGCCATAAATTATGGGGGTGAGGGGATTTCTTTCAGTAAGCTTTTTGCAAAAAGGTTTAAAGGAATTAATGGATTTAATGGCGTTCATAACTTCTTTGGAAACTCTTTTAATTGGATTCTTATTGAGCTTGATGTAACTACTACTATTATGAAGATTGTCAATGATTTTGTTAATATAGTAAAATTTATCTAAAATGACAATTGCCCCACCTTTGTCAATATCGAGGTTATTTCTAAAGGCTTTAAGGGCAAGGAATTCACTTTTGCTAAGGATTCTTTTGGGAGGCTTAGCCTTCCTAAGAATGATAGCACATCCTTGCCTAATACATTCTTTAATATTATCAGGAAGGTCTCTAATGCCATATTCAATGTTACAAATGATATCATCAATGGGAATCTTCTTAGGGGCAAGGGGAAAATTAAGCCCTTTATCAAGAAGGCTAAAAACATATGCCATTTTGATATATTCACCTTTACATGGTACACACATGAGAAAAATTTGTATATTTTGTCTGTATTAATTTGAAATCATGATTTTAAATCTTAAAAATAGTTGTTTTCATTAAAAATAATTATTTTATATATTTTTTAAAGGTTTGTTCAATGAGATCTAAGAAGTTCAATTTGAAAACAGTTGCTAGAGATATTTCAACCTCAAACTTAGCACACACACACACAGATATATATATATATATATATATATATATATATATATATATAATAATAAATTCAACATTGAAATATTTTATTTCTTATTCCTATTTTTTTTTGAAGTACACATTTTAATTATATTAAACTTTAAAAAGGTACCTCCATGTTTAAAAAAAAAAATTAAATATTATAATTTTATTTTATTTTGTTTATTAAGTTGTATGAGTATGGATATGATTGACTCAAGGAAATATAAGCCATCAAAATCGCCATACCTGGCCTCCGCCACACTAGCCCTTAACATGGATAGATTTTTTCAAATAAATTTCAAACTAGTGACCTTCATGTTGAGAGTACCTTAACAATACACCTCATCACATTCTCATTTACCCTCCTCGTGTTAAGTTTTGTTTTATTACACTATGAATACTTCCCCTCATATTTCTAAGCCCCCCTCTAGTAAAGGCAGACCAAGTAAAATTACATTAGATAGTCTCTATGAGTACATTGAGTCTTTAGAAAGATGAAGAGAAGAAAGAGAAAATAATTTTAAACTAGAACTAACAAAAATGCTTGATAAAATAAAATAAAATACTAACAACCACAAATCATTAGAAAATCAAATAACCACACTCGAAATTGAACTCCAAGAAATGAAAAGTAAAATTCAAGAAATAGAACATAGTAAACAAACAATGGTTGAAGAAAATGACACCCTGAAAAGCTAGATTTAAAATATAAAAGAACAACTGCATAATAACTCAACTCCAAATAACACATAAAATAACTTAGATATTAAACCCATCAAATAGGAAATTAATAAATTAATTTTTCTCGACCATGAGTGCCACAAATGAGCCTTAAATCTTATAGTTGCGGGTATATAAGAACAAAACAATGAAAACACATTAGAAATGGTTAAAGAAAAATTAAAAACAAAATCTCAAATTGAAACAACCTATCTCACAGAAGCAATAAGGGTCAGAAATATGCTTGAGAATAAACACAGACTCATCTGTGTCAAGGTCAATTGTCATGAACATAAACTAGATATACTCAGGAAATCCATAAGCCTAAAAGGAACAATAATATTTATAAATTAAGATCTCATTCCAAAATACCAGGCTGAACTTAGGAAAGAAGTCCAAAAGGTCAAGGATGCAAGAAAGGTCGAGAAATGGGCAATCATTAGGAATAGGAAAGCTATTATTAGAGATAGAGTCTCAAGCACGAGTGATAAATAGGGATTTTCATAACTTTGAATCCTCTTTTGGAACTGTCATGGATTTCCATGGTGTAAATGTCCTATGTTAAGTTGGATGCCGAGTGATATTGACCTTATTCTCTTAGATGAAACATTGGACCATGATGAATCTAGGGTCCCTCACCTCGACGATTTCACTCTTTAGTCTAGTTGGAATAAGAAATCCTCTCAGAGGGGTTTTGGTGGTATAGTCTGCTATATAAGGAACATTTTTTCCTCTCACATCTGACTTCATAAAATCGACCCCTTCAATCAATACATTTGGATTGGAATCTTTGATTCTACCAGCAATAGGATCTTTCTTGAAATCTATTATTTCGCTCCTATCAACTCTATATCCTATAAGAAGAACAACATGGATAAGAATTGTGCTTTCAATTCTTTAGAAAAAGAATGTTCAACCTGAGAAAGGATGGTAATATCCTTTTACTATGAGACTTTAATGCTAGAGATGTTACTAACCAAGCCATTACATTAAGCAACAACTCTAACTTTGACCCCTTTGGCTTGATGAATATAGTAACTTAGCTAATAAATTCAAGAGAAAATTTGAAGACATTATCAATAACTTATTCGGCACTGAGCTCCTCAAACTTTGCAGTTCCCAGGACCTAATTATTTGTAATGGTATTAAAAAGTGGCCCCTCTTTGGTCAGATGACATGTTTCCATGCGTTGGGTAGTAGTGTCGTGGATTATGCAATTTTTGACATCCTCGTCCTCAACAATATTACAAAATTTGAGCTTCTTAATGGTTTTGAGCCTGGCTCTAACCACAAACCTCTATCTCTATCCCACAATATTGCTATGCATACCACCCAAATGCAGGAGACCAATGAAAGAAAAAAGACACATTCGCATCGATAGAAGTAAACCAACCTCTTCTTAAGGGATTTAGAGAGGGATTTAGGCCCCATGAATTATAAAAATAACATTGATCTAATTTATTACCATTTCACTACTATCCTTTCCAACACCATTAGTAAATTTTCTAATGATATTTCATTTAAGCAGTCTAATAGAACTTCCAATCCATGGTATGAAAAAGATTGCAAAATTTCCACGAAATCAATCAAAAACACTGCTAATGAAATCATTAAGCTGCCTAATATCAATATATACAAAAATATCATTAAGAGGAACAAAATATCACTATTTATAAAATATAGGATTATCTTCTCCACCATTCTAAAGTCGTGCCAAAAAAATTTTGGCGGAATTTTATTTTCCATAAAACCAAAGATAACCATTCTATCCCCTTAGAAAAATGGGACAACTACCTTAAGAAGTTGTATGACTCTCCGGACACTATGGGAACCACCTTAATCATTATGATTAAGGAGGATATATTATCTCCTGGGGACATTGAGTCTGGTATTAATAAGTTCGCTAATGGAAAAGCTAAAGATATTGAGGGATACCAAGATGAGATCCTTAAAATGGGAAGATCTATACTCATTCCTTATCTCCACAAGCTTCTCAATTTGGCTGTAGTGCATGCCTTCCCTCGACTTTGGACACAAAGCCTTATTGAACCTATATTTTAAAATGGGGATAAGAGTGTTCCATCTAACTACAAGACCATTATGGTTAGCCATATCCTTGCCAAGATTTATGGGCTCATTTTAGAGAAGAAGCTTAGCCTTTGGCTTGAAAGGCAGGGAAAAAGAGTTAAAGGGAAAGTTGTTTTTAAGAAACATCACTCGACTATTGACCATCTGGTCAGTCTTAGAATCATTGCGGAGGAATGCCACAATATTAAATTCAATCTCTTTTATTGCTTTGTGTACTTTAGAAAATATTTTGATATTGTTCCTTGAGATAAATTTTGGGAGAGAGTTAAAGAGATCATGATCCCTCCTGAGCTGAGGATTGTTGTGATCTGTCTCTATGAGATAATCAACAAGGGGTGGTCTAAAGACATTAAATAAAATATTGGAGTAAATAAAGGGTGTCCCCTATCCCCTACCCTTTTTGGCATATACATCGATAAGCTAGAGGGATTTCTATAATCTGCAGTGTGCAAGGGCACCGAGCTTGTTGGTGTTCTCATTATTCTTCTCCTCTATGCTGATGATATTGTTCTTCTTGCAAAAATCCATGATGGACTTGACAAAAAACTCCATATTCTTCATGAATATTGCTCCAAGATGGGTATGACAGTTAATACCGATAAGACTAAAGTCATGATCATTAAATCCAAAAATATCACCCATGGTAGTTTCATGTATAATAACCAATACTTAAAGTAGGTTTCTTCTTATAAGTATTTGGGCATTGACTTCCCTCATAATCTAAACTGGAATTACAACATCGAGAAAAGGATTATTGGGGGTTGGAAATATTATTATGAGCTTGAAAAAAATTGTAAGTCGGTTGATATTTACATTTTGAGTAAAATGAGGTTCCTCTTTGAGACCCTTGTCACCCCTGTTGTCTTATACGGATGTGAAGTTTTGGGTTTCAATATATCCAAAGAGTCATGGAGGAAGATTGAGATGATTCAAAATAAATTCATAACCTACAACCTTAAGATCAAGGGAAATACTCCCTATCCTATCCTCTTGATTGAATATGGTTTGTCCCCCATTGAAAGTATGGCTATGTTTAGATATTTGATGTATAAGAAGAAGCTTGACAACATGGAATCAAAAAGGCTCCCTAAAATTACTTCTAATTGTAGTCAAAACCCTCGCCTTCACCTCAAAAACGGGTGGCATAAGGATGCCTAGTCCTAGCTCAACCATTGGGGAATTAAGGAGGAGCTCAGTATGGGAAGAAAATATAACATCAAAAATACTATTACCTCCAAGTTTAAGGACAAGTTGTGGGAGGATAAGGGGCTGGAGGGTAAAAGGAAGCTAAGATACTATAAGGAAGTGATCAACCCCACCCTTGATAATCAGAATTATATCTCTGTGTTGTCCAACAATAAGAAAAAAATGAACATCGCTAAGATAAGAACTAATTCCCATGATCTTTGGAGTGAGACCGGGCAGTGGTCTATTCCCAAAATCCCTTGGAATGATAGAATCTATCATATTTGTGATTATAAGTAGGTGGAAGATGAAAAACACTTCCTTTTAGACTGTACAACTCTTACTCGCATTCGATCTCAATTCCCTACCATCTACCACACTTCCAATCTTCTTGAAATATTAAGAAAACCACCTATAGCGATTTGGGAGCACTTATTTCCCTTCTCTTTGACCATAGAAGCAATATTTTGAAGAATCAAACTTAGATTATTTCTCCTCTCTTAAGGTCCAATAGACTGCATTGGTCTTAACAGGTGGTAACCATCATCATCATATAAAAAAAAAAAAAAAAAAAAAATTATTTATAAATATTAAATAATAATTAAATTATATATCATCTATTTGAGAATTAAAAGTTTTATAAAAAATTAAAATGGCCACTAAAAATTATTTTATTTATAACTAATAATAATTTTATTTTATTTTTAATTAATATTTTTTAATGTTAATTATCAAACGATTCCATCCCTGTGTTCCAGCTATGCTTTTAACAATGAGCATGGCATTGGATTTGAGATATATGAACCATTAAACATTTGCATTTCCACCAGAAAATGAGGTTAACATATAACAACAACCATGTGAGAATTTATGGCTTTGGAGAAATATGGTGACAATACTTCCACCAGAAAATGAGGTTAACATATAACAGCAACCATGTGAGACTTTATGGCTTTGGAGCAATATGGTCATAGTATGATCATAACTATTTGTGAATGTGTGGATGTTTTGTTTTTTTTCTTGAAAAATGAAAAAATTATATGTGGACGTGTAGAGGCCACATCCCATTGAAGCCGAAGGCATCTATCAATTTGTGTTTTATTGTGTGTTTTTGTCAATAAATTTGAGGATACCGTGTTTGGGATTCTACATTTACATGTAAAAATCATAATATGAAAAGGGTTTAAATAACATTGAAAATAACAGAGACTGCGCAACAAGTATGTACACATTGAATATAATATGAAAAAGGATTGAAATATAATAAAAATTTGTAAAATTGGAACCTCTAAATTGTTGAAAGTTAAACCCAACTGCAAACTGGAAAAGAGGACGAAAGTTTGAATGTTGATGGGAATTCAAAGGACAGGAGGCAGCATCAATTCTCTCGGTTTTTGTTAAGCATGCAACCCTGGAATTCAATTTTTGTTAAAGGCCGTAACCATTGTCTGCAAGGAAATCCATGGCTTAATCCACTCCATCCCGCTTCATAAACCTATGCAACCCTGCCATTAAAACTTCACCAACCGCCATTTTTTTTACTGCGCAGTCATTTTGTTTTGAATGTACCCATGTCAAGTGTTGTGGAGCCCATGACTCCACGATGAATAATTGTCAACCAATGGCGAGCTTATCGCAAATTTTGAATCTGACATCACCAAACAGAAAAATGGATGTGATAAGATGTTTAAACATTTTGAAATCAGTTTTTTAAATCCACCACATCATCTTCTTCAACCCAATAGCAACCCTCTCGCAAGTTTTGATGTACAATCATCCATTCCCAAATTCGATGCGATAAACTATGAAAAATGATTTTGGATTTCTTTTTTAAAATCCGTGATGAATTTTTTTATAAGGTTCTAAACCTTAAGTTTAATGCATTTGTTTTAATGCGGCAACATAAGTTTCGACATAGTTTTTTTTTTTTTTTTTTTTTTAACTTAGTGTTATATGCTATAGAATTTTTATAATATATATTATAAACATATATATGTTTATAATATATATAAAGACAACAATGTGTATGCTGTGATTTTTTTTTTTATATAAATGCCCAAAGGCAGAATAGAGTATTGCAGTGACTGTGTATTAAAAAAAAGGACAAAGAGAGAATGCGCTCTGTTTGTAGCAACCAATGAATTTTGCTGTAAATCCATAACTATAGTTTTGAGGAAGTATAATTTTTTTTTTTGTAACAGTCCAAGATTTTAATAGAAATAGAGTTTTACTCCATCTCTCACTGTGCATACAATTTTTATTTAATTCTTTGTGTTTGTAGAGGGATTTTTTTCATTCCTTTGTGTGTTAGGAATTAGCAGAAATTCCAACATGGTATCAGAGCTATTCCAGGCTCTTTGCATTTTCCAAAGAAGCTTAAGGAAGAAGGAGTTGTTGAACTTTTCTCCAGTAGTGTGAAGGCTCATCAAACCCAAGTATTTATGAAAACAGAGTTTTGAGTTTTTTTTAAAGAGTGAAGTCCAGAGAAGTATTTTAAGAGATAGATTTTATCTCTCCAAGTATAAGAAAGTCCATTTAAAAAAAAACACACACACACACACACACACAGTCAAGTTTTTTAAGAATGGTTCAGTAAGCTAGCTATGGTAGAAGCCAACACAAGCACGAGTATGGGAGATACTCAACTCCCACAGTTCAATGGGAAGAAATATGAATATTGGGCAATCACAATGAGAGTCCTGTTTTCCTCTCAAGATTTATGGGAGCTATTTGAAAATGGTTTAGAAGAACCATCAGATGAACAAGCATATAATTCCTTAACACAGGCAGAGAAGGATTTGTTGAAGAGTAATAGGAAGAAGGACTCAAAAGAACTCTTCTATCTCTATTAGACAGTGCATGAAAGTATATTTACAATAATTGTAGAAGCAAAGAGGTCCAAAGATGCATGGGATACCCTCCAGACAGCCTACCAAGGTATGGAGAAGGTAAAGACAATAACGCTTCAATTAATGAGAAGGGATTTTGAATTCATTTGCATGAAAGAGTCTAGTACAATAGACTCATTCTTCACATTGTTGATTGGGTTGGTCACATAAATGAGATCTCATGGAGAGGGAGTATAAGAGAGAAGAATAGTGGAGAAAGTTTTGAGGAGCTTACCCTCAAGATTTGATGTGATAGTAACAACCATTGAAGAGACAAAAGATATCTCAAAGTTGACTCTTGATGAGCTTCATGTATCATTGATGACACATGAACAAATATTGGGTAGAACAACAAACTCATCTTTGGAGCATGCCTTCAAGACCCAAATGTCCTTTGGAAGAGGAAGAGGTCAAGGCCGAGGAAACTACAGAGGAAAAGGAAGAGGCAAAAGAAAAAAGAGAGGAAGAAACAGCCCTGCAAATACTAGTGGAAGGGGAAAAAACCAAATTCAGAATCAAAG
Organism: Pinus albicaulis; assembly: GCA_034641835.2. Taxonomy (NCBI): domain Eukaryota; kingdom Viridiplantae; phylum Streptophyta; class Pinopsida; order Pinales; family Pinaceae; genus Pinus; species Pinus albicaulis. Next base: position 246,241,109 of record CM076581.1, read on the forward strand.
CCAAGGCAGCAGCCAACAAGGTGGAAAAAATCAAGCACATGGACAAAGGTATGATAAATCCCAAGTCCAATGTCATTACTGTAAGAAGTATGGGCATTATGCCAATGAATGTAGGAATAAACAGAGTGACATGGGTAGTAGACCGAGTGCTAACTTTACAAAATAGAATCTCAGTCAAGAAAATTTGTTTTTAGCATGTAATATGGCTGAAGAAAATAATGAAGATATATGGTTTCTAGATTCAGGATGTAGCAACCATATGACTAGAAACATTTCTATGTTTTCCATGTTAGATGAAAATGTGAAGTCTCAAGTAATGTTGGGGACAGATAGTAAGGTCTCTATCATGGGAAAAGGCAGAGTGAGTGTTTTGACAAAGAAAGGAGAAATGAAATCCATATCAGATGTTTACCATGTGCCTGGTATGAAGTGTAACCTTTTGAGCATTGGACAACTCATTCAGAAAGGCTACAATGTTTTCTTTGAAGATGATGTATGCACCATCATGGATAAACCACCAAGCAAGCAATTCATTGGACGAGTGAATATGACAAGAAACATAATGTTTCCTCTCAAGATGAGAGCAGATTTGAAAAAAGGAGTTGCAATGGCAGCAGTGACACAAGATACATTCCAAAGAGAAGCAAAAGATGAAAATTGGTTATGGCACTTGAGATTTGGACATCTCAACTTTGGAGTTCTAAATTTGTTGTATAGGAAAGGTATGGTAAAGGGATTACCATTGATTGAGAAACTGGATAGCCTATGTGAAAGTTGCATCTTGCGCAAACAACACAGAGAAAGATTTCCATCGGGAAAGAGCATAAGGGCAAAGGCACCCTTAGAAATAGTCCATTCTGATTTGTGTGGACCAATGCAAACACCATCATTAGCAGACAGCCATTATATGCTAACCGTTATTGATGATTACACAAGAAAAACATGGGTTTATTTCTTGAATTTTAAGAGTGAAGTGTTTGAGAAGTTATGCCACTTTAAAGCTCTTGTTGAAAACCAAAGTGGGCAGCATATTAAAGTCTTAAGAACATACAGAGGAGGAGAATATATCTCCAAAGAATTTCTGCGTTTTTGCAGAGAAAATGGGATACACAAGCAATTTACAGCAAGGTATACACCACATTAAAATGGAGTTTCTGAAAGGAAAAATAGAACCATCATGGATATGGTAAGAAGTATGCTAAAGAAAAAACTTTTTCCAAATGAATATTGGGTTGAAGCTGTACATTTTGCAGCATATGTGCTGAATAGATGCCCAAAGGAGTGTAATGAAAAAAGTTTCAGAAGAAGCATGGAGTGGCATAAAAAATTTGTCACCCACATGAGAGGTTTTGGTTGTGTGGCTTGTGGACACATTCCAGATCAGCTAAGGAAGAATTTGGACAGTAAGGGGGAGAAGTGCATATTTCTTGGATACAGTGAAGAATCCAAAGCATATAGACTGTATAACCTATCTACCAAGAATTTTATGATAAGCAGAGATGTACAATTTATTGAGGAAGAAGCTTGGGATGGAAGCATTGAGAAAACATTGAATGTAAAAATTTTTTTGTCTCAAGATGATGATGAGGAAGAAATGGTTGAAATACATGCCTCATTAGTAGCACCACCTCCACCAACTCAAGGACAACAAGGGACACCACAAGAAGGTATGAGAACACCCTTGAGAAGTGATGATAGTGCTTCTCCAAGCACATCACAAGGAGCATATTTGAGTGCTTCTACAAGCACAAGTTCAGCAAGTGAAAGACGAACTAGATTCAGAAGTCTGAATGAGATTTATGAGCAAGAGGGAGAAAATGAAGGTATGAACTCTTTATTTTCATTATATTGACATGTAGAGGATCTTATTCATTTTGAAGAAGCTGTAAAAGAAAATAAATGGATAGATGCTATGGATGAAGAAATAAAAGCCATAGAGAAAAATAAGACATGGGAATTAGTTGATCCCCCAAAAGGCAAGGAAGTGATTGGAGTGAAATGGGTTTATAAAACCAAAATCAATGCTGAAGGTAAGATTGAAAGGCACAAGGCCATACTTGTTGTCAAAGGCTACAAGCAGCAACAAGGAAGAGACTATGAGGAAACTTTTGCACCGGTTGTAAGAATGGAAACTGTAAGAGTAGTGTTGTCCATAGCAGCACAACATAAGTGGAAATTTTACCAAATGGATGTGAAATCAACATTCCTAAATGGAGTATTGATGGAAGAGGTATATGTTGAACAACATCTGGGATATGAAAAAGAAGGCCAAGAGCACAAGGTATGCAGATTGAAGAAAGCTCAATGTGGGATGAAATAAGCACCAAGAGCATGGTACAATAGGATAGATGCCTATCTAGTGGAGAATGGGTATGAGAAATGTGAAGGAGAACCCACATTATACATCAAGGACAAATATGGTGAGATGTTGATTGTTGTTTTGTATGTTGATGATGTTATATTCATAGGTAATGATGCTTACCTCATTGAGAATTTTAAAACAATCATGAAGGATGAATTTGAAATGACTGATATGGGATTTCTGAGATACTTCTTAGGAATAGAAGTAGAGAAAAATGAAAATAAAATTTTTATTTCTCAAGAAAAGTATGTTAAAGAAGTTTTGGAAATATTTAACATGTAGGATTGCAAGGTAGAAATTACTCCTACAGTGATGGGATTGAAGTTAAGCAAAGAGGACAACAGCAAGGATTGTGATCCAAGTTTGTATAAGAGCATATTTGGCAGCCTCATGTATTTGACCCCAACTAGGCCAAATATTATGCATGTTGTGAGTTTAATTTCCAGATTTATGGAAAGGCCAAAGGAGGCACATTGGAAAGCAGCAAAAAGAATTATGATATATGTGAAAGGAACAAAGAGGTATGGAATTTTACACACCACTTCAGAAAATTGTGAATTGATTGGATATACTGACAGTGATTGGGCTGTAAGTATAGATTACAGGAAAAGCAGCTCTGGATATGTTTTTCATATGGGATCAGGAGCCATTTCATGGGCTTCTAAGAAACAACCAATTGTGGCTTTGTCAACAACAGAGGCATAGTATGTGGCAGCTACAACAGCAACATGTCAAGAAGTTTGGATGAGGAGAATGTTAAGGATTTCGTTTCATGAACAAGTAAAAGGCACAACAGTGTATTGTAATAATAGCTTAGTTATAGATTTATCCAAGAATTCAGTGTTTCATACGAGAACAAAACACATTGATTCCAAGTATCACTACATTAGAGAGTTAGTGAGAAATGGAATTGCAAAACAGAAGAGAAGTTTGCTAATATATTGACAAAACCATTAGGGAAGAAGAGTTTTAATTATTTCAGTAAATGTCTGGGTATGCAAGAGAAAAACAGTTTTGTTTAAGGGGGAGTGTTGAAAGTTAAACCCAACTTCAAATGGGCAAAGAGGACAAAAGTTTGAATGCTAATGGGAATTCAAAAGATAGGAGGCAGCAGCAATTCTCTCAGTTTTTGTTAAGCATGCAACCCTGCCATTAAATTTTTGTTAAAGGCCGTAGCCAGTGTATGCAAGGAAATCCATGGCTCAATCCATGCCATCCCGCTTCATAAACTTCTGCACCCCCGCCATTAAAACTTCACCAACTGCCATTTATTTTATGATGCATTCATTTTGTTTTGAATGCACCCACGTCAAGTGTTGTGGATCCCATGACTCCATGATGTATAACCGTTAACCAATGGCAAGCTTATCAAAAATTCTGAAGTCGACGTCACCAAGAAGAAAAATGGATGCGATAAGATGTTTTAACATTTTGAAATCAGTTTTTGAAATCTGCCACATCATCCACCTCCAACCAATAGCAGCCCTCTCGCAAGTTTTTATGTACAGTCATCCATTCCCAAATTGGATGCGATAAACTATGAAAAATGATTTTGTATTTCTATTTTAAAATCCGCGATGAATATTTTTTGTAAGGTTATAAACCTTAAGTTTAATGCATTTGTTTTAATGTGGCAACATAAGTTTCGACATAGTTTTAGTTTTTTTTTTAACTTAGAGTTATATGTTATATAAGTTTTATAATATATATTATAAACATATATATGTTTATAATATATATAAAGATAGCAATGTGTATGCTGTGAATTTATATATATATATATAAATGTCCGAATGCAGAATACATTATTGCAGTGACTGTGTATTAAAAAAAAGGACAGAGAGAGAATGCGTTGTGTTTGCAGTAGCCAGTGAATTTTGTTGTAAATCCAGAGTTGTAGTTATGAGGAAGTATAATTTTTTTTGTAACACTCCAAGCTTTTAATAGAAACAAAGTTTTACTCCATCTCTCACTGTGCATACAATTTTTATTTAATTCTCTGTGTTTGTAGAGCGATTTTTTTTTATTCCTCTGTGTGTTATAAATTAGCAAAAATTCCAACATAAATTGACTAAACTGCCACACTTAATAAACGAACCTGCCACTACGGACTCTCAGACAAGCTATGAAATTTAACATGTTCATATAACCCATTTCAATGTGCTCTATGTGGACAGACTATGCATCACCAATTGGTCCCCAATCCATGACTTAAGCAGTATCCATGGAATTTTCTACTAAACTACTTTGTTGAGCATTTGGGAAGCAATGGACGTAATGGAAAGGTTTGCAAACATTGGCATTGTAACATGTCTGCTGGCATTATTTCCTTTGAGCTCAGAACAGACTAACACCAGCAAACCTTTCGTTTCAGTTGCCTACATATTCAGAGATTCCATTATAGATCCTCGAAACAATGATGGACTTGAAACAATTTTCAAAGCCAACTTTCCTCCATATGGGAGAGATCTTGCTGGTCGTAAACCTACTGGTCGATTTAGTGATGGAAAATTAGTAGCAGATATGCTATGTATGACTCGAAAGATAACTTAGTAACCTGTAGAATAAATTCATATGATAGTTTCATATTATACTAACGTTGTTCTAAATATTTTTGAAATACAAACTTATCATATTGGTTAATGTTTCTATGGTTAACCATTTCAACCATGTACAGCTGGTCTAGCAGGTCTTCTTGATTTACTGCCAGCATATCTGGATCCCCAATTCCAAGGAAAACAAATGCTTATTGGTGCCAACTTCACTTTTGCTGCAGCTGGATACTATGAACATACCTCTCGCTCTCTTGTTAGTATATCTTTTTTCTCAAACTAATTGTGAAACAAACTCATTTCAAAAATTTAATTTCCAGATATATAATTTTCACCTTTAACATGTGTAGAATGTTCTAACTTTGAGGCAACAAGGGGATAATTTATTGTAGTATCATAGGTCGGCTTGTGAATATGATTGGGGCATCTAATGCCAGCAAGATCATATCAGGAGGCATGTTTGCGATAAGCATGGGAACATATGAATCATATTCTAAGTGAAGAATACACTGTAACGCAGCTACAACATCTTCTGCTATATTCTCTTTCAAAATTTATATAGGTGATACATAGTTTCATCAATGTAATTATAAATAGCAGTGTTAAGCATTTATTGTTTTTAGGCAGTGGATCTATATTAAATCACACTTGAACTGTCTGTGTGACAGAGTATTTACACCGAGGGTTCACACAGACTTGGTGTTAATGGCCTTCCTCCATTTGGCTACTTACCTTCACAAATTACGATGCATAACTTGATGGGTAACACCTGAATTGACGAGTATAATGATATTGCTATTTCTTTCAATCAGAATATTGTATCCTTATTAGAGACGTTGAGGCCCAGACTTCCTGGACTTACAATGACTTATATTGACATATATGATAAGTTGTTTTACATCATACAACATCCCAGTGCATATGGTAATAATTTGTATTTCGGGTCACTTTCCCTTCCTTTTCAGTAATTTTAATCAGAATATTACTTTCCACTTTATACAGACAAAATATCTAAAAACTGCCCAATTCTTGAAGAGTTGAGACTATACCTGACCTAATTTCAATCTAAATAGAGATTGAATAAATATATAGAGAGAGAGATATAACTTATGATTCTAATTCATAGATATATAGGAAATATTTCCCAATAAGGTAGAGCAAGAAAGATATATTTGTAGATTTTACCAATTTTTAAAATGGGTTGTCGTTAGTTCGTTTGTCAATGTAATGTGTTTTTTGTCGTTGCAGGGTTTGAACAAGTGAGGAGAGGTTGCTATGGAATGGGTTTTATGGAGACAGACTATTTCTGCAACTCCGAACCCCAACCTGTTCCAAATATGTGTTCTGGTATTCAGTCCATCCAACAAGCCATGTTTATGCAATCCTTGCTCAATACATATTTTCACAAGCTCTTTCTCTTATCAGCTAATTCCACTGCGTCTGTTAGGTCCACTATTTATTAATCTGCAGGGAATCGTAAAATTTTAATAATGTATACGGTGCCAACGTTCATCCGCCTGAACACTATACCATATTCGCCGCCTATTTTAGTCCAACTAAGTTATGGAATGTGTTTTGGTTACTCAAATATTATTGATATTTTTCCCTCCTTGTAAATTGTAGATTTAGGACTGAATAATAAATCTAACTGTAGTGAGAAAATTATGTGCATTTAAAGACTATCCACACTCTCTTAAAGCAATGGTGTAGCATTTTAAAATTTAGACCTTGATTTTATCGGAGGAAGATATTTGTTGTTTTTTTTTCAAACATAATTTTGTGGTTAAGTTATTTTTATTAATTTTTATTATATATTTCTAAATATTATTTTTTAATTTAAAAAGAATTATAAGATTAATTGAAATTAGGAAAAATTATTAACCATCATAGATCCATCTAAAGCACAAATCTAACATGAGCCGAGAAGGATCAAATTTCTATTTTTTACTGTTTAAATTACATTTTTGAATGTTATAAAGATTACATAACATGTGTATTGAGTCATTTTATAGTGACACATGTTAAAATATTTTATTCATAATCCACATTGGATGTTTTATCTCTGTAAAATTATATTATTTAAGATAGACATAGAAATATTGTATTTATTACTTAAATAGTGAAAGTGAAATATCAACAATGATTTTTAATTATTTATTTATATGGTTGTTTAATTTATTTTTGTTTGGTCGACATGAACTAAAACTATTTTTACTATTTTTTTAGGACGTGACATACTTACACATGTCCCTCATACTAGATTTTATAATGAGCCTCTCAGCTTAATAATGATAGTATATAATTTTTATAATTGTAGGGTATATTGTAATTATTGTTTAATTATAAAATAATTATAACATTAATTGAAATTTGGGAGTTTGGGTCAAAATACTTTGACTCAAAATAATTATAATACATATTATAACAATAAAAATGATCTTTGTCTCACTGGTCTTCATCAGCAACTCTACCCACTGTGTAGTCTTCTACCCACTATACAGTCTTCTGGACTTCGCTCTTTCTTTCTCCACATCTTCACTATCCCATAAACTATTTTTAGCCTAGTGGAAGTTAAAAATACTTTATACTTTCTTTCTTTCATTCAATCGCGAACTTTAACTTGGAGACAAGTAACCATTTGTAAAGTTAGGAAATTTTATCTGGTTTAGGACAAACAGAAATATTTATTTTCGTTATAAATTCAAAATTTTGTTATTTATGTCACAAGTCAAGTGAGCTCAAAACATTGTAATAAAGGCCACAACAGGTAGCAAAGGATTTCAAGGTTGATATGGTTGTTTTTATATTACTTGTTGTAGTAATGGGTCGAGTGAAAATAGATATCAAGAGGATAGAAAATCCAATGAGCATGAATGCCACCTTTAGTAGGTGCAGAGAATGTTTGTTCAAGAAGGCCAAAGAATTGTTTGTACTCTGCGATGCACAAATATCAGTTCTCATATTTTCAACCGACAACAAGATTTTCCAAATTGCTAGCCCAGATATGGAAAGCATAATTCATCGCTACAGAAAATTATCCCAACAAACAGAATTGTGTGACTCAATTGAATGTAGCAAGAATAATCACAATAAAATCTAGAACATTTAGGCGTCGGAGGTAAATTTTCAGGCGGAAAAAATCCAGATAATGTTGAAGCAAATGGTGGCACAAGACCTAGCAAAATCAGATTCTGGGCAATTACAACAATTAGAAGAGGAAACGGACCTAGAAATTGCGTAGTTGAGGGCAAAAAATAATCAGGCTATGCTGAGGCACATAGAAGAGAGAATGGTTAACAAGAAAAATTTGATCGAGGAGAATCAATATTTGAATAAAAATGAGGAGACAACGGTTAATAAGCAAAATCTGATCAAGGAGAATAAATATTTAAAGAAAAATGAGGCATGTGTATCTAACACTATATGCCCAACACATGTTCCTCAAAAATTAGAATTTCTGACGTATAATATGCCAAATAATTTAGAATCGATTGACAGTCATAGCCATGTTATTTAAATATTGTCATTAAAAATTGTTTGAAAACACTTCAACTTTTTATTTTTATCTTTTTAGTAATCAGAGTAAAATCATTGAAAAGAATTGAGTTATATATTTTTAATTTTTAGTTTTAAATATCTGGTGCTTTTGATCAGTTAAATGAAATATCAAGGATTCAACAAATCCTTTGTTTCTCGGGGTTGAATTTTATAAGAAATAATGTTAACTACAAATTTTTATTGTAATGTGGAATTAATTTTTGTAACACACCCCCTTAAAATTATGAACATAAGGAGATGGTTAATAAATTACCCAACTCTCATTGCTGGGCTGCAAGAATGGGGTAAGTGCTTTCCTTTTTTTGTTTTTTTTCCTGCGAAAATCTAGGTGCAAGGACTGGCTTAGCCCCTTGTTCAGTTGGTTTTCTTTTGATGTGTGGGTGCTCCACACTATAGCATCATTTATTTTATTCAAGGATGTATTGAATATCTTGAGATTAGGCACTTTCACCACTGATTGCCAACACTATACCGCTGAAACGTTCGGGTTACAGTGGCATGATGAACTCTTAAATTTTCTCACAATTCTATACATATTGAGATCACCACTCACCTGAACATGACTTAAGGGTATAAGTGGTAAATTTAATTAGATACATACACAACACTTAGGTGCTGGTATAAATTTTTGGAAACTGCCCCGTAGTTATTTGGATTCAGTTAGGCCTATGGACTGCCCTTTTTCCTATAGAAGGCTGCAGACCCTAATACAAGATGGAACATATACACATTTCATCTTAAATTAGAATACTTACTCCATTTTTTAAGCCAATTGCTACAAAAAAAGTAATTATGCCATGCATAGAACAAGAAAATGGCTATCAGATCTACAAGCATACAAAATGAATGGAATTTTTTCTATTTAGTGCACCATTCATCGGTCCTGAGAGTGATTCTCTGAGCATGTGAAAAATTTCACTAAGATCCTTGTGTTCGACACTCGCTCGATCCCTCCAGTCCATAACCAAAGTTTTACACTGCCATGAGGGGGACACATGGTAGCCCTAGGTTGAGCCACATGCCTCCTCCTCATTGGCCTAAACACAACGAATGACAACCTGGAAACTCGCACCAAGATGCACCAATCAAAACCTGCCACTTGGCAATCATACATTCGTCGGAGAAAATGGTTGACCAACCTATTGACTTGCCCAGTCAGCACATCAGTAGTATAGACTGCTGACTAGGCTCCATGTTTGCTACTTTTTTACCAAATTTGTCTGTTTAGGAAAACAAAAAAAACTCGTTTATAAATCCATACGGAGTCCATTTCACGCAAAACGAGTTGCACTGGATTCAGAATGACAAACACTACGCGATAGTTCTAGTTCTGTGTCATTCTGAGAACTTTTATTTTTGAGTGAAAATTTGATCACCTAATCACACCTCCCAACTAGGAACTTTTGGACTCCAAAATTTTACCTCCATAGTCAATATAAAGAGGCTAGAACTCAAAATACCCACAAAACTCAATCAAAATTACAAAATTTTCAAATGGTGCCCTTCAAGCCCCAATCAAGGCACTTCACTTATCATCCTCATGAAGACCTGTTGTCCTATCAAGAATCAAGCCAACATTCTTATCGATGTTGCAAGAATAAATCACTGTTGAGTGGAATTTGAACATGCTCTTTACCCTCATCTTTGCATGGCTTGAAAACACTTCATACCTGAATTTAAATTGTTGAAGACAAACTTGACTCCATCTTGGAAATTAGAAACAACATAAATTTTCTTTAACGTCTTCAAGTTGAATTTATACATGATTAGTACACTCCTACAAAAAAAAATTCATGACATGCTTGGCCTTGTCTAAAAAACATAGTCATCTTAACCCGAAGTCTCTATTCACACAAGTTTCAAATCGAATAGTTGTATACACGAACATGTGAAAAACTTGTAGACAACTTGAATGACAATTTTGTACATTCACAAAATTCCTTGAACGTGTGGACTATAACAAGCCAATACGTACATGAATAAAAAACATCTACTTGTTGAACATAGTGACAAAAAATGTTCACTTTACAAAACTACCTAAACAGGTAATGACAACAAGTATTTACACAATTTACAAAACAACTTTACAATAAGTCTACCCAATTGTGCCTCTCTTAGGCTTGTGGGTTCTCTTCTTGTACCATCTTGACTTGAAGGTTGCTCGAGATTGTTGCAAGTCGTCTTGGCCACCTATTGTTTCCCTTGCATCATGATGCATAATCTCTTTACCTTTCTTTAAATGAAGCTTCAAATGTAACTTCCAACATCGTTCTGTGTCATGTCCATGCAATTTTCAATGAGCACAAAAAATTTTCTTCTTTTTTGCAGACATGGAAGTTCTTTCATGTGAAAGAAATTAATTATGTTTGAGGCATATATTTTGGTTCATTTGTTTAACCATTATTGGCGTTTCTCACACACAACCATGTAATGGTCAAAAGAATCACAAAAAGTACAAGGGTATTGATTCCATAAGTATTCAAAATCACCATGCCTTGAAAAACACTCTTGAGAGTTATACATGTCTTTAGAGTTGTAGCTTCAACGATTGTCACAAGGTGGTGACATCTCTTTCTCAGATTCTTGATGCGCCTTAGGCCATTTAGAGCACTCTTCATACTCTTTGTGACCATATCCCAATCCCATATATTTTTGTCTTTCATCTACTCAAATTAGATTGGTAATGCCTTGGTCATTTATGTCTAGGCCTCCACCTTCATAGCCCATCTTGGAGAGAAAATTGATACCTATGCCCTTGGTATGTTGCTCGAATGCTGCAAAATTTTTTTTATGCATATATATGGAAGGAGTGGTACTGGAAATGATAATTACCTCCTTATATTTTCCATTCATCTTCTCAACATGTGATGATGATGATGGTCAACTTGTAGAGGACTCTAGCCACCCAATTTTATCCACTCGCATATGGTGTGCTTCTTGAATATGCTTACAAAATTTAGTCAGAACGACGAACACTACGCGGTCGTTCAAGTTTCATGTCATTCTGAGAACTTTGATTATTTAGTGAAAATTTGATCACCTGATCACCAACGGTGACTATTATAACTTCTTTGCCCCCATTTTCATCGAATGATTTATTTTTTTTCTTTTTCCCAAGTTACCTGCATAATTGATCATTATCTTTTGGTCTCCATTAATCAATCACGTGATGTAATTCTCCATAGTATTTACTATAATATATACATTTCCATACATTTGGGCTTTGCTATAACTTTCCGCCTTAAAATAATCTAGAAACCTACTACTACAATCTATGCAACACTTTTTATCTTCAAAATATATATACTCTGACACCTTTTGTCAAATGGTGGCTTCTCCTCACACATATTTCAGCATTCATTACAACACCAAACATCAACAAAATAGGTGGAAAATTAAAGGATTGTCACACTATTACAAACAAGTAAATCGTTTATTCTTCATATCGAGTCCTCGGACATAAGGAAGTTAAACCCAGTACCACTCTAATACTGAATTAATATTTCTTAAGCACACTTGTATTAATTAAATATTGTTACAATATAAGTACTTGAATGTTCTCTCAAGATAGAGAAGTTATTTAATCATGTACAATTAACTAGTTTAGCAAATCTCTCAACCTCACACCAATATAGGAATCTCGTAAATGGATAATATGTATCAACCTAATTATATTTAATAGCCTCCTAAAGACTAGGAATGAACTCCTTTACTTACAAAACATCATACTTAAGCAAAAAGGGAGTTATCCCTCTAACATGACATGTTCTTTTGTTTTTTAAAATTATATAATAAGATGCATTCCCTTTATTTTTGAAGTTATAGGTTATAAAATTCGTTATCTTTATTCACTACTCTCAAGAGATTATAGTATTCAAAAACATTTGGTTTGAACCAGAAACCAGTCAAATCGGTTGGTTCATTAGCTAAAGGGGGTGAACCAATTGAAAAACCTAGTTAGGTTGATTTGAGGGCCAAGGTTTTCGTTTAATCGGCTATAAACCAACTAATTTATGACATAACTAGTCATTTTTCCCATAAACTGGGTGGTTCCATCATAAACTACCTCATTCATTACTATCTTGGCTGCATACCCCATATGAGTTTTGTTTTTGTTTTTTGAGTTGTTTTCAGAGAAACTAGTGGCTATTTCCCTCCAAAAATAACCCCTCCAAGCCTTTAAAAGGATGCATCCCTCTTATTTTCTTCACACATCTCAACCCTAGCAACGTTGGCAATTGATGGTAATGTTAAATTCTTAAAGTAAAAGTGGCATTTCCTTTTTCTTTAATTTTCATCCTTTTACTTCAATTTTTAACATTACCATGGAATGACAAAGGATGTTTGACACTGGTTTTGACCTCATTGAATTTCATATGGAGAAACTAGATTTTTAGATATCACTCAAAATCTTGTAAACTTAATGGTTTTCGGGATTTCAAGTTTTAGGGGATTGCCATGTTTCCAATTGATCATGTCATGTGCAAGGGTATGAGATTTCCACTTGATCAAGATCATGAAGCCATTTAAGTACCTTGACATTGGTGGCATTGATTGTTGAACTTCGTTGATGTTGGTGGTATTTCTTGTTGAAATCCTCTACTTAACAAGAATGTACCCTTCAGTGAAAGGAAAATAATTGGTTCGACATGCTAAGATCTTTTACCATATTATAAGGTTGAGGAGATGAACCCTTCACTCAAACCAAAATCATTGGTTAGACATGTTAAACGTTTTCAATTTATACCATATATAAGGTTGACCAATCCAATTCTGAATATTTTGAACTAGATGATGTTTTTATAGCTCTTGTTGATGACCCCATTTCTAGTAGTGCTAATCAATGACGAGCTTCATGAGTGATTATGATGAGCAATGATTTGTAGTTTTCATGTCTAGTTTTACTGCTACTACTGAAGTTGTAGAGGAGTCTAAGGTCTCCTTAGGCTCTCATCCAGATGATGTTTATGTAGCTTATGTTAATGATCATGTGTCTAGTAGTGGTGATGAGTTTGATCATGATTAGGATTGATCATGTTGACCACTGATACATTGACTTGTTGTAGGCCAGTGGCCCCATAACTTATAGCATTTTTTTCGACTCTAGAGGCCATTTGTAACATCATTAATTATGTCTTTTTTTGTTCATACATAGACTTATTGTAGGCCAGTGGCCCCATAACTTGTAGCATTTTTTTTGGACTCTACACACCATTTAGAGCCTCATTAATTATGTATTTTGTTAAAGAGTACGTCTTTACTATTAATCACATCATTAGGATTTGGTCGATTTTTAGAACAAAATAATGTGGTTCATCCTCAGGAAAAAGGTTCAGGAATCTATCAATCTTACTGAATAAATAATAGGGATGCATCAGGGTCGAGAGTTAGTTGTTAGGAATTAATCGTAAGACGTCGATAATTAGTCATTGGTAATTAGTTATTCAATTAAGTCAAGTCAATTTTTAGTTATAAACTAGCCATTATTTATTTTAATTATATATATATCAATATTAATAAAATAACTATAATATTATTGTAAGAATAAACAATATTATAAGAGTATTAAATTAATTAAATACTTATTATAGAACGATTAATATTCTTAATAATATTAAAATAAATTAATTGAAATTTTATAAATATATTAGGAATTAAAGAAAAGGAAAAAACACAAAGGGGGAGAATAATGATTTTATTAGATTGGATTATAATAGAATAATTATTTAAAATCTTAAGAAGAAAATGATGAAAATTTTTAATTCAGAATGTTTAAATTAAAAATAATAAGAAAGATAGGAATAATAATAATACTAATCAAGGGGAAAATATTAAATGAAAATAAGGAAACAAGGGATGAAATCAAGAAGAGAGAGCCAGAATCCAGCCGTTACTTTATTTCCAACCATCATCCCTATTGAGGTTGATGACGTGTTTCTCAATCTCCAAAGCCTCTCTGAGCTTTCTGTGGTGGAAATGGCCAACCCTAGCAATGGCCTTGGAATCCTCAATGTACACATGGTGCTTTAATTTTTCCGCATATTCAGCTAGAGATGATGAGCATGCACAGTTATGCCTAATGTCCGTTGCATGCTCTTGGATTTTTTGGTTAATGGAGTGAACAATTTCTCTAATGTAGGGAATCCAACAAGAATAGGGTATCAAGTAGACACCTTTCATGTCTTTAGGGTCTACAAGGTCATTCACGGATCTAAGAGAATTTCTAATGGTATTAAGGGGCTTGAATAAATAATAAACATTGTTCTTTTTAAGAATATGTGCAATTCTATCAGTGGTCCCTTGGATAAAAGGAAGTTGAACCTTGGAAAAATGATCATCCTAGGCAGTCTTAACACTGATATCTTTATGCGCTCCTTGAAAAGTATTAAGGCCCTGACATATACTATATACATTATTTACAAAAACTTTAATAAGATGAGATTTTTCCTACTCCACGTGATTCTCATAAAAAATTCTAAGAGCACGAGTTTCAAGACTGCTAAGAACCCCAAATTTTTGTGCGGGAAAGTGATGAGAATTGGCATGAAGATATTGTTCCGTGTGAATATTTTTGCGAAAAACTTGGTGAGAAACAGAACCATCATTCATTCTTGAGAGGAGGATGTCTCGGAAAGGAAGGTGCCCATTTACCTCAACTTTCATCGTGAATTTGATGGAATCGGATTGGGATTTAAGATGGTTGAGAAGCAAATCCAATTTATCATGACCATGGGGCCAAATGACGCAAGTGTCGTCAACAAACCTCTTCCGTCTTTTAGGGTGAAATTGAGTAGAGGCTAAGGCCTTGGTCTCAAAATACTCAATGAATAAGTTAGCAACTATAGGGAAAAGAGGGTAATCCATTGCCACCCCACAAGTTTTCTCCTAGAACTCACCTTGGAAATTGAAGAAAGTAGAGTTGAGGGACAAACCAACTAATTTGGCAGTGTTACTGTCAGTGATATGATTTATGACATTAATGGCCTCTTGAATGGGGATTTTGGTATAAAATGAAACAACGTCAAAGCTCACTAACAGATCCCCATGGTCAAGCCTTATATCCTTCCATTATTTAATGAAGGAAGCAGAGCCCTTAACAAAGGAATTAGTGCAACCAACAAGAGGTTTGAGCATTTGAGCTAAGAATTTTGCAAGAAGATAAGAAAGCCCACATATTGTGTTAAAAATAGGTCTCAATGGGACTCCACCCTTATGAACCTTCGGAAGGCCATAAATTATGGGGGTGAGGGGATTGCTTTCAGCAAGCTTTTTGCAAAAAGTTTGAAGGGAATTAATGGATTTAATGACGTTCATAACTTCTTTGGAAACTCTTTTAATAGGGTTCTTATTGAGCTTGATGTAACTACTACTATTATGAAGATGGTCAATCATTTTTTTAATATAGTCAGATTTATCTAAAATGGCGACTGCCCCACCTTTGTCAATATCGGGGTTATCTCTCAAGGTTTTAAGGGCAAGGAATTCACTTTTGCTAAGGTTTTTTTGGGAGGCTTAGCCTTCCTAAGAACAATAGCACATTGATGCCTACTACATTCTTTAATATTATCAGGAAGGTCTCTAATGCCATATTCAATGTTACAAATAATATTATTGATGGGAATCTTCTTAGGGGCAAGGGAAAAATTAAGCCCTTTATCAAGAAGGCTAAAAACATATGCCATTTTGATATATTCACCTTTACGTGGTATAAGCATGAGTCTGTGTTAATTTGGAATCATGATTTTAAATCTTAAAAATAGTTGTTTTCATTAAAAAATAATTATTTTATGTATTTTTTTAAAGATCAATTCAATGATATGTGAGTAATCCAATTTGAAAACAGTTGGAGATACTTCACACGCACACACACAAATATACACACACACATTTTAATCATATTAAACTTTAAAAAGGTACTTCCATGTTTAATTATTATTATTTTAATTTTGTTTGTTTGTTAAGTTGTGTGAATATGGAGATGATTGACTTAAGGACATATAAGCCATCAAAATCACCAAGGTACTTCCATGTTTAATTATTATTATTTTAATTTTGTTTGTTTGTTAAGTTGTGTGAATATGGAGATGATTGACTTAAGGACATATAAGCCATCAAAATCACCATATCTAGTCTTTGCCACACTAGCCCTTGACATGGCTAGATTTTTGCCAATAAATTTAGAAGTGGTGATTTTCACATTCAGAGTACCTTAACAATACACCCATCACAATTTATTCTACCCCATAAATTATTATTATTTTATTTTTCTATATATATAATAATTAAATTATATATCATCTATTTAGAAATCAAAAAATTTATAAAACTTTAAAATTACCACTAAAAATATTTTATTTATAACTAATATTAATTAGAAAAATTATTAATATTTTTTTAATGCTAATTATTGTTAATTACGAATCGATTCCATCCCTGTATTCCAGCTATGCTTTTAACAATGAGCATGACATTGGATTTGAGATATATAAACTTTTGCATTTCCACCAGAAAATGAGGTTAACATATAACAGCAACCATGTGAGACTTTACGGCTTTGGAGTGAATATAATATTAAAAGGATTGAAATATAGTACAAATTTGTAAAATTGGAACCTCTAAATTGACTAAACTGCCACACTTAGTAAACGAACCTGCCACTACGGACACTCAGACCAGCTATGAAATTTGAACATGATCATATAACACTTTTCAACGTGCGCTGCTTGGACAGACTATACATCACCAATTGGTTTCTTATACTGAGCTACTCTGTTGAGCATTTCGGAAGCAATGGACGTAATGGAAAGGTTTGCAAACATTGGCATTGTAACGTGCCTGCTGGCATTATTTCCTCTGAGCGCAGCACAGACTAACCGCAGCAAAACTTTGGTGTCAGCTGCCTACATATTTGGAGATTCCACTGTAGATCCTGGCAACAATGATGGACTTTGAAACGATTTTCAAAGCCAACTTCCCTCCATATGGGAGAGATCAGACAGTATAAAGGCCGGCTTGCGAATATGATTGGCGCGTCTAATGCCAGCAAGATCATATCAGGAGTCCTGTTTGCGATAAGCATGGGAACTAATGACTTTGCTCTTAATTATTATACGAATCCTATTCTAAGTGTAAAAAACACTGTAACGCAGTTCCAACATCTTCTGCTACATTCTCTTTCGGAATTTATAGAGGTGATCCATAGTTTCATCAATGTAATTATAAATAGTAGTGTTAAGAATTTATTGCTTTTAGGCAGTGGGTCTCTATTAAATCACCGTTGAACTGCCTGTGTGACAGAGTATTTACACCGAGGGTGCACACAGACTTGGTGTCACTGGCCTGCATGCTTTTGGTTGTTTACCTTCACAAATAACTATACATAACTTGATGGGTAACGCCTGCATTGAAGAGTATAATGATGTTGCTATTTCTTTCAATCAGAAGATTGTATCCTTACTTCCTGGACTTACAATGACTTATATTGACATATATGATAAGTTGTTTGACATCATACAACATCCCAGTGCATATGGGAATATTTTGTATTCCGTGTCACTTTTCCTTCCTCGGAAGTAATTTTAATCCCAATCCTACTTTGCTAACTAAGTCTTCTCAATATTATTCTTTCCACTTCATATAAACAAAAATATCTAAAAACTGCCCAATTCTTGAAGAGTTGAGACTATCCCTGACCTAATTCCAATCTAACTAGAGAATGAATGAATATATATGGAGAGGTATAACTTCTGATTCTAAGTCATCGATATATAGGAAATATTGACCAAGAAGGTAGAGCAAGAAAGAGATATTTTGTAGATTTTCCCAATTTTTAAAATGGGTTGTTGTTAGTTCGTTTGACAATGTAATGTGTTGTTGCTCGTAGCAGGGTTTGAACAAGCGAGGAGAGGTTGCTGTGGAACGGGTTTGATGGAGACCACCTATTTGTGCAACTCCGAAAGCCCAACCTGTCCGGATGCATCCAAATATGTGTTCTGGGATTCAGTCCATCCAACAAGCCAGGTTTACGCGATCCTAGCCCAATACATATTTTCACAAGCTCTTCCGCTTATCAGCTAACGCCACTGCGTCTGTTACGTCCACTATTCATTAATCTGCAGGGAATCGTAAAATTTTAATAATATATACGGTGCCAGCGTTCATCCGCCTGAACACGGTACCATATCCGCCGCCTATTTTAGTCCAACTAAGTTATGGAATAGGTTTTGGTTACTCAAATATTATTATATTTTTCCCTCTAAATCTAATTGCAATGAGAAAATTAAGTGTATTTAAACGATTTTTTTGAAGGTTTTTCTGGTGAATTTTTTCAATCTAAGTTCTCTAAAATTTTGTAGAAATTCATCGAAAACAGAAGTTTGATAAGTAATCTTGTACAATTGAAATGCCCTGCAGATTTTTTAGAGTGCTGAATCTATATATACAGTAAAAAAACAGTTTAAATAATAGAAATCAAGATTTCACCTAACACTGTCTACCCTCTCAGTTAAAGCAATGGTGTAGTATTTGTCAATATTAGTGTTTAATTTAATTTAAAAAAAGTGAAGTTATTTCTATTAATTATTATTATATATTTCTAAATGTTATGGCTTAATTTAAACATAACTATAAAATTAATTGAAATTAGGAAAAATTAGTAATAAAGATAGTATATAATTTTTATATTTGTAAAGTATATTGTAATTATTGTTTAATTTAAAAAGAATTATAAGATTAATTGAAATTAGGGAGTTTGGGTCAAAATATTTTGATTAAATTTTTAGAAACTATTTGTAAAGTTTGTTAAAGTTTTTGGTAAAATTAAATATTAAATTTAATTTGTAAAAATTGAAATTAATTTTTGAATTTGTAATTTTAAATTTTATGTGGCTTAAAATCAATTTGTTAGAATAAAAAATTGTTTAAAATTAAAAGAAAAAACTTTGATTGCAAAGTGTCCTTATAAACTAATTATCTAAAAGCAACTTAAATATATTGATTTTTAATAATTAATATTTGTATTCTTTCTTGGCTTTCTAATAATAATCTTATAAATTAATTATAAAAAAGAGAGTTAAATATATGGATTTTTCCATAATTAATATTTTGTTTGTATTCATTATTATATTTATTTTTAACAATAAATATTTATTATCTTATAATCATTATTTACATTCTTTGCATTAATTGTTGTATTTTTTCTAATAACAATATTTTTTTCTAATAACAATGGTTTTTTCTTTTTTCCATTAATATATTTTATTAATCATAATATTTTTTTTGATAGTTTAATTATTTAATTGTTGTCTACCATTTTTCATAAAAACTCATTGTGTACCAATAGATTATTAAAAATTTGATTTTCCATCCAACTAGGTTATGGTGATTAAATCATGCACTTAATATAACTAAGTTATATGATCACATTTAGCTAATAAAAATTCTCTACTTATTGAATAAGAAATAAGCACTAAAGAGCAACCCTATATAGTACATTTGTTTTAAAACTGAAATTTAAAAGCAATAAAGTTAATTTTCAATAAAAAATAAATAAATAACCCACTTGATTCAAAGAGCATAGTTAGTTAGATATTATTTTTACTATAAAACTTTTTATTTTAAATATGATTTATTAAATATGATTTTGTTTTTAAAAAATTTAATAAAATAAATAAAATTATTTTTAAAATATAAAAAATTGTAAGTTATATAGATAGAGAAACTTTATTACTCTTATTCAAACAAATATCTTCTCTTTTATGATTTTAGTTAAAGAATATGCCACCAGATATTGAAATCTAAATATTAAGTGTTCTAGCATATTTTTCCAAGTGGGAAATAAAATGGTTCCTAGTAAGAAACATAGGGTATTCATCAGGAAGCTTGGAGAATTTCTTGTCGCCCTGCAACATCACTTGATCGTACATTTGGTGTCTCTATAAGGATTCCATGCAACAATCTTGCTCAAGAATGAGACTGAAAATTCTAAGGTCTACAAGGCACACTACAACAACCAACCGAGAGGGACCAACGATGACTAGTATAACTTCTTCGCCCCCATTTCCATCGAATGACTTGTTTTGTTCCTTTTTCCCAAGTTTCTTGGAGAATTGATTGTTATCTTTTGGTTTCCATTAAAAAACCACGTGATGGAATTCTCCACAGTGTTTACATATACACATTTCCATAGGCTTTAGCTTTGCTACAACTTTTTTCCTTAAACTAATCCCGAAACCTACTGCTACAATCTATGCAACACTTTTGATCTTCAAAATATATATACTCTCGCACCTTATGTCCAATTGTGGCTCCTCTTTCAGCATTCATTACAATAATGTTGGCTCCTTTTTTTTCCGTTTTCAGCATTTTAATTCTAATTTCTATTTCTCGTAACTTGAAGAGTTTTGTAGTTGTGCTGAGCTTCAGTCTCATTCTTTCTCATAGAGGTCTTTTGCATATTCAAATCATTGATTGGATGTAATATTATTTGCTTTTTCCTTAGTTGAAATTCTTGCCAAAAAAACTTTAGGTTATTTTTATCTAGATATATTAACTCGTTTGCATGAACTTATTTTTTTTCCTTTTTGGTATAAACTTATATAACTTAAAAATACACCTTATCACAATCTATTATACCCATAAACTATTATTATTTTAATTTTCAATATATATATATATATAACTTCAAGAAATTAGTTATAAATAATTTTCTATTCATCAATAATTATTTTAAATATTAAATAATAATTAAATTATATGATATTTATTTACGAATTAAAAGTTTTATAACAATTTTAAATTACCACTAAAATATTTTATTGGTAACTAATAATAAAATATTTTTTATAATTAAGATTTGTTAACGTTAATTATCAATGTATTTAATACTTGTATTCCAGTTATGCTTTTAACATTTTTTATGTTAATTATCAATCGATTCCATCCCTATATTCCAGCTATGCTTTTAACAATGAGCATGACATTAGATTTGAAATATACCATTAAACTTTTGGATTTCCACCAGAAAATGAGGTTTGTTGGAAATACTCCCAACCACTGCCATGAATAAGGAGTGGCAGCAGCCCACGCTTCATTGAATTTTCTGTGCAGGGAAGGACAAGCCTCATTTTTCAAATCTGGAGGCATTCACGCAAAAAATCAAAACAGAGTACCGGAAGCCATACTCTGTGTTATTTCTTACTTAGCCGTATTCACCTACATGTTTACCCGTAGATTCGTGCCCGCAACTTTTATTGTTTACCCTTAATATTTTTCGTTGAATGTTATTTCCCCGCCGATGTGATATCAGCGAAACCCACCACCAACCTCACCGCATTTGTAAACCCATGAAATCCTTTGCATTCTGCCATTTCCGTTTTTTTATGCACTTCGCACTTACCGTGCCTTTTTGCATCGCTGCCTACACTTCACAAACTTTATGGTTTAACTTTTAAGCCCGAACCGAAACTTATATTTTTGTCGATGCAATTTGGCGAGACCCTCCGTATACTTTTCCGCATTACCGCATAAACCTTTGTTTGCCTTATTTCCTTACCTTCTATGCATTTTTCATTTCCCACGGCTTACCGCCTGTAGCCCGCACTTCGCAAGTTATAAGTTTTAACTTTAAAGCCGCCCACAAGTTCTTTTGTTTTGTTTGCGATGCGATCGCAAAAGGGGCATCTGTCAAGCTCGGAAAGGTAGCGCAAAGAACACATTGCAAAGCTCAGGAGTTAACGGATAAGTGCCCACAAGTTAAGATGTTTATGGTGCAATGTGATGTGCCACGTCACATCGCATATCACAAGACTTAAGGTTTTCCCATGTTTGCACATATGCTAAATGATAAGATCGTCGATGTACGATGGAGCACCAGATGTGATGTGGTTTCGCAAGCAGAACCAATAAAACTTCACGTCCGCCATTTTGTGTTTTTTGTACGTGTTTTTGTGTATAAGCAGCCGAACAGAGCTGACGGATGATTTGGTGGTTGAACGTCTAATTCTACATTGAATTGCTTTGAATGCTCAGGCTCCGAAAAATTTTGTATAAACCTATCTAATCTCATTTTGTTTTTTGTGAAGGAATGAATCAAATTTCAGAGAAGATTTGAATAAATTTGAAAGTATTCCTCTCCCGTGTTTTACATTGTCTATCTGTGAATTTTTTTAGTGTTATTTCCGCAATATTTAGCATTCTCTATGTTGTGGGGGAACACATCCCTATGTGTTTTGTTTATTCAATAATTTCAAAATGGTATCAAAGCAGGTCTAGGCTCTTAACGAAAGAAGGAGTCTTTACTGAAAAAGTTGTAAGATTGTTTGTAGAAGCGGAAGTCTCCAGCAACGAGACAAATTTTATAGCAGTGAGAAAGTTTGTGTTTACACAGTCAAGATGGTAGCAACATGCACAAGCCTGAAAAATCCCCAACTACCACAGTTCAATAGGAATAATTATGATTATTGGGTCATTACAATGAAGGCCCTATTCTCCTCACAAGATATTTGGGAAATGGTGGAAAATGGTTTCCAAGAACTAGCAGATGTAGCAGGATATAGTGCTTTGACTATTTGTTGAGAGAAAATAAGAAGGACTCCAAAGCCCCCTTCTATATTTTCCAAGCAGTACTTGAGAGCATTTTCCCAAGGATTTCAACAGTAACAAAGTCTAAGAAGCCATGGGATACCCTCCAGACAGCCTATCAAGGCATGGCAAAGGTGAAGACAACAAAACTTCAAATCCTGAGAAGAGATTTTGAAACTCTCTGTATGAAAGAGTTTCATAACATAGAATCATTCTTCACACATGTGATTGGGTTGGTTACCCAAATAATGCCTCATCAAGAGACACATGAAGAAATGAGAATAGCGGAGAAAGTCTTAAGAAGTATACCATCAAGGTTTGATGCCATAGTAGTGGCCATAGAAGAGACAAAGGATCTCTCATAGTTTTTAGTGGATGAGCTTCATGTGTCACTGATGTCTCATGATCACAGACTGAACAGAGCAACAAACTCCTCATTGGAGCATACATTCAAGACACAAATGTCTTTTGGCTAAAGTAGAGGTTGAGGAAGAGGAATAAGCCCACACAGAGGTGGAAGAAGCAGCCCTCCAAGCACAAGTGGAAGGGGCAGCAACCAGAATCCAAGCCAAGGCTCAAGCCAAAATCAAGCACAAGGACAAAGGTATGATAAATCTCAAGTCCAATTTCATTATTTCAAAAAGTATGGTCATTATGCAAATGAATGTAGAAAGAAGAAAAATGACATGTGTAGTAAACCTAGTGTAAATTTTACGAAAGAAAATCAGAACCAAGGAAAGGTGATTTTAACTTGTAATGTAGCACAAGAAAAACAAGAAGATGTATGGTTCTTAGATTCAGGGTGTAGTAACCATATGACTAGAAACATAGCAATGTTTTCCAATATATATGAGAGTGTAAAATCTAAAGTGACAACAGGGACTGATGGCGAAGTTTTTGCCATGGGGAAAGGAAGAGTAAACATACTGACAAAGAATGGAGAGAATAATTTTGTGACAGCTGTCTATTATGTCCCTGGCCTGAAATGTAACCTTCTAAGCATTGGAAAACTCACACATAAGGGCTACAATGTGTTTTTTAAGAATTATGTGTGCACAATCATGGATATTCCTCCAAGTAGATAGGTCATTGAAAAGGTGCATATGACAAGCAATAGAATGTTTCCTCTCAAGATCAAATCAGACTTGAAGGAAGGAGGTGTTGTAGCAGCTGTCACACAAGAAATATTTCAAGAAGAAGTGAAAGATGAAAACTCGTTATGGCATTTGAGATTTCGACATCTCAATTTCATAGGTTTGAACTTGTTGCATAGAAAAGGCATGGTAAAGGGATTACCACTCATAGAGAAACTAGATAGCCTATGTGAAGGCTGCATCTTGGGAAAACAACATAGAGAATCATTTCCAGCAGGAAAGAGTATAAGGGCAAAAGAACCTTTGGAGATTTTCCACTCATATTTATGTGGACCAATTCAAATGCCATCATTAGCTGGCAGTCATTATGTTTTGACATTTATAGATGATTACACAAGGAAGACATGGGTGTATTTTCTAAAACATAAAAGTGAAGTGTTTGAACAGTTCTATCACTTCAAAGCTCTTGTTGAGAACTAACAGAGGTGGAGAATATATCTCCAAAGAATTCCTACGTTTCTGCAGGGAGCATGGGATTCACAAGCAGTTTACCATCAGGTATACACCTCAGAAAAATGGTGTAGCAAAAAGAAAGAATAGGACCATCATGGACATGGTAAGAAGTATGTTGAAGGCAAAGCATTTGACAAATGAGTATTCAGCAGAAGCTTTAAATTACGCAACTTATACTTTAAATATATTTCCAACCAAAGTTGTTATGAACAGAGTTTCAGAAGAAGCATGAAGTGGAACAAAGCAAGTTGTTACTCACATGAGAGTGTTTGGATGTGTGGCATATGCACATGTCCTGGATCATTTAAGGAAGAAGTTGGACAACAAGGGGGAGAAGTGTATATTTATTGAATACAACGATGGATCCAAGGCTTACAAGCTCTATAATCCATCAAACAAGAAATTAATAATCAGTAGAGATGTTCAGTTCATTGAAGAAGAAGCTTGGGATGGAAGTTTAGAGAAGACAGTCAATGTGAAGACATGTATTTCACATTAATACAAAGAGGAATTGATTGCAAAAAATAATTCCTCAACTGTGGCTCCTCCTCCACCTACACAAGCTCAACAAAGCACACCACAAGAAAACAATAGAATAGCAGTTCAAAACCAAGGAATTTCTTCTCCAAGCACACCACAGGGATCAGCAACTCCCTTGAGTTCAAGTGAAACTCCAAGCACATCTTCAGCAAATGCAAGAAGACCAAGATTCAAAAATTTAACTGAAATTTATGAGCAAGAAGAAGTTGATAATAATGCTGGTATGAATTCTTTATTTGTTTTATTTTTTCATGTTGATGGCCTAATCCATTTTGAATATGCAATAAAAGAAGAGAAGTGGATTGAAGCAATGAATGAAGATATAGGAGAAATAGAAAAGAATGACACATGGGAGTTAGTGGACCACTACAAGGAAAAAACCTTCTAGCGAAGGTTATAAAGGAGGTTTTTAGTGTTATAAAATTGGCCAAAATTGTCAAAAAAAACATTTTCTACAACATCCATTTATGGTTACGGAGGTTTTGGCAGAGCTTTTAATGGAAATTTAACACAACTAAAAAAAATGGGCGGCCATAGGTTATTACAGATGTTTTTTTCATTGGTGCACTACTCTGGCTTGAACGCACCAATGCGTACATATAGAAGGCGCCCCGGGGCAGTCGAAGGAAAATGCACCGGGCCGTTAAGGTATAAAACCGCACCGAGCATAGTGTTGGTGATACAACGCATGAGCCCGTTCTAATTGGCCTTGGGATTTCTGCGATGCCGATAGGTCGTATCAACGCACTGGTGCGTAGACGTATAGAAATGCATCAGTGCGCAGTATCACAGAAAGGCACCAAGATTTATAATTGGTATCGGTATTCGTGTGGTGCCCATAGGTCGTACAAATGCACTGGTGCTTATAGACACATAAATGCCCTGATGCGTAGGATCAAACAAATGCACCGAGATTTATAATTGGTATTGGTATTCGTGTGGTGCCCATAGATCGTACAACGGCGTCGATGCGTATAGTCACATAAACGCACCAGTGCATCATACCACACAAACGCACCGATATTTTTAATTGGTTTTGGTGCTTTTTATGTGCTCATAGGTTGTAGAAACGCACTGCATGCTTCTAAATATAAATGCACCAGTGTACAGTTACTGACACGCACCGGTTTTCATTTTGTATTTTTGAGAAACATTGACCTGTGACAGTGCAATTATTGTGATTGTTTTAAATTCATTATTCATCAAAATTTGACACATCTTATAACAATATTCATATTAAATAAATTCTTATTACTTCATTTGAATGTGATATTTCGATTAATTTGTTATATCATATCATAATTATTGTGGTTTTTTAAAATTCATTATTCATCAAAAGTCGACACATATATATCTCATAACAATATTCATATGAATTAAATTTTTATTAGTGCATTTGTGAACAACAATGGGGAACGCAATAGCGACAATGCAGAACTCAATAGAATAAATTAAAACATATTTTATGATATATAATATATATGAATAAGACAGTCTTTATCATACAAAATGGGACAGTTATTGGTATCCCTTTGTCTTTCAATTGGGACACTATTTCCATTACATTAAACAAAATGTCTGATTTCACAGACATATTTCAAAAAATACAATGCCTTGCTTTGATATCCAAACATAGTGATCATCATTCTTCGCTTGAACCATTGTCACTGCTAGAGCTACTTCCATGAATTGGGTTATTTTCAGGAATGTTTTGTTCACGGTGTTGATTGCTTTCTTCTTCTTCACCTTCCATCTACAAACATAAAAATAAACTGAAATGAGTGTATATACATTGGTGAGAATAATGAAAATTGCAATATTAAATAATATACATCAATGTAAATCGAAAATAAAAATGACATACCATAGCAACAATTGACTCATAAATTATACACATTCTTTCAAAACCATGTACCATGCCATCTTTCAAAATTTCATCTGTTGGCGCAGTTCCGTACTTTGTTTCCTGCAAGTTTTATACCCCATAACAAATCATATATTTAATATAAAAGATGTTTTTGTTCTATTAATTATAGACGGAACTAAGTAAAACAAGATCGATAGATGCTTACAAATTCCACAATTAATTTCTGATATGCCAACATATACTCACAACCCATATTTAACCCAATTTCAATCAATTCGTTTGATGGTTCTTCTTTGTATGTCACCCGTTTGAAGACATTCAATGATGATTTTTGTAAAACAACTTACAAAATACAAAAATGAAATCTAGTTAAGTTGTTATAAGGAAGTAACAATTACTCACAAACTTAGATATCAAACCTTTTCTTCCTTGTCGTCTTGTTTTATGTGTTGAATGGGTTCCATTTTATTTTCTTTTCTGCAAGAAAATTCTTGAGAATTAATATTTAATGCTAAATTGTTTATTTATTGTACCTAATGATCGAAAAATTCAATGATTACATATTACATTTGAAGCACGTTGTTGTTGAGATGGCTCCTCCTGCGATGCAATTTTGTCCATTTCTTTGACCATTTCCTTGTACACCTTTTTGGACATTCCTACCGGTATATTTCTGATATCATCTCTTTCATCTTTTGAGATTTTCATAAGCTTCCTGAAAATGTAACATGACAATAAAATATTTAATTTTTATGTTGATATCTGAAAAGTAAATATAAAAAAAGGGATATTTATAAATAATTCTAGACAAACATTTAAAGGAATATTACTTTTTCATTCCTCCTTTTTTTGTACGTTTTTTCTATTAAAATTCTGACATGTCTCATTGACCAATTCTCTGGAAACTCTTCCTATAGTTTAGATAAAATTTGGTTCTTGGAATAAATTGATTGATTTTTGTATTGTAAGTGGAAAGAACGTCTATACATTCATTCCACTAGATCCCTCAAAGTTTTGTAAAAGATTTCCCCCCTTTTGTTAACTTCCAGCACCACTCCAGATGAGCTAAGTAGCAATTCATTTTCATTTGCATGTTCTATTTTTTTTATTTTCTTAGAACAAGAAAAGAACAACATTCCTTTTATGAGTTGTTGGTCGCTGTAGAACACTAAACAGATGTGAATCAATAGATAGTTTGACACATGTTATCTAAAAATTTTAAGCATATTATTAATGATAATTAAAAAAAGAAACTCATATTGGATCGACAATATTTTTTCATTCACCTGATTCATCCTTTTGCAATTTTTCCATCAAGCTTTTACACTCTTCTAGTCCGAGATTAGAAATAATCTTATCGAGCTTCATCATTTTGTGGCTCTACATGATACACAGTAAACAATACATATTAGTTAAACTTACATATAGTTCAAAAATAATATTTTTTATAAAGAATTTACAAAGAACTTGCCTTTTTTTCTTTTCTTGATGTGTTATCATTATTTTTGTTAGTTGATCTCTTGTGAGTCATTTCTTTATCAATCTGAAGCCTGTACCATTTCATTCATTAATATATTTATAAATAAATTGTCAACTTTTCAGGTAAAAAATAAATCTCAAGGCAACGGTGCACCTTTCTTGATGTACGCACCGTTGCCGGTGCGTGGGGGTATTACCAACGCACCGTAAAATAGTATAATAGACCATATGGTGCATGGGATATTATAAACGCACCGCACAAAAAGTGTAATAGACCATACGGTGCTATCCTCATAACATGGAGCACCAGTGCCCTATTTCAGATATGGCGCACTGATTTAAAAAAATTGTTTTCAAATTTTTTATTACACAGTACTTGTGCAGTGCGCTAGGTTACATCGGGCGCATCGAAAAAAAAATCCATTTTTTCCAAAAATTCACGCAATGGCCGAATGGATTAGGATCCGACTATGCAAGTCTTCCCGTGGGTTGGATGTCAATCTAAAATGAAAATCTCTAATTCTGAAATCACAGAAATAGGGAGAAGAAAAGGAAAGAACAAAAAAATTAAGGGTTTAGGGTAAAAATGGATAAAACTGCAGAAAAAGTAAAACAAATGCAGAAAAAAAGTAAAAAAAATAATCAAATTTAATCACGAGATGGTTTCAAATTCTATGATACATGGTTTGAATCACCAAAGATTTGATTTCTGATTGTCTGAATACTTTTGTTCGAATGTATTTCGTTGCTCCACAGTACCCTCATGCTCTCTTGCTCGAGGTATGTCTCCTGCAAATATCTGGCTGAAAATTTTAGCAAAAATAGTGAAATAATGAAAAGTGTTAGTATTTAAAGAATTATTTTATGAAATTAGATTTTCGAAAATATTTTTCCACCCATTTTCAATTTGTCGTTTTTTTTTTCACTTAAAGAAAATCGTGTTGCACTTTTTTTATTTTCATTTCTTCGTCACCGGTGTGTCACTTAATAGAACCGTACCAGTGCATCATTTTGTAACACCGACATCAGTGCAGTTATATGTAAAGTAGCACCGATTTGCGGTTAAGGCACCGAAATTACTTTTAGGTTTGTACAACAAAATTTAGTGAACTCCAACCATAGAAATTGAGAATTATAATTTTGTTTATTCTTGAGAATTAGAATTAGAATTAAAATTGAGAATTGGAATTGGATAAATTCTTGATGGAAATAACTATTCTTCCATTGCATTTTGTTTATTGCAGGAGGTCCCCACTGATTATGTGGAGAGAATGCAATGTGGGGCGTGTGAAGATGCAATACTACTGTACCCAAGTGGGCAATTGTGGCATGTGAACCCGTTATAATTGGCACTTAACTATTTGCAACCAATATGTTTTAGAATATAATCTGCAGATAGACGGATGGCCTACCAACAATTAGTACATATAATCTACAGAAGGGTAATTTTCTGGGAGCAATGACAATGAGTCCTTCATTCTGAATTTGTAAGCATAAGAAGACCGATTTTCAACTAGACGATGCAGTTATTACATGTGGAGGCAATGGTTTCCCATAGAAAATGAGTATAGGGTTGAGCAGAGGAAAGAAATTGCAAAATAGGCTATTACATTATCTTTTCCAATGGGAAACCGATTTGTAGGTGGAAATATGGTAGTTGCAGGTATCTATGCTTTTCTTCCCACAGAAATGGTCACTGGATTTCCATTTATAATACAAGCAGAATTTTTACTGGTTTCATCTACAGGACCACAACTCAGACAAGTTATAGATGCCATTCAGGTTCAATTGAAAGCCGAAGATGTGATTTTATGCCACGTCAGCTTTGTCGGTAAAAGTTTATGTAAGGCAACCGAAGCTCGGACAATATTCCCAGTTGCTTTTAACGCATTCTGGAGAATATTTCCCTTCATGTGACCTACCAGCCCGATCAACAACGTCAATTGATATTTCTTTGTTGTCCTTAAGGGAATGAAAATCCTTCCCTTCATGGTGCCTCTTGGCTTTATCAACTGCCTCGATTGATCTTTCTCTACCATCAACTCTGTTCTCCATTTCTCCATCATGGGACCTCTTAACCCTATCGTTGGCCTCAACCAAATTCTCTCAATTGGTCTCAACCTATACTCCTCTTGTACTTTATCGAGCTTTGTAGCCGCCTGCATCCCTATAAGTGTATTTTTCCATCTTTCTGTTTGAATCACTCATTTTCTCTGCTATAAAATTCTCAGCCAAAATTCGAACTCTCATCTTTTCAAACCCTCATCTCCTCAGAAAAATTCTTGCTCGCGATTCGAACCCTCTGTTGCTCTAATACTGCACTTTATAGAATAACCCTGTTCCTGTGCGCATTGTTTTATAGGCGCACCGGGGCGGTTTGATGTAAAATTTTAATTGTAATTGTAATATTTATTTTAGTGTGAAATGATTGTAATTGTAATTGTTTATATGACAAATTGTAAAATTGTAATTCTAATTCTAATTGTATGTAAAATTTTAAAATTGTAATTGTATTTGTGATTGTAATTTTAATTGTAATTCTATGTAAAATATTTGTAAAATTGTTTGTAAATTTAATTGTATGTAAAATTAAAATTGAAATTCTAATTCTAATCGTAATTGTATGTGAAATTGTAAAATTGTAATTCTAATTCTAATTCTAATTTTAACTGTAATTGTATGTAAAATTTTAATTGTAATTGTAATATTTAATTTATTATGAAATGATTGTAATTGTAATTTTAACTGTAATTGCATATATGATAAATTGTAAAATTGTAATTCTAATTCTAATTGTATGTAAAATTCTAAATGTAATTGTATGTAGATGTAATTGTATGTAAAATTAAAATTCTAATTCTAATTCTAATCGTAATTGTATGTGAAATTGTAAAATTTTAATTGTAATTGTAATTGTATGTAAAATATTTGTAAAATTTTAATTGTATACTGTGAAATGATTTTATTTAAATATTTAAGTTTGTAAATTTGTAAATAATTGTAAAATAATAAATCTAAAATAATATGAATTTTTGTAACATAATAAAGTTTAGAAAATAATGCAACTAAATTCATGTACCTTAGAATTATCATTATTTTATTACGATCTTACATACAAAAAAAAAGAACTTTATATAGTCCAGTGCGCTTATCATCATAACACGCGTCGGTGCATCTTATTACTCCGACGCACCGGTGCTTCATAAAACACTGCGCCAAAACAAAAACCTCAATCTTACATACCAGGATTTTGGCTGCAGATGTATCAATTAATATATTGACATATGAATTATTGTCTGATGCACATATACCACAGTTACTTAGGCCAAGAACCCATCTCTGGAAAGTTTTTTATTCCAAGCGAGGTTTATTGTTGATTAAGGTGAGACTGTCACCCTATTCTTGTCAAGAGATACTACTAGTGTGATTGTCCTTCAGTCAAGGTAAATGCTATAAAATGCTTGCATATGAGTGAATATATTTAATATATAATATGTTTCCTATACTTAACACTTCCATAGAAGTTATACTCCTAAACTGTAGCAAGGTCATATAGTCTCATAATGTATATTTTGCTTCAGATAGATTAAGGTATGTCACATAAGCTTAATTTTTCAATTCCAGAAATAAGACTTTTTTTTTGTTCCAATTGTGAGATATTAGACTTCAAATTTCTTTCTTGAGGGGTTCCTAAGGGTTACCCTTTATCGTAGCTTCAAGAGTTCTATTGAAGGTGAATTAGAGCTTGAAAAGTTATTGCAGCAATTTCCATCGGGAGTCTCACAACTGCCATAATTCTATATCATCAACATATATGATTAGTGGCGGGAAGCTATGCATCTCTAGCTTTCAGTCATGATAAATCATATTGGAAATTTTGACTTCCAACAGTTGTTTAGTCACGATCCCTTCAACATATAAGTTGACCTCCTAGATTTACATAGGATGTTTGGTCTTTTGTCCAAAATGAAACTCATGTTGTTCTGGAAAGACATGCTGAGAGAACCATATCCTTTCTTATTACTAAACATTGCACTCTAATTGATACATTATGCCAATACTTATCCCATATTGGTCGTTAAAGAGTCATACTAGTTCTTATGTTTTAGTAGGGGTAGTGTCTTCCTGGTGTTCTAGGATATCTTCTGCCCTTACTTGTTTTTTTGGAGTAGCAAGGGTTTGGGTGGTGGTAGGAATGTATCATGTCCTCTTCTTTCCTGGAACACAGGGGGGCCTATTTTGATGCCCTCTCATTCTCTCGGTGGTTGGTTTGCTACTAATTATCTCAACGTCTATATCACTATACTTCTATGGTGTAATATAATTTGTCTCTTCTTCCTTAATATGAATTAGTAGGTACTTTGTAGCCAAGGGATTCATGACAATATATTCTTCCTCCTTCACAATTTCAATGGGTGGGTCACACAAAATTGGGCTCATTTAGTGAAGTTGCAACCATTGGAGTTGCAATGACTTCTTCCCAGGATTTTCTTACTTTGTTTAGAGCTTGTACCATGAGTAACCTGATAAGGCCATGGTGAGAGATGAAATATATTGGTGTGTTTTCTTTTTGTGCATGGGCTTACTTATTTTTCCGGGACTTTAGTAGGAAGTACAACATGTTGACATTGTGACGGTGTCTGAGATAGTCAAGGAAACAAATGTTCATATTCCATTAAGCCAAATGAAGCACCTATATTGTCAGTAACCTAGTGAATTGACTATGGCTCAAAGTTAAATTACTGAAAATTAAATATTAGTTTTAGCATTCACTAGATACATAAAGGAACCTATCAACTGTCTATAAATTCACTAGATAGCATGTTTATAATGTGGCAATGATACCAACGAAGAAATGGTAAGCGGTTACCATGGTTTAATGTAGACTCTCTGACCTAGAGCCTACATGATCTCCTTGAGGCTCAGTCTTCATCATGTCAATATTATCTGTAGCCTGAAAATTAGAAACCAAAGTTAATAGAAAATCTTGTGAAAAGAAATATAATAAACATTATAAATATTCTTAATGAAAAGTATCGATACCTGTGTCACGAATAGAACCTGAGAAGGAATAATCTCTTCAGGCAACCCTTTATGTGTAGCGCTAGCCTAAAAATTCCATAATGTTAAGATTCATACCATATAAAATTATGTGACATAAATTCAATTTCAATTTGACATACAAAAATATAGATAGATAGTAATGACTGTGGCACCTGTACATGATCACGTCCATGATCTACAGAATGAGCACCAATGCAATGTTGTTCTAATAATGTTGTAAACTACATAAGTTAAATAAATATCTTGGCGTCAATTGTTGGAGACTAAATGTATATACACCAAAAAAACATGTTAAATCAAAACATGCTTGTACATACCTCACCAATGGTGTGCATTTGTAGTGTAATGGATCGCTCATATAGGTCTCTACATGAGGATGCATACTCCATAAGCTCATCTTGCTCCATATCCAACATGTCATCTGGAATACTCACAAATGAATGCCCTCCTGCACTAGATGAAGGTTGGCTCGTCCCTAAGCCGACTTCCACCCCTCCTAAAGCAGGTGCAATATGTTCTTGTATCTTCTCCCTCATTTGTGATGTAGCACTGGAGATAAGGGCTAAATCCTCTAGAAGTGTAACTACCCTAGGTGGTCAAGGTGCTAAACGAGGTGCTGGAGGCCTAAACCCAACATCTCGCATAGCATCAGGTCGTTCATATGTACGACCTTTTCCAACTCCATAGAATTTGGACCTAGTATCTGTATAGTTAGGGTCCATGTGCTCTCGGAATTGAGCAAACAACATCCTAACAAAATATTGCAGCACCTCATCATTATTTGGGAACTTTCCGTATGCATACAAGAACTTCTCATAAATATAAGGTGCAATATTGGGATCATTGAATCTTGCAATCTTTAGACGTTTTTTGTCTTTAGGCCGCAAGTCAAATAGTGACAAGGCCATTTCTTTAGTGACCCTACTTTTACTTCATTTTAGGAGTGGATACCAATCACTGATGCTCTCCTCCTATGCATCATGTCAAAAAAAACTTAGGTTGATGGTACAACCCCACGATAAGTCTCTATCAAACTCTCCAAATTGTGCAAAACAATTTGGAGACAATTTGACTAGGGGCAGAGAGATTGCAACTTTGCAATTCATTGCGCAATCTTGTGGAATGCTCCCTCATCCCATCAACAGTAAGTAAAAACATGGTATCTTCCCAAGGCATCTGCTCAGGAATATCACCGAGATGGGTGTAAAGGGGATCATAGCTTGGATTTCGAGCAAACTCATGAACCCTACGACCTCTACCCCTAGGAGGGCGACCACCACCACCTGTAACATGTTAAATTATTGCACATATTAAAAATTAAATAATTTATAAAGAAAATTTGTATTTAAAAAACTTGTCTGGTCATTTGAAAATACCTCGTGGAAAAACCATCTCTTCCTCTTCGCTCATACTAGGATGGTTCCCTTGTGAAAAATGAATGTCTCTATCACCCACTGTACAAAACATTAAATTGTTTTATAACACAAGTACATGAGACACACAATAAATTTCACATTAAACATACATCAAAAAATAAATTTTCCTTTAGATTTTACCTGGAGAAGAAGTATCCAATTGTGGGATGGATGCCACAGGCTGAAACATTGTTCTCCTTTTCCCCTCACCAACAATAGGGCCAACCCCAACTCCTAAATTTGCACCTATGGAGCATAATGTTTTCATATTAAACACATGTCATTTGAAAAAAAAAATCACCTATTCAACATTGAATATAACATAAAACTGAACATTTTAACTAGCAATTGATATAATGTGTACATATACCGTGTATAAAATAATCCTTAGAATGGGCTCTATGAAATTGGGGGCAAATGGAAACAGGTCTATGGGGCTCCTCTTGTTTGATTTCCTATCTGGGGGCACGAGTCATATGAATGTGTCCAACTGTGCAGGACAAAAAAAATTCACATTAATCAATTTTTCACATCAAACAATAAATATAACCTACTTGAAAACATGACATAACTAAACAACCAATGTACCTGATAATCCTCCACTCATGGAGGGGTCTCTGTAGGGATCGCCTGATGCCATGGAGGGGTCTCTATAGGGCTCGCCTGCCCCTCATAAACATATTATTGAGAAATATAAACCAAAAAAAGGTCAGCCAGAAAGAGATGCAAACTAAGATAGAGAAAAGGAGAGAGATTCTATAGAAATGTAGCCATAATTTTCAAGGTTCCTCCTCTAACTCTATAATTGTTATGGAAAACTTTAGACATGTTTCTCCCATTCATGAAAAACATCCCACAGTTTCACTTTCAATTCTACAAACGAGAGAGTATTGTTGGTTTTATTCCACCTTCCTCCACCACTACCAGTTGCACTCAGCCCACCATTGAAACCATTTGAATAAGTAAAAGGAATATGCTTATGAGTACATGGCCAAATTGTGGTATGATGAAGGTATCCCCTTCAATAGTTCCTACTCAGCTTATTATTAATCTACTATAGAGTTCAACCAAGTTCAACCAAGGGGAATCTCATGAGTTTTGGTTTTGATTTCTTCTCCACTGTGGTGACCAGATATGTTGTTCTTGATGTTCTTCCTTCAGACACTAATAAAAAGAAGAAGTATCAAAATGATGCCAAAGCCATAAATGCCATCAATGAAACACTTAGTGAGAATGAGTTGATAAAAGTCATGCATTGCAAATCAGCTAAAGAAGTTTGGGACAAACTTGGGAATATATATGAAGGTGATATGAAGGTGAAGAAAGCAAAGCTCCAAACCTATAGGATGAGGTTTGAGAGCTTGATAATGAAGGAAGATGAAACTATTACAAAATATTTGAGAATATTTGAAACAATGACCAATCTGATCAAGAGCATCGATTTAAAATTTGAATATGAAGTCATTTTTCATAAAATCTTGAGGTATTTACCAACAAGATTTTACCCCAATGCTTCTGTTATTAAGGAAATAATTGATTTGAGCACTCTCACTATGGATAAATTTCTTGGAATTCTTACAGCTTATGAGCTACGTATTTTAGAACAGAAATATGAATCTAGTGAAGTTGCATTCAAAGCCTTTAATAAGTTCAATGGTATCACCAAAAATCTCAAGAAAATTCAAAAGAAAATAAAGGAAGAGATGATGAAGGCAAGTTTGAACCAAGTTTTAACCAAGAGATGATGAAGGCATATTCCTTGGATATTCCTTTAAGAGAAAGGGATACAAATGCTACAACAAGAGAATCAATAAGGTAATCAAAGGTATTGATATTGTTTTTTATGAATATTTTTCTACTTCTAATGATTTCAAAGTTGTTGTAGATGATCATGATTTCATAGAATATGAGGATCAATAATTTTCTGAAGAAGAGGAAAAAGAGAAAAATACCTCCACTACAAAGAAGGCTCCACTAATTCACATTCAAAATAAGCACCGCTAAAGTCAAATTCTTGGAAAGAAAGAGCTTGGAGTGAAAACAAGGAGGAAATTATTCGATAGATTCAATCAAGAACATTGTGCACTATTGTCTCAAATAGAGCCCAAAAGTTTCAATGAGACAAAATAAGATCAACATTGGGTCAAAGAAATGAATGAATAATTAGATTATATTGAGAAGAGAAATACATGGGAGCTTGTGCCAATTCAAAGGCCATTTTTATAGATTAAAAAATAAATAAAAATGTTTAATCCATAAATGACTAGTTCATAGAGATTGAAAAATCATGGGGAAAAAAGGGCAATTTTTTCTCAAATGGATGGAATGATGGAAAGTCCCTTACCATGATTGATTTCCTTTTTTATTTTCACACAAGGATCCTTGTTTTTTAGATCAATAAATGAATCTGACTGGGATTAATATGAAAACTTGTTATTCCAGCTATGAAATGTGATTGTCCTCAAGCTGGGTGTGGAGAATGTTGTTTAGGTTATCAATTATAATGCCTCTAACTATGTTGTTACTGGTAAGAAGTTGGGTGGAAAAAAGCCCAACCACACTACAAACTCCATGCATTCCAACTACCTAAACTTTGCATATTTGGTGTCTAATTATTTGGATTTACATTGAAGTTCATGAATATGTATTTTTTAATTATTTTTTTAATATTTTTTGTTGTTTTTAGTAAATTTGTTCAAAAACTAGTCTATATGGACCACTTTCTTGTTTTGGTTTGGTAGAACCCTTAACTAGTTGATTTTGGTTGTGCTTTTCAAAAAATTGGTCTCACCATACCAAAATCCAATAAGCCTATTGGACCTACCAATCATGGATGGGAACCAATTATTGTTATCCCTAAAATTATTTTGGATGATTGGGGCCTAACCCCCAAGGGCCATGGTGATCCACCACCCAATTTTGATTTATATTTATCCCAAACCTTGAGCCATTATACTTTCACATACTATAGGTTTTGAAGGATTCGGTAAATAATGTTATTTTTTAAAGGGTGTTGGATAGCCATTTTTAGGAAATGTTCTTTAAGCCCAATCAATTTTGAGAGGGAGTGTTGAAATTTGGAGTAGCTTTGGGATGAAATCCCCCGAGAGAATTCAAACTACCCCAAGGAGAAACCATCTTGACCCAAAGTGAATTTTTTTGGATAAAGGAAAATTATTATTATTAATGTGTTCAAATCGACTTGGTATTCCTCCTATCATTTAATGTGGCATAAAATTTATTTGGGTGAGCAATAATCAAGGTGAATATATTTAAATATTCTTGAGAGAAAATTAAAAGATTATTTTTGTCAAATTCAACCTCACAAATGAAGGGTCACATTGACAAGAAAAGGCACCCCTTGATTCCTCCATATATTTATATAAATAGAAGGCCTTGGAGCTCATTTAAATCATATTATCTGCATCAGAAAAAAGTTAAAAAGGGCTTCTGAGGTAGTCGCAGGATTGAGAGCCCTAGCCGAAGTGGAAAAAGGAGAGTTTTGGTGTCTATGGTGTATGCTCTGATTGGCCGAGTAAGAAAGGAGGCTAGCCAATCTTGTTTGGAGTCTTTTTGGGAATATTTGGTGACAGAATCTCTATGAATAGGCTGCATAGAAGGAATGAAGTCCAACTAATTGGATATACAAATTCCTACTGGGGAGGCAGTGACCAAGATGGAATTAGCACTACAGGAGGATGCTTTAGTTTGGGATCCTCCATGGTCTCATGGATGAGTAGAATGCAGGATGCCATTGCTTTGAGTAGTGCTAAGGCGGAACATGTTGCGGCCTGTGAAGTAAGAAAAGAAGAAGTCTAGTTAAGGAAGCTGTTATCCAACCTATTTGAAGGACTGAAGGACCCTACAGTGATACTCTGTGACAACGCTAGTTGTATACGTTTGTTTGAAGATCCAATATTTCATGGAAAGACAAAGCATATAAACAACAAGTATCACTATGTTCGAGAGCTAGTACAAAATGGTTTGCTACAACTTCACTACATTTCCAGTGATGAATAAGGTAGCTAATATATTGACAAAATCACTTCCAAACAAGAAGCTTGTGTATTTAAGACACAAAAATCTACTTTGCGAAAAAAATGGTTACAGGCATTCCTCCTTTTTGTGCTTCTAGAAACGCAACATTCGTGTGGTTAACCAGTCCATTTCACTGACATTCCTTTAACTATCAAGTAACTTACTTTCTGTTTTTGTTTTTCCTTCACTAGAACTATGGGTACTCTATTAGAGGCATTTTTTTTCCTGCTCTACTCTAGCCATAAAATTTCACTTAGGTACCACATATATTCTCTGCTACAGTTCGTATCCCCATTTCTAGGCTAATAAGGTTTTTTTTTAATCTTACGATTTAATTTGTCCAAAAATTAGTTCTTTTATCCATTTTGGATTGCTACACCCTTTATTTCCCCTTTCCCATGCAAGAAGAATCAGAGTACAAAATCCTCGATATAGTAGCATCGGTCTCCGGAGAAAAAGATGCAAGTTACTTTGAGGTATTTTCCAAATTTCGTGCCTTCCTTTGGTTTAAGTAAAATACGACCTTTCGTAGGGTTATTGAGTTATAAATATGTAGCTAGAGATTATTACAGATCATAGGTAATTTGTATTATTCTAATTGACCCTAACTTTCACATCTTCGACTATGGATTTGCAAGCGTGCTACTCTGGGGAGGCATATATGGGATGGTTATTAAACACTACAACCTCGGTCTTTTGTTCCAACAGGTTTGTGCAATTTGAAATTTGATGCCCTAAGGAGGGTCAAAGGTCTGTAAAAAAAGTATAAACCCGTGCTAGATCTGCAAAAAGTATAAATTTTCAATGGATAGATGAAGGCTTACCTGGATCCTCGAATGCGCAGCGACAGGTCCAGTGACAACAGCTCATCCAGTCGAAAACGACAACATCTTGTCCAGTCGAAAGCGATAATGATAGCGTGGATGAAAATGACAGAATGCTGGGTGAATTAAAAATTTTGGGATTTTATTATAACAATCAAACTCTCAGACGAGAGTTAAACAACTCTCGTCCATGAGTTTTTTTAACTCTCGTCTGAGAGTCTTCCCGAGAGTTTATGTCAATATAACTCTCAGACGAGAAAATGCATAACTCTCATCCGAGATAATTTTAACTCCGGTTAAACCTAATAAAACTCTCAGGCGAAATATTTAAAATCTCTCGGACGAGAGTTTTAAAAACTCTCGGTCAAGAAATATAGTTGACTATTTTCTCGGATGAGAAATTAAAAATTTCTCCCAAATTCTAACCATCCGCCAAAAAGTGTTTCCCAACTTCGAGATTTCACCCACATACAATTACAGTTAAAATTACAATTACATATACAAATTCAATTTTACAATTTTACATACAATTAAAATTTAAATTTCAGTTACAATCACGACATAATATTTAATAAACATCATGGTAATTTAATATTAAATTAATTAATAAACATCATGATCATGATAACATAATATTTAATAAATATCATGGTCATTTAATATTAAATTAATTAATAAACATCACGATCATGATAACCATCGTACAAACATCATATTCTACTAAAAAACACATTCAAACATCAAATTAACATTATATATTAACATCTTCACAACACAAACATCAAATATACATCTCATGTCAAATAATTCATGCTATCACATACACATCTATCTGCAAGCTAAACATTAAATGAACATATCTAACATGACGTAACAATATACACATCATGATGATCACCAACATGTAAATTAAGTACAACTGCAACATGAACATAAAATACATGGACCATATATATATAACTGAATAATGTTAAAATTATACAACTGTAATATAAATGTCATGGATCAGCTGGTGGTAGTACAACATCATCAATCGCAGTACTAGTGGAGGCCTGCTCAGTGAATGGTGCAGCCTCGACAGTTGATGGTCGAGCCTGCTCATGATCATGACTAGTATTGATGGATGGATCAGCTGGTGGTAGTACAACATAAATAAAAGCAGTACTAGTGGAGGCATTCTCAATCAATGGTGCAGCCTCGACGCTCGATGGTCCAACCTGCTCATGATCATGACTAGTACTTATGGATGCTACAGGCTGCTGATGACTGAACGTGGCCAATTGTCCAGCCTCATCTCCATGATGACTGCTAGATGCTAGTGGAGCCTCATGCTCATTAGGTGCGGTGCGAGGTGAACGATCATGAGATGAGTCGTTGCTCGCGGACTTTCCATCACGTGTTGCAGCTCAACCACGCCTATAACGTGCGACAATCCTCTTCAGTCGTGTAACAGTTGTCATAGCTCCTACGACATGCTGCATCAGGTTGTACATGTCACGCAACCTGCCTCTCCACATCTGTATTAGCCTATCATCGGCATGTATATCTCTGTAATGAGCGGGCCTGATGCCTGCCTCAACAATCAATGCACTGAGTTGGTCACCGAAATCCATCATGTATCGAGTATCAGGTTGACCACACCTAGCAAAAGGCGGTACCAACGCACCAGCATGAGGAGCATGTCTCTCTCCATCGGCCTCCTGATCATGATCCTCAGTATTTTCCATATCCTGGTCGTCATCAGGATCGACACCTAGATCATGTGGTGGTTCTGGAATCTCCTTGCCATCAAAAGAGCCAATGTCTACAAAATATATACAAGTACACAATAATAATTAGACAATTTCATTACACAGTTTAATAAAAAAATTTAACGAACATGTTAGAATAAATATAAATAAAACAGTAATATTACCTCTATCATCTAGCGGTTCATCATCTATGAAGAGGATGTTGGCACACCCTCGCCAATCCAATCCAGCATAAGGACAGGGGACCATAATGAAGGGATGCAACTCGTCAACACTAGATAGTAATTCTAGTGCATCATGTGATATC
Organism: Pinus albicaulis; assembly: GCA_034641835.2. NCBI lineage: Eukaryota > Viridiplantae > Streptophyta > Pinopsida > Pinales > Pinaceae > Pinus > Pinus albicaulis. The sequence continues at coordinate 246,283,053 of CM076581.1, forward strand.
CTGGATGGAAACATAGTCTCTCCCCTCTTAGGCATCATCTTCCCCCACATGTGCATCTGGGCCTCCAACATCGTCCTACGAGGCTGCAAAACAAAAGCAAGCCTCATCACTGGAAGCCTCTCAAAAAATAAACAAAAAATCCCTCAAGCAAAAGGGAAGTTGACCCTCCCTTGTGCACGAGCACGACATCTATCTAAGGCCATACAAACTGCCGCAAAAAAATGGCAGACCACCTGACAAGTCATGGCTCCTATACTAAATAATCAACATAATATAGAAGCAGGCAATTGATGCATTATTTGTCACTAGTGTTGTGTGAAATGGTCGAAATGAGAAGTGAGAGGTGTTTAGTCAATTTAGTGTCCTAAATTGCTAACATAAATTATCGACCAGGGCTAGTAAACTGATGAAGTGTGATGCACTATATGTGCCTAAGTATCTCTTTTTTTTACTTCGTTGTTTTTAGTGTTTTATTGATGTTTTGGGGTTTTTATCTTTGACTCTTAGTATGCTACTCTATGCTAAAAAGATGAAGTTAGATCTATGTCAAAAGGGAGAAAATGAAATGTTAATAAATGAATTAAAACAGAATTTATTTGCAAGTTTTGTTCCTAATTAGAAAATGATGAAAACAGAGAGTCCTAATCCATGGATATTATAGCTTCTAAATGAACATTCATGAAATGAAAAGTAACTCAAAACACTAAAACTTAATCTGATTCATTTAGTTAGAGATTTGTTGGAAGAGCTTGTGAAAAAGATTAATTCTAATGCAATGAGGGTCTCCTAAAACATAAAAGGAAATGCTGAAACAACTTATAACATTACAACTAAATCTCATTCATAAGTTAGAGGTTTATTGGAAGAGCTTTTTGAAAGAGATTAATCATAATGTGATAAGGATCTTTTATGAAACAAAACAATCAATAACTCAAAATATTACAACTTAGTCTCATTCGTGAATTAGAGGTTTATTGAAAAATCTTTTGAAAGAGACTAACTACAGTATAATGAGGATCTTCTTTTTAACTAAATAACAGAAAATAAAATGCTAATAACTCAGAATATCACAATTGAATCCCATTCATTTAATAGAGATGTATTGGAAGAGCTTGAGAAAGAGACTAACTGCAATATCATGAGGATCCTTTATCTAAGCAAATGACATGAAAAATAATGCTAAAAGCTATGATTTCAGAAAGCAATCTAAGGAAATATGACAAAACAGAATTGAAAATGACTTATCTAGAAAACATGTAAAACCTCCTCGAATAGTAGGGACCCTCTGCTACCAATTCGGTGTAATCCTAGCTCCTTGAAGATGTGATCAAAACAAAATCAAAGAACTAAACTTCTTTATTGATAAAATCACAAATCTACATCCCATTCCATCTTAAGCTTTGTTACAAAACACTCTCTAATCCTTTCTCTTCTTCTCCTATTTTTCACTACCCCTGATAGGAGAAAGCTTCTCCTATTTATACAAAATATGATAAGTTATCTCATTAATAGGAGTCCATGAATCTCTCCCTTTATCTCTAGAGTTACAATCAAAGTAGGAAATGATAAGACACGTCTTTTTAGAGTTTCAACACAAATAAGAAATGAGACACATATCTTCTTAGAGTTTCAATACAAAAAGGAAATGAGACACATGTCCTTATGATCCCATGATCTTCTCCACTCAAATTCGAATTTGGTTTTGGGAGGCCACATAAAGGTCTTTTAGAAGCTTCCTTTTAACCTACACATGTCACAAAACTCATAACACATATATAGATATACGAAACTATGTTAATTTTCTAGTTTCTAATCATAAATTCACTTTAAATACATAAAATAAATAACTTTGGAAGACAAGGATCCTAACCCATATATTTATGAAAATGGTTACTTGATGTAGGGTTTTAGGTCAGATGGCTATGAAATAAAAGCTGAATGGTTATGACATAATGGAAATATGTATGAATATGGAAAACACTTTTGAGACTCAACATACCCCCCAACTGAAGTTATTGCATGTCCTCATGCAACTATTGCAATGATTCATTTGTCCATGAGTTGATATCTTATGAGTTTTGACTCATATTGATTCATTCCAAACTTTGCTTTATAATATTTTCTTTTGGCAAAGTATAATACATTTGATTGCAAATTTTTTTATATGGTTGGTTCTTTTGTGACAACCGATTTTTTTTTTGAGCAATGGTTCTTATGTAACAATGCTTTATTTTCTTTGTTGCATCAAAGTTCATGAAAAAATTTAGAATCAAATACTCCATCAATGAATTGATCATTTGCAAGGCATATAATCTTTTGGATCATGTTGCAACAATAGTTGGTTGGGAAGTATGTGGGTGGAAATGAAATGAAAATGTGTGATAGTGTATGACATATGAATATGAAATAATGTCCTTTCCCCCCAACTAAAGATATGACAATGTGAAAAAGGGAGTGAAAAATTTTTCAAAAATTATAATTTTAGCATTCTAATGAATTACATGACTAAAAATTAGAAAACCACATACCTTCACTTACCTTAAATGTGGATGAGTTGTGTATACTGAAGAGTGTGGCTGTTGATGTTGTTGGATCATGAACTATGTAAGAAAATGGATTTGATTTGCTTCTTTTTTCTCTTTGTGTTCTTTGTGCTGATGACAAGATTGGGATCTTTATTGTTGCTGATACAACTTGATTCCTAATGCAAACTGCTGAAATGATGTAGTCTTCGATCGTTACAAAATTCAATGGTACAATTCTAGTCATGCGAATAAATGTGTTGATGTCGAGCATGAAGAGAAGTCATTGGATTACCGACCATTGATGAATGTCGTTAACCAATGCGAGGCAAACTCACCATTAATGTCAATGAGTGCCAAGGTACCTAAGTACATCTTGCGAAGTGCGAATAGATGGGTTGATGTCGAGCTACTTGCAAGATCTGATGATCAAGGGACATTGATGTATTCCCATGATTGTCAGCGAGAGAACTTGTCATTAATGCATACAAGCCTCAGGGTACTATTAAGGACTCTAGTCTTGGACCTAGATAATGTGCTGATGTCGATAGGCCAAGACTTGTTAGAAGGAAGGCCTTAAGGAATCCTCCATCATCTAACGCGAGCATGAAAGAATAATTTTTGAAGGACTATGAATTCAATAATTTGCATTGAAGTAAGGTTTATTTGCAAAATGAAAAGGATAGGAAAAGGAAAATGGAAATGGACAATGAAAAATGGAAAATGACAATGGGAAATAAGCATGTAGGTGAGCTTCTTGCTTTTATTTGTGGAGTAGAGAAAAAGTAATGGAAAGTGTATGTGAATGAAGGAAAATGAACAACTAACTCTTGCTAGGAAAATAATGGTGGTTTGCTTTGAATTTCTTGGTTGGATTTACAATTCAAAAAGGGAGGAAAAGTAATGGTCTTGATGGATATGAACATGGACTTGTTCTTATGTTTCTCATGAAATCGGTCCTTTGAAAACCAATCGTGCGCACAATTAGTTTCCTTCAATGATCATTCGATCATCCCAAATCTGCAAAAAAAAAAATTGACATAAAGAACATAAGTGTGTTAAAAAAGAAGTAGCTAATTTCTTTCTGATTCTTACGTAAAAATTAAATGTCAAATGAAACAGATTAAGGTAAATCAAAAAGTTCTATATTCAGTCCAATTCATGATATCGATAACAATCCATTTTTAAAGAATAACCATGAAAAATAAATCAACTCCCTATTGTCGGATGACTTCATGCACTGTGCTTAGTAAAACAATTGGCATCACAAAGATTCGATGTGTTCTGCAAGTTAAAACTTTATAGAAAAATAAATATCAACAATATTAATGCCAAATGTTTAGAAATCATCTAAATAATCTTCCAATTGTCCTGCAAACCATTATTAAGAAGATTTTTTTTTTTTGTAATTATTGTTTTTTTTTTTTGAATTTTTTTGAATTTTTTTTTCTTTATTAATAAAGATTATTATTATTATTATTATTATTTTTAAAATGAAATAAAGCATGGATAAAATAATTTTCCTTATGAATATTTTTGAAACAAAGTCATGCTAATGCCTCTTTCATGCAAGATAAAAATAAAAAACTTGAAATTTCTAAAATCAAGTTCCTAACTATGAAGGAGATGAAGACAGAATCCTTCTCAATTTATACAACTTGCATTTGATGCACATATGATAATGTCTTTGCCTCAAATAATTCATTTTTCACTCATCATGTGTCACCACAGATGAATTCTGCCACATTTTGATTATTTCTCAAAATTGAATTTTACAAAACCGTGACTATTTTCATTAAAAAAAACATTTTTTCTCTCACGCACACTGCAAATTAGTGCTCCAAAGAACCCTGAATTTCTCCCAAATGGCTGCGAATTTCATAAAGTTCTTAATAGATTACCTAATTCACCCCGTTCCAGAAAAAACCCATGTTTTATTTTTTTCTAATTCGCCTCAGTTTGCTCAAAAAATTCGTTTTAAAATTGGGTGTTTTTGACAATTACGCATTTCGTTTTCTCGCAATTACTTGTGGTTTGATTTGTTTTTATTTGCAGGTTTTGTAGTGTAATGGCTTGTCTCTCACAGAGAAGTTCAAATCGATCTCCCTCATTCCAATTACTTGCAATGGAATCTGCAATCTTCTCTTCATCAACAGTCTGAAATCTTCTCTTCATCAACGATTTCTTCATATGATACACTTCCATTGTCTGTCTCTACAATTGAATTTGTAATATTCTCTTCATCAGCAATTTTCAATCTTCTCCTCATCAACAATTTACAATCTTCTCCTCTTCAACAGTTTCTTCATGTGATATACCTTCATTTTGTGCAAATTTTTAAAAATGATTTCTAATAACTGTTGTTTGAGGAAAAACGAATATGGAAAAGAGAAGGTGTTTTTTTTTTTTTTTTTAAATTGCAGTGCATGGGTCTTTGTGTGGATTGAAGGCCTGCATATATGTGTAAAGCCAAGCCAAAGGCTGGCCTCATGCGTATGCGTGGGTCTTATTTCCATGAGCAATTTTTTCTTTTTTAATTGATTTGTTAATAAAATTATATATTATATTTTCAAAAATTCAAAAATATACATATATATTTCATTAAACAAAACAATTATTGAAATTAAAATTTTTCTTCATTTTTAAAGTTTATTGTAAAATGAAATGAAATGATGAAAACATAATTTATTATTATTTTTAACATAAAAATTCTTTTTCTGATCCTCAAGATCACACAAAGTGCAGGAGGAGAGCATACTCAAGAAATTATTAATTTTTATTTTTATTTATTTTTTTTTAGATGTAAGAAATAAGGCTACCTAGTTACACTTCCCCGGCAATAGCGCTAAAATGTTTAGTCAATTTAGTGTCCTAAATTGCTAACATAAATTATCGACCAGGACTAGTAAACTGATGAAGTGTGATGCAATATATGTGCATAAGTATCCATTTTTCTTACTTCGTTGTTTTTAGTGTTTTATTGATGTTTTGGGGTTTTTATCTTTGATTCTTAGTATGCTACTCTATGCTAAAAATATGAAGTTAAATCTATGTCAAATGGGAGAAAATGAAATGTTAATAAATGAATTAAAATAGATTTTATTTGCAAGTTCTGTTCCTAATTAGAAAATGATGAAAACAGAGAGTCCTAATCCATGGATATTATAGCTTCTAAATGAACATTCATGAAATGAAAAGTAACTCAAAACACTACAACTTAATTTGATTCATTTAGTTAGAGATTTGTTGGAAGAGCTTGTGAAAAAGATTAATTCTAATGCAATGAGGATCTCCTAAAACATAAAAGGAAATGTTGAAACAACTTATAACATTACAACTAAATCTCATTCATGAGTTAGAGCTTTATTGGAAGAGCTTTTTGAAAGAGATTAATCATAATGTGATAAGGATCTTTTATGAAGCAAAACAATCAATAACTCAAAATATTACAACTTAGTCTCATTCGTGAATTAGAGGTTTATTGGAAAAGCTTTTGAAAGAGACTAACTGTAGCATAATGAAGATCTTATTTTTAACTAAATAACAGAAAATAAAATGCTAATAACTCAGAATATCACAATTGAATCTCATTCATTTAATAGAGATGTATTGGAAGAGCTTGAGAAATAGACTAACTGCAATATCATGAGGATCCTTTATCTAAGAAAATGACATGAAAAATAATGCTAAAATCTATGATTTCAGAAAGCAATCTAAGTAAGGAAATATGACAAAACAGAATTGAAAATGACTTATCTAGAAAACATGTAAAACCTCCTCGAATAGCAGGGGCCCTCTGCTACCAATTCGGTGTAATCCTTAGCTCCTTGAAGATGTGATCAAAACAACATCAAAGAACTAAACTTCTTTATTGATAAATTCACAAATCTACATCCCATTCCATCTTAAGCTTTGTTACAAAACACTCTCTAATCATTTCTCTTCTTCTCCTATTTTTCACTACCCCTAATAGGAGAAAGTTTCTCTTATTTATACAAAATATGAGAAGTTATCTCATTAACAGGAGTCCATGAATCTCTCCCTTATCTCTAGAGTCACAATCAAAATAGGAAATGATAAGACACGTGTCTTTTTAGAGTTTCAACACAAATAAGAAATGAGACACATATCTTCTTAGACTTTCAATACAAAAAGGAAATGAGACACATGTCCTTATGATCCCATGATCTTCTCCACTCAAATTCGAATTTGGTTTTGGGAGGCCACATAAAGGTTTTTTAAAAGCTTCCTTTTGACCTTCACATGTCACAAAACTCATAACACATATATAGATATATGAAACTATGTTAATTTTCTAGTTTCTAATCATAAATTCACTTTAAATACACAAAATAAATAACTTTGGAAGACAAGGATCCTAACCCATATATTTATGAGAATGGTTACTTGATATAGGGTTTTAGGTCAGATGGCTATAAAATAAGAGCTGAATGGTTATGACATAATGGAAATATGTATGAATATGGAAAACACTTTTGAGACTCAACAAGAGGCACTGCATGTCCTGTCTACGAAATGCACCAATACGTAGCTGACCTCCAGGGACCTAAAACTCTGAAAGAGATAGTACATTTTATCCAATGTATCTCTAGGAGTAAACTAAATAACTCTCTGCTACACAACCATCTGGAACCTCTAGGAACGAGGGGAAATCCACCCCTCTCCTCGATAGCCCTGTAATGAAATAAATATCCTCCTTAGTGGGTGTGTACCACTAGTTAGGACCAACCTGGAAAGCTTGTTGGTGGGCATTCCACCTACGGATAAGATGTCTCAAAAAGACACTATGGACCTTTAGGGAAGTAGCCTCCTCATAGAAATTGAGGAGGCTTACCTGCCTTAGGAGCCCCTGGGTATCGCTATAATAGGGCGAGGGTACGCATCTTTCTCCCTCTCTCGTGCCTCCCACTGGCGAAGCATGTCATACTGCTCCGCCTATTGTTGCTACAGTTCCTCCTCTTTTATCTGAATCATTGACATATTCAATAAAAAAAAATTATTAAATCAGACATGTATTTAGGAATATATATATATATATATATATTGGAAAAAAAAAAACAGACCAGTCGGTTCGCCACAAAAACAGTCATGCACCAATGTTGGTGTGGCTATCTTTTGTAGAGCACCGGAGGTGGTGCCCCAGATGACATAAAACGCACCATATATGATGCACCTAAAAAATTTTCAAGCCCTGTTGACTATATATGGTGTCAGAAGAGCGGTGTGCTGACTAAAATATATGCCTCGGAGCGTATAGTCGTGTCAACGCACCGACTTCCTGACAAATTATATAGTCAACGGTGCGGTCTTTTACCCGGATGCACCATTGACCCTGTTGGAATGCCGAATGCGGAGCGCTGACAGACATCGGGGTGGATATATCCGTCAATGCACCATGTTGCTATTACCATGGTCAATGGTGTGCCCTGCTAAATTACCGCACCGCAATTTTTTTTTTTAATTTTAAAATAATGTGGGGCGCCTTTCGGTACCACCCTGGAAATGGTGTGGATACCGTTAGCACTGATTGTGGTACGACATGTAAATTTTACAGGAAACACCGCTTATCGGTGTGATCCAAACGGCTCATGCGCATCGCGCGACAATTTTTTCTTTTTTCTTTATTAATGGTTAATTTTAAGGTTATTTCAAATTCTAATCTACTAGAAAGCTTAATTATGGAAAATAGAAAAATACCTGTACATTTCATTGTGGAGGCATATTGGCTGTAGAATTTGCAAAAGAAAATTTGCCCATTGTTTTGAAAAATGCAAGCTGCAGATTGGTGGCCAATGCACAGCAGCAGTACATGCAATGGGTGTAATGGGAGAACCAATGTCAGGGCGGCTCAGAGAAGGAGAAATTGCACCGGTGCTTGAGAGCTCTGGAGTACTGAGAAAAGTGAAAAATGTTGTTTTTTGTCCATAATTTTTTTTTTATTTAACCCTGTTCTGGTGCACGGAGTTTTATAGGTGCACCAGTGTGGTTTCTTAAGAACGCACCGAACAGTTTCAGATTTGGCACATTGTTTTATGATGCACTTGGGTGGTTACTTAACACCGCACCGGGCTGTTTCAGTTTTGGCGCGATGTTTTATGACACACCGGGGTGGAATAGTCTTGAAGCACGAGTGTCTTACAATAATAGGACGCACCGGGCATGTGTGTACGGAGCGCACGGTGTCCGGTGTGCCAATGTTTTGTGTGACCGGTGCTTTCTGTTGTAGATCGCACCGGTGATTGAGAGCATAAAAGTGAAAAATGCGGTTTTTTGGCCGTAATTTTCTTTTATTTAACCCTTTTTCGATGCACATGTTTTAGAGGCGCACTAGTGTTGTTTCATACGAACGCACCAGTCTACTTTTGTTTTGGCACAATGTTTTATGATGCACCAGCGCGGAATATTTTGTGTGCACCAGTGCCTTCTCTTGTAGAGCGCATCGGTAATTGAGAGCTCTAGAGCACTAAAAAAAGTGAAAAATCCGGTTTTTTGCCGTAATTTGTTTTTTAACCCTTTTCCGGTGCGTGTGCTTTATAGGTGCACCAGTGTTGTGTCTTATAAATGCACCAGTCAGTTTGTGTTTTAGCGCGTTGTTTTATTATGCACTGGTGTGGGTTCTTAATACCACACCAGGCGTTTTTAGTTTTGACGCGGTGTTTTATGATGCATCGGCGCTAAAGAGTTGTGAAGCACCGGTGCTCTATAGTAATACGACGCACCGGGTGGGTGTGTACGAAGCGCACGATGTCCGATGTGCCAATTTTTTGTGCGCACCAGTGCTTTCGGTTTTAAGGAGCACCGGTGCGATGTTGAATGATAAGCGCACTGAGCGGAAAGCATCCGCAAAACCCTCCGCTCGCCAACATCCTCTAGTAACCTCCGCTAGAAACGTATATATGGGGTATTTTTATAAGGGGTTCCTCAAAAAAATCTGCTAGAGGGTATTTTCCTTGTAGTGGACCTCCCACAAGGAAAAGAAGTTATTGGAGTAAAATGGGTCTATAAGACCAAGAGCAACATTGAAGGAAATATAGAAATGCACAAAACAAGGCTAGTTGTCAAAGGCTACAAGCATCAACAAGGTAGATACTATGAGGAAACCTGCACCAGTTCCAAGGATGGAGACAGTGCAGATAGTGTTGTCTATAGCAGCACAAAAAAAGTGGAAATTTTATCAAATGGATGTGAAGTCAAAATTCTTGAATGGAGTGTTGAAAGAGGAGGTATATGTTGAACAACCTCTTCGCTATGAAATAGAAGGCCAAGAACACAAAGTGTGTAAGTTGAAGAAAGATCTTTATGGGCTAAAGCAAGCACCAAGAGCATGGTACAATAGGATTTATGCTTACCTGATAGACAATGGGTTTGAAAAGTGTGATGGTGAACCCACACTCTACATCAAAGAAAATTACGGTAAAATTCTTATTGTTGTTTTATATGTAGATGATTTGATTTTCACAGGCAATGATGTTTCTCTTATTGTTGATTTTAAAGCAGTCATGAAAAGTGAATTTGAAATGACTGACTTGGGTTTGCTGAGATATTTTTTGGGCATAGAAGTAAAGAAAACAAAAAAGGGGATTTTTATCTCCCAAGCAAAGTATGTTGAAGAAGTGTTAAAGAGGTTCAATATGCAGAACAACAAGCCATCATCAACTCCAACTGTCATGGGTTTGAAGTTGAGCAAGGAAGATTGCAGCAAGAATGTTGATTTGACATTGTACAAGAGCATGGTTGGCAATCTAATGTATCTAAGTGCAACTAGGCCTGATATAATGTAGGAAGTAAGTTTGATATCCAGATTCATGGAGACACCCAAGGAGACACATTGTTAAGCAGGCAAGAGAATATTGAGGTATGTAAATGGAACAAAGGAATATGGTGTTCTAAATTTACATATGATAATTTTAAGCTGATTGGCTACACTGACAGTGATTGGGCTAGAAGTGTAGATGAAAGAAAGAGCACATCAGAGTATGTCTTTCATTTTGGAATGGGAACCATTTCATGGGATTCCAAGAAGCAGCTAATAGTTTCATTATCAACATTAGAAGCTGAGTATGTAGCAGCAACAGCAGCATTCTATCAAATAGTTTGGATGAGAAGGATACTGAGGGATTTATGTCATGAAAAAGACACAGGAACCACAATCTTTGTGATAACAGCTCAGCAATTGCATTGTCAAAGAATTTTGTTTTCCACAAGAGAACAAAGCATATTTATGCAAAATACCATTTCATAAGAGAATTAGTTAACAATGGTGAAATTTTTTTGTAGCATTGTAGGTCAAAGGAATAGTTTGATGATATCCTCACAAAGCCATTGGGACAGAAGAGTTTTGTTTATCTCAGACAGTGTTTGGAAATTATTGATGGCGACAGTTGTGATTAAGGGGGAGTGTTGGAAATACTCCCAACCACCGCCATGAATAAGGAGTGGCAGCAGCCCATGCTCATTGAATTTTCTATGCAGGGAAGGACAAGCCCCAATTTTCAAATCTAGAGGTGTTCACGCAAAAAATCAAAACAGAGTACCGGGAGCCATACTCTGTGTTATTTCTAACTTAGCCGTATTTGCCTACATGTTTTCATGTAGCTTCGTACCTGCAACTTTTCTTGTTTACCCTTAAGCTTTTTTGTTGAATATTATTTCCCTATCGATGCGATATAGGCGGGACCCACCACCAACCTTACCACATTTGTAATCCCATGAAATCCTTTGCATTCCACCATTTCCAATGTTTTATTCACTTCGCACTTACCACGCCTTTTTGCGTCGTCGCCTGAACTTCGCAAAATTTATTGTTTAACTTTTAAGCCCGCACCAAAACTTATATTTCCGCCGATGTGATCCAACGGGACCCACCATATACTTTGTTGCATTATCGCATAGACCTTTTTTCACCTTATTTACTTACCTTTTATGCATTTCACACTTCCCACTACTTACTCCCTGCAGCCTGCACTTCGCAAGTTATAATTTTTAACTTTAAAGCCACCCGTAAGTTTTTTTGTTTTGTTTGCGTTGCGATCACAAAAGGGGCACATGTCAAGCTTAGGAGGGTAGCGCAAAGCGCACATCACAAATCTCATGAGTTAACAGATAAGCACCCGTAGGTTATGATGTTTATGGTGCGATGTGATGTGCCACATCACATTGCATATTGCAAGACTTAATTTTTTCCCGTGTTCGCGCATATGTTAAATGATATTATCGTCGATGTGCGATGGAGCGCCAATTGTGATGTCGTTTCGCAAGAGGAACCAATAAAACTTCACGTCCACCATTTTGTGTTTTTTGTACGTGTTTTTTTGTATAAGCAACCGAATAGAGCCGAGCGACGATTTGGTTGTTGAACACCCGATTTTGCATTGAATTGCTTTGAATGCTTAGGCTTTGGCCAATTTCATATAAACCTATGTAATTTCATTTATTTTTTTCTGTGAAGGAATGAATTGAATTTCAGAGAAGAGTTGAATAAATTTGAAAGTATTATTCTCATTTTTTTTACATTATCTATCTGTGAATTGTTTGACTCTTATTTCCACAATATTTAGCATTCTCTGTGATGTGGGGGAACGCATCCCTCTGTGTTTTTTTTATTCAATAATTTCAACAAGGTTGACATATACCATCAACCATGTGAGGCTTTATGGATTTGGAGCAATAAGGTCACAGGAAGAATATAAAAATTTGTGGATGTGTAGGATGTTTTGTTTTTTTCTTTATATAAAAATATAATTGTGGATGTGTAGTGGCCACGTCTCATTGAAGCCAAAAGCATCTATCAATTTGTGTTTTTTTTCAATAAATTTGAGGATACCATGTTTAGGATTCTACATTTAAATTGAAAATTCATAACATGAAACAGGTTTAAATAATATTGACAATAACATACTGTGCAACAGGCGTGTACACAGTGAATATAATATGAAAAGGATTGAAATATAATAAAAATTTGTAAAAATGGAACCTCTAAATAGACTAAACTGCCACACTTAATAAATGAACCTGCCACTACGGACACTCAGACCAACTATGAAATTTTAACATGTTCATATAACACGTTTCAACGTGCTTTACGTGGACAGAATATGCATCACCAATTGGTCCCAATCCATGATTTAAGCAGTATCCATGGAATTTTCTTATACTGAGCTACTCTGTTGAGCATTTCGGAAGAAATGCATGTAATGGAAAGGTTTGCAAACATTGGAATTGTAACGTGTCTTCTAGCATTATTTCCTCTAAGCAAAGCACAGACTAACACCAGCAAACCTTTAGTGTCAGTTGCCTACATATTCGGAGATTCCACTGTAGATCTTAGCAACAATGATGGACTTGAAACGATTTTCAAAGCCAACTTTCATCCATATGGGAGAGATCTTGCAGATCGTAAACCTACTAGTCGATTTACTAATGGAAAATTAGTAACAGATATATTATGTATGACTCAAAGGAGAAATTAATAACCTCAAGAATAAATTCATATGATAGTTTCGTATTAGAGTAACGTTGTTCTAAATATTTGTGAATTGTAAATCGATCCTATCTGTTAATGTTGCTATGGTTAAAAATTTCAACCATGTACAGTTGGTCTAGCAAGTCTTCCTAATTTACTGCCCGCATATCTAGATCCCCAATTCCAAGGAAAACAAATGCTGACAGGCGCCAACTTCGCTTCTGCTGCAACTAGATACTATGAACCTACCTCTCGCTCTCTTTTTAATATATATTTTTTCTCAAACTAATTGTGAAACAAACTCATTTCATAAATTTAATTTCCAGATCTAGAATGTTCACCTTTAACATGTGCAGAATGTTCTAAATTTGAGGCAACAAGTGGAGAATTTCAGACAGTATAAAGGTCAGCTTGCGAATATTATTGGGGCATCTAATGCCAGCAAGATCATATCAAGAGACATTTTTGCGTTAAGCATGGAAACTAATGATTTTTCTCTTAATTATTATATGAATCCTATTCTAAGTGAAGAATACACTGTAACGTAGTTCCAAGATCTTCTGCTACATTCTCTTTTGAAATGTATACAGGTGATCCATAGTTTCATCAATGTAATTATAAATAGTAGTGTTAATCATTTATTGTTTCTAGGCAGTAGGTCTATATTAAATCACCGTTGAACTTCCTGTGTGATAGATTATTTACACCGAGGGTGCATGCAGACTTGGTGTCATTGGCTTGCCTCCTTTTTGTTGGAAATACTCCCAACCACCGCCATGAATAGAGTGGGAGCAACCCACAATTTCAATTGAATTTTTGTTGCAGGGAAGGACGAAGCCCAGGTTTCAAATCCATAGGCACTTAAGGCAAAAATCAAAAAACAGAGTACCCAGCCTTACTCTGCGTTTAATTCTTTACTTGCCGCATTGACTTACCTCTTGCCCGCATATCACAGCCCGTAAGTTTTAAGTGTTACCTCTTAAGCCTTTTTCCAAAAGTTATATTTCTGCTGATGTGATATCAGTGGGACCCATCAACCTTGCCGCATTACCAAACCCGCACAAACCTTTTTATTTGCTTTATTCCTTACCTTTTCGCATTTCGCATTTCTCGCAGTTTACCACGTTGCAGCCTGCACTTCGCACAATTTAGCATTTACCTTTAAGAACCTGCACCAAACCTTGCGATGGTTCAATGTCACATCGTTATTGCACATCGAAAAACTTAGATTTCACATTTCGAATGTTTTACCACTTACCTTTTACCGTGCCAACACTTCGTACTTTTTATGTTTTACCTTTTTTGACCGCCCGCAACTTCGCACTTCGCACATCTTACGACTTAACTTTAAGTGCCCACAATTTATTTTGTTTAAGATGCAATGTGATCGCAATCGCATATCGCAAAGTTTAATGGATAGCGCCCGCAAGGTAAAAATTTTATGTTCATTGCGATAGTGCCATCCCAAATTGCAATCGCAAGAACTTAAGGTTTCCCGTATCATGCCCAGTTAAAAGTTAAGATCATGTATGTACAATTTGCGATGGAGGGCACAGATGCAATGGAGGGTGCATATGTGATGTGGTTTCTAAGGCTAAACCTATATTATTTGAAGTCCGGGATTTTTTGTTTTGTACTTTGTTTCCTGTAGAAAAAGAAGATCAGAGCATAAGGATGTTTAGTTGTTACCCGTCCATTCCTGCATTGAATTTCCTTAAATTTTCAGGCTTCAGCCATTTTGTATTAAAGAAATGTAATTTTCATATGTTTAGAGAGAAGAGTTGAATAAATTAAAAAAATTCCTCTCCTGTGTGTTCTTGCTCTGTCTGTGTGTAATTTTTATTTTCACATATATTGCTTCTCTGTTTTGTGTGTATGTTCTCGACTGTGATTAGAGCATACCAGATTTTCCAACTTGGCATCAAAGCTTGCCATTGTAAATTCCAACACTTTTGGTTGTTTACCTTCACAAATAACGATGCATAACTTGATTGGTAACACCTGCATTGACGAGTATAATGATGTTGCTATTTATTTCAATCAAAAGATTGTATCCTTATTAGAGACGTTGAGGCCCATATTTCCTGGACTTACAATGACTTATATTGACATATATGATAAGTTTTTTGACATCATACAACATCCCAGTGCATATGGTAATATTTTGTATTCCTGGTCAGTTTCCCTCCTCTACAGTAATTTTAATCCCAAATTTATTTTGCTAAGTCTTCTCAATATTTCTTTTACAAATTGGTGTATGATACCCCCTTGTTTATGGGACAAGGGACCCACCAAATTGGTGTATGAGACCCCCTTGTTTTTGGGACAAGGGAACCACCCCATCCGAGTGCATATGGTCACGGCCAAGCTAGACACCAAATTGGTGTATGAGAACCCATTGTTTGTGGGAAAAGGGACCCACCTCAGGCAGCGATTTGACTACTAAGTCTAGCAATGCATACATACTCTACCCCCCTCTAGTTTTGAACCTGTGACCTCTTAAGAGGAAACACATGCTCTTAACCATTGGGCCCACTCAAGCTTTATATAAACAAAAATATCTAAAAACTTCCCAATTCTTGAAGAGTTGAGACTATCCCTGACCTAATTTCAATCTAACTAGAGAATGAATGAATATATATAGAGAGATATAACTTTTGATTCTAATTCATAGATATATAAGAAATATTGACCAAGAAGGTAGAGCAAGAAAGAGATATTTGTAGATTTTACCAATTGTTAAAATGGGTTGTTGTTAGTTCTTTTAACAATGTAATGTGTTGTTTGTCATTGCAGGTTTTGAACAAAACAAGGAGAGGTTGTTGTGGAACGAGTTTGATGGAGACCTCCTATTCGTGCAACTCTGAAACCACACCCTGTCTATATTCATCCAAATATGTGTTCTAGGATTCAGTCCATCCAACAAGCCATGTTTACACGATCCTCGCCCAATACATATTTTCATAAGATCTTATGTTTATTAGCTAACGTCATTGCGTCTATTACGTCCACTATTCATTAATCCGTGAGGAATCGTAAAATTTTAATAATATATATCGTGCCAAAGTTCATCGGCCTTAACACTGTACCATATTCGCCGCCTATTTTAGTCCAACTAAGTTATGGAATGGGTTTTGTTTAATCAAATATTATTGCTCTTTTTTCATTTCTGGTAAATTTTTTATTTAGAACTGAATAATAAATCTAACTACAATGAGAAAATTATGGGCATTTCAAGACTGTCTTAAAGCAATGGTGTAGCATTTTAAAATTTAGAGCTTGATTTTATGAGAGGAAGACATTTGTTGTTTTTTTTTTAAATACATAATTTTTTGGTTAAGATATTTTTATTAATTGTTATTATATATTTCTAAATATTATTGTTTAATTTAAAAAGAACTATAAGATTAATTGAAATTAGGAAAAAATATTAACATTGATAATATATATTTTTTACATTTGCAGAGTATATTGTAATTATTGTTTAATTTTAAAATAATTATAAGATTAATTTAAATTTGGGAGTTTCGGTCAAAATACTTTGACTCTGCAATCCGTCCTCCATACACGTTCAGCCAAGCTCCCAGCATAATCTACCTGGCAAATCATTATTCTTCAAGCCCTCCATCATCATGCCTCCTCGTAGCTCTGCCTCTCCTGCCCATGGGAGATGAGGACGCAATCGCGGCTTGTGATGGTCCTCCCCTAACAGACCTCCAACAATAAGAGCAACTAGCATTGCGCGAAATGCAGCCATAATTTATGAGAATACTAGCACGCAAAAATCTAAGGACCGCATCCTTATGCTTGAATACAGAGCTTGGAATGTCCGCCAACGGGTCTCCACGGAAGAGGTAGACGCCTCCATCAACTGGATCTCGGATCCTATATTGACCAGGGCGAGAGAAAATATCTTCAGCAGAGCCATTGAGCTACATTGGCAGACTAAGACCCTGTTGCCTTTGGCTCTATAGGAGTAGCGAGATAGTAACAACGTGGTGGAAAAGAAAATACACGTCCTCGCAGAAAATTTCCTGATCTATGTGGGTGAGGTCCATCATCGACGTTTTGTTGACAATAATTCTCCCCATTACACTATGTTCAAGCGCAGAACAACAAGTCGACATGGGATACCTGAAATAAATGGGAGGCAGTAGGCCCCTCCACGACTCTTAAAGGCCAGCACGTCATTTATGAAGGTAGCACTCTGGAGCGTCCCATCAGCCTTGATAATTACCTGGGGGAAGATACTACTTAAAGGTCTGCTCAATCCTATGAAGTTTCCAGGTTCCCTTTTTGCTCATGAAAAGTTTTCTTATGTTCTATTTGAACCATAATATTGTACAGTTTCTGAGCATGTTTTTCCCTTCTCACTATGCAAGGCGAGGATGGCATTTTTTGTTCTGGGCTATGCTCCCACTCTATTTTAAATATGTTACCCTCTAAGCTAATTCCAATGTAAACTGCCTCTTAAGAGGGTCTGCTCTTCTGCATCAGTTCTCTGTTCCGAGTGTTGAAGCTTCTGCTCTCACCCAGTTGCTTACTATGTAATCTTATTTTTTAGATGTTAATAGAACTTTTTAATTTACAAAAAAAAAAAAACTTTCACTCTTAATTAATTTGTAAATTTTGACTTTTGATTTGAATTTGTAAATTTTTAAATTTTTAAATTTTTAGAAATGATTTGTAAAGTTATTAAAATTTTGATAAAATTAATTATTAAATTTATTTTTTAGAAATTGAAATTAAATTTTTGAATTTCAATTTTTGATTGGTGGATGACTAATTTTATATGGTTTAAGATCAATTTGTTGCAATAAAAAATTGTTTAAAAAAAAAATCTCTAATGGAAAAGTGTCCACATATATATATATATATATATATGGATTTTTAATAATTAGTATTTTCTTGCCATTCATTGTCATATTTATTTTTAACACTAAATAAAATGGTGATCGGGTGCTCTCTTAAGGCACTCCTTGTTGTGTAGTCACCAGTTCAATTCCCGGCCCTGATTGGGGTGATATATTGGACATAATGAAGATTAACCTATTACCATTCTTTACTTGCTTTCTATTAATCGTTGTATTATTTATAATAACAATATTTTTTTCTAATAACAATCTAATCGTGCTCATAAATTAAATATATATATATATATGGATTTTTTGTAATTAATATTTCATTTCCATTCATTATCATACTTATTTTTAACAATAAATATTTATTAACCTATAATCATTCTTTGTTTCATTTCCATTATTTGTTATATTCTTTCTAATAACAATATTTTTTTCTAATAAGAATAGTTTTCACCTTTTTCCATTAATATATTTTATTAATCATAATATTTTTTGATACTTTAATTATTTAATTGTTGCTCACATATTTTCATAAAAACTACGTTATCATGTACCAATAGATTATTAGCAATTTGATTCCCCATCCACCCAAGTTGTGGTGCTTAAATCATGCACTTAATATAACTAAGTTATATGATCACATTCACCTCATAAGGACTCTCTACTTTTTGAATAAGAGCTAGGTACTAAGCAACAATCTTGCATATTACACTTGTTTTAAAACAAAAATTTGAAAGCAATAAAATTAATTGTCATTAAAAGCTAGAATAACCCACATGCTTCAAGGAGCATGGTTGGTTAGAGGTTGTGTTTCCTATGAAACTTTTTATTTTGATTATGATTTTGTTTATTATATATATATATATATATATAACTTACATATTTTATAATTACAATATACATATTGAGGAATTATAAAATATTTAAGATATATATATATATATATATAGAAGTAGAAAATTAGAGCAGCAGACATGGTGGACATATTACACACGAAATAATCTATATATTACACACTACAAATGATACAGATACATCACATATTTATGGTGCTTGTGAGATCCAACCAATTCCAAATATGAATAGGGAGGTATAAGTAGAAAATTAGAGGAGGTGACATGGTGGACACTTTACACGCAAAATAATGTGTATATTACACACTACAAATCACACAGATACATCGCATATTTATGGTGTTTCTGAGATCCAACCAATTCCAAATATGAATAGGGAGGTTGAGATATTCTCTCCACATCCACCTACAAATATGAAACCAATTCTAAACTAAGCATGGAAAATTTATCTTCCAATTATCTCCCTTAATTCTTACTTTCATAATTACAATACATATTATAACAATAAAATTGATATGACTGGTCTTCATCAACAACTCTACCCACTCTGCAGTCTTTTGGACTCCGCTCTTTCTTTCTCCACTCCTTTGATCTTACCTTTAGACTCATTTAAAGTACACCTACTTCTGACCATCAATGATGAACTTTGCAAGATCAACAATATTGAAAACTCGACTCACGAGGGCTTCCGCGATAAGAGATGACAAGTAATAAACCATCCTATGGACCAATCATCATCTGTCAAATATTTTGCTTTTAGCTATCCATTAGTTGTTAGGAAAATGGTATGAATATTTAATTTGTTCAAAAATTGATCTAACAACTTGACATGTTTCACACACATGGATCTCATACTGTAACCTGTAGTCATTGTTTAAGGGTTTCCAAGCACCAAGAACAACAAACCATAATAATATAAACACAATCTAACTAGTGATGTGTTCAATGGTTTCCAAGTGCCAATAACCACTAATTTGAATTATAAAACATTGTTCAATAGTTGATTCTGCACCAAATATAACTTAGATACAACATACATCATTGATAGGTTCTACATCTTCCGTTCACAAAAAGTTTTATAGGTTATGCATCTTTCATTTACGAACCAAAAAATATAATTTTAATAGCACACAGACTACATCAACACTCCCGTCTCTGGAAACCTAGTGGTAAATGTCTCTTCTATTGTAATGAATATAGCTAAACCATAGATAGAATGAAAGAAACATACTTCCAATCATTGCAGAAGAAACGATTCAAAATTTTGAAGAGAATTGCAAATCTGGTTCGCTTCCACAACTGACATCTTCCTCACCTACAACAACAACTCAGAATTTACTCACAACTTCCACAATTATTAGAGCGGCATATGGTTTGCGGTATCCATTAAGAAAATACGATATCAGATCTTCTTTGTGTTGCGCCTTTTTCTTCACTTGGAAGAAAGTGAAATTTATTTCATCATCACCGAGCAAGTATATTACATTACCTATGTTGTTCAAAATAAATACCTTCTAATTTCACTGGATTTCGATTACCTATGTCATTCAAATAAAATACCTTCAGAATTCACTGGATTTTGATTTTCATCCCGTCATCGATCCAGAGAGCGAAAGGAAGTTGTTGTCAAATGGAGGATCCGATAACTTTGAATCTCCTTCCAGTATTCGAACTACATTTCCCATCAGAGGCCTCAACGCCCAGTTGATCTGAATACACCACAACGCTATTTTTATCAGTCGATACACTCCATCCATGTCCTATAGCCTATTCAATTTCAGTCCACTCTCCAACAATTCCTCCATATTCCCCTACCTCACCTTACTGAAAGAAAAAGACGGAAAATACTATCTATCTGAATCCCAAGATTTATCCATTCTCTTGCTCCTCGTGATACTTTCTAGCAGCACCATCCCATAGTTGAATATGCCGCTCTTATGAAGCCTCTCGTGATACGGAACCAACCGGAAGTGAAAGGTTATAAATAAAATTGTGTCCTCCTCCAAGAATAGTAGGCAGATTTGAGATCCTCTTGCCTGCACTTAATCAAACGGACACCTTCTTGCACACAACGCACAACAATTCATATGCTGCTACAGTAGTCTTACAAACATAATAACACACACAAAAATATACAGAAATCTCACATGTACTAATCTACTTATTTACAAGGAAGGGTCAGCCATCATGGCCCTACATCTTCCTAGCTATCCCTAAAGGAAGTTAAGCTAGAGCTAGCTCTGATAACAAGTAGAAAATTAGAGGAAAAGACATGGTGGATAGATTACACGCAAAATAATGTGTATATTACACACTACAAATCACACGGATATGTCACATATTTATGGTGCTTGTGAGATCCAACCAATTCCAAATATGAATAGGGAAGTTGAGATATTTTCTCAACATCCACCTACCAATCTACAACTAATTCTAAACTGAGCATGGAAAAATTATCTTCCGAATATATATATATATATATAACTCTAACATCAAACAAATCTCTTCTCATCTACAATTTTAATTAAAAAATATTGAAATATAATTTTAAATATAATTATCACTCTAAATTTCACCACCCATATAATTATCACATTAACTTTCAACGCTTTAATGAGATGGATTTTTTTCACCACCTTTTAATGAGATAGAATTTCTTCACAATATACCTTAGTGTGAAAAAAATTTGAAATTTGAACTATACTCTAATGGTCACACCAATTTCCTACCAATTTACCAATTTCCATGTATGTTGATGAAATTTTGAAATTTCAATCACATTCCAATTGTCCCAACAAATACGCTAAGTACCCATATTAAGTCTATTGGCACTGGATAACTAATATAAATATAACATTTCCTTGTAAGCCTTTAAAACTACAATGTACTATTAATATTTTTAATAGTAAAATATTAAAATTAAATTAATATTAAAATATTTTTTATAATTCATATTTTTTAAATATTAATTATAAATCATTTTTTTGGATTTGACATATATGTACAAATAAACTTTTGCAATTTCAAGAGAAACGACCATGTAAGGATTTATGGCTTTGGTGTAATGATATGGGAATGTGTAATGGCCACATCCCATTGACGTTGAATGCATCGATCAAATTGTTTTTATTTTTCAATAAATTTGAACATACCATGTTTGGAGTTTGACATTTAAATGGAAAAATGATAAGATGGAAAGGGTTGAAATAATATTGATAATAATTACTCAGATTGGAAACAGTTATAGGAAAAGACTGAAACAAGCTTATAGACTTAGCAACAAGCATAGACAGTGAATATAATAGGAAAAGATTGACGTAACATTAATAAAAAAAAATTAAATTGATTAAAAATATATTTTAAATAATAAAAAATAATATGTTTTTTAAAACAAAAATGAGTATCATGGTCATTAAATTTGCGCCTAGTTGCAACAACTATACAAGATATTACATTCTATTTTTCAATTCTGGCCCATATTTAGATTGAATAAAAACCCATTACATAGAGATATAGCATTTCAAAATACTTGCAAAACTACAACATGCCCAAAGGACACTAAAAGACATCCATAGCAAGTGATCTTCTACATGCACGTTAATCATTTTCATATGTTGAGATCAATGTCTCTCTTGATTGGATCCTCCTGAAGATAAACTTTACCTGTATTGGAGGTTGAGGTCCATTATTGATTCCCTGAGCGCATCCACTTCCTCTCCCTGTCATGATATTTGATCTTGGAGAGCCATGATTTTGTTAGTCTGTTCAATTTGAGAGTGATACAATTGGAAAAACTTAACCTACAAATCATAATCTGCCCTCTGCAGGGCTTCATGAGTATCTAGACAGTGTGAACAGAGGCTCACTACCAATGAAGAGTCGGAGACGTCATTCATAGTGATATGCAGGAGAAAATAGTGAGAGAAACAAACAGTATGAGGAGATATAACAAACCTTCTCGAAGGAATGACACAGAAGAAATTTGTCAAAATTGGTCGAGAATACAAGAAATTGAGGGTGGATTTCCAATTAGTGGTCTCTTGAACATAAAAGACAATTTCTTGGTCTAGATTGATTTCCAAATCTCCAAATTCCAAGATAATTTGTTGGAATCTTGTATGCCTAAAATGAGTAGACTCCTTGTTGAGCCAAATGATTCTTAAAACTACCAAAGGGAGAAGACCTGCGAACTAGTCCAAAGTCACCTGGCATAGATAAACATTGATTAAGTAAGGTACTCGTTCTATGATAATTCCTAACCTAACCTTTAACCTACCCTCTATCCTACCCTCTATTTTGGTTCCTTTATTCGGCTTATTACTTCCGGCAATTACAATGGTTCTTTCTCATCTGTATATTCAGAATGACGGGATTTTATGAATCTGATCAAATCAGATTTAATAAATGGGTTTGGATCTTTTGCAGAACATATAGGATATCTATATCTATTTTAGATGATATAAGATAGAACTATTATAGACACAAAATAGGTCTAAATATCCACATTATTTATTTAGACTCATTCAGAAGAATTTGTAAGGAAGTTGCTATTCACTAATTTTGTTAATTAGAACCAAGAAATCTAATAGGAAAGATGGTCGAGCGGTTCAAGGCGTAGCATTGGAACTGCTATGTAGGCTTCCACTTACCGAGGGTTCGAATCCCTCTCTTTCCGTATCTTCACCCTACTATTTTCTTCTCATCCATTGTTTTTCCAATCTATTGAATCCCAATAGGACGATTTCCTAATTACAGGATCAATCTACCTCTACTTGTAATAGAGAAAATAGAACGAACATTGGTTCATGGTATGGGAAGAGTAAAGACTATTTTAAGAAGCAATAAAAGTATCGTAGATAACAAGTAACGTACGGAGGGATTATAAAATGTCTCCTTCGAGGAGGGGAAAAATAAGGGAGAAGAACAGAATTTCTAGATGCCCAACAACCAACCCCCAGAACATTCTAAAAAGATCGAATTAGAATGAAAAGTGACAGAATATGAGCCTACCTCAAAGGGGTTTCCATATGATCTTTTATATTGTTAATGAAAAAATTAGAAAAGGGAACCCAGATATATCGTCATGCAAATGAGCTTGAGTCAATTTTTAACTAACCAAGAATAAAGGATCGGACATTGTCAGAGTTGTTTGAGAGCCAGAGAGACCTTTACGCCAAATTTCTCACAAATAGGAGTGTCGAGCCCACTCATGAAAAATCTAATGGATAAGTGACAGGAATCTGAGACGGATGAGCTCTTCAAAGAGCTTCCTGAAAGATGAATGCCTGGACGCTACAGTGGAGTTTAGGGACAAAGCTATAAAAAAATTCTCAGTTCTCAGAGGTGGTGAAATGGACCAAGAAGTCAATTCAGTCATGGATGTTGTAGGAGTCAGACTAGAGTCTGATTAATATTAATTCCCCTACTCAGACATACGATTTTCATCATTCTTCCATTAAATTCCTTAGTGTTTCTTCCAACGAAAACCATCATGATGCTGGGTGGAGGTCGTTTCTAATAACCGAGTATATAGATGTAGTAATAACAGGAAAGTGAATAAGAGGCAGCATCATATGCATGGCGGCAGGCTTCCTGTGATGCCACGTTAAGGGGAATCCATTCATGCCTCCTGAATGTTACACATGCGGGGAGATTGATAAGGCAATAGAAGGTGGTTGGGTAAGTAGAAAGCATGGGATATAGGAAATATATATATAAGGAAAGAAGGGAATAGGAGCTTAGGAATTTTCCCAAAATTAAAATTTATAAAATGGGGAGACTAAGAAACATATGACACCTTAGGAGATGGGACAAAAAAAAACTAGAGTCGTTGATTTCAAGCTTGGTCTCTTCCATGGAGCAAGCTCTATGTTCTTGTGAATCAGCCTCAAAATTATGAATTTTAAGGATATGATAAAAAAAATTGGAATGGAAGGATTCTATATAAGTTCTTTTATTCTTTGGAGCACTGGTGCTAGGGAGTTATTCTTTGGGTTTCTTTCCTTAATGAGATAATGAATTGTGATTAGTGTTCTCCAAGACTAATGATGTCTTTGATTCCTTTACCTTTAGCAATATGCAATCCTTGAAAGACGCGATACATCTTTGTTTGATTATTTGTTTTCCTTTCCAGGCCCATGTAAATTTGGATTCTATAATTCCATCAGTATTAAGTAATATCCCTCCCCTCCTATCACCCCTAATAAAAAACAATAGTTTTACCAAAATTTATATAACCTGATTTTAAAAAATTCAAAACAAAAGAAAACAAATTAATAATGTTTTATAATTAATAATAAATTATATATATCATTATTAATATTTTAAAGAGAAGAGATAGTAATTAAATAATATAATTAATTTAAAATATCAATATAAAAAATATATTTTATTTTATTATATTGATTAAAAATAGTTTTGTAGTATAATGAATATTAAAAATAAAACAAATTTTAATAAATTAAATATTATTATTAATAATATAATAAACTTTGTATTAATAAATTTGAAGAAATTGTTTTAAACTGAAATTAAAAAACAAGGTGTACTTATAGCTCTAGAGAAGCTCTCATGGGAATTGACCCTTACCCAATGGTAAAAATATTCTCACTTTCCACCATAAAACTAATCTCCTTAAATCATTTCTATAATAATTATATATATATATATATATATATAATTATTTTTAATTATTTTATTATTTTTTAAAATAAATATTATTAATTTAAAAATAGAAAAGTGAATATTAAAATATTTTACATATAATCTAGATTAAAATATTTTTTATTATTTGTAACAGCTAGCTTCAGAAATTAATCTTGATTAAATTAATTATGGAAGTGATTTCCATAAAAGAATAAAAAAACTGATGGTAAAAAGTAATTCAAGAACTGAGAGTTAGTTGGACAGAATCAATTCAAACAGTTACCCAACCTCTGAGGATAAAGGCTTAATCCCGGTGAGGTTTGGGGGTTCTATTCGGTAACTGGAAAAATGAAATTTGCATAGAAGAATTCCTGAGCTGGTGGTAACTAGTGGAATACTCCGATTTCTGATATTTGACTAGAATAGAAGACTAGACTGGAATGTCCCGAGGTCTCTTCCAGTAGTTTTTTTCAACTCTCATAGCTTAGACTTGGAGCATGGGGGAGAGACGAGGACATGAGTGCCTCTCTCGAGGTATGGAGGAACAACATCAGTCAAAGGCCTAAGGAAAAATAGATAAGTTACCTATCATTGAAATTATTATTTTAATGTATGAAAGGAATTAGCAGTTGTATGTTGAGAATATTGTATAAGAATTTGTAGTATGCATTTTCTTCACAGTAGGATGCTATCTAGTATAAACTTGATATATTATCTACCCGATAGAGAATTGTTAACACAAAACCTCAAAACAAGGTTCTGTGTAGGTTGTTCTCCGTATCTATGATAATACCCAGACAGTATGGTCCGGCCATTTTGCTAAAGAAAAATAACATCTAGAAAAGGAAACTGCAAATTAAACCATGCATAGTATACATATGATTGAGTACTGTAATTAGAGATACATGTTTTTAAAACTGTAAATTTATACCAGCCTTTATAAGTCAGGAAAGAAATTAACCCTCAGAATGCGGAAAGGACACTTTTCCAAGAAATGCTAATTTTGGAAAACAAATAAAATAAGTTACAGTTTTACTTTCGAGAATCAAAGTTATTAGAAGATTAATACGAGTCAAAGACAAAATTAATACAATAAGAATAAACCCAGAGTAGAACTTATCCACGAAATAATTCCTACTCTCAGGAGAAAACTGGAGAAACAAAACATTTTATATTTAAAACTCTGTTAACATTTCTTTAACGAGAAAATCGAGAATATTACATGCTTTCTATAAGATTTCAATAGCCGAAAAGGTACAACAGAAGGTAATCATAAATAGAGACAACAGACTAACTTTCATTGCATTGTAATTACTTTATACAACTAAAAAAGGGTAACAGGAAAAAAAAAAACCCATGAAGACCGAATGAGTAGTTTATATTGAACGATAGAATTTCTCAGCAGAAATGTTCAATTACAAATTACAATGCAAATATCACTTCCTATGAGAAGGAAATTTCGGAGAAGACTTGGTTAAATCTCGAGGGTTCTGAATCTTAAGCTAAGTCCCCATAGCAAGCGCATGCATGCAACTCGGGAGAACTTTTTTAATAAAAATAAGGCTAAGCTTCTACAGCCGAATCAAATTGGAAAGTACTACAAGCACAAATTCTGGTGAGCTATAGAAACCGAAGATAAACAAGGCCTAACATAAAAATTGGATTGCAATCCAGTTCACTCCTATAGCTTGTTGTATGCGGAATACCTGTCGAAGCAGGTTAAGCAAAAATTAGACGTCTTTTCGATAAATTCGTATTGAGAAAGGAAAGCCAAATCGAGAATACCTGTACAAAAAAAATAAAAGAACACAGTAAGGGTTAATACCCATATTTTTTTATACCATGTATAAATGAATGAAAAATGAAAACATCCGAAATGGACCACAAAGGTTACCTGTGTGGAATAAACCCAAAAACGGATAATCCAAGCTGCAATGAAAATATCTGAAAGAGTGAATAGCATAAACCTGAGGATTCGAACTGCAACTAATGAAATTATAAAAAATTTGGTAGTGAGGGTTACCAAATCTCCATCGATGTCCTGAAGGTTGAGAAAAAACAATCAGAATTCTGCCCCTCATACCAAGGAAACCTTGCAGACATAAAACAAGAGTTAACAAGTAGAAAAATGAATTTTAGAAGCAATTTTTAGGAAAATAGAAAACTAAAACTAAAACCTAACGCAAGAGTTAAGTTACATTGTTTTTCCTCTGTAAACTAATAAGGAGGAATTACAGTGAGTCTGAAATATAATACTTACTGGCAAAAGAGAATTCCAAAAGGCCAAAGACACGGAGTAAAGACTTTTTAAACAAAATCATGGGTATCTCAAGGCACACCGACAGAGCTCAGCGAGAAAAACACCAAATGAAAAAACGGTTACAACCAGCAAGGTAAATAACTCAGCCCGGAAACCCTAACGCAACTTAGTCATGGTATTTCAGCGGTGAAATATCTATGGTGGAGGATTAACATAGCTGTCACTACATATTAATCACCGGCATTGATAATGGAGCCTCCGGCATTAAACCAAATTGCACAAATAACTAAACAAAGAGTTACGAAGATCCTAATAGATCTGGCAAAATGACTCCAAAGGTGATTGTAAATGCTAAAGTGCGGAGAAAAAATAATTACGAGGGAGCAAGTAATAACATTGTACTCGAAAGTAAATTACCATCAGAATATCCATTAAACACTTACAAACAATGTCAGTAGATTTATGAATGACGCTCAATCCAAAAGTTAGTTTATGTAATATTTTATATCATGTTAAAACTAGTCAATAGTTATCTAACAACTAGTTTTACATTGCAAAATAATGCTATTGTATTATGATTGTTTTATATCATAGTGATAATGTTGATACATAAAAACTGTTGTTAATTTGCAAAGTAATGCTATTATATTGTTTATATCATAGTAATAATGTTGATACATGGAGCAAAATAGTTACAAGATAATTAAAAATAAAAAATAAAAATTATGGTTAAGTTGATATATGTTACAAGTGGTATCAGAGTAGCATTCATATGCTAGGACCCTATTGGGTCAAATAATGATTTAAGCTGTGTATATAATGATGCACAGAGAGAGAGAGAGAGAGAGCGAGAGAGAGAGAGAGAAGTAATATAGCATAAGACATTATAAGAAGGGGGCAAACGCAACAGCCACCCCAGAACACCGCGGAAACCCAACCCCGAACAGAAATGAATCTAGAGATGTGGGTGCAGTTGAGTGTGGATCAGCACCAGCAAACAAGCAGACTGTTGGAAGAACAGCAGCACCAAACTATAATTCTGCTAAATACAATATATAAGTTACAATCGTAAATGGTGAGGGTGCAAAGTGATAATGCGTGTTTGATGCAAGAATAGGAGAGGATATTAAAAATCCTCTCAGAAAAACAGAATCAAGGGATGGAAAAACCCAGCGCTGATATGGATTTGCAAGAAGGAAATGAGCAACAAGCAAGAGACCATGCCACTGATATAAATGGAAAGAAGTCAGTCTCAACAAAGTAATAGAAATAAAAACTATAATGAGGCTGAGTCAGATAATGTGTCCGATCATAAATAACTTAAGAGACAGAAAGTGGAACTACAAGGTGAATTTTGAAAAATAAAACCACCTACATTTGATGGAGTTGAGGAGGAGATGGCTGAGGCGTGGCTGATAAACATGAACAAGTATTTTCAAGTTTATGAATACAATAGTAATCTTAAAGCCAGATTGGCCATTTATCAGTTGAGGGAGAAGGCCACACTATGGTGGGAGGAAGTGAAAAATGTCCACAGTATCTAGATGATCAGGACGTGACTTGGGATTCGTTCCAGCGGTATTTTAAGGATAAATACTTAACTAAATTCTTCTATGACGAAAAATCTAGAGAGTTCCATGACTTAAAGCTGGGACAAATGATGATGGATGAGTACTCAGTAGTTTTCCGACTCATATGAAGGAACGTATTGAATTTGTGAATCTCAAAACTATGGACGAGGCAATCCGGAAGGCAAGAATGTGTTACCAACAAGCTAAAGCAAAAGTAGAGCAGGGTAAAAGTTGGCAAACAAAGAAAGAACATAAGGGCAGTTTTGGTTTCAAGAAAAATAGAACCATTAATTTCAAGAATGTTGCCAGAAGCTCAGCTAGCAAACAATTTGGAAGGAATAATCAAAGAATAACATGGCCTACAGAAGATAAACCCACAGAAGCTTCCAGCAAACCATAACAAGCACAAAATCAGAAGCCACCCATACAGTGTTGGGGGTGTGGTGAAGCACACTACTACATAAATTGTCCACAACGAGGAAGGAGCGAGGAAGTTACCAACTTACAGGAGGCCTCAACAGTAGGAGATGTAGCCAAAAATGTACCCAGAGTTAATGCAGCCTTGGAAGATCAGCAGGCAGACTACCAACTGACAATGATAGAATTGGAAGGTAAATTACTATCTCAATCTGTTTTTATTTTGGTAGACCCAGGTGCAATTTTAACCTACGTAAGTCCTAAAGTATTAGATATTTGTAAATTGCAGAGTTAGAAATTCAGAAATTCATGGCTAGTACAATTAGCCACGGGAGCAAAGAGAAAGGTTTGTGCCAAGATTTTGAATTGTGCACTAGAAATTAGTGAACAAAAACTAACTGTAGACCTGAATATATTACCCCTAAGATCCTATGATGTGTTACTTGGTATGGACTGGTTGGAGAAGCACTGGACGTTAGTAGAGTGTAAAGAAAAAGTCATATATTACATAATGCAAGATGGAACCTGTATGGAAATTCAAGGTATAAAGAAACCTCTGAAGCTGCGTCCAATTATAGCATCTCAAATGGGTAAGTGCATGAGGAAAGTATGCTAGTTATACACCATCCAAGTGGTTTTTAATAATTCCAAAGAAAAATCTCCAATGATGGAAAACATTCTGATAGTGCAAGAGTTTATGGATGTATTTCCAGAGGAAATACCAGGTTTTCCACCTAGACGGGACATTGATTTTATCATAGAGTTGATACCTAGAGCATCACCGATTTCAAGCACACCATACCAAATGAGTGTACCAGAATTAGCTGAACTAAAGATGCAGTTACAGGAATTATTGGATAAAGGGTACATCTGACCAAGTGTATCCCCTTGGGGAGCACCTGTGCTATTTGTGAAGAAGAAAGACGGAACCATGCGAATGTGCACGGATTACCACCAACTTAATAAGTTGACTGTTAAAAATAGATACCCTCTACCGTGAATTGATGATCTGTTTGATCAAGTGAAGGAGCTACAGTATTTTCAAAGATAGATCTAAGGTCAGGATACCATCATATTTTGATAAAAGATGAAGACATACATAAAACTACTTTTTGTACCAGGTACGGACACTACGAGTTTGTGGTGTTACCATTTGGGTTGACTAATGCACTAGAAACATTTATGAGGCTGATGCATGGTATATTTCACCCCTATTTGGATAATTTTGTGTTAATATTTATTAATTACATCTTAGTTTATTCCAAGAATGCAGAAGAGAATAAAGAGCACCTGCGGATAGTGTTGGAAATGTTACAGAAGCATCAATTGTACGTTAAGTTCAGTAAATGTGATTTCTTCAAGGAAGAAATACAGTACCTTGGTCACGTTATTTCTTCTGAAGGTATTTCAGTTGACCCGGAGAAAATCAGAACGATTATGCAATGGAAAATACCCCAAAATGTGGCAGACATCTGATCCTTTATGAGTTTGGCCAGTTATTATCGGCGGTTTATTGAAGGTTTTTCAAAAATTTCTTTCCTAATTACTTCCTTACAAACGAAGGGAAAAATATTTAAATGGACAAAGGAATGTCAAGACAGTTTTGAAAAGTTGAAACTATTATTGACCACGGCTCCAATATTAAGGGTAGCAGATCCCAACAAAGAGTTTGAAGTCTACACAGATGTGTGTAAAGAAGGATTTGGGGAAATTTTGCCACAATAAGGTAAATTTGTTGCCTATGAATCGCGAAAACTAAAGGAGCATGTGCAGAGGTACTCAAATTATGATTTGGAGTTGACAGCAGTAGTGCATGCACTCCGGGTTTGGAGGCACTACATTCTTGGAAAGAGATTTGTACTCAAAACTCATCATAGCAGTTTAACTAGTTATTTTAAGCAAGCTGACCTTGATTCTTGCCAGGCTAAGTGGAATGCTTTCCTGAGCGAGTTTGACATTGATATGCAAGATGTGAAGGGTAAGGAGAATAGAGTAGCTGATACATTAAGTAGAAAAATTCATGGTGTTTATGAACTATATTCTAATCAGGTTGAATGGAAATTTCTGGAGAAAATAAAAATAGAAGCTAAGAAAGATCCTGAATAGCAGTTCATGTGGCAGCAAACAGAGGAGTCCAGAAAATAAAGAAAATTTGTTGATTATGGAATTAATAAGGAAGGGTTGTTAACTTTTAAGGAAAGGATTTTTGTTCCAAATCGAACGGAATTGAAGGAACTAATTATAAATGAGTATCACCGAAGTAACTACTCTGGACATCCCGGGTATTAGAAAATGCTAACAACAATTAGGAAGAACTACTTCTATCCAAGTATGAGAAGAGACATTGCAGAATATCTAAACAAATGTTTAGAGTGCCAGCAAGTGAAAGTAGAGCACCGACACCCAGCTGGATTGATGTAGCCTATATCGGTACCTGAGTGGAAGTGGGAGGTGATATCTTTAGACTTCATAATTGGTTTACCAAGGTCAAAGAAGCATAATGACTCTATAATGGTAGTGGTGGATCAATTAATAAAAGAAGCACATTTTATACCTGTGTAGTCCACTTATAAAATGGTGCAAATAGCCCTTAAAGACTAGGGCATGTCAAAGAGAAGGGCCTTCGAATACTACATGGTAATGGTCCAGTAGAAGGCATGTCTCATTGTTCTTTGTATTTTTGTTTCTAGTAGAATTTTTTATATGGAAAGAAGAATCTTGTAAAATACTCCTTTCGTGCTATAAGGGCAGAGGGAATATTACAATTGGTGCATAATTATGTGTTTGGACCTGTGTTGGCTCCATCACTTAGTAAATATTTGTACTATGTCTCATTTATATTCCTTTCCCATGAATTATTTTTGCCATATTTGTCATCTTTATGTATAGATTCTTGATATATTTATGAATCTTAGCCAAATAGAGAATTATTTTCTATTTTTCCTCTGACCTTTCCACTAATACCTTTCCCATAATTTCCTTCAATTTCCAATAGATATCAATAGTTTTCATATATTTTTTGTTCCTTATTCTTGCAATTTTTGTAACCATAACCCAATGACCAACTTTCTCCAATAAATCTTCAATTGATATGAATATTCATCCTATAATGACCTCTCTTTCTACCTACTCAATTTCCTATTGTATTGAAGGTCAAATTTTATTAAAATAGACCTGAGCTAAGTTTTGTATGGAAATTTAGACTCTGGAGGTTGATGGTCTCAAACTATTACAATGACCTCTCATATTTTGTCCTCCTATGCCACGAGGCATGATAGTATTTTTACAATGCTAAATGAATGAAAAGAGAAATGTGTACAAGGTGCAAACAATCAAACCAAAGGAAGGATAATGTACATAATTGTTGAGATATTGTGTTCATCTCGAATCTCCACATATAACTCAAGATTTGTTTCAAAGTCTTCTCACCACTCTCCTTAGAAAACATAGGCTGCATTGTCCCAACCAATCCCCTAAGTGAACATCGGAACGGGTAATGTGGAAAAATAAAAATAAAGACTAAAAAACTAGATAGAGAAATTAAAAACATAACCTTAAAGATGTTAAAGGTAAAATGCTCGTAGTTAATCCCAAGTGCATTGAGTTTTTGGTAAAAATGTGAGCCAAGAGGAGGAATTATGTTGTTTTTCAGAAGAGAGAGAGGACAGAGCTCGTTGTTATTCAATTATAAATCTGAGCAAAGGATAACATAGAAGAGAGGAGGATAGGGATAAGAATATGAGAAAGTTATTTTTCAACTCAATTATTTTAGAATTATCTTTAAAACTATTCAGAATAACAAGGGTTGTAGATTCTATTAACTCAAGTAGATTAGATTCCATGATACACAAAAAATTTTACTAATTTTGCAAGAGATTGTGACGAGATTCAATCATGTCCAAGGCCTTCTCCACATCGTTGTTGATCACAGCCTATTTACATAGTTGAAATATTGGTCTGATGGAATTCGTGTAATTATTGTGCAGTGAGTTTAAAACTCAGCACTAGCCCATTTTCTGTACAGTGGAATAGGCTAGGGCTTTTTACTAAGAAAACAAATAATGGTGTCTTGGTGTTCATGAATAAGCTACATCAGTTGATTATTTTGTATAGTGGAAAGTGTTGTAGTAGGTACAACAAAGCCCCATAGAGGCAAGTCAGTTATAGCTAACAACTAATGTTTTTTGTCATTTTTGAGAGTACACATGTGTTATTTGGATCTATAAGTCTAACTCAAGGTTGTACGACAAGGTATCAACATGACCTATTATTGAAATTTTAAGACTAGGTCATTGCTTTGGAATTGTGCAACTAATATTTAAGTTCGGATTGTGTTTTGTGTTGAAATTTTCCACTATAATGTGTGTCTAGTACTAGTGTTTTTTTGTCATCCTAAACCATTTGTGTCTTCGAAGTTAATACCGAGGCAATTATCATAACATTGTCCCATTTATGGCACCTTTAATATTATAGTCAGGGAATATTCTTTATCAAAAGTGTGTGTCCCCTCAGATATTCTTGCCAAGGTGATATTTGTAGTATGAATTGGGTACCTCTAGAATGTGATGTGTTGATAAGATCGAGTTGATTTTGGCACAAGCATAAGCATCACAACATTGGGAATATTTGCAACAATACTATTCAAAAAAACTTCCACATAACCATGAGCAGTTGTCGAGACTCTCTTCATGAAATCCATTAAGGGTTGGTTCTATTATTGAGGACTACTTTCTTTATAGAATCAACTACGAGACAAAATTTTGGAGAGATATTTGGCATCCGACCAGGTTTCAATCAAAATTTACTTGTTTCTCTAAATTTCAATCTTTGGATTGTTCATTGGCCTTATACAAGAGTTGGAGATTATAAATTACACCCTATGAAGGACATTGGCTTGTTAAGAGAGCTTATTTTTACTTATTCTGGTTGGAAAGACCTAGTTCCATTATTAAACATCTCTCTTGCCCTGTCTTTATTAGCTGCTTGTTTGGACACATGTATATTAGCTTTCCTTGATTTTATTTTTTACTGAGTTTGTTGTGAAAATATTTTTACTGGTATTGGTGCATTCTCAGTTGATTAGAGCACCTTTCATTTACTTGAGCTACTAATAAAATGGCCAAACTTAATCGATTATTAGAGTTATTAAGTACTCTAATTATTTCTACTACTTAAAACACAATCAAAATTAGCAAAGGCACTCTTTCTGGCATTCAAACTTGTTTTCAAAATGCACAAGACAAGATTTAGTTTTTGCAGCTTGAATCTTAAGTACAAAAATAAGAGCTACAACAAAAGTGTTATCATTCTAAACTAGTTTTTTCAGAACAATTATTTGTTTGAGTTTGAGACATGATCCCTTCAGCTGCCAAAAAGTGATCAAATCAATGAGTTTGAGGTTGATTCCCATCAAGTTCCCACTTTAGGAGTAGATTTGCATGAACATGTAAAGTTTTAAGTTGTGATTCCCAAGCCCATCATCAGACATTGGGAAGAACTTATCTACAACCAGAATAGAACTAGTCTTGGATATTATAAGAATGTGTCCTCTTGCATTCCAAAATATTCCAAGCTAATCCAGTTTTAGAGTGGCAGGTTTCTTCAGAATGGATCATCTTCACATGTTCCACATCCTGGTCCTCTTCCATAAACATGTCAGATTTGTAGATGCCAACATTGTGATGGAGTTTTCCCTTTGAAATATCAGTGATTTTATCTTCACCCATGAAATAATCATGGAAAACACACTCATCATTCGGATATATGCTCTAGAAACAAGACTCCTGCAAGAACAAAGATTCACTTTGTATGGATCACTCCTTGGCAATGGTCTTCAACAGCCAAATAATTGTTCTCATGTATTGTCACAATTTTCAATTGAGATTTATTCATATTCTCACATTTTATCTAACATGGGGGGAATTGATGGTCACTTACCATATTCAAAGATACATCAAACAAGCCTGAGCTACAGCTTAAACTAGAGAGAGATTCCAAAGCCTAGATCTAAATTCAGCCATAGCCAGTTTCAGAGTTGTCTCGTTCATAGATGAATTATCAAGGAATACATGGATTTATTTCCTCAAGAATAAATCATATGTCTTTGATAAATTCAAATATTTTATGGCTATTTTAAAAAATGAAATAGAGAATAAAATAAAGGTGTTGACGATAAATAATGGTGGTAAAAAAATCACCCTCATCAATTTTAGATGACAAGATTCCATGTGAGGTATGGACTAGTAAGAAAACCCTCTTCTAAACATATTTGTGTATTTGGTTTTGATGCTTGTGCTCATTTTCGAAAGGAGAATAGGAGTAATCTAGATAAGAAAGTTGAAAAGTATATTTATTAGATATAAGGATGGTATGAAATTTTACAAGCTTTAGAACCCAAAAATTAAGAAGGTTTTACACAATCAATATGTGGTTAGAGAAATCAAATATGCTTTCAAAGAGTAAGTCCTACCAATGGATAAGGAACTAGAGAAGTTAGATTTTGAATTGAAGCATACTAGAATTAGACTCTATAAAATAACATGAACAAAAATAAGGAGAACTGCGTACTTTGGTATTAAGGAGATTAGTTCAAGAAAGAAGGTAGCCATCATGATATTCTCCATATTATTTCCATTTGATTTTTTCTTTATTTATTACTAATTATGATCCTAGAAATGTTAGGGAGGTAGTGGATTCATAGGATGGAAAACTCTAGAGAAAGTCCATGGTTGAAGAAATGGCATCCATAAAAAAAAGTGAGGCTTTGGATCTAGTAGATTTTCTAGATGGAGGAAATCCCATTGGTAGAAAATAGGTGCTTAAGAAGAATTTGAATGCATAAGGTAACGTGGAGAAATACAAAGCTTGATTAATATAAAAAATTTATTCCTAAGTAGAGGGAATTTAATTTGGAAATATATTTTCTCTTGTTTCCAATTTAGGTTCTATTAAACTTATTTTATCTATTGATGATGCTTTTAATTTTGAAGTAGAAGAAATGGAGGTGAAGAAAAGATTCCTTCATGGGGATTTAGAAGAAGAAATTTACATGAAACAACCAGAAGGATTAGTGATGAAGGTAAAGAAAAAGATGGTACAAAGGATAAAAAAATTCCCTATATAGGTTAAAGAATTCACAAAGGATGTGGCACCAAAAAAATTATATTTATATACTAGAACCTCACTTCACGAGAAGAAAAGTAGATCATCATGCGTATTTCGAATTAGTTGGTCATCATATTAGTTATTTTGTCTTATATGTTGATGATATGTTACTGATTGGAAATGACCAGGAAATCATCCAAAAAGAGAAAACTCAGTTGTACCCTAAATTTTACATGAAGGATCTTGGTGCTAAAAATTTCATTTTGGCGTGGAAATTAAAAAAAAAAAAATCAAGCGACTAGGAAGACGAAGAGGACATGTCTTGTGTTCGATATTCCATTTCCGTTGGAATTTTGATGTATGTAATAGTGTTTACTATACTAGACATTGCACATGCAATGGGAGTATTGAACAAGTATATGTCAAAACTAGGGAAGGAGCATTGGACAACAATAAATAATATTTTTAGATATTTGCATGGAACTATTATTTATGGATTGTGCTACAAGGGAAGACCAAGATCAAATAGAGTGGTATGCATACATAGCTTTGTCGATGCAAACTTGCCCACTGGATATCTAAATCATAGAATATATACAAGTGGGCATTTATTTAACCTCTTTGGAGGAGCAATTTATTGGATGAGAAAGAGACAATTCGTAGTATCATTGTCAACTATATAAGTTGAATACATGGCATACACTCATCCAAGCAAGGAAATAGTATGGGCAAAGATATTGTATTTAGGTATTGGGTTGGTACAACAACTTGTAATGATGAATCGTGATAGTCAAAGTGAAACCTTTCTAGTGAAGAACCCAAATAACATAGTTACCGATCAAATAGGTAATTGAACTCGTACCTACTTTTTTGAGGTAGCAAAAAAAACACCCGATTTTGATAAGTGGTGATGAAGAATCGTCTTTTTTTTAGCATATTTTTTACACTTTAAATTTTTTTATTTATGAAGTATGACATTTGTTTTAAAATGTTAGTGATTTTCATGCTAATTTTGAAAAGTGTTGATGTAGCATCACACCTTTTTTTTAGAGCGGTGATTTTCATATTGGTAATAAAATATAAAAATAAAATAAGAAAAACATACAAAAAAATCTCAAATATAAAAAAATTATATAAAAATAATAAAAAAACCAATAAAATGTAAAAAAAAAAAACAACAACACAAAATTAACTTGTAAAAATAAAAAATTACACAAAATAAATAAATAAAACAAAAAAATTTAAAAAAAAAATCGAAAATTAAATAAAAAAATGGAGAAAAAAAATTAAAAAATACATAATTTTAAGGAAAAAATTTAATAAAACATCAAAAACAATTTTTTTAAGTTATTAAAAAAAAAAAATTTGAAAATTTAAAAATAATTAAAATTAAAAAGTAAAATTAAAATAAAAAATTAAAATAAATTTAAATTTAAAAATAATAATAATAATAATAAATAATAAATTTAAAATAATAAAAAATTAAAATAAAACAAATAAATAAAAACAAATTTCAAATTTCAAAAGAAAATTTAAAAAAAAAAAAAAACAAAGATTAAAAAACAACAAAAATGAAAAAAGCATTTTCAAATAATAAAAAAAACAAAAATCTATTTTTTTTTCTAAATTAAACCATTTTAAAAAATTAAAAATGAAAAAAATAATAATAATAAAAATAAAAGTTATAAAAACAAAAAATATTTTCATGGTTTTTTTTATTTTCGTGTTGTTTTTTCATGGTTTTTTTTTATTTTTTTTGTTAGAGTTCTCGTTTTGAGGTAATAGTTCTCGTTTTATCGGTAACTATGCTAAATTATAATTTTAACAAAAAAACATATTAATGTTCATTATCACTTTATGCGAGATATCATTTAAGATAAGAAGGTGCTACTAGAAAATGTGGACACTTTAAAGATTGACGCAAATTTATTAACGAAATCTGTGAGCACTCAGAAGTTCGCATGGTGTAGAAAAACAATGATTTATTGCTATATATTGT
This sequence comes from Pinus albicaulis, assembly GCA_034641835.2. Classification (NCBI taxonomy): domain Eukaryota; kingdom Viridiplantae; phylum Streptophyta; class Pinopsida; order Pinales; family Pinaceae; genus Pinus; species Pinus albicaulis. The sequence continues at coordinate 246,321,770 of CM076581.1, forward strand.
TGATAATTTCCTCCTATGATCCCATGTATGCAAACAAAACAACAAGTGAGAGAATGTTGGGTATGTGTTATATTCTTTTACACAACTACTTCCATCTGTTGTATGTTCTGTCAGGTGTACTAGGGGAGTGAACCACCCCTCCCCCCTCCACTCCCAAATTCAGGGTGTTCATAGTGGGGTAGAATCCCCCTACGTAGGGCATTCACTACGAGGTGTAAACCCTTCTATAAAAGTATTTGAGGGCACCTCCCCCGCCCCTGCCCCCAAAAAAAAAGTGTTTTTTTTTTCATCCATTTTTGTGGTTTTCATCACATAGTTTTTGTTTTAGAGGTTTGGTAGCACATGTTGGCTAAGCCCATGGTTTTGTAATTCAAATATAAACTATGGTTTTATTCTAATCCATGGTATATATATATATATATATATATATATATATATATATATATATATATATATATATATATATATATATATATATATATATATATATATATATATATATATACATATACAGTATTGTAAGATGAATGTACTAAAAAATATTTTGGGTTTCCAATGTAAAATATTTATGTTTATGTGTGTATACCATTGCATATTTTTTTCTTTACTAAGAATCTATATGCAACAATTAAATTTATAGGCTTAAAATCTAAAAAGCTAACATTGAACATTGAGGATAGTGAATTTTTATTAAGGACCATCATTTTTCATGAATTTGATGAATGAATGTGGTTCATATTAGATGTATCCATTGATTAAAATCACTCTCCCTAGGGTTCTACACTCCATAGGAAATTACCCAAAGATGTCTCCGAGGAAAAAGCATGAATCTCATTATGGGGATATGTTTAATAATTTATCTTAGAAAGATCAGGATTTTCATTGGTCCTTAGAGAATAAGTGGCACCTAGAATGGAAGAACATTCAAAGAAGGGTGGTAAGGTTTGGACTTTCGACTTAGCGAAAGTCAATTGTGTTCCTAAAGTTTATGATTTCTTTGAGAACGTCTAATGGTGCTCCAAAAAATTTGATACGAAGCATTGTGTTGTGATCCTAAAGAAAATTTGCAAGGCTCATGTTTCCCTTGCACTTTCTACTTTCAAAGGGATATTGAGGCTCTCTACACTACCCAAAGTTTCTAGACCAAAGATGTGGATGTTTTCATGGATTACAATTTTGACAAGGTAATCATTTTGAGAAAATGTTTGGTGCATTTAACTACTAAAAATATTACGCTTACCAAGCTAAAAAAAAATAATTTATAGAGCCATACCATGAGGTTAAATGGTCATTTTCCATTATTTTGGGATGGGAGACTACCTTAGGTATTCCTAGGTACATCCCTTATGTTATACACTATGTTTTTTAAAAGGACACAACATTTGATGGGGGGAGTTGATATCAAATGAAATTTCCCATCATCTAGCCATTTTTTTTTAAACTAGATATTCATCATAGCTTCATATTTAGATTATGTGATTCATTTATGTAACCAAAATGAGAATTTGGCCCCTAAATGGTTTTTCTTACATGCTTATAGCTTATCCCTCTGTGGTATATGATGTTCTAAAGATGTAAAATCCCTTTCAATCTCTATAAAGTTTAAGACGTGTTTGTTAGGAGGTTTCGAAAAATGTTGATTGGGCATACCCTAGAATTGTTACGAGAATAACCTAAGACCTTATCAATGGAAACGATGATTATATTTATGAAGAGAGGCAAACGTAAATTTGATTATATGGTTTTGAAGGTGCTATACTATGAAATTTTATAATTAAAGTAAGCAAGACATAAGAAAGCGAAGGGAAAATAATTTATGCCATCTTCAACACGTTATGTTGATCTCAAGATATGAATTTATAGTTAATGAATTTGGCTATTATAATTCTAGATCTCATTGAAAACTCATCAATGGATCATGAAAATACCTCATCAAGATTAGGATTACAACTCATTACAATGTGTTCTTAGAATTTGCAAGTCTGAAAGTTGTTCTAGTAACAATACTTGTATCATTTCTAATCTAAAAGTGTTGAACTAAACTTCAATGAAGATATGCAAGAAAAGCCTCCAATATCTTGATGTTGATTATTTCATATAAAAGTGAAAAGTTACCATATCTAAACATTCCCATTAAGTTGATTATCTTCCCAATAAACGATTTGATTGGTTTGAGGAGAGTAGTTAGTATGTCTAAAATCCCAAATGTTGATTGATTTGTATGATTGATAGGAATTCAAATATTGAACCTTGAATATCGTCATTGATATCTAATATTATCCCCTACTAGGTACAAGGTAAGAATTTTATTGAAAGGGTCCAAGATTGAACTCTGGATTCTTCTTTTCTTCAATGATTCATAGTGGAAATGATTCAATCTTGAGTTATGGATTTTGTATGTGTTAATGTGTATTTGTTTAAAAAGAAAAATTAATTTTCAATTTTCTAATTTTTGAACTTTAAAATTTAATTTGTTTACTAGCTTAAATTTATTGCTTGAGCTTTGGATTCTTATATTCTTCAATAATTCACATTGGAAAGGATCCAAGCTTGAACTATGGATTCCTTATGTATTTATTTTAAAAACATAAACATTTTTCTATTTTTTGAACTTTGAAGTTTAATTTTTTTATACCTTAAATATATTAATGTGAATAAGTTCGCCTTAGTGTATGACCATGTTTGTTAAACAAAAAATTGAATTAAAAATATGATAGTTCATAAAAAATGTGCACCATCCACATAATTTGTAGTTTTTTTTTGTGTGTAAGTTAGTTGGCCATTTTATATTATATCATAGCAAAAAATATTTGAACGTGTAATAGATCCTCCATGTTTACTAGTCTACAACATGGGAAACCAAACAAGTAACATATTATTATTGTTTTGGACCACAGAAAGAGTTCGAAACTGATATAAAAACTAAAAATTCATTTCTTATCAAACCTATTTTGTCCTAAATTACGTGCTAAAATGCTTATGCTATCATCATGTAAACTCTAAAAATTACTAAGTTTCATAACAAAATTTTCATAAGGAAGACTATTCAATAGGGGAATCCACCTGGATTGTTACAGGTAGACTAGGGTCTTCTTCTGAGTCTATAAACTCCATATTTTCGGTCATATTTATCAATGTATAGCTTCTTGATCTATTTACGAACCTTATCCAAATAGAGAATTATTTTTTATTTCTCCTCTGACCTTTCCACCAATAACTTTCCCATAATTTCCTTTAGTTTCCAATAGATATCAATAATTTGGATACATTTGGTGTTCCTTGTTCTTGTTGTTCATGTACCCATAACCCAATGACCACCTTCCTCCAATACTTCGTCATTTGATATGAATATTCATTCTATCATGACCTCCCTTTCTACATATTCAATTTCCTATTGTATTGATGGTGGAGTGTTGTTAAATAGACCCGAGCTAAGTTCTGTATAGAAATTTGGACTCTAGAGGTAGATGGTATCGAAATATTACAACAACATTTCATGTTGCATGCTCCTCTTCCACAAGGCATGATGATATTTTGATAGTACTAAGTGAATGAAAAGATAAATTTGTACAAGGAATCAATAATCAAATCCAAGGAAGGGTGGGGTACATAATTTTTGACATATTGTGTCCATTTCAATTATCCACACACAATTACATATATTTTTCACGGGCTACTCATCACTCTCCCAAGAAAACGCAGGTTGCATTGTCCCACCCAATCCCCCAAGTGAGCACCAGAATGGGTAATGTGGAAAAAGAAAAATAAATACCAAGTAATAAACTAGATAAAGAAATTAACAACTTAACCTTAAATTCATTAAAGGTAAAATGCTTTTAATTCCTCCCAAGTGCATTATTTTTTTGGTAAAAAGGTGATCCAAGAGGAAGATTTATGTTGTTGTTCAAAGGAGAGAGAGAACAGAGCTTGATGTTAGTCAATTCTAAATCTAGAAAAGGATAACATAGAAGAGAGGAGGATAGGTGATAAGAATATGAGAGAGTGTTTTTCCAGCTCAATATTTTTTGAATTGTCTTCCAAACCAATCAGAATAGAAAGGGTTGTAGAATAGAGTTGCTCGAGTTGGATCCTAGGGAAAAGGTTCTAAATTATACAGCCATTCAAAAACAAATATCAAGAACCCATGATCCTAAGAATGTCCCATGATGCAACCAACAAAAATGTTAACGAACTAGGCAACTCAAAGTCAAATGGACCAAAAAAATATAGGATTATTGGGAGGTAAAACCAAAACAAACCAACTATAAAACAAAAACAAAAACCAGAATGATAGGGAAGTGGAGATTAAAATCAAACTCGATCATAAAATTTGGATTATGACTGCATTATTCCTTATAGATATGTGTGCTTGCTAGTTCCCCTTTCCCTGCGAACTAGATTTCTAATTGATGACCTCAATTGTTTCTATAATTGACTCTTCTTTCTAGCTCCCTCATACTTGCAACCTTCCCTCAAATAAATACACTACAACATTAGGCAACCAATATTTACAGTGTTATCGATCCATTAATGAGTGCGGATTGTATATACCCATCATTGGATAATGTACTTGCTTAAATCCAACAATGGGCATATACAGCCCCCGCGCATTAATGGGTCAATAGCACAATAAATATTGGTTTCCCTTTCGGACCCCAATCACCGTAATGAATGCTCTTAATGAACCTAGAGGCAACAACGGTACCCAATTGTTGAATTGTACTACATTGGCCAAATGGAGGTGCCATCATCCATTGTCAAATGCTCGTGAACCATTGTAATATCTTTTATTTAATGGCTTAAATGTTCACCCCTCATGGGAACACATTTTTTTTTTTTTTTTAATTTTACATTGATTTATGTGAAACATATAATATTTGAAGACAAAAGTCATATTAATGTTACTATGTTTTTTTCCATGATTGTTTCCATTTACAACCTTAATACAATCTTGTCAACTATTAAAATGAATAAAATTCTTATTTCTTAAGTAGTATAATAATTTTTGGACACCTAATTTGTAAGGATTGGTGTGGAGGAATTCCAACCAAATTGGTGTGGAGGAATTCCAACCATCATTGGACTCTAAACTATCTGTGATAAGATGAAAACCAAGGGTTATAAGAGTATGTATTAACATGTACATCCTTGCGAGTAGAATGGTATGTATTAATATGTACATCCTTGTGAGTAAGTAGAATGGTATGTATTAATGTGTACATCCTTGTGAGTAGAATGGAATCTCATGTTTTATCTAATTTTTTGTCTATTATTTGTTGGTTTTAAAAATGTATGAGAGTCAGAGCCATAATGTGTGGGGCCTTCCCTGACCACTTTTGTTGTGGTCTTCATCAACATGTTGTGCCTGCAAGTGATCAAATATTCCTTCAGTGATTTGTTTCTTATCAGAGGATAGTGCGCATTTTTATTAGAGCCTAAGCGCTCAGATATTGTTAGCATTTCCCCTTCACACCAAATTTAGATCATTTCCCTTTATCTGTCAAGTCTACAATATACCTGCTCCAATCCATTTAATCTAAGTGTGTCTTTGTTGATTCTCTGCAAGTCTCTTCCCTTTCCATTGATATGCTCTGATGCGCTCACTTGGAATCCAAAATTCATAGTACGATGTTACTCAGGCGTGCACAACTTTGTATACCTATATTATGGTCATTTTTTTCATTCCTAACACTGCACATTCAAGTCAAGCTCTTGCTCTCATGTCTCTCTGGCTAGTAATGTGACACTTGTTTGAATATTCGTTCATCTGGAATGGACACATATTCTTTTTTGACATGCTCCTTCTCGCTAGAGATGGAGAACCTTGATTCCATGATGCACATAACCTTGTAGTAATTCTACAAGAGATTTTTATGAGATGCGAGCATGTCTAAGACCTTCTCCACGTTGTTGTCGATCACAGCCTATTTACATACTTGAAATATTGGTCCAATGGAATTTGTGTGAGAATTGTGTAGTGATTTTCAAACTTAGAACTAGCCCATTTTTTGTGTGGTGGAAGAGGCCAGGGCTTTGTACTGAGTGAACGAACAATAGCGGCCTGGTGCTCATGAATAAAACTCATCAGTTGAGGATTGTGTATAGTGGCGAGTGAGTGTTGTGGCAGGCACAACAAAGCTCCATAAAGGCAAAGCCGATTATATCTAACAACTAATGTTTTTTGGTCGTTTCTGAGAGTACACTTGTACTATTTGGATCTGTGAGTCTAACTCAATGTTGTGCAATAAGGTATTGGCATGAATGATTATTGAAACTGTCCAACCGAGTCATTTCTTTGGAATTATGAAGCTTAGATTTAAGTTGGGTATTGTACTGGTGTTTTTATTTCACCCCACGCCATTTGTGGCTTGGAGGTCAATACTACAGTACTTATCATAACATTGTCCCATTTATGTCACCTTTAATATAACAACCAGGGAGTATGCTTTATGAGAAGTGTGTGTCCCCTCAGATATTCTCGCCAAGGTGATCAATATGGTATGAATTGGTTACCTCAAGAATCTGAGTTGGTTTTGGTACAAGAATAACCACCACAACATTGGGAATATTTGCAGCAAGACTTTTCAGAACAAATTCCACATAACCACGAGTAGTTTTCAAGATTCACTTCATGGAATCCATTGAGGTTTGGGACTAGTTTCTTGAGACAAATGATTACAAGACCAAATTTTGCAGAAATATTTGACTTGAAAATTCAACAAGAAATGTGTGTCCAATTTAATTTTCCCTTAATTAAATTGGACAATAAAATGTAATCTTATCTCATAATCACTTGTAATAGTTAACTGAGTGTGATAAACTCAATTAGCTCATGAATTTCGAGTTGAGGGTGTTTTGTGAGGCATGCGGAGTGGTTCTATTAGTTATTGAGTCCAAGTTGTAGTTAGTGCATTAGTTTAATGCATGAGAAATCAGTTAACTCAATTAATTGAGTTAAAATCAGTTTAACTAGTTGTAACTGTTTGTTGCACTAGTGAGAGGTTCAGTGAATTAAATCAGATTTAATTCACATGTAGTGATCTATCATGTATCTGATGATTTACTATTAATATTTTCATGCATGTCAGTTCCAATGGAGACCCAGTTGAGACAAAGGTTAAAGGAATGTTAACTATCACTTGTATTATTAGTATGTTGTCCACATGTCGTAAAACTACCATAGGATTTCCCATGAGCATTATGCGGTTTTGGAAGGCTGAACTTCCTAAAGAATAGGGATTGAATTCCACATGAATTGCGCAAGCAATGCACGCTGAGAAGAGGCTGAAAATTGGCTAAGTGTTGATTGATTTTGTCTGGATCAGTGTGAGATAGTTTTGAGAGTGTAGGAGACTCTTGTGAGAAGAGTGCATTGTAATTGTTTCTTGATTCCTTGGTGAATATACAATAGAAGATAGAGGTTTTTTGAGCAACAAGCTTTCCTCGGGAAAATATTTGTGTTATGGTTTGATTTTCTTCTTTCTTTACTTGTTGTGATTGGCGATCGTTTTTATTTTCCACAATTAATTTGTAGAAGGATTCAGTAGCTTGCTTTAGCATATCACATGATCGGATTGAATCCATTGATATACATATTTTTTTTATAATTTCTACATGGTATCATAGTGCAGGAAATCACTATAGTGGAGAAGAAATTGTGTTTGTGTTGAATAGCATTCAAATTTGAAACATTATTCTTTGGTCCAACAGGCGGATCAAGATCAAGATGGCTTTCAATGGCTTGAGATTGTAATATGCACTCGAGGGTAGTTCCAATTATATTGCATAGAAATACAAGATGGAGGCAGTTCTAGAGGACAACGGGTTGAAATAATTCATTGATAATGGCATTCCCAAACCTGCAGCAGTAGATGTCACTCTTCTTGATGCTTGGAAAAAGAAGGTTGCAAAGGCAAGGAGGATCTTATTGGAGTTAGTATGAGACCACATTATCTCAAGTCTCCATGGAAAAGTGACTCCATATGCAATTTGGAAGGCTTTGACAGATATGTTTCAGAGTATCAGTGACCACAGAAAATTGGCACTGAAGGACAAGCTCAAGAAATTCAAAATGGAGAAAGGCGACACTATTACGAAACATTTAACCAAGTTTTTCCAATGTTGAGATGATCTTGGGAGTGTTGTAATTACTGTAACGGATGATGACTTGGTGAGCCTATCTCTTCTAGGCCTTCCCAATAGTTGGCATAGTTATCAGGACTCTGTCAATGGGAGGGAGAAGATGCCAGATTGGGAGTGACTTTGGTCGGTTTTGGTGAGAGAATAATTCAGGCGAAATACCAGGGATGGACCCTCATCCAAGATGGATGATGAGGAAAATTGTGCCTTGGCTGGTAAGGCAAAGAATGGGAAGGGAAAAAAATTCTATTCCAAATCTAAGACTGGAAAATAAGGAAAGAAACGCGACATGTCCAGAGTGAAGTTTTTTCACTGTCACAAGCATGGACATTATGCCACTAATTGTCCACAAAAGAAGAAGAACAAGAAGGCTTCAGGATCTACATATGGTGAGGCTTTGGCTTGAAATTTGTTTTGGACTATTGTCCACAATAGTGCGATGGGACCAGTGTGGTACTTGGATAGTGGTGCATCTTTCCACATGACGGGAGACAAAGAACTTTTCAGTAGCTTGGAGGAGAAGGATCTCCAGATGCATATCGAAATGGGTGATGAAGGAAGGTATAGCGCTACCAGGATTGGTACAATTACCTTCCAAATAAAGTCAGGTAAACCCTTCTTATTAAAAGATCCCATGCATGTGTCAGGCTTGAAAAAGAATTTAGTTTCAGTTGCAATGTTGGAGGATAGAGGTTATGATGTGGTTTTTAGTGAAGGGAAAGAATTCCTTCGTCACAAAGCCACTGGAAAAGCCAAGAATGTTGGGATTCGTGTGAAGAATCTCTACAAACTTGATGTAGATGGTTGTGCAGCATTGATGGGTAAAGCAGACAAAGTGTTGAGCCGAGATGAGGGTAAGTTATGACACAGGATATTGGGCCATCTACACCACAGAGCTTTGAAGGTCATGCAGAAAATTTCTACGAGGCTTCCAAAGGGTACCCTTGTGCAGGTAGACACATGCAAGGGATGTACCATGGGGAAGTATGCAAAGGCCACTTTTCATGAGAAGGAGAACCGAGCAACGGGAATCCTTGAGAGAGTTCACTCAGACGTGTGTGGACCATTCTCTGCAGCTTCGACAGCAAAGCACGAGTATTATGTGATCTTTGTTGATGATTTTTCTAGAAATTTTTGGATCTGCTTCATGCAGAAGAAAGATCGGACATTCTCAAAATTTTGTGAGTTCAAAGCACTGGTGGAGAAATATATGGGGAAACATGTGAAGGCTCTAAGGAGTACCAATGTTGTTGATTACATCTCCAATGAATTCAATAACTTCTGTAGCAAAGAAGGAATTTAGAGAGAGTTGATTGCGCCTCATAACCCACAATAGAATGGGGTCACAGAAAGAAATAATAGAACAATTGTGGGTGTGGCATGAGCGATGTTGCATGATCAGGGCCCATCGTTGCATCTATGGGTAGAGGCATGAAACACAATGATATTTGTGCAAAACTGCAGTCATCTTCAGATACTTGGCATGAGTACACCAGAGGAGAATTTTTCTGGTAAGAAACCTAATGTTTCATATTCTAAAACTTTTGGCTCATGTGTCTATTTCCATGTGACCAAAGATTCTAGGAATAATATAGAACCAACAGCTGAGATTGGGATATTTGTGGGGTACACTGATACTCCCCACAACTATCGGGTGTATTTTCCAAACAGCAGGATAACTGTTGTGAGATGGGATATAAAATTTGATGAGGAGAAAGCCATGTGATTGTCCCTTGAGAGGGAGATTGATTTGCATGCAGAGGAGGGACTTTCGGTTCCAAAGAATGAACCTCAATATGTGGAGTAGCCACATGCGGAGGATCATGGAGTGGCAGAAAATACTCGTGCAGAGCCATCCACCAGACATGGTAGAAGGCACACCATAGAAGCTAATAGATTGAGACTTGATGAGGAAAAACATGTAGGAGCACCTACTTCACTGCGCAAACAAAGACAGTCTCCAGACAGGTTTACTGGATACATGGCTCTTATGAGAAAGTGTATTATGACAGAACCATCCTCTTTTGAGGAAGCAATGCAGCAACCAATTTGGGTTGATGCCATGGTTGAGGAGTATGACTCCATCGTCAAGAATAGTGCATGGGAAGTTGTCCCAAGACCAGTCGGAAAATCAGTGGTAGGATCTAAATGGATCTATAAGGTGAAGCAGGCGGCAGATGGGAGTGTGGATAACTAAAAGGCTAGATTTTTAGCTCAGGGATTCTCACAAGTTGAGGGGATTGACTATGAGGATACTTTCGCACCGGTTGCAAGATACTCATCGATTAGATATATCCTTGCACTTTCAACGCAAATGGGGTGGAAGATACATCAGATGGATGTGAAAAATATGTTTCTCAATGGATTTATTGAGGAAGAAGTGTACATACAACAGTCATAAGGTTTTTAGATCTTTGACAGTGAGTTGCATGTGCGCAGACTCAATAGAGCACTGTATGGGCTGAAGCAAGCACCTTGTGCTTGGTACACCAAGATTGACAATTATTTCTCCAGGTTAGGCTTCACGAAGAGTGAAACAGATGCTAACCTGTAATAGATTGTGGTTGATGGTAAGCTCTTGATTATCGTAGTTTATGTTTATGATCTAATTTTAACAGGTGATGAGAAGCTCATAATTTCTGGCAAGAGAGTTTGAGATGAAGGACATGGGACTCCTTCACTATTTCCTTGGTTTGGAAATATGGTAGCAGGATGGTGAGCTATTTGTTTCTCAAGGAAATTATGCTAAAGAGATTCAAGTAAGTTTCACATGGAGATTTTTAAACCCATGGGGACTCCTCTTCCAAGAAACTAGACGAAGGAGGATGTTACTTCAGGTGAGGTAGTGGACACTACTGTTTATAGGCAACTTGTGGGTTCAATGATGTACTTAATGAACACCAGACCAGACATTTGCTACGCAGTTAACCAGTTGATTCAAGCTATGGTTAAGCCGACCAAGCTCTTTTGGAAGGTGGGGAAGCATGTCTTGAGATATCTCAGGGGCACTACAGAGTATGGATTATGGTACAAACGAACAAAGGGAGTGAAGCTTCAAGGCTTCACCGATGCAGATTGGGCTGGCAGCTCATCAGACAGAAAGAGCACATCAGGAGGGATCTTCAGCATAGGATCGACAATAGTTTCTTAGTACAGCAAGAAGCAGAGATCTATGGCACTCGGTTCAGCCAAGGCAGAGTACATGGCATAAAGTCAGGCTGCATGTGAGGCCATCTGGATGAGGAAGATTCTGGTTGGTTTGTTTAGTCATTAGATATATCCGACAGTGATACATGGTGATAAAAAAAGTTGCATTAAAGTCTTGGTTAATCTGGTATTCCATGATAGGTCCAAGCATATAGACATCCGCTACCACCATCTCAGAGATTGTGTTCAAATGCCCATTATGTTACTTCAGTACATTCCCACGGAAGATCAGGATGCAGATATTCTGACGAAGGCACTTTCCAGGAGAAAATTTGAATACCATAGAGGTAGGATCGGCGTAGCTAATAATCCATTTCTTGTTGAGAGGGAGTGTTGAAAATTCAACAATAAATGTGTGTCTAATTTCATTTTCCCTTAATTAAATTGGACAATAAAATGTAATCTTATCTCATAATCACTTGTAATAGTTAACTGTGTGTGATAAACTTAATTAGCTCATGAATTTTGATTTGAGGGTAGTTGGTGAAGCATGCAGAGTGATTCTATTAGTTATTGAGTCCAAGTTGCAATTAGTGCATTAGTTTAATGCATGAGAATCGGTTAACTCAATTAATTGAGTTAAAATCAGTTAAACTAGTTGTAACTATTTGTTGCACTAGTGAGAGGTCAAGTGAATTAAATCAAATTTAATTCAGATGCATTGATCTATAATGTATTTCATGATTTACTATTAATAGTTGCATGCATGTTAGTTCCAGTTGAAACAAAGGTTAAAGGGATGTTAAATATCAGTTGTATTATTAGTAGGTTGCCCGCATGCAGTAAAACTACCATAGGATTGCCCATGAGCATTGTATAGTTTTGGAAGGCTGAATTTCCTAAAGAATAGGGATTGCATTCCACTTTAATTGCGCAAGCAAGGCAAGCTGAGAAGAGGCTGAAAATTGGCTAAATGTTGGTCGATTTTGTCCGGATCAGTGTGAGACAGTTGTGAGAGTGCATGAGACTCTTGTGACAAGAGTGCATTTTAATATTTTCATGATTCCTTGATGAATATACAATAGAAGATAGAGGGGTTTTAAGCAGAAATCTTTCCCTGGGAAAATATATGTGTTATGGTTTGATTTGCTTCTTTCTTTATTTGTTGTGATTGGTGATCGTGTGTATTTTCTGCAATTAATTTGTAGAAGGATTCAATATCTTAATTTAGCATATCGCATGATCAGATTGAATCCATTGATATACATATTATTTGTATAATTTCTACAATTTTTCCTTTGACAAGGTTTCAATCAAAATATTTATAGTTGCTCTAAATTTCAATCTTTGGACTATTCTTTGGCCTTATACTAAAGTTGCAGATTATAAATTGCACTCTATGAAGGACATTGGCTTATTAAGAGATCTTGTTTTTACTTGTAATAGTTGGAAAGTCCTAGTTTCATTGTTGTACATATCTCTTGCCCTACCTTTATTAGATGTTTGCTTGGATGCATGTATCTTAGTTTTTTCTTCTTTGCTTTTATACTAAGTTTGTTGTGAGAAGCTTTTGAATGATAATGGTGCATTCTCAGTTGATCAGAGCATCGTTCATTTACTTTAATTGCAACTAATAAAATGGAAAAACCTCATGGATTATTAGATTTATTGATTACTTCAATTATTTCTATTAGTGAAAACATAGTCAAAATTAGCAAAGGCACTCTCTCTAACATTCAAACCTGTTTGCAAAATTCACAAGACGAGGTTGAGCTTTTGCAACTTGAATATTAACTACATCAAGAAGAGCTATAACATAAGATTCTTCATTTTGAACCAGATTTTGTTCAGAAAAATCGCTTCTTGAGTTTGAGACAAACTCCCATCAGTCACCAGAAAGTGAACAAATTAGTGAGGTCAAGGTTGAATCCCACCAAGTGCCTACTTCAGGAGTAGATTTTCATGAAGATGCAACGGTTTAGATTACACTTCCCAATCCCATCATCAGACATTGAGAATTACTTATTAGCAACTAGAATAAAAGTGGTCTTCGATATGACAAGGATTTTCCTCTTACATTCCAGACTATTCCAAGCCAATCCAATTTCAGAGTGTTGGGTTTTTTCAGAATGGTTCATCTTCACCTGTTTCACATCGTACTCCTCTACCACATCCATGTCATATTTGTACATGCCAACATTGTGACATAGTTGGCCATATGAAATATCAGTTTATTTACCTTCACCCATATGAGAATTATGGAAACACACTCATCATTGGGATATATGCCCTAGAAACAAGACTCCTACAAGAAAAAAGATTCACCTTGGATGGATCTCTTCTTAGTGATGATCTTCAAGGGCTAAGAAGATATATCGATCATACCACAGAATTTTTCTCGGGTATTGACGCATATTGAAGTTGATATTTCTTCATCTTCTCACCATGTATCTAATAAGGGGGGATTCATGGTCCATTACCATATTCAGACATACATCAAGTGAGCCTGAGCCATGATCTGAAGCAGAGCTAGTTGTTAGAGCCTAGAGCTAAAGTCAACCATAGCTAGTTTCAAATTTGTAGCTAGAGACAGATTCATGCTCCATGAGCGTGACTTTTTTGTGGTGGCATGCATTAAACCACCACTTGCAGAAGACTTCAATTTTTGTTACATCATTTTGTGTTCATTTTCAAACCAACATTAGTTTGTTGTCATCTTCAAACCATTATCAGGGAGCACTTCCATTTGCAGAAGACTTCATCTTTTAGCCATATTCAAAATTGTTCCAGGAATTGCTTCAAGCTTTAGTTCCAAAGTTGGCGGTCAACCTTAAACCACCACTAGTAGAGACCTCCAGTTCTCCCACAACATTAGGTTTGTGGCCTTCCTTAAAACCCACCTTTTCAAATAACACATCCAGTAATTGGCTGCCATGCATTTTTTTATTTCATCTCTATTCTTGGACTCATATAAACCCCTTCGGATTAAATAGAGAATGTTGAACACTTTGTTATCACCCTAAATTTTTTTTTTTTTTAACTCTGTAAGTTTACATTGTTTTGTTCATAGTTTTCAAATAGTTCTTGAGTCACTTAGTCTTGATAAAGGGTAGGTCTTAGATTTATAGTCTCAAAGGTCAGTTTTCAATTTCAAATGAAGTCTTTTAAGTCTCATTCCATGATTAAAAAGTCTTATCATTCATTTAGAAAGCATGTCATCAAGTTTTGGAAGAAATTCCTGCAAGTAGCCACAAAACCGCAGTTTCGTAGCGCGGTCAGTTCAAAAATTGGGTTTTGTGCTATGAAAGCGTTGCTACTTTCATAGCGCAAAGTGCGAAAAATACACTATGTGCACTACAAAAGCGCGGATTCTTAACAGGTCATGTCAAAACCCAGAAATTTTCAAAAATTTGCTAGGTAATGATGGGGTAGCATCATGGTGAGTCAGTCAGAGGTCATATTCGAGGTACTTAACCATTCATATCCATTATTATCATAACATGGGTTTCTTATTGGAAATTGGGATATAAAATTTTGAAAACTGTTTTCTATTCTAGTCATTCCAGTCTACATTTTCTCATACTGAATTGTGAAACATCTCCATTTCAAACACTAAAGTATTAGATTTACACCCGTGGTTGTTCTATACCTAGGCTATTTTCATACACAATCAAGCGAGGCTACCAAATCAAGTCAAGCGAGGCTATTCCCTTTTTCTCAAGCAAGGCTGCCAAATTAAATCAAGAGAGGTTGTTTTATAAATTCTGAAGGAAGCCAATAGATTTTTTCTGAAACAAACATGGCTGAGGAGAAAAAGAACCACAGAGGAGGACACTATTTGAGATCTGAACCTGAAAGAACAAAATTTTTAGCTGAAGATGAAACCGTCATGGATGCTTTCAGTAAAGCAGGTTGTTTAAAATTCTGTGAAAAGTTGCAAGGTGGACATACTTAGGTATCCAAAGAGTTTGCATTACATTTCAGTGGGACCAATACAAAGGTTGGAATGTTAAACATGTCAGTGACACCTGAAATCATAGCTCTAGTGACTGAAATACTTAGAGGACATGAAACTTGGTTTAAGGGTTTTAGATTCGAAATGGAGGCATGCAAGATGTTTATGAAGCCAGAATATGCAGAGATGGACCTGAAAAATGCAGTTCCTAGAAACTGTATTAAGGATAGCTATGCTAAACTAGTGTTCAACATCTAAAGATATTTCACATGCGAAGGCAGGTACGATAAAGCCTACACTTATCATTTCAAACTCCTATTACATTTCATAGGTATGATATCACTAGATTTAAAATTTTTCCTATATAGAAGTATTGCCAAAATAGCTGATAAAGTGCAAGCAAAATCCGAGGGTTGTGAAACATCTTTGTTTCACCATGGTTTAATTAAACTGTTGGTTTTAAATGAGCTCCAAAAGAATAATAGGGACTGGTCTTCTTTTCTTTTTATAAGTGGATTTGAAATGGAAGCTCTAACCCCAGTTAAAAACCCTAAGGAAAAGGAAATTCCATCACCATCAGCAGAATTCAATCAACCAGCAGATATAAGGACAAGAAGGTTTGTGAAATTGAAGCCAAGGAAACAATTGAAAGATAAGGTAGAAAGAACACCAGTGATTGTTACAGAAACTCCTTCACCTGAAAAACAAGGATTACAAAGTACTAATGAAGCTAAACAAAAAAAAATAGCTGGTAAGCAAGTAGTTCGGAGAATTACAAGGAGTCAAGCTGCAACTTCAAAAGGAAAGACAGTATCTTCAGGATCAAATGACGGTCCAGGATTGAAAGGAAACTTGGATGACATACTGCGTGCAATAGACATAGAAGAATCACCTATAGTGCAAGTTGATTTCCTAGGAATAAATGAAAGCAAACAGAAAAAGGTGAAATCAACAAAGAAGCTGGAGTTTAAGGGTGAAGATGCAGCATTTGTTTTCCAAGCTAGGAAGCCTGTAACTAGACATTCCAAAAGGCTCAAGGAAATCAATGCTGAAGTTGAAGAAACCAATAAAGCATCTACTGTTCTTGAAAAAATAGTTGATCTTTCCTCACATGTGGCAGAGCATGCATAAAACAGAGTAATTATAGCACAAGAAGAAATGACTAAATATAAAAGCCTGGAGGAGAAGTTAAGATCAGCAAACCATGAGATTACTAAGTTGAAGAAAGAGTCAGAAAACATGTCATTGAGAAAACAGAATTTAAGAGGATGAAAGTTGTTTGGGAAGGTCAAATAGTCTCCAAATCAGAAATACCAAGCAGTGAAGAACAGTTCTCCACATGGACAGTCCCAGCCATTAAGGAGGCAAAGTTTTTAAGAGTGATCAACATTCATTTGAGAGCTAGCAATAGAAGGTTAAGAAAATAGGTGGAAGATCTGGAGATACAATTGACAAAGTCTCTATCTCAAGAAAGGTTAAAGGGGCAGTGAAATAGAATGATAAATCCACAAGACAATATCTGATCAAAATGAGGGTAAATTTTGATGAAGGTTATGTTTTCAAGGTCATATTGATGTGTTTTTGAAATAAAACCAATACCCTTAAAGTTTAAGTATCTCCAAAGTATGAATTTTGAAGACAGTTTTAACAAAACTGCTTACACAGCAGTTTCGTAGCATAGATAGTGCAAATCTGATGAAATGCGCTACGAAATTTCTGAAACAGTCTTTATCATATTTTCATATCAAATTTTGAGGGAATTTCGGTGAATTTTGTTTTGAAATTGCTGGTGGAAGTGTGTTAATGGCAAATGAAGGCTTCCCTGAAGAAAAAATCAAAAGCTGATTTGAAAAGGAGCTAAACATTGTGCTACGAAACTGTGTTGCTTTCATAGTGCAGATTTATTTTTACCTTTTTGGCATTATTCGAAGTTTAGATTCTGCACAGAGGGAGAATTGAAGACATATGGTGTAAATATTTGGCAACAAGAGACATGTAGACATGATTCATTAATTGTCAAATTGCTCAAAACAGATAAGGGAATCAAAGGGCCTAAAAAACAGGAAGACATGTTTCCTAAATTTTAGGACAACATTATCATCAACAGCATGGCTACATCAAGTTAAAGATCGTCATCCAAATTCGACTTCATGGGAGTGCAGGTGGAAAAAGACGTAATAAAGAATAGATAAGGTTGTTAATAGGGTATTAAAGAGTTTTAGTCCTATTAAAAATAGGACTTTTCATTAGGATTATAGTTGTCAATTTGTAATAAATGATATGTTTATGATTAGAGAAAGTGGTCAAACGCTTTGAGTTCGATGTATCTAGTGGAGAAGAAGGAACCCTATTTTGTAAATGTTCTATAAAGAGCATAAGATCGAAATCCAAGAGGTTTGACATTTTTATTAGCAAAGATTGTGTTTTGTATGTAATGGTTTTTTCAGCTTAATACAGAGTTTTGTTTAGACAACTCAAGATTTATGAGGAGTTCTTGTCTATTATTGTTCTAATGGAATTCTTCAATATTTCTATCTGCAGTGGTGTTTGTTTATGATACTTAGAATTTATTCATAATGCTCTAACTTCCTTCATATACAAACTGATTGTATTTCACTGTTCTATATGTTTTACTCCTTGATTTGAACTCCAAATGCCTTGACTTCCATGCTAGATAGACTGTGATTTTTTTGTTGAAGTTATCTTGACTCCATAGCCCAATGAATGTTTGCTAATGTGATTTACAACCAATTATATCTTCTATCTGTTTTACCTTAGAGTTAGCCATCTACTTATTTATCAAAAATCATAAGCTTTTGAGAGAGCCCTCTCAGGTTGAGGAGGCTAAGCCTCAACCAAAAGATTGGTTTGAAACAGTTACACAATGTTTACTTGATAAGCAGCCTATCAGTTCTGATTTTCTGATAACACACTTAATTCATAAAGGTTGGTGTGGAGGAATTCCAACAATCATTAAAATCCAAACAACCTTTTCGAATATGAAAACCAAAAGTCCTAAAACTATATATTAATATATACATCCTTATAAATAAAATGAAATATCATGTTTTATCTAATATATTGTCTATTATTTATATGATTTTAATAATAACTACATTGCTTAGACATTTAATATATTCAATCAATTAAAAAGTAAAAATATTCAGTCCAATTACCAATACCACAAGAACTCATATTTCCCTATTACATTTACAATTGTTCAATTATTACCTAGCACAAAATTAATTAAACTCCACATAATATATACACTTATTCGCATCACCATATAATCATCTAAAGCATGTCTTTCTTATTATTATCATTAGGATTTAAAGCATGTATTTTCTATTATCATTACTTTTTACATAATCACAGTCACATTCGTAACAAATGCAATGATTTTAAATATTGTTATAGTTACTTTTCTATAATTATTTTTAAAATATATCAATAAAGAATTGGATGGATGGTGAATAAATACATGGTTAAAACCCACTTTAATAGATTCAAAATCCTTGTAGGCTTTACCTACCAAAAAAAATTACTTATAAAATTCACAAAATTTATATCTATAAAATTCAACTATATGATGCATACTCTCGAATCCTTCCGATAACTCTCGGTCTGTCGATAAAATTTGTTCAGAATGCATATATATATATGAGGGGAAAACTATTGGTTGTATTATTTTGTTAAAGAAACCAATAAACTTAGACATCCCTAGTTTTAGGATCATAAATGTAACATATTTATTTATTTATTGACACCAATGTGCTTCGAGTTCGTATTATAGAATTTGATCAACCAAGTAAATCAACAAACATGAGAATACACGGAAGGAGGTAGAAATGTGAGGATCAATGTCCAGCAATTTGCTTACCCCGTCCTTGAGAGGTAGAATACAAAGTTGATATTGCTATCTAATTGTTACACATTAACAACATAATTTTTACATTCTAATAAAATATATATAAAAGCTAAAAGATATCTAAAATATTTACTGTGTGGTTATGGTTATATAAATTAATATTTGGAAATTCAATTACTTTTAAAGGAATAGAGGAGCTAGACACGTGATATTCATATCCTTATGACTTAAAGTATCTTAAAGCTAAAGTCAAAATTTTATTTAAGGAGTAGGATTAGGCAATGGTTAAGCCCATTTAACTCTCAATTTGCAGGTGGAAACCAGTAAATAATTACGGCTTGCACTTTGCACTCTACATTATTTTAAAATTCCTTCCAACAAAATAACCAAGAGGGTCAGAGGAAAGCCCAAGTAAAAGCAAAGGTTAAAATTTGTTTAAATCGAAGTTTTTTTAAATTTCTTCAAATCCGCTTGACGTCCCAAGCGGTCATATGAAACTTCAGAGATAAAACGTAAGAAATGAAGATTTCGAAGAAAGAAAACACACTGCGGTATCATCTCCAGAAATTAGTATTATATCCGCAAAAATCACGGGGTTTGTCACTGCAAGCTTCACTTAGTAAGCTTGATGTCTAATTCTTTTTGTTTTTTTTCAGAAAGAAAAAATTACTGGTTTATATATTGTACCAGTTCAATTTGTCAAATATATCCAGATAAGAACATTGTTCATAATCATTATAGTGATCCAAAAGGATCAGAAAGAGTCATGTTACATCATATATAGTCCATCAACAAACAAAAAGTGAAGACATAGTATCAGAGTAAATCATTTCTCCCATCTATCGCCCTTCCAGAGTATTGTTATCCACAGTCAGACATCCCCCCTCAGGCCAAAACTTATGATCAGGTGATCATGTCCTAAGTGGAAAAAATGCTCAAATTTGGAATTGTTCAAAATTGGTTGGAACCTGAGCGACCAGATAGGCCTCGTCGATACAATCTCAGCACCATGAACGGCACTCAAATCCGACTTCGCATGTGAAATTTATGAAGGTTTGAAGTTTAAAATTTCCTTCAAAAGTCCATTTTGACTAGGGTTGACTTTGATTTTAAAAATATTAAAAAATAAAATAATATTCCACAGAGTATTTTGGGAATATTCTTTGAAATATTCCATAGAATATTCCATCTACAACGAATCAAGTTTCGACACTTGGCACATTCTTATTGGAAGATTGGTTCACTGTGTATATGGGTGGCCAATCAGCGAGCACCACGTGGCCTGCCCAGAGGCCGCCACATGACCCCAGGCCATGGAGAAGTTTTGTTATATAAAAATATCTTTTGTAGTTATGGTGGATTGAACCCAAGACCTCTAGGTTATGGCACCAACATCTTACCATTAGGCCCCAACATTACTTCTTAATAAATAATGCAAATAGGTTTTATTTATTCTGTCTAAAGGATTCCGCTGGAAGGATAAGGGGCTCGCCCCTTAGGGCTAGCCCGTATACCATGGGACCCTTTCACTGTGACCTAGGGGCCTACAAACCGGCGGGTAACGATTCCACTAACCATCTCATGTGGCCACGCAAATATAATAATTAATGTGAAGGTTAATGTTTGGATAAGCCGTGGGTTAGTCGGCCGTTTTGGTGGAGAGGTCATGTGACCGCCCACCTAATATTAAATGTTACAGATCAGGTGGGCCCGCCTTAGAAACTAGAGTTTTTACTCAGCATTTGTTTTGTGAAAAGATAAATTTATTTGTTTGCAAGTTTTCATGCTTACTAGGCTTAAACTCAAGAGAGGTGAAGGAAACTTGGTTAATGCACAAAATAATCCACAACCAAGAAGGGTCAGAGAACCACCTCCAAGAGCCATAGAAGCAGCTTCAAGCATGTCTTCAAGAGAGGGAGAAGCTCCTGAAGAGATGGATCCCAAGGAAGAATAACGGGTATTCCGGAAAGCTTTTTTGGATATGACTAAGATGGTGAGGATCCTCTACCAAGAAAGAAATGATAAGCTTGTTGGAAAAGGGTCTAAAAACCAGAAAGAATGAGAGAGTTCCTCAGGAGGAAAGAAGAGTGATGACAAGTCAAAGAAAGGACAATGAGGAAATGGTGATCCACCATCCCCATCTTCATCCTCTTCCTCTACATCGTCTTCCTCGACTTCGGTAAATCAGTCTCACAAGTCTAAAACCACTGGTAAAAGTCCATTTTTAAGCTTGATGTCAAATTTGAATTTCCTATGTTTAACAGTGAAGTCAATGCAAAGAAACTTAACAATTGGATCAAACAATTGGAAGTTTATTTAAGGATACAAAACATTCATGAAGACGAAACCAAGATTCAGTTAGCCTCATTAATAATAGAAGGAACAGCATTGGTATGGTGGGAAGCCAAGACCAAGGATGAAATGAAAAAACATGGTAAGATCACTTTATCATGGGCTGAATTTATTTCCGCAATTAAGAAGCAATTTTATCCTCTTGCTCATTTACAAAAGGCTATAATGAAATGGCAAAGTTTTAGACAACTTAAAGGACAAAGTGTTCAGGATTACACTTAAGGGTTTAGGAGAAGGGCTTTACTACTTGGAATTGATTTGCATAGTCAAGATACCTTGCTGAAATATATAGGTGGTTTACACACTTATCTTATACGTACTATCCTTATGTTCAATCCTACTAGTCTAGATGAAGTTTGTGTGCAAGCTATGCATTTAGAGGCTAGAGGTAAACAATATTTTGATGGAAATATGCATAGTGAATTCAAAGGCAAAGGGAGGAAAAGAAACGCAAACTCTAGGAAAGAAAAAGGAAAGTTATTTTGTAAAAACTGATCCAAAACAAGCCATGATGAAGACCATTGTTGGAAGCTTCATCCGGAGCTGAAACCAGAGAAATTTAAAAACAAAGATAAGGCCAAAGAAAAGGGAAAAACTGTTGCGACTGTTGAACAAGACTTAGGGTCTGAATCAGGTGATGAGACTAAAAGTATCGCCATGGTATTAAAGAACATAAAGTTGAAAGAGGTTGTACAAGAAACAAATCCCAGTTCTAGCACTTTAAACTGTCACATAGAAACTCAAAATGAAAAGAGGAGGATAGAGCTATTTCATGTGAGGATAATCTCAAACCACACAAAGATAGACACTTTTTGATAGTGGGTCTCTAGCTAATCTCATCTCAGAAGACTTGGTCAAACAACTGAAACTTGAGACAATTTCACATCCAAAGCCTTATCCACTTGGGTGGATATGCAAGGATGCAAACTTACAAGTCTTAAGAAAGTGCATCTTGCACTTCGCCATAACAACTCATTATATTGATTGGGTTGAACTGGATGTAGTACAGCTTGACATTACAGGTGTTGTGTTGGGTAGTCCATATTTATATGACAGAAAAGTGATCTTCCATCACCATGGGAACAAGTATCATATGTTCAAGGATGGAAAAGAGTACATTGTGAGAGCACATAAGAAGAAGCTAGAATCTTCTTTAGTCCATGTAGGGCAATTGAAAAGGCTAGTATTTAAATACATGTCAAAATCTGACTTTGTTGATGGTTAAATAACAAGATTTTGTACATTTTCCTTTTCATGATATTGGTGATATAGATGATGATATGTTTCAGTCTGATAACAGTTCGTCTTTCAAAGAAGATGACAGTATGTTGCACAAGGTACCTTTGGTGTCGATCGGTGTAGAGAACTAAGTGTTGGTGCAAAGCGGTGTAAGAGTCCATGAGATGGAAAGGCATGCAAGCAAAAAGGGCACACAATTCAGCAAGGGTAATTGTTGGTTTCAAGATGGCAGATTGGTATGGCGAGAAAACTTGGTCGGGATTTGACGCAAGCACATGGCTCATTTAGCAAAAATTCGCCATGTGAACAGTTGGCAAGGTGAATCTTATTTTTAGTCTTCTTTGAAGTTTGAACATTGTAGAAACAGTATGTATTTTGCAAAATATAGTTGTTGTTCTGCAAATTTCAAGAATTTGCATCATGACTCAGTCAATTTTAGCAACGGTTGGTCAATGAATTCAAGGAACAATTTATATTTTTATGAGAAGCTCAATTTGATGAATTTGGGAAGATTTCAGTTGTTCAAGGTTGGAAGAGTGGAGAATCAATCTCCTCATCTTCAGTTTCTGTAATCAGAGAGATTTTGGGGTCCAAAAGCTTCCCATTTGGGAAGTGTGATCAAGTGATCATGTCCTAAGTGGAAAAAATGCTCAAATTTGGAATTTCTCAAAATTGGTTGGAACCTGAGCGATCAGATAGGCCTCGTCGATACAATCCTAGCACCGTGAACGACACTCAAATCCGACTTCGCATGTGAAAGTTATGAAGGTTTGAAGTTTACAATTTCCTTCAAAAGTCCAGTTTGACCAAAGTTGACTTTGATTTTAAAAAGTATTTAAAAAAAGAATATTCCATAGAATATTATGGGAATATTCTCTAAAATATTCCATGGAATATTCCATCTACAATTAATCAGGTTTCAACACTTGGCACATTCTAATTGGAGGATTGGTTGACTGTGTATATGGGTGGCCAATTAGCAAATGCCACGTGGCCTGCCCGGAGGCCGCCACGTGGCCCCAGGTCCTGGAGAAATTTTGTTATATAAAAATATCTTTTGCAGTTCTGGTGGATTGAACCCGAGACCTCCGGGTTATGGCGCCAACGTCTTGCCATTGGGCCCCAACATTGCTTCTTAATAAACAATGCAAACAAGTTTTATTTATTCCGTCTAAAGGATTCCCCGTATACCATGGGACCCTTCCGCCATGACCTGGGGGCCTACAAACCAGTGGCTAATGGTTCCACTATCATGTGGCCACGCAGATATAATAATTAATGTGAAGGTTAATGTTTGGATAAGTCGCGAGTTATTCGGCCGTTTTGGTGGAGAGGCCATGTGACCGCCCACCTAATATTAAATGTTACATTAACCATTTCTGCCATTTATGGAGCAGTTCTGCCTTTTTGTCAAATTCCACCATTTTTGGAGTGGCTATTGGCAATTAGCCCACATTTAGTGGGATTTTTACATGACATTGGGAAAATACTGTTTTGGTCATAACTTCTTGAGGACTGAACCTTTTTGGATGAAATGTTTTTTGATTTTGGGTATTCTGAGCATTCTGGAGCCATTGGAATAGGTTGCAGAGCCAACAGATTTGATATTTAGGTACTTTTTCTTCAGGGAAGCTTGGAGAGCCATCATGGCCTAGAGGGTGTTGGAGTTGTATTGGGCTATGTTTAACCATTTGAGGTGAAACAAAAGTCAATTTATACTGATTTTTTCATTATGAATTCATTTTTATAGTTGGTTTGGTATGTTTAGGCCTTATTTTCACTGTATTACCAATTTGAGCATCATAATATATCAAGGACATGCCCATTGGGAACCTTGGACCCGGCAGATGTAGCCCAGGAGGGGTGAACTGCCTCATCATGTTGATGTGTGTTTATGGTGAAGTTATTTTGTTGTGTTATTCAGATTAAATTTGTTAAACAGTAAATTAAAACAACACTCCCTCACACTTGAATTCATAAACAGTTACCAAAATCAATTTTTTTCAATTGCAAAACATTACAAACTCTTTGCACACTTAATTTAATGGAAACGAATACTTTGAATAGCAAAACAAATACTTTCATTTTTAGATCAACTTAATAGCTAAAAACATAGAAAACTAGTTAATAGGAAACATATTAACATAGTATATATCCTATCCTCTGGTCATCCTAGTCTTAAAAATAAAATAATTTAAATCCGTTGCCATTAGTGGATAGGAACCGTGCCCTGAGCCATCATGATGCCCTCCTCATATAGCTGATAGTACATAATTCCAAATTCTTTCTAAAGACCCTGTTTGGATAAGTGATCTGCCACTATATTTTTCTCCCTATACACATGGAAGAAATCAATCTAGTTAAATGTATCCCATAAATCTTGTGTCCTTTTGAGCCAGTGTGTCAGGTGAGGTTGAGTCAATGTGCAGATCCCCCTCATATAATTGATGATTACCTATGAGTCCCCAAATACTGAAAGTCTTTCAACACAAAGTTGCCTCTATTAGCATGTGTTGTCCTTGATGGCAACCTACTTGATGAAATAAGATTGTTGGAAATATGATGCAGAGTGTTGTCCTTGATGGCAACCTATTTGATAAAGTTGTTCTTGACGAAAACCTATTAAACTTGATGGAGACATACTTGATGAATTAAGGGAGAGATTTTTGGCAATGTGATACAATGTATTGTCCTTGATGGAACCTGCTTGATGAGTTGCCTATGATAAGAAACCTATGTGTTAAATTTGTAAGGATGATGTATCTTGTGTTAAATAAGAAAGGATGATGTATCTACAGATCAGCTCAGAAGCAACAGAAGAAAGGAATTCAGAAAATGCCAGAATAATGTTGAATAAGGTATGTCATAAGGCATACGCAGGTTTGTTAAGTAGAAGTAGCGTATGCACGCGGAAAGGTACGTGCCAAGTTGCGTATGCCCTTTTGCGTTCCAAATTTAGAATACCAAGGGGTGTTACCATGGTATTGACCCATTGTATATATCGTTGGAATATCTATTTCATCCCGTCCAGGAATACCATTAGTAGTTGAGTGGTTTTGACTCATGGTATTGACAAAGGCTAAATCTATATAAGGAGAAGAAGATCGTGGTGCAAGTGTGTGCATGGGTAAGGGTTGTGAATGAATAAATCTCTCTAAGGAATATCTTCATGGATGAACTCTGTTCTTGATTGATAGATCTGAATCTATGATGCACCTATGAAGAAAATGATGAAGAGGGATCTCTAGATCTGAAATGTATATGTATTTTCTAGATCTGTTTATGGAATGTTTAGATTTGAGATGAGGCGAAATACTTTCTGAAGTAAAGGATAAAATCTGAGTTGTTTATCTGATCTGAAGAGCTGCACAGTCCTGAAAAGTTACAAATGTATACGCAGGTTCGCTTCAGTAAAAGCGCGTGTATACGTGGGTCTACTTAAGGAAAAGCGTGTATGGGCAGATAGGGTTTTCTGAAGAATGCACAGAAGTATACGCGGGTTGGTCTACATGAAAGCGCGTACATACGCAGGTTCGATGAAGTAAAAGCACATATGGAATCTAGGGTTTGCTGAAGTAAGTGGAATGAAATGCCTGATCTGTTTTGTTGCTCTACTGTTATCTGTCAATGATGTATTCATACAGAACTGGGTTATTTGAATGATGAATATGTTGCTGATTATGTTAATTGAAGATCAAGTCGTTGGTTGATTGGTTGATGATTCAATGAATGAATTGATGGGGTTATAAGTTTCAGTTTGATGAATGTTGAGCTTAAATGTGTGGAGTGGGTCCAGTCTGAAAATATGATGAAACGTGGCCTACAAGTTGTATTGTATGGAAGCTGTTGGATCCAGTATGAAAATTGATGAAACGTGGTCCATGGTGGTGCTGAGGGTCGAAGCCTTCAGTGAGGGGGTTGTAGCTCCCTTCCAGTGGTAGCTGGTAAACGAGAGCAAGGGGTAGTAGCTCCCTTCCAGGAGAGGCTGGTAAACGAGAGCAGGGGGTTGTAGCTCCCTTCCAGGAGAGGCTGGTAAACGAGAGAAGGTTGTAGCCTTCTGCAGGTGGGTGCCTGCGTGCTGGTATGAGTTTGCGCCAGTACATGGTTGTACGATGTTTTCTTTATAATAAAATATTGAAGACTAAGACGACGACAACGGTGGTTTTCTCCCGAATTGGGTTTCCACCTTAAATCCTGGTGTTCATGTGTGTTGCTTATGTGTGATGATTTATTCTGTTCTTACTGCACATGTTTACTGCTTACTAAACATCTAATGAATGAATGATGCAATGATATAAGCTAAGAATTATCAGCATAATGAAATCTCTGTTAATACGCGAGTTTTATTAAGGATATCCACGTGTATACGCGAGTTGGCTTCATTAAAGTAGCGTATGGGTTTTAGAGAAAGAAAAAGTAAAAAAATTTCAGTCTGCACTAAATACTGATTCACCCCCCCCCCTCTCTTAGTATTTTTCCCAACAATTGGTATCAGAGCAGGTCCTTTTTGCAGAAGCTTGATCGCTTGAAGGAGATTCGTCACAATGGGAAGTCAGGAAGGAGTACTTTCTCTAAGGCCACCTTTATTCAATGGAAGTAATCTGTTATTCTGGAAGATACGAACAAAAGCATATTTGCAAAGTCTTGGTGCAGAAGTATGGGAAATCGTGGAAGAAGTTTATCGGTATCCGGCAACTATTCCTACTGATGCAGCAGAAAGGAAGAAATATGAAATCAATGCCAAAGCAGTGAATGTTTTATTAGGAAGCTTGTCTGAATCAGAATTTGTTAAAGTGATGCAGCTAAATTCAGCAAAAGAAATATGGGACAAAATCATTCTAAGCTATGAAGAAGATACAAAGGTAAAAAGTGCCAAACTCCAAACTCTCAGAATTGAATATGAAAATTTAAGGATGCATAGTGATGAGAGTATTGCCAGTTTCTTTTTACGTCTAGATGATATTGTAAATCGTATGAGAAGTTTGGGTGAAACCATAACCAATACTACTCTGGTGGAAAAAGTCTTAAGATCTTTGACTTCAAAATTTGAGTCAAAAGTATCATCTATTGAAGAAAGGCAAGATCTGCAAACTCTTACTATTGTTCAACTACATGGTATTCTAACTACTTTTGAAATGAGAAAAGAAGGTCCCTCTCAAATCAGAGAAGTTTCCTTTAAGGCATGTGCAAAAGGAAAAGAAAAGGAAGTTGTCAAGGAATCAAGTTACATATCAGAAGAAGAAGAAGAAAATTTTGTGAGAATACTCCAACCAGGTACTGGAAGATTCAATGGTAAGCTTCCCTTCAAGTGTTTTAATTGTGGAAGAGTTGGTCATTATGTTGCTAAATGTCCTTATGAAGAAAATCATGATAAAGGGAAACAATTTGAAAATGGAAAGAGCTATTATACAAATGAAGATAACGATGAAATGTCAAATGAGGATGATCCTGACCAAGATCTGCTAGTGCTCATGGCAAGGAAGCAAAAGAAGAAGGCTACTCAAAGAAAGGAGATATCTCAGAAAACATGTGATGCAGAAAATGAAGAAGATGAAAAAGGTACTAATCTTTGTGATTCACTTCCTTATGCAAGAAATGGTGAAGATAGTGAAAATGATAGTGAAAGTAATAGTATGGGTCTAGAAGAAAATCTCAAGATTAATGATGAAGATCAATTTAAAAAGAAGGAATCTATCTACAAATATATGATGGAAATGTATCAAAGACAGATAGAAATGTATCAAAAACTGCAGGATAAAGTAACCAATCGAAGTGAAAGACTTGAAGCAGAAATCATCTCTCTGAAAGAAGAACTGGAAAAATCAAATAAGAAGAATGAAGAACTTATAAAAAAATTTGAAGAACAATAAAATGGGTTGAAAGAAGAGATTCTAAATTGAATGATCAAGTAGAAGAAGGAAGAAGGAAAGAAGAAAGCATGAAGAAGCAATGCCAAAAATTGGACGTTGAGGTAAATATTTTGAAAGGTAAATTAGAAGAAAAAGATAAACTCTTGAGGTTTCAAGATAGTACTAAGATTCTGGACAATATTCTTAGTAGTCAAAGGTCTCCCTCTGTTAAATTTGGTCTTGGTTTTCATGAAACTGTTAAAGGAGAATCTATTTCACAAGGAAGTGCTAAAGATTCAAAGGATATCAATGCAAAACCTGAAGTGTTGGAAGAAACAAAAGGTCAACCGACAATCATGAACTCTCAAAAGAAATCATTCCCTCCTAACTATAGAAGCATCAATAATGTTGAATGCTTTAAATGTCATAATTATGGGCATGTTGTAGCCAATTGCAGAAGCAGATCATTTCAGTCACAAACAAGCAGATTCTACTCAGAAAGGTACTCAGGTTTCTTCAAGGGATATTGTTTTTCATTCAGCAAGTTTGATCATAAAGCAGCTAATTGCAATAGAAGAAGGAATAGAAAAACACATTATGATCCTTATGCTTACTTTTATGGTCACATAAGATGTTATGCTTGTAACAAGTATGGACATGTAGAAAAAGAATGCAGGATGAATAGATCTGAAAAATTGGACAATTTCCAGCGCACAATAAGAAACTTTAAGCTAAGCTGGATAAAGAAGGAGGATCGGTCAAAAACGTAGGGATAATAATCCTACTGGAGTCATCCGCTTCTAAAGACTACTCCTCATAATGGCTGCAGAGTGATGTGAGATAAATTATAGAAAATATCATCACAGGGGGAGCAATGTATGATGATTCCCATGGTTGGTTTGGTAATTCTGGTTATGTTTATTGCTGACAGTGCATCTGATGTGAAGAAGACAGGTACAGGTGATACAAATTCAGGGGGAGATGAAGCTGTGGAAATTTTCAGTGTTTCATTTTCCATACGCGGGTTTAGTGAACTAAAGCCGCGTATACACGCGAGTTCTGCTGGAGACAGTCGCGTATTATTTTCTGTTAAGGAAAACAATGAAATGGCTCAAGAACAGGAGCACAGGTTCAGGGGGAGAATCAGTCTAACTACTAATGATTGCATTGTTGACATTGTATCTGCTTATTCCTTAGTTCTCGTAATACTCATGCTCAAATGATGGTGACATGATACATGATCTCTTATGATGAGATTATGGATGAGACCTGATTGCTTTTTGCTGAAGAGTATCTTGTTTTCACACCTGGATGAGATGGAAGTATCATGCAGAGTTTGTTGCTGATGACTTTTATCACGGTTGAGACCTTTTAAACATAATTCCTACACATGTTACATCATGATTATGAATCATGAATATCTTGGTGATATCAGATCACATTGATGATTGCTTGAAGTTGTTCTGGTATGATAATTCCTCTTGGGAAGAATATGTTGATGCTGCAAAGAATCTGAAGGTTTGGTTACTGATGTGCTTATGCTACAACTGTTGGATGACACTTGAAAACATATCTACATTGTCCCATCTTTCTTCTCTCATATATTCCAGGAAAGCATTCGGATATCTCAAACAGAAGCTGAGTGTAGTCTTTGCCATACAGAAGATCATATCTACTTAAATTCAGAAGATTAAATGGGATACGCAGATTTCCTGAAGGACAGTCGCGTATATACGCGAGTTCATACACATAAAACCGCATATGGTTAGTTGCTGACAAATTTTACTTGGGGTCAGCATTCTTCAGCACAACTGTAGTGCTGTTTGGTATCTCTGTTGTTGTTTGGTATCTCTGATGATGTTTTAGCTCTTATATTTCTGTTTCATTCTCTGATATTGGGTGAAGATGCCTTGATGATTGGCTGTTAAAAGTGTTCAGGTTGCACAAGATAAGGGGGAGCTTTGGTCGTATGGAAAGGATGCATTGGATGCATAGTTTCAGGGGAGCATTAGCCTTACTGAGTATAATGCATAATGATGATTCTGAAATATGATCTCTCTCTTGAGGTCTTTTTGATCTTGATTATAAAAAGTCATATTTGTAATTTGATGAAAAGGTCATGATGAGATCTATGATGTAAAATTGTAATTTTCAGTCATGTAAGGACTTGTTCAAATTTGTAAACCCACTTGGTTGGGTAGATGAGTCAAAATGTGTAAACCCACTTAGCTGGGTACTTGAGTTAGATATGTAAATCCATTTGGTTGGATCCTTGATGTAAGTATGAGTCCTTGGTGATAGGAAAGGTCATAGAGTCATGTAATTCATGGAAAAATATGTTTGAAGATTCAGCATGAACTCAGGGGGAGCATGGTAACTTCAATGAACATCAGATCTACAGAGCTCTTCTTTCTACAAGTGGAGAAAAACATTGTCTTGGCTTTGATCCGCCCTTTGCCCTTGATGTCAAAGGGGGAGAATAACATGGTGTTTGAATAGGGGGAGAGTATCATGGTGTTTTCATAATGGTTATAATCAATGTATCTATGTGTTGTGGTGATCAAACACCATCATGGTTGCCATCAAGTCCAAAGGGGGAGATTGTTGGCATGTGTTGTCCTTGATGGCAACCTACTTGATGAAATAAGATTGTTGGAAATATGATGCAGAGTGTTGTCCTTGATGGCAACCTATTTGATAAAGTTGTTCTTGACGGAAACCTATTAAACTTGATGGAGACATACTTGATGAATTAAGGGAGAGATTGTTGGCAATGTGATACAATGTATTGTCCTTGATGGAACCTGCTTGATGAGTTGCCTATGATAAGCAACCTATGTGTTAAATTTGTAAGGATGATGTATCTTGTGTTAAATAAGAAAGGATGATGTATCTACAGATCAACTCAGAAGCAACAGAAGAAAGGAATTCAGAAAATGCCAGAATAATGTTGAACAAGGTATGTCATAAGGCATACACAGGTTTGTTAAGTAGAAGTAGTGTATGCATGCAGAAAAGTACGTGCCAAGTCGCGTATGCTTTTTTGCGCTCCAAATTTAGAATACCAAGGGGTGTTACCATGGTATTGACCCATTGTATTGAGCATTGGAATATCTATTTGATCCCGTCTAGGAATACCATTAGTAGTTGAGTGGTTTTGACTCATGGTATTGACAAAGGCTAAATCTATATAAGGAGAAGAAGATCGTGGTGCAAGTGTGTGCATGAGTAAGGGTTGTGAATGAATAAATCTCTCTAAGGAATATCTGCATGGATGAACTCTGTTCTTGATTGATAGATCTGAATCTATGATGCACCTATGAAGAAAATGATGAAGAGGGATCTCTAGATCTGAAATGTATATGTATTTTCTAGATCTATTTATGGAATGTTTAGATCTGAGATGAGGCGAAATACTTTCTGAAGTAAAGGATGAAATCTAAGTTGTTTATCTGATCTGAAGAGCTGCACAGTCCTAAAAAGTTACAGATGTATACGCAAGTTCACTTCAGTAAAAGCACGTGTATACGCGGGTCTACTTAAGGAAAAGCACGTATGGGCAGATAGGGTTTTCTGAAGAATGCACAGAAGTATACGCAGGTTGGTATGCATGAAAGCGCGTACATACGCAGGTTCGGTGAAGTAAAAGCGCGTATGGAATCTAGGGTTTGTTGAAGTAAGTGGAATGAAATGCCTGATCTGTTTTGTTGTTCTACTGTTATCTATCAATGATGTATTCATACAGAACTGGGTTATTTGAATGATGAATATGTTGCTGATTATGTTAATTGAAGATCAAGTCGTTGGTTGATTGGTTGATGATTCAACGAATGAATTGATGGGGTTATAAGTTTCAGTTTGATGAATGTTGAGCTTAAATGTGTGGAGTGGGTCCAGTCTGAAAATATGATGATAAGTGGCCTACAAGTTGTGTTGTATGGAAGCTATTGGATCCAGTTTGAAAATTGATGAAACGTGGTCCATGGTGGTGCTGAGGGTCGAAGCCTTCAGTGAGGGGGTTGTAGCTCCCTTCCAGTGGTAGCTAGTAAACGAGTGCAGGGGGTAGTGGCTCCCTTCCAGGAGAGGCTGGTAAACGAGAGCAGGGGGTTGTAGCTCCCTTCCAGGAGAGGCTGGTAAACGAGAGTAGGGGGTTGTAGCTCCCTTCCAGGAGAGGCTAGTAAATGAGAGAAGGTTGTAGCCTTCTGCAGGTGGGTGCCTGCGTGCTGGTATGAGTCTACGCCAGTACATGGTTGTACGATGTTTTCTTTATAATAAAATATTGAAGACTGAGACGACGGCAGCGGTGGTTTTCTCCCGAATTGGGTTTCCACCTTAAATCCTAGTGTTCATGTGTGTTTCTTATGTGTGATGATTTATTCTGTTCTTACTGCACATGTTTACTACTTACTAAACATCTAATGAAGGAATGATGCAATGATCTAAGCTAAGAATTATCAGCATAATGAAATCTCTATTAATATGCAAGTTTTATTAAGGATATCCGCGTGTATACGCGAGTTGGCTTCATTAAAGTAGCGTATGGGTTTTAGAGAAAGAAAAAGTAAAAAAAAATTAGTCTGCACTAAATACTGATTCACCCCCCCCCCCCCTCTCAGTATTTTTCCCAACAGCCTCGCAAACCACAGCAGACACCATAGCGCTAGTATCTTGGCTCGAGTGTTTTTTCCCCGCCCTCTGTTCCAAAATATTTTGTAGTGGAAATTAGCGTCAATTTTAAGCCACGCCCCACAGCCACATTGTGAGTGTTGTGTTGCACCATAAAAAAACCCTACAGGGAAGGTCATTAAGTGCGGTTGTAGCGGGATGGACATATCGCGTGCGGGCGGAGTAGAGATACAACTATCCTTCCAAGCAGTGTATATGTTATGTGAAACCATATCAATATCTATGGGTCTCTCCTGAGAAAACCATTGATTCTGCGCGTTCCAAATGTACCAGTGAAAATATAATGGGAAAAATCCCATATGTGACCCTAGATCCAACCAGCATCCCGCACAGTCTAGTGTGTCTGTGAACAGTCTATATGGGACCTTCAGACGGGCATAGATATCTTCCCATACCTTAATAGAAACACAACATGAGTAAAATAAATGAATAGTGTCCTATGCCTCCCTACCACAGAGGGTGCACCGACCAAGTCTATTAAAACCTTGCTTGCATAAATTGGCCCAGGTAATATTCTTGTTACACCATACAAGGCTGTAGAAAAAGATAATCTTCACCGGGATCTTATACCGCCATATCTTCTTGAACCAGTTGTGTGGTAATAAACCCATTGTGAGTATGTAAACAAAATCATATGTTTCATGTGTCCCCACACAATTATGAACAAGGGAACCCCCCCCCCCCCAAGTCAGATGATCTCCCATAACATAGCGTTGAAGACCCGTACCACACAATTTTGCAATATATTTGTTCCATTCACAGGCCCATGCACTCGATAATCCCAGCTCCAACTGTCATTTCCAGATAGGCATGGATCCCTCCCAATGGTTGATAACCCAGTAAAAATAGAAATACCCCCAGGCCTGTAACCTCCCTATCAACTCCTGACTCAATGGACATATCCCCTCAACCCCCCACATATTGTTAATGCTAATGGAGATACGGTCACCACCCTAAGGGCCCAACATAATCATTGCCAAAATAGGGGCCATACCTTCCTAAAACGTTTCCAGATATGGGAACTAGTCCAACTCCCCAAAGCATCCGCTCTGTACCACACTTCCACAACCCTACCTTTCAAATATTTCTGAACATTAATCTCTTGCCAACATCACTTAACATAAAGACCTCTCCATAAGGACTCCAATAAAAAAATTTTCCCAAATAAACCAATATCAAGTAAACCCCATCCTGCATGCTCCTTCAAGACAGTAATACAATCCCATCGTGCCATGTGGTACTTTCCGTGTGTCTCCTTATCACCCTAAATGAACCTGGTCATAATGTCTGGATCTGTCTAATGATAGTAGTCGGGATGGTATACGGGTGTGCCTAGTAAACTGCTAAGTTTTGTAAAGCAGACTGTGCAAGTAGATATCGCCCTCCAAGAGAGAGCCATCTGAGAGTCCACTTCTCAAGCTTCCTTCGATACTTATCAAGTAACCAATACCAATCTGCCACTGGATATGAACATGGTTTCAGGTGGAAACCGAGACATGTAAATCCCTCAGTGAGAGCTCCATGTCAATACTGATATGTCTCATATACCAGTCGAATAGTATCTGAGTCCCCCTCCGCATGTAATATCATGGATTTGTCCCTGTTATCCACCATCCTATTGGCCCTCCCAAGACGCTCTAAGATATTATGCATTACCTACCACTTTGAAAGTATCAGTGCCCTAAAAATTAAGATGTCATCCACACAAAAATTATGTGAGACCATGTGGTTCCGCGTGACCTGAATACCCTTAAACAAACTGATTCTGATGGCCTCATGAAATTTTAGACTAAGACAGTCCATAACTAAGATAAAAAGAAGAACTGACAATGCACAACCATGTTGAAGCCCATGACCTGCCGAGAAGAATCTGGAAGGGTTCCCATTGATGAGGATGGAAAAATGTGCATTAGTAACGCACCCCATGACCCATTCGATGGAAGCAATACTCAGTCGAGTTTTCAAAAGTACCATCTGCAAGAAGGCACAGTGAACATAGTCATAAGCCTTCTGCATATCTGTTTTCCTAACAAAGCTTCAATCTTCTTCGAAACAATGGTATGAATGGTCTCCTATGTAGTGGCAACAACGTCATGGATCAACCAGTTGTGCAAGAAATCGAATTGTTCCCGATTGATATGTCTAGACAATACCCCTTTAAGTCGATCTGCAATTGTCTTAGAAATGATTTTATATGTGATGTTACATAAGGAAAAGGGTTGGAAATCATAAAAACAAAGATAATGAGCCTTCTTCGAGATCAGGGCAATAAATATTGAATTTATCGCACCATGTACATGTCCCTCCTGTTGTGCCTCCTCGGCCATGTCCACTAACTCTTGTATCATATACCTAGTGAAATGTGTGAATAGCTCCATAGTACACCTGTCTGGGCTTGGACTTTTATCCCAAGAAAATGTGTGCAAGACCCTTTTTATCTCCTCCCCCATGATCGAACTCCGCATCAGGATGTTGGCATCTCCATCGAACATTCACGATATTTCATTGTACCCAAAATTTGATCTGCCACATAGTGACCTTGTCTATGGCCAAATAAATCCTCAAAGTATCAGGCTGCTTCATCTTGGATGTGAGCTGTAGTCACAAAACTCTTGTCCAAATAGTCACGGATCTCCCAAATGGCGTTGACTTTCCTCCGCATGTTTGTAAAATTATTAAAATACGTGGTATTCTTGTCCCCAACCAAAAGCCAGGTGGCACGACTCTTCAGTCGTCAAGACTTCTCATGTATCAATAATATTTGCCTCTTCCTATCTTCCAGAGCCTTCACCCTAGCCCATCGATTATCAGATATATGTCCAGCATCCAACTCCCCAAAGATGGATGAAGTTTTAGAAATGTTTCCCTTGAGTTCAGCCACCAATAAACGTTTCGTTTCCCGCTCCCACACCTGCACCCCAATCTTAAGCAATTTCAATTTATCTACCATGTAACCCATAGGAGAGGAAACAAGTGCCTGGCACTGTGTAACACAGAAGTCTGAAACCAGCTTAACAAACTCCACATCTTCTAGCCAGTTGTGATTGAACTTAAACGGAAACCCATATATTGGCACCTCAAATTTCCATTCGAGGATGATTGGTCTATGATCTGATACTACCAAATCCCCCACCCAAGACTTGACCGACCCCATAATTTCGAAAAACCCCTCATGAACCAAAAACTGATCCAGTCTCTTTGCGATGTAATCCACTCCCCTCCAGCCATTATACTGAGTGGGACAGCAAAGACGAGGTTCAATATCCTTTAGATGGTGAACAGAGAAAATGTCAGATATGAAATTCACCAACAGGTCATGTCTCCAGTACATACCCCAGACTTCCTCATGGGAGAGAGTACAATTAGAATCACCAACAACAACCAACATGCCCACCTTGATAATATCATATTACATCACCCTTTACCAAAAAGTCTTGTGATTGAAATATGGAGCATACATGTTAATAACATGTATCTGGGACCTCTGTCCATGAATGTATCCTGACAAAAAAATACCTGCAAATAAATTATATGTCGAGAACTTAGCAGCATCCAGATCCCACATCACTGCCATCCACCCGGATAAACCCACTACATCAACAACAACCAGGTGCCATGTTGGGAACATAGTAGTAAATATGCATAAGTACGGTCAACAGTAGACATCGTTTCCTACAATAATACCATGTTCGGTCCATTCTCAAGAAAAAATCATCTGAGCGACACAAATTTAGAGTGATCGCCCAACCCTCCTATATTCAAGGAGATACACTTCATCATTTAACGGTACATCTAGGAGATATTTCTCTAAGTACTCGGTCATCGACAGTAGAAATGGGGACATCACAGAAATTTTCGGACTCCAGGTCGAGAGCAACGCCAATCTCTGAAACATCCATAATTTTTTCTTCTGTTGAGGCCCCTTCCAACATGTAGTGTTTTTTTGGGCTGATGCAGGACTAACCTTTATTAGCGGCGAGACTATGGGATAGTTCAAAACAGTAAGACGTTGCAGGTCAAAATTAGGATTGGAGTCTAGGAAAGCCATATCACTCTCAAAGGAATTATGGGGGGGAGATACCAAGATGGGAAGGTGCAGAGTGGATGGGGACAGTCGAGCATAAGGCGACGATACAGGCGACCATTGTTGTGAACCCACCACCCTCAGACATAGCGAGATAATAGGAGTGGTGCAATGTTTCCCCACCAGGGTGGGTAAACCGGAGGTGGAAGAACCCTGGCGAAGTGGTGGAAAATCAGCCATTCCTGGGATGAGTATAGGGATACGGTTCAGGGGAGATGCAAGACCAGAAATTACATCCTGCTTAATAATAAAATCAGCAACTTCACGACACTGAGGAGAGATAACTGGGGTTTTATACATACCTTTATCCGACGTAGTCCCATAATTCTAGGCATAATCCCTGCCTGTGTACCACGCGAGACATCCAGCATCAGTAGCCCTCTGCTCTCGCTGTGGTGTAAATCTTTTGTGGCATCCCGCCATCAAATGGCCCATCGCATGACATAGGTTACACTGAAACGGAATCCGCTAATAATCCAAGCACTGACGCAGACGCGAACCATCCCATTCCAAATCAATGTGTGGATGAAGACCCCCCACAAAGGATAATTCAACGAGCATCCAAACCACCCTCTTATCTTGTATCCCCAAGTATCTCAGATCAATATTTACAAAGCGTCCAATGGTATTGGAAATGGCGACCAAAGCACGACGAGTCCATAACTCGAGAGGTAACCCTGGGAGTTTAACCCAGATGAGATGGTTCTATGGGGGGTTCCACATTGAATTGAAGCTGACATGTCAATGGTGCAGAGCCAAAAACCTTGCTCGTAGACCCAGGGCCTTCGCAATATAATTTCCAAATCTGTGTTTGAAATAAAGTGAATGATGAAGCAACCATTCATCAATTTACATACCTTAGGTCGGTAACCCAGTAATGGCATCCACACCTCTGCAACCCAGGTCACCATGTCTCAACAATTTCCATGCGCAAAGTGCCACTTACCCACTAGGGCGCGTCTCTGTAGACTAATAGCCTGATCCTAAAGAATATCATACCCAAAGCTCAAGAGAATACCCTTCATTGCAGGTCTGAAAGTGCTAAATCGACTGCCCAATAGAAAAGGAGGCTGTGTGTGGCAGGGAGGATCAAGAGTATCATGGAGTGCATGCTCGTCAAGGTGCCCAGCATGTCTTCCAGGTGTCCTACCCTGCCCCTCGTTGTTTAAAATATTTAATGTGGACATTCATGCCACATCACCACCCCCTTTTGCTGCTAGTGTGGCATTAATGAGTGCATCGTGGTCTATCAAGTCGTCACCCAGAGATGCCAGGTAAGAATCCAAGCCCACCATTAAGATGTCCTAGTACCACCCCAGAAATAGCTAAATAAGTGTGAACCCCAACCACATCAAATAGTAGGTGATCGAGGTAAATGGGAACTAAACCAAAACAATACCACCCACCGCCGCACCATACATCCCCCATCGAAACCGCACAACTCCATAGATAGTCAGGGTCGGATCATAAAGTAGACTTGTACGAGAAGTCAAAAGCTTAATAAAGTCCAACGAATGAATCCCCAAACCAGATAAATATAATATAACCCCTGTAAATCGAGGCCTACAACCATAAAGGCCATATCAACGTGTATCAAAATAATGTGATCTTATATCCAAAAACATTATATCCAAAAACATTAACCACTAGTACCCTCCAGTGCCAAATCCGAGATCAACCACCAAGGGGTCTCTAGGGAGGAGTGTATGATCGTGAAAAAATTCAAAATGTAATCCGGTATCGGCAAATGTGTGTCTGCCCATAATTCTGGTAGAAACATCAATGGCCTTTGTCTCAACCGGTCACGCCATGATCATACCTCCCGCAAGAGATTGAAACCAACATGAAACCCACCGATAATAACTCCAAATAATTATGTCGATAAATCACCCCACCGGCCTCCAAATAAAATGCTTACCAAGACATTTGTGTGTATTTCACAGAGCCATGAAAACAAAACACCGTTAGTATTTCATATAGTACTAATAATAATTTTGTTGCAACTATTGACAGCAGCATCAGCAAACACAGCCACACAAGTTTGTATACTATAACTTTTACACGGCCGGGTAATATTAAAAGTAAGCATCCATCTTTCCCACAGACTCTGATGTCCCGGAATGTCACTTTGTGCATTCACTCCATCCCCCAAATAATGCTGCTAGCACAAATTTACTCAAAAAAAAACCCACATAACCTTAAACAATGTTACCCATATGTACCGAGTTCAGTAAATCATCACCGTACTCAGGCTTACTAGATTAATGTCAATATGAATAAAACCAAAACCAGAAGGCTAACAACTTATCCATTTCTGGAGAAATAAAACCAGAATCAGAAATATGGCTCTTGTTGATTCGGTCTCTTACCCTCACGTCAGGGCCAGATCATTTCAAGAAACTAAACCTAGTTCGTGGACACCGTACACTTCGGAGCCAAGGCCATTGCCGCCCTCAAGGACCAGCTCCCTCTTGCGATGCTTCTTCGCAGTCCAACTCAAACACAGCGAATGATATACACAGTTTTACATCCACATGAAAACCTAGACCAACGAATAATCTTAGTGAAAGGAGTCCACAGTCTCTGCGACCGGAGGAATTATTGTATCTTCGGACGTTTCTAGGAGGATGGGATCTTTAGGCGACCTTGAGTACAGCAAGCCTCATGTTCTGGTGGTTCCCTATCCAGCTCTAGGTCATCTCAATCCAATGCTACAGTTCGCCAAATGGCTACTCTCAAAAAATCTCATGGTCACCTTTGTCATGACCGAAGTACGTTGTGAATCTCGCTTCATTAGCTCTTCTATCAAGAAAAGCACCAACTCGTAAGTGCATACAAGACTAAAATACAGTGGGAATTCAATGCGACTCTCCACCAAATATTTGCGTACAACCATCCTCCAATGTTTTTAAAACCATTGTCATTATGGGTGCTTGTTGGAGTAATCACTCCACTTTTATGGAATTCGTAATTCTTATTTTGGTGATTCTAGTTATTGGTTTGGAAATTTATTAACACCGGTAGGTTTTGGTGTAACAGCAAACCTTTACATGGTATTAGAGACTGGATACAGGTTAGATTCCCCTGAATTGTATATGAAGAAAAGTGTAGATTCCCCCAAACTACATATTTAAGAAAAGGGGTTGGAATTATCACCACTTACAAGTTTAAACCTCTACACTGCTATCCATAGAATGACCTGAGATCATATTTTTAAAACTATTTCTTTCATAGTTTTGTTAAAATTAATACAGCTATTTATCTCGTAAAAATAATTAGACCTCGTAATTATAAAATTGGATTACGTAAAAACAATAAAAACAATTAGACTTCGGTGGATTACGTAAAAACAATTAGATTCCACTTATTATAGATTACGCTGATAACAAATATAAAACTATTTATCTCGTAAAAACAATTGGACCCCGCTAAGCATAAAATTGGATTACGTAAAAAGAATTAGACTCTGCTAATTATAGATTACGCTGATAATAAATATAGATAGACCTGGATTGCGAATATGAGCATGGAATCTGGTTCAACGATGTTTAACTTCATCGGGGAGGGATTTATAATTATGAACCACCTATAATAAAAAAAAGTTTTCATCCCTGAATCAAAAAGAATCTAAATAACTTGAGGCTCGACTGTCCGGGCCTGAGGCCATATTTTACCGTGGCGTAGTCTGTACGTCGACATTTGAGAGACTAGATAGCTGGAAATTTTAATAATGGAACATTAATAGTGCTTACCCTTAAATGTATTGGTGTTGTAACATTTAAATTTTTGAGTGAAGAGTAAGGGTTTCTTGCGGGTGCAATTTGTTGCCCACTCTCTTGTGCTCTAGTCCGTTTTGCAGCATACTTCGTTCACGACATCGTTCTTTCATTGCAGACATCTTTCTTTCAATCAAGAATCTTGTGCTCGGCATTTGCATCATTCTTTCCGT
The DNA here is from genome assembly GCA_034641835.2 of Pinus albicaulis. NCBI lineage: Eukaryota > Viridiplantae > Streptophyta > Pinopsida > Pinales > Pinaceae > Pinus > Pinus albicaulis. The sequence continues at coordinate 246,363,038 of CM076581.1, forward strand.
CAAGACTGTTGTGTTCGGCCTCTTGTCGTTGTTTGGCTTTCTGCTTATCGGTGGCTTTTTTTATCTAGGTATGTACCTCGCTTCTCCTGAACCTGAAACTGAAAATATTTGCAGCATATTCAAGTCAAGATTAGTTGCAGCAGATTCAAATCAAAATTAGTATATTGCTGCTCTGCTTCATCTTCTGGTTAACAAAATGTTTGCCTTCTCTAAGCCCCTTATTAAGGACCGAAAACATGGTGGATTATGTAATCTTATTGTACTGTTAATGTGCATATTATTGTGTCAGATAATATAGAATACTGAAACAGTGTTGCTTCTCCTTAGGTTTAGTTAGATTTAGAAAGATGGATGCAACACAACATGTACTTGCATATAAATTCTAACCCACCCAAGACTATATATATATAGTTTCTATATAATGGAGGACGAGATTTTGCGTTGAAGACAAACATTTATTTTCATGACAGCTAAACTTCCTAGCTCAAACTAATAAGTTTTGGGCATGAGAATTCTAGAGGATGTTGAGATGGATGTTCCTAGATTATTATGTTTAGCTTTCCCAAAGTATGTTTCAACTTTTGAAAATTGATATTATCTTACAAGTTAGAATGGGATTTGATAAATATGTTTTGGTTATTAGTGCCAGTCTTAGTGTTTTATTTTATTTATTTATATTTGGCATAAATTGATGATAAATTTTTCAAACAAAACTTTGGTTAAAGTGAAATAGTAAAATAGTTAAAAACTAGTAAATGTTTCTTCATTCACCTTTATTATTTTGTTAAAAGTGGATGTTAAAACAACAACTAGATATAGAAGAAGTCTTTACATAGGCCCAGTAAAACACAAAACAAATCAACAGTTCTGTAGAACTTTTCATGTTTCTTCACTTCTATTTTTCGGAGCAAAACATAATGATTGAGATTTTTTGATAAATTTTAATAAAAATATTAATATAAATTACTGTAATTTATTGAATTGGAATTTTATTTTATTGTGTTGTTTATTTATATCTTCAAATAAAATAAAGTGTAGATAATTAACATATAAAGTGTATATAATTAGTTTTTCTTGTGGGAATATATATAGCGAAAAAAGTACATAATTTTGATTTTTTTATAGGCATAGATAATTAAGTTTTAACCTTTATATAAAAATTTTCACAAAAGTTTCAAGACAAAATTAAAGAGTATTTAATATATTATAATAAATTAAATTAAGTGTGTATAAAGTGAAAAAAAAAAACACATTTGGTATATAACTTATTTATAAATATATTTCAAATTAATCTAAAAACAGTATAATAAAATAAAGAGTATTTAATATAAACATATTCTAAATCAAATTTCAAAAAATGTTAATAAATCAAAAAATATTTGGCACAATCATTTCAAGGAAGTGAATAATTATAAATATTTTGTTTATAAATAAATTTCAAATAAATTAGACAAAATTTAGTGTGGCAATTTTAATTTTTAACTCTCCCTCAATTTTTTCAACAATTCTGAGAGTGGGTTCTTTCAATAGCAACTTAACAACTTTAAGAAGTGCAGAAATGGGCAGGTTCTTTCCATAGCAGCTTAAGAGCTTGAAAGAGTATGGGAAAATAAAAAAATAAAGTGGCTAGGCATTTAAAGGATTCAAATGAAGTTTTGGGTATTGAAATGATTTAATGTACCATTATAAGAATTAAATAAAAAATAATAGAATAATGGATAAGAAAATATATATTTCCAAATAAAACTTTAATACAAATATCTAAATAGATTTTTTTTATTTTATGATTCATTTATTGCTTTAAAATTAAATATAAAATTATATAATTTATTATGATAAGAAAACAAAAAACAAAAAAACATTTTTTTACAAGAGATGAAAATGAAAAATAAAAAGAATAAGGTCCATGGGGTTTTGATTAAACTGTGATGAGGCAGGTTGTTATAGCACTCATCACAGATTCAATTCCCTTAGCCATCCAGATGATGTATCTAGACATGTTAATGAAAAAAAAAAGAAAATGAAAAGTTCTACTAAACATAAAAATAAAAATAAAATAAAAAACAAACAAAAACTACAATTTTTTTCTTTTGAAAACTGCTCTTTTATCTTGCTAGAGCTAATTGTATAAGCAATAAACACATCTTCAATTATGATTTTTTCATCCACAGTTTCTCACAATTGTTTCTCTACTACAATCATATTCAAAAAATAAAAACCACATAAGCAAATGTTTTTTTTTTTTTTTGTAAATTTCATAGGACCTGTCTATTTTCTATTTTGTAAAGAGAAAGTTGCTATACAAATTTTACTGAGATTGGTAGCCTCAACCTGCTAGAAGGAAACCAGGGCTGTTGGCCACCTCAGAGAGTTATAAGCCAACCAAATTTGGTATTGTTTTTTCCTTCTACTGACAGCTAATATCCCTTTACTATGTCCATAAAAACTACAAATAAAACAGAACCTATACTTAATATCTTCAAAAAACATACAAAACTAAATACATAAAAGTGTCAACCATCTGAAGAATTAACTGGTGTCGGGTCCTTTGCATTTGACCCTCGCATCTCAGCTTGCTGCATGTTCAAGAGTTGTTGTTCAATCCTTCCTATTCACACATTTGCTCGTATTTGAGCCTTGGTCATTTCCCACATGTCTTGTTTCATCTGCTGGAGCTCAAAGAGCATTGAAGGATTGGCTTGCTTTTCTTTCATACTCAACATTGCCTTTGCTAAAACACATTTGAATTTCCAATATGTTTTGACTGATTGTTGGAATAGAGAAACTCTTCCTCTTGTATTTCCTGGGTCAGAAATAAAATCCATTCTTTCCTTTTGTTCTTGAAGATCATCATCTTCATCATCACTATCCCTTTCCCAACCCTAAATAGTTTTACGAATATGCTTTGGAATCCATGTGTCGTAAATATTTTCTATATTTTCTAGAGTTTGTTGATTACTCTTTCTTCCTTGTTTGCTCGGACCAGCTTCCTGAGGTGGTTGAAGCTTCCTCCCTTTTCCTTTTTTCATTCTGCCCTAAGTGAGACTGTTTGATTTTATGACCGACAGAGACCCTGTATATGGAAAAGTGGCAATTATGTAAAAATTAGGATCTATAGTAAACTCCAAATGATTGTGTTTTACCCGAACAGTGGGATATGGATTATGTGTTTCAATCTTTCAAAAATTAACATATTGTTCCTTCTCATTTCCAAATTGCTTCCTCCAATGAATTGACAGTAGAATGGTTTTCTAGAGAGATAATATAGTATACACTATGCCACTGTATTTTCGATTAACCTAAAGAAATTGAGGCTTAAGATAGTAGTAATTCCAAATTTGTAGAAACCTCCCTTTCCCCAAGAAGGAAAAGAATTTGAAGCAGCAAGAAATCGTAATGTCGTTTAAGACCCATTTATAATGGAGGAAAAAACTCGAAAGGCTGAAGACAGTAAAGAACGAACCACCTACTTTACCCTTAAGCTTTTGAAAACAAAGACAAGGCTTAACCAGACCATTCGGAAAAAAAAGAACAAAATTCCAAAACAGACAATCAATAAACTTTTCTAAGCACAGATTAAAACTATACCAAGTGACATGACTAAGGTGCTGGAAAAGCATCTAAACAAAATTGCCAAGGACCAAACTGTCATAATCGTAACATAAGCACAACCTTAAGCCATACAATTTGACATAACTGAGATTCAGATAAGGAGGATGGGCAGGGCTACAAAAGCAAGGCAGAATTTTTAAATGAACCCCCTCTATCATTACATGCAAGACATAAACAAAAAAAAATCTAACTGGAAACGGCAAAACCTCTGTCGGGCTTGTTAGAACTCCTGATTTCATTATCGAGATGCTAACAGGAATGTTAGGTCCCTATATTACTAGTATATTCCCTTATTTTTGTTAGTGTAACCCCCTTATTGTACCCTTGTAACCCCCATTTTGTTATTATTGTGCCCTTAAATTATTATTGCTAGGTCAGCTAGGATTACATTGTGGCCCACTAGGATTACATTATGGCCCCATGGACTCCTATATATAGAAAGGAGGTTTTGTAAATTGTATCATCCAAGAATTTTTCATTCATGTAATGTATCGGAGGTTTCCCCCTCGAAGTGGCTTATTTCTAAGGCGTTGATATCTCTTTTCTTTTTGAGTTGGTTACACAACACTTGCATCGTAGCTTTGATTCTAGGGTTTCGCTGCTCCAAACAGGTCATCGTGGCATTTTCGCTATAATTTTTTTTCTACGAAGCTTCAGAATCTGAAATTTCTAGGTTGCGAAGCTGAAATCTTGAGGAAGGTTGTCTAAAAATTTCAGATCTTGGTTCGCAATATTTGAGGAGATATCATCTGTGGAAGTTAGGTATTTTTTCAGGCTCATAAACAGGTCATCGTGGCATTTGCGCTATAATTTTTTTTGTACGAAGGTTCAGAGTCTGAAATTCATATGGTGGGAAGCTGAAATCCTGAGGAAATTCTTCAAAAAATTTCAGAGCTTGGTTCGCAATATTTTTGGAGATATGATCTGTGGAAGGTAGTGATTTTTCAGGCTCCTGAATTGCATCTCAAAGAGGTGATCGTGGGAAAACTTCAATAACTCTCTCTCTGGGCATTGGATTTAAGTGCCGTAAAAAGTGGTCGCAATTACACAGACTGAAGTTTCTGGGCTATCAATTTCAGAGACAAAGGACAAAACAGTGACACGTGGCAAGTCGTACAAGTTCGCTCTACTGAACCAGTCCAGAATTAGGTCATTGTGGGAGATTGGACACAAATTTGTCTTGGAGAATCAAAATCAGGTCAGACCTGTGGCATTTGAAAGAATCTTCAGAGGGCTACTACAGGGCTGAATTTCAGATATCGAAGATTTTCAATCACAGAGATAATACAATTTCAATATCGAGCTCCTCAAAGCTAGTAAAAGGTGTGTATTTTTTTTCCGAATTGCATAAGTCTTGTTTGAAGAATCAAGTTGAATTGATTCCAAGGGAATATTGTAGAATAGATATCAATATTGGATTCTAAAATGGCCCCTAAAAAGAATTCAACACCCATCAAGCCTTCAGAAGGCTCTACCATGACTCATGAAGATGAAGAATTGCAACATGATCTATCAAAATTACAAGAACAAGTGCAACAAATTTCACTCTCGCAAAGAGCAGCAAAAAATGACATGGAAGTTTTGAAGAAAGGTGTGGAAGTGAAGATGGATGGTTTGAAGAAAGGCATGGAAGCTAAGATGGATGGCGTGGAAGTAAAGATGGAAGGTTTGAAGAAAGGAGTGGAAGCTAAAATGGATGGTGTGCAAGCTAAGATGGATGGCATGGAAGTGGGCATGGAAGCTAAGATGGATGACATAAAAGACAACATAGAAAACATGAAGAATGATCTAAAAGCATGCATGGAAGGCTTGATGACAAGATTAAAACCAGAAATGATTCCTAATGGCGGAAATATAGGAGAAGAACCTCATGATGAGAACAAAATAAATGTTAATCATGATTTCATAAACTCAAATGTTGGCGGGAAGAACCACCATATTCCAAAAATGGATATGAAGAAGTTTGATGGAAAGGATCCGGTAACATGGATACTACAGATGGAGCAATATTTTGATCTCCATAACGTACAAAACACACAAAAGGTACGCATTGCAACTTTACATTTAGAACAAAATACATTTGTATGGTATAAATGGCTTTGCTCCCGTAAAAAAATTGTCACTTGGTCAATTTTTATGGAGGAAATGATAGCACATTATGAGGATACAAAGAGCAACACCTTCTTTACCCAATTGATAAATCTCAAACAAAAGGGTTTAGTGGGGCAGCACATTGAGGACTTCCAAAAATTGAGTATAAGGGTAACTGATATTTCAGAGGACCACGGGATTGATCTCTTCTTAGGCAGTTTAAAGGATAACATTCAACATGAAGTTCGTGTTCTGGAACCTGATTCATTAGAGAAGGCATTCAGGTTGGCAAGAAAAGTTGAATGTAAAATTATGGCAACAAGGAAGTCTACTACTCAGTTCTATAAAGAAGGAAGTGTGGCTACATCTAGATTTCCACAACCTACAAGGTTGACACCACAACAATTGGAAGAAAAAAGAGCAAAAGGGCTTTGCTACGGTTGTGATAGCAAATACACTAAAGGTCATAAGTGTGCTGAGAAGAAATTATTTTACATAGATTGTGAAGAGGAAGAAGAAAATGAACAAGAAGAGGATATACACCAGGAACCAGCCCTGGAAGAGGAAGAAATGAATCCGACCATATCGTGTAATGCACTGGCAGGAATTACCACTCCTCAAACTCTCAAGATAGAAAGACAAATCAAGAAGAAAAAGGTAATAGGGTTGATTGATTCGGGTAGCACCCATAATTTTATTCATTGTAAGGTAGCCAAGGAATTAAATTGTTTCCTATACCCAGCACCAGAATGTCAAGTGATGGTTGCAAATGGAGGAACTATAAATTGCTCTGGAAAATGCCATAACATCAAGCTAACCATGGAGGAATATGTGTTGACTAGTCCAATGCTTTCCATTCCTATGGGAGGTGCTGATGTTGTACTAGGAGTACAATGGTTACAATCTTTGGGGACGGTAGCTTTTAATTTTTCAAGAACTTTTCTTGAAATTTTTTTCAGAAGGAAAGGAAGTCGAATTACGGGGTATTGAAGGGAAGCCGGGAAGGATAATAAGCTCTAATGTCATGAAAAAGCTTCTAAATAAAGAACAACGAGGCGTAATTGCACAATTATGCTCACTAGAAGTTTCAACATCAAAATCATCTATTTCTGCAGATCTCCAACAAGTCTTGGACAATCATTCCAAGGTGTTTGAAACTCCCAAAGGACTCCCACCTATTCGTGATCATGATCACGCTATTCATTTGATTCTAGGAAGTGTTCCTCCAAACATCAGGCCTTATAGATATCCTTACTTCCAAAAGAGCGAAATTGAACATATGATTGCAGAAATGTTAGAGGCGGGTATAATTCAAACTAGTCAAAGTTCTTTCTCTGCTCCTGTAGTATTGGTACACAAGAAGGATGGATCATGGCGAATGTGTCCGGATTATAGGGAGCTCAATAAGCTCACCATTAAAGATAAATTTCCCATTCCTGTGATTGATGAATTATTGGATGAATTACATGGAGCAATTTATTTTACCAAGTTGGATCTTTGTTCGGGATATCATCAAATTAGAATGAAGACTGAAGATATTCCAAAAATAGCATTTCGAACTCATGAGGGTCATTGTGAATTTTTGGTCATGCCTTTTGGCCTTACCAATGCACCTTCTACATTTCAAGGGTTGATGAATTCCATTTTCAAACCCTTCCTTAGAAAATTTTTGCTAGTATTTTTTGATGATATACTAATCTACAGCAGGTCTTGGAAGGATCATGTTGAACATGTTGACAGGGTGCTCAAACTATTGCGGGAGAAACAATTATATGCAAAAGCATCCAAATGTTTCTTTGGAGTACAAGAGGTGGAATATCTGGGTCATATTATATCCCACGAGGGTGTTAAAGTAGACCCTAACAAAATTAAAGCCATTAAGGAATGGAAAGTCCCTAAGACAATAAAGCAGTTGCGAGGATTTCTCGGGTTAACAGGCTATTATCGTAAGTTTGTTAAAAATTATGGAAGAATAGCAGCACCTCTAACAACATTATTGAAGAAAGATGCATTTTCATGGACTCCTGAAGCAACTAAGGCCTTTGAACATCTTAAAGAGGCAATGTGCCTAGCACCGGTCTTAGCTACGCCGGACTTCACAAAAACCTTTATTGTGGAATGTGATGCCTCAGGAAATGGAATTGGTGCAGTTTTAATGTAGGAAGGAAGACCCATTGCTTTTGAAAGTCGTCCAATCAAAGGAAAGTATTTACGAAAACCTATTTATGAGAAGGAAATGTTAGCAATACTGGATGCACTAAAGAAATGGCGAACTTACCTAATGGGAAGACACTTCAAGGTAAAAACTGATCATGATAGTCTTAAACACTTTTTGGAACAAAGACTATCTTCAGAAGAGCAGCAAAAATGGGTCACAAAGATGTTGGGTTATGACTTTGAAATAATCTACAAAAAAAGGAAGCTTAATGTTGTTGCAGATGCACTCTCAAGAAAGAATGAAGAGGTGGAAGCATTGCTTTGTGCCATTTCTATTATCCAACCAGATTGGATAACTGAAGCAAGAGATGAATGGAAGAAGGACAAAGATGTGTGGACACTCATTCAAAAGTTGCAGCAAGATCCTAGTACATCTGATACATTTAGTTGGAAAAATGATTCCTTATGGTACAAAGATCACTTATATATTTGTAAGAATTCCCAACTAAAACAAAAGATTCTTTTGGAATTGCACACTTTTCCTTTAGGAGGACACTCAGGATTTTTAAAAACTTACCACAGGGTGAAGAAAGAATTTTTTTGGGATGGCCTTAAATATGATATTCAAAAGTTTGTGGCGGAATGTTTGGTTTGCCAGCAGAATAAAGTGGAGACAATTAAGACCCGGGACTTCTACAACCTTTATCCATTCCAAGTCAGCGTTGGGAGGAGATTTCAATGGATTTTATCACAGGTTTACCTAAGTCTGAAGGAAAGAATGTCATCATGGTGGTAGTTGATAGACTTACCAAGTATGCACACTTTTGTGCATTATCTCATCCATTTAAAGCAAGTACGGTTGCTACTACATTTATGGACAGAATTCAAAAGCTACATGGAAGCCCAAGGGTTATTGTGAGCGACAGAGATCCCATTTTTACTGGAAATTTTTGGACGGAGTTATTTTCTTGTTGGGTACTCAATTAGCTCATAGCTCATCTTATCATCCTCAATCTGATGGTCAAACTGAGATAGTAAATAAATGTTTGGAAGGATATCTTCGTTGTTTTGTATACGATAAACAAACACAATGGGTCAAGTGGTTACCTCTCGCTGAATGGTGGTATAACACTTCCTTCCATACTACAGCAAAAATGACCCCATTTATGGCACTTTATGGATGTCATCCACCATCCATCACATCATCTTTAAGGGAAAATTCGAAGGTTCAAGCAGTGGAAGATCACATCGAGCATCAGCAAGAAGTTCTCCAACTCTTAAGGGATAACCTGAATTTGGCACAAAATCGAATGAAACAACAGGCAGATCAACATCGTAGCGAGAGAAGTTTTGATGTAGGAGATTGGGTATTTTTACGGCTACAACCATATAAACAAATGTCCCTCGAGCAAGCTAAGAAGGATAATAAATTATCGCCAAAGTACTATGGTCCTTACAAGGTGTTGCAAAAGATTGGTACTATGGCATACAAATTGGAGCTTCCTGCTTCTTCGCGAGTACATCCAGTTTTCCATGTTTCATGCTTAAAGAAGGTTATAGGTGAAAATCTTCCAGTTCAAACAATATTGCCAGAACTTGATAAGGAAGGAAAAATCATATTGGAACCTGAAGCGGTCACGGAAAAAAGAACTCGACAACTACGGAATCGATCAATTTCAGAGTATCTCATCAAGTGGAAGAACTTACCCACTGAAGATTCTACATGGGAGGATGAGAATTTTATACAGAAGCACCGAGAGCTACTCAAGCGTTGAGGACAACACTTTTTTGAAGGAGAGGGGCATGTTAGGTCCCTATATTACTAGTATAGTCCCTTATTATTGTTAGTGTAACCCCCTTATTGTTATTATTGTACCCTTGTAACCCCATTTTGTTATTATTGTGCCCTTAAATTATTATTGTTAGGTCGGCTAGGATTACATTGTGGCCCACTAGGATTACATTATAGCCCCATGGACTCCTATATATAGAAAGGAGGTTTTGTAAATTGTATCATCCAAGAATTGTTCATTCATGTAATGTATTGGAGGTTGCCCCCTCGAAGTGGCTTATTTCTAAGGCGTTGATATCTCTTTTCTTCTCTTTTTGAGTTGGTTACACAAAAAGAATGATGAGAACTAGAACATACCCAAAAATCCTTCGCTTACTATGTTGAGCTTCCTAAACCTGCAGTTCCCCTGTCGCTTCTCTTGTCCAAATTCCAGCTGCTGTTTGAATTAATGATTTACAACAGCAAGAACTAAACCTATTCACTCTCCTACCCTGCAGCCGATGAACCGTCACATTCTCTACCGTGCATTTATGATTTGGACCAACTTCCATAGTGATCATTTACTAAGGCGCGTGCGAGGTCGATTACCACCACATGATTTGATTGTGGTGATTGGTGGTCAGCTGACATGCCCACTACATGGCATTTTCATGCTGCCACCTCCCATTAAATGACACCCTGATCGGGGAACCACATAAGCAAATGTTTTCAAATATATGAGAAAAAATTTAAATATAAATAATTTAAAAATAAATATAATAAAAAATTTGAAATTAAAACATTTATTAAAGAAAATTGGAAATTAAAACATTTATTAAAACCTAAATAATAGAATGTGCAGCCAAAATCTAAAAATTGTACAAGATGCATTCATATCTGCAGTTAATAAAAAAGCTTAAATGAAATTGAGTGAAAATTAATATTCAAAAGAAATATTAAAGTTCAAAATAAAATATATTTAATTATTTTATAAATTGGGAAAATTTAATATAATATAATCAGTGGGACAATTATTACTGATTGTTATTATTATTATATTCATTATTTTTTTTCAAAGAAAACCACGTCAGCCTTTCATGTCTAAGATTTCACTTTTATTGAACTCACTTTTGCAAAATACCTGTTAACATATTTTTTCACCTCCAAGAAAAACAAACTCTTATCTAAACAAAAAAACAATTTAAAAAAAATAAAACATACTCCAAATTCATTGTACTTGTCATTGTGTCAACGCATGTGCCATCGATAAAGTTGTGCAGAGTAATTACTGAAGCCAAACACCCAAGAGGAACGTCGATGATAGAAAGTCTGGTGGCACCCTTGTTGTAGATATTCTGTCACAAAACCATTTCCAACGATCAATTTGTTGGAATTTCTGAATATTCCGAACACACACACGGAGAATAAAATTCTCCTCTTTTAACACAGAGATTCAATATAAAATTTCGAATGTTGGACAGAGATGGCATAAAAAATGCTTTCTATTTCAAAACATAAAATTGTATTACAAAATAGTAGTTCTTCCTCTTCCTGTGGGATTTACAAAATATGTCAAAGACTGCTTCACACGCAGTTCTCACAAACAAATCTTTGTCTTTTTCACAAAAACACATATACATTGCTTTATTGGTCTTCACTGTGTTTTTCTCTGCATGCGGGCTTTTTCATTACACAACAATGCTCTATTTTATGAGCCTACGGGATTTTCACTTTTTATATGGCGCGGCATAAAAACAAAACATAAGACATATTGAAATATAAAAAAAATACAATAAGGTTTGAAAAAACTTTTTAATACAATCACCGTATAACTTTAAACAAACTTTAATAAACTTGTTAGACCTAGACTTCAAATGCTTTACAAACCCGATTGGAAACTTTTCGCATAACAAAATGACCCTACGTCATTAGACCAAAAACGAGCACGAACGCATTTCTATTGGCTGTTGCTGGGCCCCACAGAATTCAAATGGAAATATAAACTAGTCTTCATAAAATCTTCACATAACACTTTGAGATGGTGACATCATGACAAAAATGGATGTGAAACAACGCGATTGATCCACATGGCAATGGGACCATATCAGCACATCGGCTGAATGAATGGCTTGGCAGAATAAACTTTGGCTATGCGATAAAGCGATGAGCAATGGCGCGATGGTGCGATGAGCGATGTGGGGACCACATCACATCGGCGAAAAACCTCGGGGAAACATATATGGATGGGCGGAACAGTGGTTTGGCAATGTGCGATGTGCGATGGTGGTAGGGACCACATCGCATCGCAACATCAGTGGTAAACTGTTTGCGGTGGTTTTAAAACTCTTGCCCATTGCGATATGCGATGTGCGATATCGCAACATCACTTCGCAGCGGACTTCACATCAACAAGACATGAAACAACAAACAAAAAAAAACATTTGTGATTGCGATGAAGTGGAGACCATAGATGACGTGGCCCATTCAAAACTTAGAAAGGACTTTGGCGCGTTGAAAAAAATTTTCTTGTTTGGTTGTTGAGGGCTTTTACGCCCGAAAAGACTGTTTTAAATAGAAGCTCTTATGTTGCGTGGTTGAACCACGAAAGTCTTCAATTTCTCTGCAAAGTTGGTTATGGCCCACAACAGAATTTAATTACTTATCTGCAATGGTGGCTACGCCCCATAAATAGAAATTCTTCCTTACTTCTTTCTCCATCGCTTTGTTAAATGCACAGAAATGTACACTGCCCCTGTTTGTACTCTGTTTCTACCTACACGGGGTACGTAGGTGACTTTAATATTTTCAACACAATTAAAGTACCTTGAACTTAATCGATTGTAGATTTCTAGAATTTGAAAATATTTCAGGATTACAAATACGAACAAAGTGTATGGTTTAAACTTAATCGATTGCAGATTTCAAGAATTTGAAAATATTTCAGGATTACAAATATGAACAAAGTGTATTGTTTAAACCCTCTCCTCTTCTTGAAATTTTATAAAGTAAATAAATGCCCAGCCTCTTATAAGTTATAATTACATTTGATGACCATTATCACCTATATAAATTTCGAGAGAGCACTTAAAAGAAGATCCTGGAACTGGGCAACAATATATTGTGAACTTAACAGGATATTTAGATTATAATTCTAGGAAAAGTCATTAGTTCCCATGCTTATCGCAAATAAGATTCCTGATATGATCTTGCTGGCATTCTCCACGCCCATCATATTCTCGAGCTGCCCTCTATATTCTCTGAAATTTTCCATTCGTTGCCCCAAATTTAAAACATTATGCATAGATTAAAGGTGAAAATATTAAATCACTGACATCAAGATTCTGAAATATGGTGTCTAGCAATAAGTTTAAGGCGGAAAATATACTAACAACAAAGAGTGAGGTAGGGTCACAATATCTAGCTGCACCAGAAGTGAAGCTTGAGCCTTTAACTATCTATAGTCCCTGGAATTGAGGATCCAAATATGCTGGTACTCAATCACGAAGACCAACTAGACCCGCTGTACACATATGAAATGTTCAACACGTAGAAAGAATAATCCATGAAACTTTGGTTACATTACAAAATGCTTTATAATAGCACCAATCTAAGCCTGCATTGCAATAGAAACTATACCAAAGTTCGATACATAAAAGAACATTGATATCCTTTGTAGATCCACCATTACAACGAAGCTATTATGTGCTTTTATTTTACAGATCACTAAAGTTGACAAGGTTGTCATACCTAATATATTTGCCACTAATTTCCTGTCAATAAATTGACCAGTGGGTATATTATCCACAAAATCTGCCTTATGGAGGAAAGTTGGCCTTGAAAACGGTTGGAAGCACATTGTTGCTACCAGGATCTACAGTGGAGTCTATGGCGGACACTTTCCCGGTATGTAGAGTGTAACCTGATTTAGTTAGAGAAAATAATGCTAATGCTTGCAGAGCCTTCCATTACTTCTAATGAATCTGAAATGCTCAACACAGTTTCTCTACGTGCATGCGAGGAAGTGATTTACCATCCATGGCACAAAAACAAATTATTGGTTGGATATTGCTTAAATTATTGCTTTTTGGATCCTAAGCATACACCACAAGGCCTCCAATTCAAACACAAAACCCATACGAAACGTATGTATTATGATATAGTTGTTGGAAATTAATTCCAACTACAAACTTGAGTAGGACAACAAGCTTTAATTTTGATTTGAAACTGAAGTACGGAAGAAGCAGAGATTTCTTGTTTTTGGCTTGCACTCAATCATGCATTAAATTTTTGGGTTTAAATCCCTGCATCCAGTAACCCTTTTCCAATCCACCAAATCATGGTTTGCACCATGTTACCTCTCGCGTTAACACCATTCACCTAACTTCATTCAATAGGAAAAAGTTTGAATTTTGTTTTTAATGCTTTATGTCAGATAGTTTTATTTAATAATTTATTTTTTAAAACTTAGATTTTATTTTTTCATATGTACATATAGACAGCAATGTTATGTTATGTTGTGTAAGTGGTTGTGTATGTTGTGAGTGTATGCAAAAACAGCAGAATATTGTGTATGCAGACAAAAAAAAAGGAACGATGTGTGTGTAGCAGCAAGCGTTGTATGTGTAGCAGCAACAGAAGACTGTGTGTAGCAGCAAATTTTGTGTGTGTAAAAACAAGTGAATGATGTGTGTATAACAGCAAATGAATGTTGTGTATGTAACAGCAAGTGAATTTGTGTGTGTAATAGCAAAGAGAAGCTATGTGTGTAACAACAAATGTAAAGACAGCAAAGGAGCGTTGTGTGTGTAACAGCAAAGGAGTGTTGTGTGTATAACAACAAAGTAGCGATGTGTGTGTGTAACAGCACAGTGAATAATTTTTTGTAAATCCAGAACAACAATTTTGATGCTTTGTAACAGCAAAAAAGTTTGAAAGATAAACAGTGAATTTGCTTCCCACTATGTGTATGATTTTTTGCAGAGTATTTGTTTTGATTATTCTCTCTGTGTTAGAAGAGGAATTTTTGTTTCCTCACTGTTGTTCAGGAATTATCAAAAATTCCAACATGGTATCAGAGCTAGTCCAGGCTCTCAGTAGTTGCTGAAGAAGCTGAAGGAAGAAGAATATTGTTGAAGTTTTCTCGAGCAGTGTGAAAGTTCAGCAAATTCAGGTATTTATCAAAACAGAGTTTATCTCTCCAGCAGTGAGAAAGTTTTTTTTAAAAACATAGTCAAGTTTTAAGCATAGTTCAGTAAGGCTAGCAATGGTAGGAGCCAGCACAAGAACGAGTATGGGAAATACTCAACTCCCACAGTTCAATGGGAAGAACTATGACTATTGGGAAATCACAATGAGAGCCTTGTTTGCATCTCAAGATTTATGGGAGCTAGTTGAAGACGGATTTGAAGAACCAGCAAATGAACAAGAATTTAATGTCTTGACAAAGGCATAGAAATATTTGTTGAAAAGTAATAGAAAGAAGGACTCAAAATCCCTCTTCTATCTCTATTAGGCAGTGCATGAAAGCATATTTCCAAGAATTGCAGCAGCAAAGAAGTACAAGGATGCATGGGATACCCTCTAGAAAACCTATCAAGGAATGGAGAAGGTAAAGACAGAAAAGCTTCAATTAATGAGAAGATATTTTGAAGTCATTTGCATAAAAGAGTCTGATACAATAAACTCATTCTTCACATTGTTGATTGAGTTGGTTACCCGAATGAGATCTCATGGGGAGACAATAGAAGAGAGGGGAATAGTGGAGAAATTATTGAGGAGCTTACCCTCAAGATTTGATAATGATAGTATCAACCATTGAAGAAAAAAAATATCTCTCAAAGTTTACTGTTGATGAGCTTCATGCATCATTGATGACACATGAACAAAGATTGGGCAAAACAACAAACTCATCTTTGGAGCATGCCTTCAAGACCCAAATGTCCTTTGGAAGAGGAAAAGGTTAAGGCAGATTAAACTACAGAGGAAAAGGTAGAGGCAGAAGCCAAAACCAATGAGGAAGAAACATCTCTGGAATTATTAGTGGAAGGGGCAGCAATCAAAGTCAGAATCAAAGCCAAGGCAGCAACCAACAAGGTAGAAAAAGTCAAGCACATGGAAAAAGGTATGATAAATCCCAAGTCCAATTTCATTACTGTAATAAGTATGAACACTATGCCAATGAATGTACGAAGAAGCATAGTGACATGGGTAGTAGACCCAGTGCTAAATTTACTAAAGAAACTCTCAGTAAAGAGAATTTTTTTTTAGCATGTAATATGGCTGAAGAGAAAAATGAAGATATATGGTTTCTAGATTCAGGATGTAGCACCCATATGACTGGAAACATTTCTATGTTTTACATGTTGGATGAAAGTGTAAAGTCTCAAGTAACATTGGGGACAGATAGTAAAGTCTCTGTCATGGGAAAAGGCAAAGTAAGTGTTTTGAAAAGGAAAGGAGAAAAAATATCCATATCAGATGTATACTATGTGCCTAGTATGAAGTGTAGCCTTTTGAGCATTGGACAACTCATTCAGAAAAGCTACAATGTATTCTTTGAATATGATGTATGCACCATCATGGATAAACCACCAAGCAAGCAATGCATTGCACAAGTGAAGATGACAAGAAACAGAATGTTTCCTCTCAATATGAGAGCAGATTTGAAGAAAGGAGCTGCAATGGCAACAGTGACACAAGAGACATTCCAAAGAGAAGCAAAGGATGAAAATTGGTTATGGAAATTGAGATTTGGAAATCTCAACTTTGGAGGTCTGAATTTATTGCACAGAAAAGGAATGGTAAATGGATTACCATTGATTGAGAAGCCAGACAGCCTATTTGAAGGTTGCATCTTGGGCAAACAACACGGAGAAATCCTTCCATCGAGAAAGAGCATAAGAGCAAAGGCACCCTTAGAAATAATCCATTCTGATTTGTGTGGACCAATGAAAACACTATCATTAGCAGGCAGCCACTATATGCTGACCTTTATTGATGATTAAACCAGAAAAACATGGGTTTATTTCTTGAATATGAAGAGTGAAGTGTTTGAGAATTTTTGCCACTTTAAAGCTCTTGTTGAGAATCAAAGTGGGCAGCACATAAAATTTCTCAGGACAAACAGAGGAGGAGAATATATCTCCAAATAATTTTTGTGTTTTTGCAGAG
Source organism: Pinus albicaulis (assembly GCA_034641835.2). Taxonomy (NCBI): domain Eukaryota; kingdom Viridiplantae; phylum Streptophyta; class Pinopsida; order Pinales; family Pinaceae; genus Pinus; species Pinus albicaulis. Next base: position 246,379,839 of record CM076581.1, read on the forward strand.
AAAATGGGATACACAAGCAATTTACAGCAAGGTATACACCTCAGCAAAATGGAGTTGCTAAAAGGAAAAACAGAACCATCATGGATATGGTAAGAAGTATGTTGAAGACAAAACATCTGTCAAATAAATATTGGGCTGAAGTTGTATATTGTGTAGCATATATCTTGAATAGATGCCCAACGAAGAGTGTAATGAACATAGTTCCAAAATAAGCATGGAGCGGCATGAAATATCATGTCACCCACATGAGAGTTTTCGGTTATGTGGGTTATGCACACATTCCGGATCAACTGAGAAAGAAGTTGGACAGTAAAGGAGAGAAGTGCATATTTGTTGGATACAGTGAAGAATCCAAGGCATACAAATTGTATAACCCATCCACCAAGAAATTTATGATAAGCAGAGATGTACAATTTATTGAGGAAGAAACTTGGGATGGAAGCATTGAAAAAACAGTGAATGTAAAAAAAAAATTGTCTCATGATGAAGATGAGGAAGAAATGGCTGAAAGACATCCATCATTAGCATCACCACCTCCACCAACACAAGGACAGCAAGGGACACCATAGGCTGGTATGAGAACACCCTTGATAAGTGATGACAGTGCTTCTTTAATCACATCACAAGGAGCAAATTTGAGTGCTTCTATAAGCACAAGTTCAGCAACTGAAAGAAGACCCAGATTTAGAAGTCTGAGTGAAATATATGAGCAAGAAGTAGCAAATGAAGGTATGAACTCTTTATTTGCATTGTATTGTCATGTAAAAGATTCTATTCATTTTGAAGAAGCTATAAAATATAAGAAATGGATAGATGCTATGGATGAAGAAATAAATGCAATAGAGAAGAATAAAACATGGGAATTAGTTGATCTCCCAAAAGGCAAGGAAGTTGTTGGAGTGAAATGGGTTTATAAAACCAAAAGAAATGCTAAAGGTAAGATTGAAATGCACAAGGCCATACTTGTTGTCAAAGACTACAAGCAACCACAAGGAAGATACTATGAAGAAACTTTTGCACTAGTTGCAAGAATGGAAACAGTAAGAGCAGTGTTGTCCATAGAAACACAACACAAGTGGAAAGTTTACCAAATGGATGTGAAATCAGCATTCCTAAATGGAGTATTGATGGAAGAGGTATATGTTGAACAATCTCTAAGATATGAGAAAGAAGGCCAAGAGCACAAGGTATGCAAATTGAAGAAAGCTTTGTATGGGTTGAAACAAGCACCAAGAGCATGGTACAGTAGGATATATGCATATCTACTGGAAAATGGGTTTGAGAAATGTGAAGGAGATCCCACATTATACATCAAGGAAAAATATGGTAAGATGCTCATTGTTGTTTTGTATTTTGATGATGTTATATTCACAGGTAATGATGCTTAGCTCATTGAGAATTTTAAAACAGTCATGAAGGATGAATTTGAGATGACTAATATGGGATTGTTGAGATACTTCTTAGGAATAGAAGTAGAGAAAAATGAAAATAAGATTTTTATTTATCAAATAAATTATGTTAAAGAAGTTTTGGAAATATTTAACATGCAGGATTGCAAGGCAGTAATTACTCCTATAGTGATGGGATTAAAGTTAAGCAAAGAAGGCAACAGCAAGAATTTTGATCCAAGTTTGTATAAGAGCATAGTTGGCAGCCTTATGTATTTGACTACAACTAGGCCAGATATTATGCGTGATGTGAGTTTAATTTCCAGATTCATGGAAATGCAAAAGGAGGCACATTGGCAAGCAGAAAAAATAATTCTGAGTTATGTAAAAGGAACAAAGAAGTATGGAATTTTATACACCACTTGAGAACATTTTGAATTAATTGGATATACTAACAGTGATTGGGCTGGAAGTATAGATGACAGGAAAAGAACCTCTGGATATGTTTTTCATATGGGATCAGGAGCCATCTCATGGGCTTCTAAGAAAAAACCAATAGTGGCTTTATCAACAGTAGAGGAAGAGTATGTAGCAACTACGGCAGCATCATATCAAGTAGTATGGATGAGGAGAATGTTGAGAAGGTTGTGTCATGAACATGCAAAAGGCACAACAATTTATTGTGATAACATCTCAGCTATAGATTTATCCAAGAATTCAGTGTTTCATCAGAGGAAAAAACACATTGATGCAAAGTATCACTACATTAGAGAGCTAGTGAGCAATGGATAAATTTTTCTGAAGCATTTCAGAACAGAAGAGCAATTTGCTGATATTTTAACAAAACCATTGGGGCAGAAAAGTTTTAATTATCTTAGAAAATGTCTGGGTATGCAAGAAAGCAATAGTTGTAATTAAGAGGGAGTGTTGGAAATTAATTCTAGCTGCAAACCTGAGCAGCAGGACAACAAACTTTGATTTTGATTTGAAATTGAAGGACAGAAGTAGTAGACATTTCTTGTTTTTGGTTTGCACTCAATCGTGCATTAAATTTCTGGGTTTAAATCCTTGCATCAACAACCTGACAGTAGCCCTATTCTGATGCACCAAATCGTGGTGTGCACCACATTACCTCCCACCTTAACACCATTCACCTAGCTGCATTTAAAAGTTGCGATAGGACAAAGTTTGAATTTTGTTTTTAATGCTTTATGTCAGATAGTTTTATTTAATAATATTTTTTTTAAAACTTAGATTTTATTTTTTCCTATACATATAGACAGCAATGTTATGTTATGCTGTGTAAGTGGCTGCGACTCACTCATTCATATGGGTGAGGAATTCGATATATTATATATGTAATTACGGTCATGATTGAATTCATGACGATCGTATGTTGTGAGTGTATGAAAAAACAACAAAAGACTGTGTCTACAGAGAAAAAAAAGGAACGATGTGCGTGTAGCTGCAAGAGTTGTGTGTGTAGCAGCAACAGAATATTTGTGTAACAGAAAATGTTGTGTGTGTAACAGCAATCGAATTTTGTGTGTGTAACAGCAAATGAATGTTGTGTATTTAACAACAAGGGAAGTTGTGTGTATAATAGCAAGTGAAGTTGTGTGTGTAATAGCAAGTGAATGTTGTGTGTGTAACAGCAAAGGGAAGTTGTGTGTGTAACATCAAAGGAATTTGTGTGTGTAACAGCAAAGGAGCATTGTGTGTGTACCAACAAATTAGCGTTGTGTGTGTGTAACAGCACAATGAAGAAATTTTTGTAAATCCAGAACAACAGTTCTGATGCTTTGTAACAGCAGAAATTTTTGAATGATAAACAATGAATTTTCTTCCCACTATGTGTGTGATTTTTTGCAAAGTCTTTGTTTTGATTGTTCTCTCTGTGTTAGAAGAGGAATTTTTGTTTCCTCACTTTTGTTCAGGAATTATCAGAAATTCCAACAATAGTAATGGATCCAAAGGCGTCTCCACCTCCACTACACTACTTTTCTTCTTCTTCTTTTATAGTCTTTGAGTGGTTGGGGAATTCAACCATTGATTTAATATCTAGGTAACAACACTCTTAATGTTTGAATTGTAGTGTATCTTAAGGAATGGATATTATTCCTCTTTTAAAAAAAATTATAAATTAAAAAAATTATTGTGATTTCGAATTAAATGTTTTTTTTTAAAGAATGGTTGTCATTTCAAATTTTTAAAGAGACTATTTATTTTTTTCTTAAAATCACTTATTTATAATTATTTTTTAAATTGGGGTTAGCTCTTCATCTTTCATTAATTAACTTAGATTAGTTTTGTTTGATAGTTCTGGAGTTAATATGGATCTAGGTTGGTTTTAGTCGTGAAAGACCACAAAAAAATGTTAAACATATGATTAATATAATCATTTTAAATATGTTTAGAACTAATCTAATGAATTCATTTTCTTTTACATCTCATGCACATTGGACCTATATTTGTATTAAAAAAATCTGAATTCTAGCATATGACTCACACACATGACATAGTTGAATTTGAGCTAATCAATAAATTCTATGAAAAAAATTCAGTGTGCAATATTCTTATGAGTAAGAGTTACAAATTGAGCTTGGTTATAGATATCTTATAAACGTCTTTTTTTCATAGGATTTTCTTCTTCATCTTGTACTATGTCTGAGTTGGTTGAATATTTTTTTCTTTGGCTCTTTATTGTTTAGATTTTCATTTCTTTTGGTCTTCATGCTCTTCAGTTGTCATTTCCTCTACCTATTTTTGTCGATTTCCTCTTCATTTCACAATTTCTTGTATTATTTTCTCTTAACACTATTAAATTATCATTTGTTGTGCTCTTATTTCTCAATATGTTCTTTGATATTCTAAAGTATTCTCTTTGTCATTCATTTTCTTTCTTTCATATGTTCTTGTTGTTATTTACTTGTCATTTGTTGTGACAATCTTTGTTGATTTGACCTTTGCTTCTCCCTTTGTTCCTGACTCTTTTCAGTTGTCATTTCTTGTGTCTTTTTTTGTTGACTCACTCTATGTTGTTCATTTTTATTTGAGATAGATCTAGGCCGATAATGAAAATTGATCTAAGCTCTTTGCTGCTTATTTCTATTTAGTATAGATCTAGGTTGATGATTAGAGTAACGCAAAAATCAATGCATGTCATCAGTAATTACTTTGTACATACACTAAAATCAATGCACATTTTTAATATTATTATTTTGAAAACAATGCACGTCACCCATATATTAGATCATAAATTAACATCTACACTAAAATCAACGCATCTAGTGCAAACAATCAAATAGGATTAGATATCTACACTAGAATTAATGCATCCTCAGTTGTCATATATTGTGTCTTTCTTTTTCGACTTTCTCTTTGTTATTCATTTCTATTTAATATGGATATAGGATTATGATTAAGATGTATCTAGCATTTTTTTTTCTTTTCTATTTAATATGAATCTAAGATGATGATTATTGTGTTGAAAACTTGACTAGATTTAGAAGGGGGGGGTGAATCAGTTTAGTACATTCATGGACAACTTTTATTTTTCTTTTTAATATTTTTCTAAACCATTAAATGAAAAACATAACACCTTATGAATAGTAGATTTAAAATATAAACAACATGTAACATGTTGATCACAATATAAAAAACAACACAAAAATTCAACACATGTGGACATCGGATATAAGTGGAAACCCATAAAAGGAGAAAAACGTGAATTTGTTATTGTTTTGATGCAAAGGAAGACTCTTACTTCCTCTATTACATCAACATTTTGGAGGCTCCAATCTCTCTGTGATTTTGCAAGCTACAACTTTCTGGGAAGCTCGTACTCCCACTTACATAATTTTTTTGCAACCTACAACCCACGGGAGGCTCCTACCTCAATAGGATCCAACCAGTTATTTTTCAAGCTACAACGTGAAAGGGGACTACAATACCCTCATACGTAAAAAATATAATGTTTTGGTTTACCTAGAAAATATTTTTTCATACCTCCATCTTTGTCTTTGTCTCTTCTGCAACCTTATCATTGTGGCGGAAAAATACTACTGTCAATGTCATATCTCAACAATATTTCCCATCAACCTTTTCACCACTTCTTCATTCCATTACCTTTCATCACAACAATGACCATCATCTCCATCCACAAGCAACATATATGTTCTACTTAAACCTCAACAAACTCTAAAACATAGCATCACAATCACACCATATGCAAGCAGCCTCTAACAAGAAACACATAGTCAGCAAGTGGCAAGCATCACAAGTCTACCATCAATACAAACATATCAAGCATACACAACATGCATATCATCAACTGAAAATCGAGGGTGCATACATGAACTACCCTTTTCCATACCCTTTTTTGAGTATTTTCCATCAATGACAACTTTGCAACCATATTGTAACACATAAACCAATGCACATCATCAACAATTACTTTGTACATACACTTGAATTGATACACGATATTAATCTAATTAATTTGAAATAAATGCACATCATCTATCTAGTTACAACATATCATAAATTAACATCTACACTCAATGCATTTAGTAGAAACAATAAAAGAGGATTATAAATCAAAATCTACATTGAAATAAATGCATCAAGTGTTGTCAATCAAATAGGATTAAAATTGGCATTGTAAACTAAAATCAATGCATTAAGTGAAATCAATCAAATAGGATTAGAAATTTAAATTTACATTGAAATGAATACATATTATGGATAAAACAAAGTTTAATTTAATTTGTGTGTTATTAATATTTTTAACTCTTTATTAGTTTGGTCGTGACATGTACATATCCATAAAATCATGTTAAACATATATAAACTTATTTAATAAACACGCACAACAAGTGTAAATGCATAAATTAAACACAACATAAAACATATTAAAATCACTTATCTTTCAAACAAAACACCAATTGGTTACAAACCTAAGATATTCCACCCATCCATACACCACACTACTCATATCCTCTCAGCAAAGGGTCATCCCGGAGCTGGGACTATATCTCTACTAATGAAAAGGGGATTCTTAGAGCCACTAAGGTCCAAAAAAATCTCCAAAAAGGTAATAATCCAAGGTACCAAATACTAGTAGCACTCTAACATATAGTCCCCCCATCCCCATCATCCTGCACAACCCAAGATAGTATAGCCACTTCTCTACTTCTATAGTCGCTCAAGCCATCCAGTACCCTCCTAGGGATCTATCATAGGTCATCTAGGAATTCTAAGGGTCCTATGGCTCTAGGAATTCTAGCCGCCATCAAGGGTCTCTACGTACCCTCAAGGCCCGACATAGGGATACATATCCCTACACTTCTCCCTTCGGGGCTCTAGCCTAACCCAATGCAACCCAAGGATAATTATACATGCAAATCCACCTAGTATCCACAATGTATCATAATCATAGGGTCACACCCTTCTTGTTGGGTATATGTTATATTCTTTCCATAACTTGGTCCACACACCCTCGGGAAAAAAAAAATATGCGGACCCAAGGATGGTGGGTAAACTTACCCATCATTTCGCGCATGATTTTTGTGCATGTTTTTTTAGGCATGATGGTTTTTCCCATGGAATTTTGTAGATCCCGTCAAGGGAACTATAATTATGTACTAATCTAGGGTTAATGGACTGGGATTTATAAATTCTTCGGTATGTATATAATGTATTGTCACATTGAAAGGAATATAATGAAAAATCAATCTAGTCTTCCCGGTTTTGGGTTCTAGGCAAAATTTCTATGTATATTTTATTTTTTTATGTTCTCACCCTTATATATTTTATGTTTTAAGAATTTTTTTGCAAATCATTTTTGTACAGGTTTGAAACCTACATTTGGTATCAAAGTTATTTCAACTTCAAGGGCATGCCTTTACGGCTAAGAGGTTTGTTGCTCAGGCTTGTGGTAGACCTTGTTACAATGGGAGATCTACGTGATCCATTCTTGCAATGAAAGGAGATGGTGAACAGTGGAAAGATAGAGATCGAGAATTTCAATCAACGGAGTTTTGAGTTGTGGAAGCTTAAGATGAAATATTTGTTGGTGGACAGAGATCAGTATATTCTTGTAGATCCAGGTACGACACCCATAGGAATGTTGACAGAAGACTGGGTGAAGTTATATCGAAAGGAAAAGAGCACAATATGATTGTGTATCTCAAATTTAGTATTGTTGAATGTATCAAGGGAAGCTACAACAAATGTTGTGGGGGATAAATTAGGGACTTTGAGTCCCTAGTGAACAAAATATTCCTGCGGAAAAAGTTTTATAACCTAAGGATGAAAGATGGATACTCGCTGACAGATATTTTAAATGCCTTCAATACTATGGTAAATCAGTTGTTCTCTATTGATATTAAAATTTCAGATGAAGATAAGTGCATCATCCTATTGTGTTCTCTAGCATGGAATAGTCTAGTTGTTGCTATAGGTAGCATTACAAGTACCTTGAAATTTCATGAAATAGTCTCATCCTTGTTGTTGGAGAAGATGATATCGAAAAGATTCCTTTTCTATAAGAAGAGGATCCCGAAATAGAAATAAGTCCACAATTGGGAGACCTAAATCTAGAGGGAGATTTAAATCTCCAAGAAAAATTGTAAAGGTATGTTCGAAATGCGGAAGAGAAAGGCACCACAAAAAGGATTGTAGATCTAAAACTCCTAAGAAAGGAAAGGGATATGTCAATGCTTCTTTTGCAGAGGCAAAAACTACCTCAGATGAAGGTGGAGATGTGTATTTGGCTTCTTCCTCAAGTACACACATAGATCATGAGGCATGGTTTTGTTAGATCATGAGGCACGGTTGTGTTATAACATGCTAATTTATTTCAAATTAGCTTTGTTGGGGCCCTAATAAACAAGGTAGATGAGGAGAACAGGGCTCCAAGGCCAACAAAACTAAGAAGACAAAACCAGCTCAAGCTAGCAACGTAGTCTTCTGGTGGAGTCAACAAAGAAGCTTAAATAAGGTTTTCAAAGCAGTGCTACCAGTTAATCGGTAAAAATTCATTTCGAATATTTTTTACAGGGTGCTAACAGTTAATGTTTTAGCGCTATATTCTATTTTATTTTGGACAAGCACTGACAAATCAAATGGCAGCGCTATGTTTTACTCTATTTTTTTCCTGTAAAAGATAGTAACTTTGGGTGCATTTTTTCAACAGATAGACACAAATTTTTGAAAACCAAAAGAGTATTTTTTTGGGAACAATCCCATTTAAAAAAACCTATTTTATATTTTACACAATTATCATGGTTTTGGAGCTTTCAATGGCTCTTTGAAGCCTATTTTTCATAAATTCGGAATGTTTAGTTTTGAAGCCTATTTTTCACTAAATTTTGAATGTGCATTGTTTAATATAGTTGACAAGTGGAGTGCCACACAATCATACATATGTCATGAAATTATAATGTTTGAGGTGCTAGTGTCAAGGAGAAAACGCTATCAAAGTCCAATACAAGCCATATGGATTGCCATTTTTTCCACTCGACATCAAATTTGAAAATCCCAATTCTAAAAATTTTATTAATTGTGTTTTTTTGTAACTGTCCAACTACGAAATTAAGGTGTTTTTTTTATGAGTTAATAGCACCCAACTAGTATGTGCAGATACATTATTTGGAATAGGGACAATTTTGAAAATTGGCACGCATATGCTAAATAATCAAGGGAGGATTGGTGCTAATTGCTAATGGAGTTCTTTCTGCAACAAAACCATGGTTTGATTATTCATGAAAGTTAATTTATCATTTCGTATAAATATGCTTGTAGCTCCAGAATTTGTAATCCAAGGCTTTGCTACACTTTTGAATGTTATTATGGGGCAAAAAACGATATGGTTGAATTACATTTCCACAAAGAATCATCGATATGCATCATGATTTGGGTTGTGAAGCTGAAATTGGTTGATTAAGATTTTGGAAAAGTGTGGCGATTGCATCTATTAAAACAAACTACACTACCTTCTAAATGGGAAAATGAATCACAAATTCAGAGCACATGCTGGTATTGAAACATTTTGTGCATATTGAAGGTGAAAATCATGATTTCAGTGTTGAAAATGTCATGTAGTGGAACTTAATGGTTCCTAAACTCTAGCTTCCAAAAGGGCACTAGACTATTGGGATTTAAATATTTATAATCCTGGGATATATAGTTGAGTGTGCATGTCAAGGAAAACATTTGCAGTTATAGGACCATTCTCAAAAGTTAAGGTTTCCATCTTAAGACTTCATTTGCAGGTCGACATCAGAACTATGCAGTTTAGGAACAAAATTTGAGTAGCTTAAAATTTTGGAAATAGGAATTATCTTCCACCCAAGATTAAGGACCAAAATAAAAAATTCAAAGATTTAGGGAAAATAATGCAAGCTGGAAACAAACACGGGAGCATATCTTAGACATTTAAAATCTGCGGCAACGTACATTTCACGGTACAAAATTCAACACAAAAGGATAGGTGGAAACATAGTCAACTAAATCCCATGCTTTTAGGCACCTCTTAACAATTAGAGGATAAGAACGAGACAAATGGCACGAGATCTATAGGCATAACCCAACAAATAGCAATAAAATTGAGCTCTCTCAAGTTAAACATCAACAGGGATTTAAGATCGGATACCACCAGCTCCAACAATTCGAGATTTTTGCAACCATATTTGTTTTAGTTTGTTTTTTATTATTATTTAATTTTATTTCCAGCAAAATTAGGAACATATTATTTTATTGCTTGATTATTTAAACAATAAGTTTGTAATAAATGAAAGATTTGATCCAGCTTTTAAGGCAACATGATGGGGAACAAATAAAAGATGATTAAAGGGCAAGTGGCAGAGGATCATTACAAATCTTGATTAGACCCTAGCTTCCAAAAACTTCAATTATTGGAGTCTTTTTGCAACCTGTATCAGTTTTTATTTTTATTCATTATTTAATTTTGTTGACACGTTGATTATTTATTTTATTTTTATTTCACAAAAATACATTTTATTAAAAATATGCCCTTGTAGTTTGGCCTATTTATTCATCGGTTTTTAAGTAATAATGGTTGGGAAATTTTTGGAGAAGAAGTATTGTGTGTTAGTTCTGATATTAATATAATCTGTTATCAGTAGGTTTACATGTGCAATTTTTTGAGATTCATGTGTGGGTGGTTTTTTTTGTCAGTGTTTCTAGTGTATATTTTTCTTCTAATCCATAACTCTGATCCATAAGTCTTCTATATTTGGAAATAAGTGATTAAATTCGAATTATTTCTGAAAGATCAAATATACATTTTCATAATTACTTCTATGTTGTATAGCTTAAATATCATTAGCAGGATTCTTCCTGCTCTATTTTTTTACTTTATCCTATCCTAACTTGATGATGATTTGTCTAAAGAACCATAAGATAGCTTTCATTTACAAAATCTTTTATGTATCATGTGATTATCAACCTTTACACTAGACTCCATGCCCAATGGTCCTTGTTATTTCTCTCCAAACCAATCTCATCTCATCAGCTAAATTTGGCCAATGAGCTTATAAACATACTACTAAAGTGACAGTGAGTGATAAATTCTTAAGGAGAGATCCCTCTTCAGATTGAAGGGCCAGCTTTCAATCCAAAGTGGTTATAGGTTACCTTAGATTTTTCCCTCCACAACCAGTGTTTTTTCTAAGTGATAACATTTTAGTGCCATTGTCAGTGAGGAAAAATTTAATGTCAAATCATCCCTAGGTGGAACGAAAAAGAAACAAACATAATTTTTGATGGTGAATAGCGATCATACACAAAGAATTTGTACATATTTCACCTTGAAACTCCATTTTCAAACAATCCAGAGTTCATGGTGACTCCATTGTCCGAAGAATTCAGAGCTTGAATTGCAGATCTAGTTTCCTAGTCAATCGAGATGACAGGGTATGTTGAATATCCTTTGTCTATTGAATGTTTTAGAGAGTATTTTAATATGTTTGATGATGATCAAGTGGAATAATATTTCTCGAGTCTTTTACCTAGGTATTTAAGATTATGAAAATGTTTTGAGGGGAACAACTATTTTTTAAAATCATTTGTTGAAAAATTTCGGAAAGATATTGAAGCCTTAGAGATTCAAATTCAGTCCCACAATTTCCATTGTCAAAATCAATCCTTTGAGAACCTTTTCTAGTCAAAACCATACGAGGCAGTGCTTCCCTATGATTTTCATATTGATGAATGTTCTAATTTTGAACACAAGTTTGAAAATGCACAATTGAAGTCATGTTTTGAGATAGTAAATACATCTGAAAAATTAAACCATGACAAGCTATTCATTGAATGCGTTGAGGATCATCAAATAAAATATCACTTGTTTAATCATGTAGCAGAATATATGGAGGTATTTTTTGACTTATGTCCTTGACCATGTTTTTGAAATCGATACAAGCTCCATTATTAGTTTCCATTGCCATAGTATGTTCCAGTATTTTCATTTTGTTGATGCGTAGTCAAGTAGCATAATATTATAGCTGCTACTTGATTGGCTTCACTAGCACTTTTGTATTACCTAATTTCAACAATTTTTCAGCAAATTAGAGTAGGCGTGTGTGTTATAAGCTTGTTGGGGCAAGCATTTATTTCATCATTTAATTTTTAGTTTCAATAGTGTACAACATGATTTCATTTTGGGCTCAGTTGCAAGTTAATTTCTTGGGCATGTCAGTTTGTAGGTTGCAGTTGTTGAAGTTTGGATCAACCCAATGGATCAGGCACTAGAGAAGTGAGTTATTTGCTTCCTCACAGGGAGGATAGCATGTCCCCGAAAAAACCCAATGCGGGAAAATCGGTACAACAACTCTTGAGGGTTATATTATTATGCGGAATTATAAATACAATCTAGCGTACCAGTATTTTTTTACCCAACAGAGAAAATATCAGCAGAAGTACCTCTGTCTCCGGAGACAGATAATATGGTTGATTCAACTGAGGATAAAGAACCCCACAGGTGCCTACGCATTCATTGCATCACCCTTCAGTGTGGTTGTGTCACCCCTTTTGGATCTACTGAATATGAGCCCTATCTGGCCCACTAAAACCCCAGTGCAGCTCTCTAAGTGATTGCGTAAGCAATTTCTAGCTCTGTGTCCCTCTACGTGAGCCCTTAGGGCTCTGCGTCACCCATTTTTGGCTTACATTGCCTCTGTGTCACCCCTCTTGGACTTACGCTACCTCTACATCACCCCTTCTTGGCCTGCACTTCTTTTCTGGTATGGATCTGCCTCTCTGCCAACTTATTCTAGGCCTCAGATTTGAAATCCATTTTTCAATCTACCCCTCGATGCACTGCAAGCTCACTCTAAATTCTTAACAAACCACACCCTATAATTTTGACTTAGCTCAAGTGCTACCGCTATGTGTGTGTCTTCCAGCTAACCTCAAACCTTCCTTTAATACTTTTCTCGTTGAACAATCAACAACCATGATATAATAACTAATCTACGGCTGAGATTAGAAAATACTTGATCCTAGTCACTTAGAACATTCTCACCCACGTGTTTATCAAAGTTTTCATGTGGTATCAAAGTTTTTCTCCCTGACATTGGAGAAAAATTGATTTCCAATGTGTGGTATGTTCCTACCTTTAAGAAAAATTTGTTGTCTTTGGTCATGATTCGACAAGCAGGACATCAAATAATTATGGAAGATGGCTTAGTTAAGATTAATTCAGTCAAACAGAACTTCCAAACAATGATGATAGGATATGAAGACGGAAAACTGTTAAGGATGAAAGGGACAGTTATTCCAAGGCATTCTGATTTTGCAGGGGCAGTTACTACACGAATTTCACCTATAAGATTATGGCATGTAAGATATGGACATTTGAATTTTGACAGTCTTTCTCAATTGCAGAAACAAGGTATGGTTAAAGGACTTCCAACTTTCAACAAGGAAAATGCTAAATGTGAAGCCTTCATTTATGGCAAACAAAGTCGAGAAATTTTTCCAACAAGTACATGGCGCACAAACAAGTTGCTGCAACTAGTTCAAAGTGATGTGTGTGGTCCACTACAAACTTCATTAGGTGGTTGCAAATATTTCTTGCTATTTATTGATGATTTCAGTAGAATGACTTGGGTTTACTTCTTGAAAAACAAGTCAGAAGCATTTGAGAAATTTAAAAATTTTCGACAACTTGTTGAAAATGAGGTCAAAGAAAAGATAGGTACTCTTAGGATAGATAATGGGAGAGAATTCAATTCAAATGAATTCAAAACTTATTGCAATGAAAATGGCATCAAGAGGCATCTTACAAATTTTTACACTCCACAGCAAAATGGAGTCGTAGAAAGGATGAATCGCACATTTTTAGGCATGGAAAGATCCATGTTAACTTTCAAAGGGTTAAGTCCAACATATTGGGCAGAAGCAATCCATACAACTGTCTATCTAAGAAACAGATCTCCAACTGCTTCTTTTGATCCAGGTGGATATTGGTGGCCACCCACCTATTCCACTTGGCCTCCCACCATTGTCTCTTTCAGTTTTTCAGTTTCGGCATAACTTACTATTTTTAGCAGTTTTTCGGGTCCTGAACTTCCGGAGCCGTTTTGAGGCCCTAAACGACGTTTTTTGGGTATGAAAGCACCAACGAATTTTCTAATAAAATTCATCTCGACAGCTATAGTCCTCGGATAGAGCTTTCTAATGATGTATCATGTGCGTCAAACGGAGATAGTATGCCAAAGTTACGTCCCTGGGAAGTTGAAACACCAATTTACCCAAACGGGGCCCATAGTTTTAGCGCTTCATCTCCTAGGGTTAGGTTTTTGGGATGTTTAGGGTTCTCCATTGTTTCTCAATAATAAATAGGCCCTCGCGCCTCATTGTAAAGCAGTTCAGAGGCCTGTAGCCGCCACATCTCTTCTCAGAGATAGCTACCAATGCCCTAGCTAGTTTTATTTCCTTTCTGTCTGTAAGCAAATTTCAGTTCTTTGATATTAATGAAATGAAGTGTTATTTCCGTTGCATCTCTATCTTTATGGTTATGTGTTTATTCTGTTGCGTTCCTGCATAAATCCGGATCATCTTTAGAAGGAATCACCCCTTATGAAGCTTGGTTTGGTTTCAAACCTAAAGTTAAACATCTTCGAGTTTTTGGATCCATCTGTTATGCCTTAGTTCCCAAAGATAAGAGAACTAAGCTTGATTCAAGAAGTTTGAAATGCACCATGATTGGCTATTCAGATGAAAAGAAAGGGTATCGTATTTTGACCAATGGAAAATTTATTGTGAGCAGGGATGTCATTTTTTATGAAACAGAGAGTAAGAGTGTTGAAGAAATCGAAAGTCTTCTTCACAAGTTAGAAACTAAGGGCAGTAAAAGGAAAGGAAATATGAAAAGTCAACCAACTTCACCAAATTGGTATGAACTTGATTTTCCTTCCTCTGAAGATGAGTCATCCAGTCCATCTACTTCAACAAAATCATCTAGGTCTTCTAGCAGTTCATCAGCATCTCCAAGCAGCAGCAGTTCTTCTGACAGTGATTCTCCAGATTCACCACTTAAACGACGAACATCAGTTTACATTAATCCCCTTTACAATGATGGGGACTTCTCAGCACCTCAAACAAGTGAGCAACAACTTCCAAAATGGGCAGTTCAACTATTGAAAGATGTAAGGCCTAATGAACAAAACAAAACAGGAACAAGGGCATCAAAACGAAATGAAGGCAATTTTGCTTTGATAGCAAATGATTTTACTGAACCTTCTTGTTTTCAAGAGGCAGTAAAACATAAAGCATGGCAACAAGCAATGGTTGATGAATATCAGGCAGTTCAAGACAACAACACTTGGCAACTTTTTGATTGTCCTCAGCATGTTAAACCTATTGGATGCAAATGGGTTTATCGAATTAAGTACAAGCAAAATGGTGATATTGACAAGTATAAAGCACGACTTGTTGCTAAAGGTTTTGCACAGCAGGAAGGGATCGATTATGAGGAAACGTTTGCTACCACCGCCAAATGGAACACCATCCGCCTTACACTTGCCTTAGCAGCTCAGAAAGGGTGGAAAGTTCATCAAATGGATGTCAAAAGTGCTTTTCTCAACGGGGACTTACAGGAAGATGTATATATGACACAACCACCAGGGTTTGAAGTTTAAGGGAAAGAACATAAAGTCTGCAAATTAATCAAGGCTTTATATGGATTAAAACAAGCTCCCCACGCTTGGTATGCCAAAATGGATGAACACCTTCGCAAAGTTGGTTTTCATCGCAGTGAATCTGATGATACTTTGTATGTGTGCCAACAGGGAAAATATCTAGTCATTCTCATTCTCATTATGTATGTCGATGATTTGATCATCACAGGAAACAATGATGATCACATTGAACAGGTGAAAAAGGAGTTACATGCAGGTTTTAAGATGACAGATTTGGGACTACTTCACTACTATCTTAGAGTTGAAGTATTCCAACGTCCACATTAGATCTTCATTTCCCAGAGTAAATATGCAGCAGAAATTCTTCAGCGATTTGGAATGCAGGATTGTAAGCCTGTCCTTACCCCTATGGAACAAAACTTAAAACTTTCAAAATTTGAAGGGGGGGAAAAGGTGGACAACACGACTTACAGACAATTGATTGGCAGCTTCATTTATTTGACAACCACTCGTCCTAATCTATCTTCTGCAGTTTCAAATTAATTCCCTTTAATTATTCAATTTCCCTAAGTTAGACTAGGTGCCTTCATTAAAATAATTAATTATGGGAATAACTTAAGTTCTGGGTGGAATTTCTCCAAACGATTTCTGGGTCATGGAGATCTCATGTGTTCTAGCCCCTCCCGAAATTTTCGAATCTAGATTATATCTGATGCTACCCAAAAAATCAACACTCCCTCTTAGCGAGGAATTTTCTCTAACAATACTTCATCTTGAAGCATCACCTTGTTGATGCTTGGCCTGCTACCCTTCATCCACTGCGTTGTTTCCTTCTGTAGTGGTGCCCATGACTCTGCCACAATCACTGCCTCATTTGTACTGCAGCTCCCTCTCAACTTTTGCATCATGTTTCCCATAGCACTGCCACTGCTAACTGTTGCACTACAACTCAGTTGTTGAGAAGTAAGCAATTGAAGGAAATCACCAAAAAATACTAACAGACAGGTCAGTCTGGTTGCATCTCGATACTGAAACACCCTTTGTTGTTAATTTGTGTTGACCCTCTGGTACCTCTGCACTGCTTCTTCTACGTTTCTGTTTCCTTTGCTCTGAGTTTCCCCAGTGTTCAACATCCTAGCTATGCCTATGTGCCTCCATAATCCTCCGCACCAAATGAATCCTATCATCTTGCTACTGTCATTAAGGGCTCCCATAGCTCGTATGTGATCCAAGAGTTTGGGCACCTCAAGGATCTTGCCCTTCACCATCTGTAGCTCAATCTGCAGATATATTTCACCCCACCTCTTCTCTCGAGGCACATGAGCACTCATAGCCACATCAACATCACTCCCATCATCTCCCTTCGTTGTTACAACCTTATAGTCTGAGTCTTCCTTTCCCTTATTCTTCTGAGGACAAGTAGTGGTGAAATGCCCTAGTTCACCACATCTGAAGCACCTGACATTTTAAAGGTCTCTCTTCTTCTTCCCTTGCTACCCTTGCTATCCCTTAGATGTGAGAGCCACATCTTCCTCCTCCTCCTTCTTGATCTTGGTTCCTTTGTTGCTGTTGCCCATCTTGATCAATCTCTTGATCTCTTCTTGACGAAGAGCTTCCCACATGTATTCCCAATTTGGAAGTGTCGCTCTACCAAATATGCATTGGTCAAATATCTCCCACTCTTCAAACACTGCATTCAGAGAAGTTCTCACCATAATACCATTATCAGGAGTGCCCAATTTATAAGAAATGAAGGTGGTTTGGCATTAATTGGTTATTGAATTTATTTTCCATAAACAGATGAAGAAGTTTCCTTATTCAATGGAATAGGAAAATAAGTGATTTAATAGCTCCGTGGTGTTCATATTCAAATTTATCAGAAAGTATGATAGCTGGAACAACTTCTAGAAGTCACTAGAAGGTGGGAAGATTCTTGGAATCCTTTGAACAATTCGCTACTAGTCGACCAACGCATTATTAAGTGGGCCTAAATGTTCTGCAATGTTGTATTGCATGGGATTAAATGCTCTACAAATCACTTACTGCATTCTAGAGTTGTGTTGATGGCTATGTTGCATCTTAAGAGACAATTCCTTGGTTGTGGAAAGGAATTAGTGTTAAGAAATTTTTTTAAAAACGTGTCACAAAAGTAATTATATCAAGTAGTCTTCGTTCAATCCCTTTGGAAACTAATTCTTTAAACCCTTAAAAATCTGGTATAATGAAATACTCTATAGTTTCATTAGTTGTTGATATCGGAATGGAAAAGAAGAACTCTAGAAGAAACTCAAAATGATATGTTGTAACACAGATTATATCACTCTAAATTTCAGAGAGAATTTGTGAAGAGAGAGGAAACTCAAAATAATATGCCGTAAAGACATAATCAATTACTTTTAAGTTTCAGAGATAATTCATGGGGAGAGAGGAAACTGGAGTGAAGGAGCGAAAATTAAGGTTATTTAACTCTTACTCATAGATGTAATTAAGAGACCGGAAGCTACATTACTTCACTTCATTCAAGGAAAAAGGAACACAAAATGGCACAGGAAAAACGAATCACCATCAACAGTTGCAGGAAATTTGATGCTTCTTTCATTAATTCCTCAGGAAATTAAGTACCAAACTTTTAGTCTTCTAGAGGTCCAAAACTCGGAACCCCTTTTCTTTCTTTCTGTCTTGCTTAAATACATCAAAAATAATTTGTAACTGCTAGAACTTCTTGAAACTACTTCGACTACCTAAATTGTTAAAACTACTTATTACATTGCAATTGAGGACATTACTATAGCTTCGATCTTAACAAACAAAGAAAACAAATTAAAACTTGAAATATTATTCTTTTTGTTGAATCTGATTTGTTGCTGATGCGTCTCCCTGAAGTGTTGATGTGCCTCCCTGGCAGATTGGACATCCTTGCCCTGCATTTCTTCCAGAGTTAAATATTTGTATTTTATGCTTGCTGTCATGTATTTTATGTTTCTGATGTGGTATTCGAACAGTTCTGCAATGACGCCTCTTTTCCCAACTTGACCCAGTTGTTTCATTTCCAACAGCGCCACTATATGCTCCTTTTGCTTGACTCTACCTATGCCTCTGCATTTCAAAAAATGTTATCATGTCCCCTTCTTCCTCAATCTGCCTCTTCTACTCGTGCCCGCAACGTTCAGTCTTCCATTTATTTACAAGGCGCCACCGCATACAACACTATTCTGCACGGGGTCAGGCGTTACCCAAGTCTACTACCCGCATTCTCGTTTCTTCATAAAACAACGCAACTACAAATAATCCTGGACTTTAAATAAATTTAAATTAACCTTTGAATGGTATCACGTGTGCCTTTCCATCACATTTCGACTTTCCATGATGCTCCGTTATAAGCCTCCTCTTACTTCTGATGCGATTTCTCAAAGGAAAGGTCCTTACTTCCAAATTTGAAATCTTTTGAAATTTAACTCTGAAACTACATCACATATGCCCCTTATCACATTTCGGCCTTTATAACATAGTCCTTAGCGCCATTCCTCCTAAGCTTTTCAATTACGACGTGCGATGTGCGATAAAGGTAGGGATGACGTGGCAAGTGGAGGTGGGGCCAATCGCAAATCGCAAGCGGTGATATGAAACCTTGTCGCACTTCGCATTTCAGAATTTATAACGTATTCCTTAGCATCATTCCTCCTAATATTATGATGTTTGATGTGTGATAAAGGTAGGGATGATGTGGCAAGTGGAGGTGGGGCCAATCGCAAATCACAAGCGGTGATATGAAACCTTGTCGCACTTCACATTTTGACATTTATAACATATTTCTTAACGCCATTCCTCATGAGCTTGTGATGTGTGATTGGAATATGTTAAATGATAGTTCTGAGCTGCATAATGTCTGACTCTTGTCGCACTTCGAATTTCGAAATTCATAACATATTCCTTAGCGTCATTCCTCCTGAGCTTGTGACAATGTGGTAAAGGTAGGGATGACATGGCAAGTGGAGGTGGGGACACCCGACTCCACCCTGGCATGTAATTTTCTAAACGCGTCCATCAGCCCAATTTTTCTGCACGCAAATAAGCACGACTCGACCACCTTCACATCTTCGCACATAAAGTTAATACACCAACATATAAATCAAAAATTCCTTTTTGGTATACAAAAATTTTACATTTTCTAACATATATGCTTCTTTTATGGTGTTTTGAGAAATATTTCAAAAGTAAATGCAAATGAGCCACAACATCTAGCTCCACCTGGGGATAGTGCTTTTTTACATGAAAGTGCTAAGAACCATAGATTTTTCCTTATCCATTAGGCATGGAATCGGATATTTCTTGGTGACATATGAACAATGAGAAATCCGGTATTTACAATGGTGGAGTGCTGACTTTTAATGCTCAAAATAATGCTTCGAATACTGCCCGTTCACAAGTAGCTACAGAGATTCTCCACCTAAATCTTCTAGGATGAAATTATTGTTTGATCTGGCTTCAGAAATTCTAACAGACCGTACTAGAGAGGGTCAAACTTACCATTCTTCCCTTTATCCTCCCTTCTGGTGTCCCATCTTAATACTAAATCTCCTGCTTGGAAGAGGATTTCTTTTGCTTTTCTGTCAAATATGGACTTCATCTTTGCCTGATAATAAGTCAAGTTATATCTAACTTTGTTTCTATTTTCACTTGATTCAATTACTTTTTTCAATCTTCTCACTAGCTCATTAGGTTCTTCCTGAGATTCTTGAAGGAAAGAAATCACTGGTTTGGCCAACTAAGTAGGAAATAGTGCCTAAGTTCCATAAACCAATTCATAGGGTGACTTTCCAGTAGAACTCCTAGTGGATACTCGAACTGCCCAAAGAGAAAACTTCAACTTTGAATCCCAGACTTTCTGATTTTCAGTGATTGTCTTCTTCAAAATCCTAACCAGGGTCTTGTTTGAAGATTCTACCAACCCATTCCCTTGTGGATGATATGTTGTGGAATGTGAAAAGATTACATTATATGTTTGGCATAAATTAATGAATCTAGAATAATTAAATACCTGAACATTAGTAGTTACAATCTTGACTGGACAGCCAAACCTACTGAAGATGTTCTCCTCCAGAAACTTCATCACCACTTGGTCATTTTCTTTCTACTTCAACCCACTTTGTGAAGTAATCAGTGGTAGTTAGAATCCATTTGAATTTCCCAATTGATGGTGGATTGATCTCTCCAATAAAATCCAGTCCCCACTGCCTGAAGGGCTCTTCTATGAATACAAGGATAAGAGGTAATTGAGCAAGTCTTTTCTTCTTAGCAAACGAATGACATTTCTGACAACTTTTGACCAATCTATGTAAATTTTCAAACAGGGTGGGCCAATAGAAACATAACTTGAGGATTTTATGGGTTGTGACCTTCCAACTATAATGTCCTCCACATAGACTTTCATGATATTCCTTGATAACCTCAATGGATTCACCTTCAGTTAAACACAACAACAAAATACCAAGAGGATCTTTCCAGTACAACTTTGCTTCTACTATGACATATGGCTGAGATTTAAGCTTGAGAGCCCTGTATTTGGTTATATTCAGTGAAGATGGGCAAGAAAAGAAACACAGGTAATAAACAACATCTTTATACCAATCTGAACACAAAAATTTGTATTGAATACTAGTTTTTGGTGTATTCTGACCCTCTTCATTGTCAGCTCCATCCACTGGTTCCAAGAGGTTAATTCCCAATGCTCGAAAATTTGTTTCTGTTAGCAAATTTGCTAAACCATGTCCTTTGATTCACTTGGTGGGTTTAATGTCCAAATCATACTCCTAGATTTTAGCTATCCATTTTCCTCTTTTTCCTTCAACATCACTTTGAACCAACACGTCCTTGACAACAGAATTAGGTACATAAGCGGTTGTTTGGGATTGTAGCACATAAGTATTGAAGGCTTTGAGTGCTTTGACCAATGCATACACTCGTTTCTCCAAAATTTTATATTTGAGTTCAGAATCTCTGAGAACTTTGCTGAAGAATGCCACTGGTTGTTCCTTACCATCCTCATTTTTCTGCAATAACACAGCAGTAATGGTAGTGGGGAAATCAAATGAAAATATTTGAAATACCTTTTGATAATAATTAATTATTAAAACAGGAGCTTCCTGGAGTGCTTCTTTTATTCTGGAAAATTCTTCTCTTGTTTCTTTATCCCACCTCACTTCTGCATTTTCTTCAACATGTCAGTTATATTTCTCACAATCTCAGCATAAATTGGTACAAATCTTCTCAGAAATTTTATTTTTCCCAAAAATCTCTGAATATATTTCTTGCTTCTGAGTAAAGGAATGGTTTGAATTGCCTCCACCCTTGATGGATCAATCTTTACCCCTTGTTTTGAAACTATGTGACCCAATCATTTACCTTCCTCCAAGGCAAACAAAGATTTTTTGGGATTTAGTGACAAACCATACTTCCTGCACTTTTCAAAAGTTCTTTGCAGATGTTCTAGGTGTTCATCATCTAATCCTAAAAAAATAGTTACACCATCCAAATATATTACCACATACTTGTCTCCAACAAACGTTATGTCCATGACCCTCTGAAAATTTGCACCTACATTCATAAGACCAAATGGCATCCTTGCATTCATGAAGGTGCCCCAGCGGGTTGTGAAAATTGTCTTTTTCCGATCTTCTTGATCCACTACCACTTGATTATATCCAGAGAATCCATCAACCATAGACATCCTGTAAGCTCCTGTCACCTTCTGTAAGACATAATCCATTTTAGGTAAAGGATAATTATCCTTTAGAGATGCTTTGTTCAAATTCTCGAAGTCCACACACAATATTATCTCTCCATTTTTCTTCCTCATAGGAACCAGATTAGAAACCCAATCCGAATATCTGAGAGGGACTATGATTTTTTCTTGCAGTAATTTCTTCACTTCCTTTTCAATTGGAGCTAACAGTAATAGATTAATCTATCTAAGCTTTTGTCTGTGTGGTTTGATTCATTCTTTCAATGGTATCTTATGTTGTATTATGCTTTTATCATACATTTTCAAGTCTTCATATGACCAAGCAAACACATCCATATACTTTTTAAAGAGATCAATATATATTTCTTTATAATTTCTGGGAACACCTTTGAATAATTTCATCATTTTTGGCTCCTGCTGAGTTCCCAAATTGCAATCTTCCATCTCTTCCTCTTGATGTATTTTTTTTGAATTAACAGCAACACCATTTGAATCAAACTGTCTCTCAAGAGGGACCAAACCTTTAAGGAGTACATTATATTTCAACTGAATAATCTTCTAATCACCTATTGAATTTTTGAAATGTCTTACCTCTGTTTTTTTCTCTGTTTGTTCTTCTTCTTGATCTATCTCAGCATCTTCAAAGTTTCCAATCATTGTCAATAAATGATTTATCTTCTCATCATATTCAAATGCCTACCAATGTTTCACATTATCAGGAATAGAGGGTCTATGTCTAATTTCAATCTCATACCTTAACCTTGGATTCATAGGTGGCTTGAAGGTGCTAGTTGCAACTGCTAAAGAAAGTGAAACTACCAACACATCGAGTAATGGCATGTCACCACCCCAGTTTCCTTCAGTATCAAGTGACATCATAATCGATATATGAAAAGTTCATTCATACAAATCACACCTTTGGCACTCTGCAATCCTACCTATATGTGCACCAAAGTAGATAACATTACCAAAAAATACCTTATGTAGTAATGTCTTAAAAAACCTTGATAAAATATGTAAACAAGGTAAATTAATATCACTTATCAATTATAGACCCAACTCGATGTAGATTGTCACCAGCTCAATCCACTAGGACACCCCTTCAAATACAATAGATTGTCCAATCATCATCGACCAATATCCTTCAGAAAATCTCATCAAGCACACAATCAAAAAAGTTCTTCAATGACGACGCAAACCATTAATGGATTGTCCCTCATATAATTAATGACCAACTTGGAAAATAAATATCCCCCTAGGCCACTTAATGACCCCAAGAGACTCCTTCATGATCAAGTTCAAAGTTAAAATATGTTACCAACTCCACCAACCCAAATGAATGCACTTATGTAGTAGTAAATATCCTCAGAAATTCCCCGATCAACGAATCCCAAACCAGAGAGGAGTAGGAAGATCCACAAGAGAAAAGGTTCGAAATAAATACCACATAAAACAACCAACTAGTGCGTCTCAGATAGACCACAAAGAATACCAATAGGTAGCAGCTAATATCCTTGTCAATCACCCGATCGACCAATCCAAAACCAGGGAAGGAGTAGGAAGATCCACAATAGCAAAGGTTCAGAATAAAGACCATGTAAACAACCAGCCAGTGCGTCTCAAATAGACGACATAGTAGACCAATAGCTAGAGTGGAAACAAATTTTTATTGGTGTACCTTGAAACAAAAAGCTAATATAGATACTTGAGATCATCCAGAATCAACATAAAAACTGAATCTAGCTCAAATAATTATGCTTAGACGTATTGCACCCAACTGCACCAGTGAAGGCTACATTTAATCCATCTACCTCCACACCTGCAGCCAAAATTACTACCCTTGTGAATTTTGTGACTAATTATTCCATAATCTAATATTTTATCCTCAGTGTTTGCTTCTTGAAAAAGTTGTCGTAGATATTTTGAAGTGGGCGTATTTTCTGCTAACAGATATTCTATAATTTTCCTCCACCATCCTTGTATAAATTAAGGTGTATATTTTCATTTATTCATGATTTTTTAATAAAAATCACAAACACAAACCTACTCTACTGTTCTACAAAATTTAATTCACAATTTATAACAAAAATTCCAGACATGCACACAATATTTTTCTTGGGGAAATTAATTTGCTAAAAAGTCCAATGTCTGCTTGAAATAATCTGATGAATAGAGAGGAACAGATATTTGGTCATGTGTTCAAAATATACATGAGTGAACCCACTAGTTGCCAATAAATGGTAGCATCCACTCCACCTAAAGTGGCATCATCCTTCCTCCAGTTTCTCACTAGAGGTGTCTCCATGGGTTTACAACTCTCCATGTAGAATCTTTGGAGTATCTCATTTTCATACTTGACTTGATTTTGTATCTCAGATTCAATATTGTTGAATGTATCAAGGGAAGCTATGGCAAATTATTTGTGGGATAAGTTAGGGACTTTTTATCAATATAAGTCCCTAGTGAACAAACTATTCCTTCGGAAAAAATTGTATAACCTAAGGATGAAAGATGGAGACTAGATTAGAGATATTTTAATGCCTTCAATACTATGGTAAATCAGTTGCTCTCTATTGATGTTAAAATTTCAGATGAAGATAAGTGCATCATCATGTTGTCTTCTCTACCATGGGATAGTATAGTTGTTGCTATAGGTAGCAATACAATTACCTTGAAGTTTCATGAAATAGTCTCATCCCTTGTTGTCGGAGGAGATGATATGGAAAAATATGGAGACCTAGAAATGGAGATGCCTTGTTTTTAAGAGGATGATCCTGAAATAGAAGCATAAATAAGTCCTCAAGTGGGAGACCTAAATCTAGAGGGAGATTTAAATATCGAAGAAAAATTGTAAAGGTATGTTCGAAATTGGGAAAAGAAAGGCACTACAAAAAGGATTGTAGATCTAAAACTCCTAATAAAGGAAAGGGATATGGCGATGCTTATTTTGTAGAGGTAAAAACTACCTCAGATGAAGGTGGATATGTGTATTTGGATAATTATTCAAGTACAGACATAGATCATGAGGCAAGGTTGTGTTATCAAATGCTAATTGATTTCAAATTAGCTCTGTTGGGGCCCTAAGAAACAAGGTAGAGGAGGAGAATAGGGCTCCAAGGCCAAAAAAAATAAGAAGACAAAACCAGCTCAGGCAAGCAATGTAGTCAGTTGGTGGAGGAAACATAGAAGCTTAAATAAGGTTTTCATAGCAGCGCTACCAGTTAATCCGTAAACATTCATTTTGAATATTTTTTACAAGGTGCTAACAGTTAATTTTTTAGTGCTAGTTTCTATTTTATTTTGGGCAGGCGCTGACAAATCAAATGGAAACACTATGTTTTACTCTGTTTTTTC
Source organism: Pinus albicaulis (assembly GCA_034641835.2). Taxonomy (NCBI): domain Eukaryota; kingdom Viridiplantae; phylum Streptophyta; class Pinopsida; order Pinales; family Pinaceae; genus Pinus; species Pinus albicaulis. The sequence goes on from CM076581.1 coordinate 246,405,491, forward strand.
CTGTAAAATACAATAACCTTGGGTGCAGTTTTTAAAATTATAGGCACAAATTTTTGAAAACCAAAAGATTATTTTGTTGGGAACAGGCCCGTTAACAAAAACCTCTTTCATATTTTACACAACTATCACGGTTTTGGAGCTTTGAATGGCTCTTTGAAGCCTATTTTTCATAAATTCACCATATTTAATTTAGAAGCCTATTTTTCACTAAATGCCAAATCTGTATTGTCTGATATAGTTGACAAGTGGAGTGCCACACAATCATCCAGATGTCATGATATTATAATGTTCAAGGTGCTTGTGTCAAGGAGAAAATGATATCAAAGTCCAAGATAAGCCATATGGATTGCCATTTTTTCCACTCGACGTCAAATTTGAAAATCCCAGTTCTGAAAATTTTATTAATTGTGTTTTTTGTAATTGTTCAAATACGAAATTAAGGGTTTTTTTTTGTATGAGTTCATAGCACCCAACTAGTACGTGTAGATACATTATTTGGAATAGGGACAATTTTGAAAATTGGCACGCATATGTTAAATAATCAAGGGAGGATTGGTGCTAATTGTTAATGGAGTTATTTCTACAGTATGTATGCCTGCGTAGACTTAGCAGTAAAATTGTTGCGCGGAGGTGGGTCCCTTGTCCCACAAACAAGGGGGTCTCATAAACCAATTTGTTGTCTGGCTTGGTCGTGACCTTAAAATTGCATAATAATAATAATACAAAAAAACCATGGTTTGATTATTCATGAAATTTAATTTACCATTTCATATAAATATGCTTGTAGTTCCAGAATTTGTAATCCAAGGATGGCTTTGCTACACTTTTGAATTTTATTATGGGGAAAACAATGATATGGTTGAATAACATGTCCACAAAGAATCATCGATATGCATCATGATTTGGGTTGTGAAGCTGAAATTGGTTGATTAAGATTGTAGAAAAGTGTGGTGATTGCATCTATTAAGACAAACTACACTAACTTCTAAATGGGAAAATGAGTCACAAATTTAGAGCACAAGATGGCATTGGAACATTGTGTGCATATTGAAGGTGAAAATCATGATTTCAGTGTTGAAAATTTCATGTAGTGGAACTTAATGATTCCTAAACTCTAGATTCCAAAAGGGCACTAGACTATTGGTATTTAAATATTTATAATCCCAAGATATAGAGTTGTGTGTGCATGTCAAGGAAAACATTTGCAACTATAGGACCATTCTCAAAGTGAAGGTTTAAATCTCAATACTTCATTTGTAGGTCGACATAAAAACTATGCAGTTTAGAAACAAAATTTGAGTAGCTAAAAATTTTGGAAATAGGAATGATCTTCCACCGAAGCTTAAGGAGAAAAATCAACAATTTGAAGATTGAGGTAAAATAATACAAGCTGGCAACAAACAATGGATCATATCTTGGACATTTAAAATATGCGGCAGCGAACATTTCATGGCACAAAATTCAGCATAAAAGGATAGGTGGAAACAGAGTCAACTAAATCCCATACTTTTAGGAACCTCTTAGAAGTTAGAGGATAAGAACAAGACAAATGGCATGAGATATCTAGGCACAACTCAGCGAATAGAAATCAAATTGAGCTCTCTCAAGTTCAACATCAGCAGGGATTGAAGATCAAATACCACTAGCTCTAATAATTTGAGATTTTTTCAACCATATTTGTTTTAGTTTGTTTTTTTTATTATTATTTGATTTTATTCCTAGCGAAATTAGGAACATGTATTATTTAATTGTTTGATTATTTAAACAATCAATTTGTAATAAATGAAGGATTTGATCTAGCTTTTAAAGCAACATGACGGGGAACAAATATTGGAGCATTTTTGCAACATTTTTTAGTTTTTATTTTTATTCATTATTTAATTTTGTGGACACGTTAATTATTTATTTTATTTTTATTTTACAAAAGTACATTTTATTAAAAATAGGCCCTTGTAATTTGGCTTATTTATTCATCAGTTTGTAAGTAACAATGATTGGGAAATTTTTGGAGAAGAATCATTGTGTGTTAGTTATTATATTAATAAAATCTATTATGAGTAGGTTCACATGTGCAATTTTCTTAGATTCATGTGTGGGTGGTTTTCTGTCAGTGTTTCTAGTGTTTATTTCTCTTCTAAGCCATAAATCTGATCCATAAGTCTTCTGTATTTGGAAATAAGTGATTAAATTTTAATTATTCTGAAAGCTCATATATAAATTTTCATAATTACTTATATGTTTTTCAGCTTAAATATCATTAGCAGGATTCTTCCTGCCCTATTTTTTTATATTTATTTTCTACTTTCTTCTATAATAACTTGATGATGAGTTGTCTAAAGAACCATAAGCTATCTTGCATTTATTAATTTTTTTATGTATCCTGCGATTATCAACCATTACACCAGACTCCATGCCCAAGGGTCCTTGTTCTTTCTTTCCAAACCAATCTCATCTCATCAACTAAATTTGGCCAATGAGCTTATAAAGCTACTGCTAAAGTGATAGTGAGTGGTAAAGTCTTAAGGAGAGATCCCTCTTGAGATTGAAGGGTCAACTTTCAATCCAAAGTGGTTAGAGGTTACCTTAGCTTTTTCCCTCCACAATCGGAGTTTTTTCTAAGTGATAACATTTTAGTGTTGTTTTTAGGCAGGAAAAATTTCATGTCAAATCATCCCTAGGTGGAATGACAAAGAAACAAATATGATCGTTGATGGTGAATAGTGATCATACACAAAAAAAGTTTTACATATTTCACCTAGCAACTCCATTTTCAAACAATCCAGAGTTCATGGTGACTCCATTGTCTGAAGAATTCAGAGCTTGAATTGCAGATCCAGTTTCCTAGTCAATCGAGATGATAGGGTATGTTGAAGATCCTTTGTCTATTGATGTTTTAGAGAGTATTTGGATATGTTTGATGATGATCAAGTGCAAGAAGCTTTCTCAATTTTTTTACCTAGGTATTTAAGATTATGCAAATGTTCTGAGGAGAACAGCTATTTTTTAAAATCATTTGTTGAAAATTTTGACAAAGATATTGAAACCTTAGAGATTCAAATTCAGTCCCACAATTTCCAATGTCAAAATCAGTTATTTGAGAACCTTTTCCAGTCGAAACCATACGAGGCGGTGCTTCCCTATGATTTTCATATTGATGAATGTTCTAATTTTGAACACAAGTTTGACAATGCAGAATTGAAATCATGTTTTGATACAGTAAATACATTTGAAAATTTCAACCATGACAAGCCAGTCATTGAATGCCTTGAGGATCAGCAAATAGAATATCACACTTTTGATCCGGTAGCAGACTATATGGAGGTATTTTTTGACTTATGTCCTTGACCATTTTTTTCGTGGATACAAGCTCCATTATGAGTTTCCACCGCCATGGTATGTTCCAGTTTTCATTTTTTTGATGCGTAGTCAAGCAGCATAGTATTTCAGCTGCTACTTGATTGGCTTCACTATCCCTTTTGTATTACCTAATTTCAACACCTTTTTAGCATATTAGAATAGACGTGTGTGTTATAAGCTTGTTGGGGCAAGCATTTCTTTTAGTATTTAGCTTTTAGTTTCAGTAGTGTACAATATGGTTTCAATTTGGGGTTGCAAGTTAGTTTTTTGGGCCTGTCAATTTGCAGGTTGCAGTTGTTGAAGTTGTGATCAACCTAATGGATCAGGCACTAGAGCAGTGAGTCCTTTGCTTCCTCATAGGGATGATAGAATTGATTTGAATGGAGTATGTTAGTGTTTTTATGCTAATTACTCTTTCATATTTTGAATTCAATGTTTTATGTGTGCTTAAGGGTTCAAGTTCTCTTGCAAATTATCAAGTCTCATGAGTGTTTTTCATGTAAATTTAATGAACAATTTAACATAAAACCAAAGTTTGAACAACATAAAATAAATTACAGTACATCACCATATAACACATCAACACAGGTATTTGATGAAGGAGTTCACCCCTGCTGGGCTACATCTCCTTAGTCCAGCTTACATGGCTTGGGCCTCTATATTATGCTCAAATTTAAAAAAATGACCTATTTACAGTGCTATTTTGCTCCTGAAACCTTCCCCAATGAATCCATAAAGCCCAAAATGGTCATTTAGCCTCTTTCTACACCTAAATTGGTAGAAAACTCCAAAATTTATGATTGTTTCCATTTTATCCACTATTTCATGCCCTAATTTAGCTAACTGGAGCTAAACTAGCAGTCTCCACTGAAATTTGGGGGTCCTGCAACTTAATCATCATTAAGTTAAGTAAATGTGTTTAGCGCTATTTAAGCGTTGCTTAGCATTAACCCCGCTCTTAAGATAACCCTACATTAAATGTTTATTAGGATCCAGTTAATGGTCATTTAGTGTTTAATTGAACATGGTTTAATTGTTAACTCCACATTTGGATTTAGCTCCGCCCTATGGTCTTCATGTTGAGGTCTTATGTTTCGGGGCTGGACCCCTCTCCCCCCACCATAACACATAGCAAACTTTAAATATATGCAGCAACAGTTATACGTTAAGACTCATTATGTGGTATAACGGAAAACCGTGGTGTTGGCTTATGGGAGGTCACAGGGTCGAACCCCGATGCCTCCACCTGGGCTTAACCATAAAATTTTGGTCCAACATACAACCATGGGAGGGGGGGGGGGGGGCACGTGGCAGCCCCAGGCTGCACCACGTGTCCTCACCCAATTGGCCAGACTTCAAAGCATTAAAAATTTTCCACATAAAAAAAAAATTAGACCAATAATACACTGGCACTTGGCAGGTTATCATTCACTGGAGAAAAATGCCAAAATTGACGCTACACAGTCAGCATGCCACATCAGCAGTACAGACTTCTACTTGGGCACTTTTCTGTCCTTTTTTTCCTGTTTAGCAAAGCGAACATAACTCGTTTATGGGAGCATACAGAGTCCATTTTGTACGAAATGAAGTGCGACGGATTCAGAACGACGAGCACTATGAGGTCGTACAAGTTTAGAGCCATTTTGAGAAATTTTATTTTTGAGCATAAAACTGAGCCCCTGATCATTCATCCCCACTGGAATCTTTTGGACCCCAAAATATCATATTCAATTGCTGAACAGGTGAGGGTACAGTTCCCTCACCTTCCCAATTTCAATCCATTTGGCCTTTGAAGGATTTTTTCCTTTAAGCCCCACTCGAAGATAATCGACACTTCCTATTTTCGATGTCCTTGTCCTCCTGTCAAGTATTGTGTCTTGTTGTAGCTCAAACAAAGAAATATAGAGAAAATTCTTCAACAGATGGCAGTTGAACATTCTCTCCTTGATCTTCAATCAAAGGAGGCTCATACAATCTCAAATTTTCAACATTAACAACTGAATAAATTTGCATGTATGAAGGCAAATCAAGCTTGAAGGAATTGTTACCAATATTTTCCAGAATTGTGAAAGGACCATAATGAATTGGTTTCAGATTTTTACCTTCTCCTTGAATCCTTTCCTTGCTAATGTGAAGCCAAACTTCGTCACCAACTTGAAACTTATGATCCACCCGATGTTTGTCGTGCCTCGCTTTGTACTTGCCTTGACTCTTCTCTAGTTCATCTTGCACTGTTTGATGAATCAACTAAATTTTCTCTACGAATTTCTTTGCTTTATCTATGTCACTATGTCCATCGATAGCTACATATTTCCCAAAGATGAAATCTAATGGCGATTTTTGCAAGTAACCAAGACATGCCTCAAATGGTGATGTTTTTGTAGAGAAATGTTTTGCACTGTTGTAAGCATGTTGAATGTAATGCAATTGTTCATCCCACAACTTAGGATGTTTGCTGCAATATCCTCAAAGAAGATGAATGAATGTTTTGTTGACCACCTCGGTTTGACCATTTGTTTATGGATGAAAGGTTGTATTCTTCTTCAACTTGGTGTCCATCAAGTCCCACAAACTTGACCAAAAAATCCCAACAAATTGAGAATCTAAATCACTTACAATATATGTATGCAACCCAAAATGAACCCAAAAATTTTGAAAGAAAAGATGAGTTGTTTGTTCAGCTGTAACTTTCTTTTTACATGGCATCAAAATACACATTTTTTTCAACCTATCCATAGCTACATAAAATTAATCATGACCTCTTTTCGACAAACGAATACCTTCTACAGAATCCATAGAAATACTCTCCCATGGACGTGAAGGAACTGGAAGTGGTGTGTACAATCCTAACTTCCTATTAATGGGCTTACTAACTACACATAAAGAACAACCTTTAATAAGCATGACACACTTTCAAGCATACGATGCCAATAAAAATACCTCTGAAGATTTTCCACTGTTTTTTTACACCAAAATGTCCTTCAATATAAAGAGAAGTGTGTGCTTCCCTTATGACATTCACTCTCTCACCCTATGGAATACAAAGCTTTCCGAAATGATACAACAAGTTATTATGAACATGATAATCTAATTCCTCAAATTGGAGACCTTGACTCAAGTTTTCATAAACATCTTGAAATTCATTGTTATATGCATATTGTTCAATGTAACTTTCATGTAAAATAGAAGTATTCTTGAGTAAAGTACCTGCATTAATAATAGGCCTAGAAATCATATCAGAAACCTTGTTTTATATACCTTTCTTATACCTTATGACCAAGTGGAATTTCTGCAAGAATCCCATCCATCGAAAGTGCCTTGACTGTTGCAATTTATTTTGTGATTGCAAGTATTTTAATGGTTGGTGATCGATGTGAATGATGGTTTCCTTTCCCATCAAATAGTGTTTCCACTTCTTCACACTTTGAATCAACACATATAGCTCCTTTTCATATGTAGGAAAACTTATCACTACACCATTAAACATTTATGGATGGAATGAAATAGGCTTACCATGTTGTAAGAGGACTGTGTCCATGGCATAGTCACTTGCATCGGTTTGAATCTCAAAAGGTTTTCTCAAGTGCGGTAGTGCTAATATTTTGGCTGAACTTATCTTCTTCTTCAAAGCATCAAATGCTTTTTTCTGATTTGCTCCCCACTGGAAGAATTTCTTAACACTAGTCAATGCATGTAACAGAGCTGCAATAGAAGAAAAATTAGGAAAGAACTTCCTCTAATACTGTGTTGCTCTTAGAAAACTTCTTACCTCCAAGATTGACTTGGGTCTAGGCCAATTCATAATTACCTCAACTTTAGAGAGGTCTATCTTCATCTCACCTCCTCCAACAATATGTCCCAAATACACTAAGAAATTTTCCCAAATTCACATTTCGACATCTTCAAAAAGAATTTTTCTTTTCTCAAGACATCAAGCACCTTTCTCACATGCATGACATCTTCTTCTCATGATTTTCTGAATATAAAAATTTCATCTAAGTAGACAATGACAAACTCATCTAGAAATTGTATCAATACATCATCCATAACTCTCATGAAAGTATTTGGAGCGTTGCAAAGACCAAAAGGTGTATCAATCCACTCAAACAATCCTTTTTTGGTTTTAAATGTGGTCTTCCATATGTCCTCCTCAGCTATTCTAACTTGATTATAACCACTTCTTAAGTCTAAATTAATGAAATACTTTTTATACATCAATTGTTCAAGCAAATCATCAATCCTTGGGAGCAGATAATGATTCTTTATCGTGATTTTGTTGAGTGCACGGAAATCCACACACATGCATCATGTTTCATCCTTCTTGGGCACCAATACAGTCGGTGAACCACATGGCGAGGTAGATGGAAGAATGATACATTTATTCAACAATTCTTGGATTTGCTTCTTGATTTCTGCACTTTCAATTATCGACATGTGATACATGCCAATGTTAGGGAGTGGAACATCCTACTGGAGCTATATCTCATGTTGGATTCCCCTCTTGGGAGGTAACCCCTTTGTTTCCTGCAACATCTCGCTGTGATGACTTAACACATCAAACAAATTAGATTTTAATTTATCATCACATCCTTCGATAGATTAAAAATCCTTATCATTCTTTTGTTTGATCATAAGAAGCACAAAAATTTTTCTTGAGTTTACTAGTCTTCATTTGCCCAGCATTAACCAAAGAAAGGTTTAGCTTTTTGCGATGAGCTCTCACAATATATTTCACTCCATCTTTGAACGAGTGGTACTTTTTATCATGGCGATAGAAGGCTTTTTTCCTGTCATAGAGATATGGGCAACCCAAAACAATTCCTGATATGTCAAGAGGTACAACATCTAACTCAACTTCATCAATAAAGTTTGCAGTAATTGAAAATCGAAAAATACGTTTTCTTGTAACCTATAAATTTGTATCCTTGGTTATCCAACCCAAAGGGTATGGCTTATGATGGGGTAAGGTTTCAATATTCAGCTTCTTGACTAAGTCTTCAAATATTAATTTCTCTTGAGACCCACTATCGAATAGTGTGTCAATTTGTGTATGTTTTGATATCACTCTTACATGAAACAACTCTATTCTTGCTTCCTCACTTGGAGTGTCATTGTGAAAATTTGATGAACTATTACTTTCTATGGCTTCTTTTTTCTTTGTGACCATGGCTGCAATTTTAGTCTCATCTCCTCAATCAGATCCAAGATCCTATTGTGTGGTAGTAGTTGTCTTTTGTTTCCCCTTATTGTTGAATTTATTAGCCCTCAATTCTAGATGAAGTTTCCAATAACGGGCTTCATCATGACCCTCTTTGGAACAATTAGTACATGTGGTTTTCCCCCATTCTTTCTTAATGGATGCATTCTTATTTTGTTTACCCTTGAAACCCTTTCCTTTTTCACCACCCTTGAATGGTTTATTTTTACCCTTGTCTTTTACATTTTTCCCTCTTGCCTTAAGGTGTGTAGCTTGCAAATAGACCTCATCTAGACTAGTGGGATTTAACATGAGGATGGTATGTTTTAGGTAACTATGCAAATCACCTATGTACTTCAACAAAGTTTCTTGGCTATGAAAATGAACACCTAACATAAGAGCTCTTCTCCTAAATTCATGAGTGTAATCTTGCACACTTTGACATTTAAATTGTCTAAAATTTTGCCAACTCATAATAGATTTTCTTCATGTAAGCTAGAGGATAGAATTTCCTTTTAATGGCAGCAATAAAATTTTACCAATACATTGAGATATTACCATTTTTCTTAATCTCCTCTTGTGTCTTTGCTTCCCACCGTAAAAGTGTTGAATCCTCCATTCTCAAGGAAGCCAATTGAATCTTTATGTCATCTTCTTGAAGGTTCTGGATTCTGCAATAAACCTCCAATTGACAAATCCAATTATCCCGCTTCTCTGCATTCACTTCGCCATTATACATTGGAAGCTCAAATTTAACATCAAGTTTAAGTAAGGGTGATTTACCAGCTCCTTTTGAAGTATGTGTATGAACAGATGGTCCAGTTTTGGTAGTGGAAGATGATGATGAGGAAGGTGAAGATAGTGGTGAGGATGATGGTGGAGTTGATGGTGGATTCTTACCATCTCCATGGCCTCCTCTTGTTGGAGAACCCTCTCCTCTTGGAGGCCTTGAAATTTCTCCTTTCATCCTTAAATTCCTCTCCTCATATAGGACTTTAACCATCTCAGTCATATCAAAGAATTCCTTCCTAAATGCTCTCACATCTTCTGTCATGGTAGGTTCTCCTTCATGAGACATGATCACTGAAGACCCAACTTCAACTTGAGGATGTGTTGGTGTTGAAGACTTTGAAAACCTTGCCCGTCTTCCTCTTGACCCAACTACAGGGCTCTCAACCAGCTTCCCTTCTCCTCTTTTGATTTTTAACCCTGTAAGCATGGCACAAACTTCCAAACAATTAGATCCCTTATTGCACAAAAAAACCTAAATACCAAGAGTTATGATACCAAAAATGATCTGAATGGAGTATGTTAGTGTTGTTGTGCTAATTACTCTTTCAGATTATGAATTCAATGTTTTATGTGTGCTTAAAGGTTCAAGGTCTCTTGCAAATTATCAAGTCTCGTGAGTGTTTTTCATGTAAATTTAATGAACAATTTAACACAAAATAAAAGTTTAAATAGCAGCAAATAGAGTACAATACATCACCATACAACACATCAACACAGGTATTTGATGAAGGATTTCACCCCTCCTGGGCTACATCTCCTTGGTCCAGATTCCATGGCTCGAGCCTCTATATTATGCTAAAATTGAAAATTTGACCTATTTACAATGCTCTTTTGCTCCTGGAACCTGCACCATGAGTCCAGAATGCCCAAAAATGGTCATCTAGCCTCTTTTCTGCATTTGAATTGATAAAAAAATCCAAAATTTATTATCATTTCCATTTCCTCCACTATTCCAGGCCCTAATTTAGCTAACTGGAGCTAAACTGGTAGTCTCCACTGAAATTTGGGGGTCCACTAGCTTAATCATCATTAAGTTAAGTAAATGTGTTTAGCACTAATTAAGTGATGCTTAGTGCTAACCCTGCTCTTAAGATAACCATGCATTAAATGTTGATTAGGCGCTAGTTAATGGTGTTTTAGAGTTTAATTAAACAAGGTTTAATTGTTAACTCTGCATTTGGATTTAGCTCTGCCCTTTGGTCTTCATGTTGAGATCTTATGGTTCGGAGGTTGGCCCCCTCTGCCATAACATGTAGCAAAAAATTTAAATATATCTTGCAACAGTTATATGTTAAGACTCATTGTGTGGTATAATAGCAAACTACGGTTTTGGATTGTGGGAGGTTGTGGGGTCAAACACTGGTGCCTTCGCCTAGACTTAACCATAAAATTTTGGTCCAACATACAACCATGGGGGTGGCACGTGGCAACCCAGGCTGCACCATGTGTCCTCATCCAATTGGCCAAACTTTAGACCATTAAAAATTCACCACATAACCAAGAGATTCGACCAATAAGACACTGCCATTTGGCAGGTTGTCATTCGCAAGAGAAAAATTCCAAAGTCGACCCTGCATAGTCAGCATTCCATGTCAGTAGTACGGATTGCTGACTGGGCATATGTCTATCCTTTTTTTTTTTTTTTTTTCTGTTTAGCAAAGCGAATAGAACTAGTTTCCAAGAGCATATGGAGTCCATTTTTCGTGAAATGAACTGTGCTAGATTCAGAACAATGAGCACTACGTGGTCATTCAGGTTTCAAGACATTCTGAGAACTTTGATTTTTTATCATAAAACTAAGCCCCTGATCAAGCATCCCCATTGGAGCTTATTTTATCACACGCTATTTTTTTTCAAATTATCTCTCTTAGGGCCCTAAGAAACAAGGTAGAGGAGGAGTGAAAATTTATGAATCCTTATTACAGAAATCCTACTGCGTAAATCTAGTTTACTTCTCCTACTTGTGTTTTAATTTAACAAGTTATTTTCAGAAATATTCAGAAAGCGTTGAAGTAAACACACTGCGGACTACACATACATATAGATCAGGTATTGAAGAATTAAGTACAATCGACAAAGGACACACAATATTTTTTGGAAAAATGTCCTCGAAAAAACCCAATGCCGGAAAATCGGTGCAACAACTCTTGAGGGTTTTATTATTATGTAGAATTATAAATACAATCTAGGTACCATTAGTTGTTTACCCAACAGATAAAATCCCAAAAAAAGTACCTCTATCTCTAGAGATAGATAATATGGTTGACTCGGTATAGGATGAAGAACCCCACAAGTGCCTAAGCAGTCATTACGTCGCCCTTCAGTGTAGTTGTGTCACCCCTTCTGGATCTGTTGAATACGAGCCCTATATGACCCACTGAAACCCCAGCGTAGCTCTCTGAGTGACCGCATCAGCCTTTTCCAGTTTTGTTTCCCTCTGTGTGAGCCCTTCTGGCTCTACGTCACCCCTGTTGGGATTACGTTGCCTCTGCATCACCCCTCCTAGGCTTACGTTTCCTCTGCATCACCCCTCCTGAGCTTACGTTACCTCTGCATCACCCCTCCTTGGCATCCGTTGCTTCTCTGGTATGGATTTACCTCTCTGCCAATGTATTCTCAGCCTCAGATCTAAAATCCCTCTGTCGATCTGCCCCTCGCTGCACTCCAAGCTCTCTCGAAAATTCCCAGCAAACCACACACTGGAATTTCGACTTAACTCAAGTGCTACCACTATGTGTGTGTCTTCCAACTAACCCCAAGCATTCCTTTAATACTTTTCTCATTGAAAAATCAACGGTCATGATCTAAAATCTAATCAATGGCTAAGATTAGAGAAGACTTGATCCTCGTCACTTAGAACATTCTCAGCCACATGTTTAAATTAATTCTTTTTAATTATTTAATTTCCCTAAGTTAGACTTAGGATCTTCATTAAAATAATTAATTATTGGAATAACTTAAGTTCCGGGTGGAATTTATCCAAACGATTTCTCGGTCTTGGAGATCTCATGTGTTCTAGCCCCTCCACAAAGTTTTGGAGCTGGAGCACATCCGATGCTACCCCAAAAATCAACACTCCCTCTTAGCGAGTAATGTGCTCTAGCAATACTTCATCGTGAAGCATCACCCTGATCCACGGCATCGGTCCCCTACATTTTAGATGCTTGGCCTACTGCCCTTCAGGACTCATATCCACATTTTCATCACTCCCATTGTCACCCTTCACTACTACAGCCTTAGAATCTTAGTGTTCTTTTCCCTTCTTCTTTTGAGGACAAGTAGTGGCGAAATGTCCTAGTTCACCACATTTGAAGCACCTGACCTTTGAAAGGTCTCTCTTATTCTTCCCTTGCTACCCCTATTATCCCTTAGATGCGAGAGCCGCATCTTCCTCCTTCTCCTTCTTGCTATTGGCTCCTCCACTGATGCTAGCCATCTTGGTCAATCTCATGATCTCTTCTTGAGGAAGAGCTACCCACATGTCTTCCCAATTTGGAAGTGTCGCTCTGCCCAAGATGCCTTGGACAAAGGTCTCCCACTCTTCAAACACTGCATTCATGGCAGTTCTCACTATAAGACCATCATCACGAGTGGCCCCCATGGAAACTAGTTGATCTCGAATCACCTTCAATATAGTGAGGAAGGGGTCAATTTCCTCGCCCTTATGCATCTAAAATAGTCGCAGTTGATTCTCTAGAACCATCTTCGTCTGGACATAATTACTTTGATACAATGTGGTAAAAGTTTTCCACATCTCATTTGTCGTATTAATTATCGGAAATTTTTGGGACCACATGATCCTTCACCCCGTCCATAATCAAGTGCTTGGATATAGCTTTATTTTTCTCATACTTATTCAACAGATTAGCATCAACAATAAAAACTAAAATCTTCTTGACATGATATTTGATGTGATATTCGTCAAGGACTAAAAGGATTATGGACTTCCAGATGATGAAGTTAGATGCTCCATCTAACCTGTCCTGATCCCTCAATCCATGAGAGGCCATATTTTCTCAAAACAAAAACTGTCGAAACAGATACTCTTCTCCCCTCTTCTGTTGCTACCTTCCGCAAAAGACTTGGATATGGACTTCTTGGCGCTAGAAACGCTCTAGAGAAAAAAATCCCTCTGACAAGTGATTTCCCTTCCGGAAATCCTCCACCAATTATTTCGAACCATCTCTCTCTAATCACTCCTCTGAGCAGATCTCAGACTTCTTGGCTAGAAATTCTACTAAGGAATTGTTGCCCCTTACTTTGTCAACCCTGCTAGACATTGTTCTAGACTGGTAGAAACAATGCCCCACCAGCAACTTCTGAAGAACCAAACTGCACTTCCCGTCATGAAAAATAGCTTTGTGTCACCTCCTATTGGACTACGTCACCCTTCAAGGCTTGCGTGGGCCTCTACGTCAGTTAGAAAACCTTTGTGTCACCCTTCTTAGACTACGTGAGCCACTGCATCAGCTTTGAGTGAGTTAGGTTGTCTCTACATCACCTCTAGGGCATGTGATGTCCCTCTAGTACAGTTCCTCTTCTCCAAACAATTTATGGGTCTTGGATATCTCATGTGTTCTAGCCCCTTCACAAATTTTTGAAGCTAGAGCACATATGATGCTACCCCAAAAAAAAACAAAAAGGTCCCCAAGGCTAACAAAACTAATAATATAAAACCAACTCAGGCTAGCAATTTAGACTTTTGGAGGAGGCAACAGAAAATCTTAAATAATTTTTTCAGATCAACGCTACCAGTTAATTTGTAAGCATTCATTTTGAATATTTTTGACAGGGCACTGACATTTAATTCGTCAACACTAGTTTCCATTTTATTTTGGGCAGGGGTTGACAAATCAAATGGCATCACTATCTTTTAATTTTATTTTTTTCCTGTAAAAGAAAGTAACTTTAGGTACATTTTATTAACATCTGGACACAAATTTTTGAAAACCAAAAGAGGTTTTTGTTAGGAATGGACCCATTAACAAAAATCTCATTCATAATTTTCAAAGTTATCATGGTTTTGGAATTCGAATGGCTCTTTGAAGCTTATTTTTCATAAATTTACCATATTGATTTTGAATCCTATTTTCCACTAAATGCCAAATGTGTATTGTCTGATATAGTTGACAAGTGGAATGCCACACAATCATTCATATGTCACAAAATTTGGATGTTCAAGGTGCTTCTGTCAAGGATAAAACATTATCCAATTCCAATATAATCCATATGGATTGCCATTTTTTCACTGGACGTCAAATTTCAAAATCCCAGTTGTGAAAATTTTATTATTTTTGTTTTCTATAAGTGTCCAACTACGAAATTAAGGGTTTTTTTTTATGATTTCATAGAACCCAGCTAGTACATGCAAATAGATTATTTGGATGAGGGATAATTTTGAAAAATGGCATGCAGACGTTAAATAATCAAGGTAGGATTTGTGTTAATTATTAATGGATTTATTTTTGCAACAAAATCAGAGTTTGATTATTCATGAAGGTTAATTTATCATCTCGTATCAATATTCTTGTAGTTCAAGAATTTGTAATCCAAGGACGTCTTTATTGCACATTTCAATGTTGTCATGGGGAAAACAACAATATGCTTGAATTACATGTCCATAGAGAATCATCTATCTAAATCTTGATTTGGGTTGTGAAGCTGAAATTGGCTAATTAAGATTGTGGAATTACCTCTATTAAAGCAAACTACACTGTAACCTTATAAATGGGAACTTCAAAATGGTAAAATGAGTCACAAATTCAAAGCATAAACTCGCATTGAAAGGTGAAAATCATGATGTATGTGTTGAAAATGTCATGTAGAGGAACTTCATGGTTCCTAAACTCTAGCTTCCAAAAGGGCACTCGACTATTAGGATTTAAAGCTTATAATCATGGGATACAGAGTTGTATGTGCATGTCAAGGAAAACATTTGCAGCTACAGGACTCTTCTCAAAATTGAAGGTTTCCATCTTAACACCTCATTTGCAGGTCGAATCATAACAATGTAGTTTAGAAACAAGATTCGAGCAGCTTAAAATTTTGGAAATAGGAATGATCTTCCACCGAACCTTAAGGAGAAAAATCAACAATTCAAAGATGATGCAAGAGCATTAGGTTCATAAAATTATTTGTATCTTAATAGATATAGGGGGTCTTTTATTTTCTAAGAATTTGGATTCTTATGTAACAAATTAATGTAATTATTAATATTTTGAGTGATTTTAGTGAAATATATTTAGAATATTGCATTAGTTAAATATTGAGAGGAATTTTGTAAATGTTATCGAAAGGGAATATGAGAGAATTAGGATAGTTGAAAGATTGAGAGATTTGAGAATTAAATTGTAAATCCTAAATTAGAATTTGTTTCATGAGTTTGTAGATGAGAGAAGATCCTTAGGGATTAGTTTAGGCAAATGAGGACTTATAGGATATTCAGGATTTTTTTGAGAAGATTGAGGATCTGAATCTAAATTGGTTCAGAATATTTTGTATAAAATGACAAGCCTCAAGGCATTAAATAGGTAGGGAGACTAAGGATTTAGATAGATAATAAAAAGTTCAAGAAGAGTGAGGCCTACGGGCAGAGAAAAGTAAAAATGGCCAAGTGAATGTAGATCAGGCCTAAAGAGAATAGACAGAACACAATATTTTCTAAGCTTATGTAATTATCTTTTATGATTGAAAGGAGAGTTTCATTTCTTTCAAGATTGTTTCTGTGTGTGACCAAATTGAATAAGACAGATCTCTTTTTAAATGAAGTTTTGTGCATGATATTTAATTGAATGTAGAAATTTTATGAGGGACCAAAGTATTAATTTTAGCTTAACCTGTGTGATAAATGTTCTAATTTTGAAGGAACAAGTACAGGATCAATTCTGCAGAGGATGCTTTCCATCGTAAGGTTTGAATGGAAGCTCAAATCATCATTGATCACAGATTGGAACAATGATGGATTCACAAACGAGCTAAATAATATGTGGATATATCACATGGAATGGAGGTTGAAACCATACCATGTACTAATGATATAGATGATGCTCCAGTTCCATCATTTGATTATATTACTTGTAATAGATTTTCAGAGCATGCGGATGTCATCTTGAAAATTGTGCTGGCAAACACAGAAAAACAAGCAAATCTTTGCAATGGTCGTTATAAGATTGACATGGATGATCCTGAAGCTTGTATTTCTGTTCAGGTTGATGTGAGAGATGGAAGGCATGATCAGGATCGACAAATTAATTAGCAAGAATAATCCACAGCCGAAATTCTCAGGTCAATGAATTAAAAAACACAATCCAAACAGTGATCGAGAGCATAGATTCAACGCAAGGAATTTATCTGCATACAGAATTTCCCGAGAGAGCTCTACAAGAAGCAACGGTGTTACAAATTCTTCAGTGTTGCTCCAGTTTTAATTCTAGAAATGAACGCTTATTTCATTTTATGAATAATATAGGCTGACTTATTTATATGGGAAGAGGTTTCATATACAAGATTTTTATGGAATCCGTAAATCGATATAACAGTGAAGGTCGATTTCAACTAAAATGGTATCGTTGAAATCGAACACATTAAGTCAGAGTTTTATTTCAAGCCATAGATTCAAGCACATTGAACCTGGGATTATTATACAATTCTTTTAAAACCATCGGTTGAATATTTGAACCAGAACCGTCGGGTGAAGAGCATCTGAGAGTAAAGTGGTTTCTAACCCAGAAAGTCGTATCTCGAATACAAGAAGAGTGGTAAGTGGTAAAGGTTGAAATCATGCGATTAAGGTGGGCAGGCGACACGTAGCATAGATGGAAAAGTAAAACCACTTTTTTCACGTGGCTTTCAAAAATTATCCTTTGTGCTAATGAGGATGCGATGGAGTGAGGTACCTCAGAGCCGATAGACTTCAACGGCGGAGATCTCATAGCACTATAAAGGGAAAAGACAATCGTTTTAATACATATGACTAACTCTAATTTTTCAGGTATGTGGAATCTCCAGCGCATGTCCATATATATATCTCGATTATGAGCAATTAACCGTGGCATTGAAGCTTTAAGTGGAAGAACGACGACAAATATATCTGCGAAGTCATGCAGAAAAAGGAAAAAGGTAAAGGGTTTATACTTTGTTAAAATGGGTCTTTTACTAAAGAAATATTTAAGGATTCCACTAGTTAATTAAGAAAAAGGTTTTATATGGTTTATAACCAGAAATTGTCATAAGGGGAAATGACTTCCGCTTGAGAGGTTACCACTTTTGGAGTTATTCTGAGACTAAGGTTAAGATATACATTAAAATGTGCATACTGTGGTTTTTAGCAGCTTAGGGTGCGTTAGAATATTGAGAGAAAATAATTCAAGTTGGCAACAAACAGTGGATCATATCTTGGAGATTTAAAAACTACGGCAGTGAGCATTTCATGGCACAAAATTTAGCATCAAATGATAGGTGGAAATAGAGTCAACTAAATCCCATGCTTTCAGGCACCTCTTAGCAGTTAGAGGATAAGAACAAGACAAATGGCATGAGATCTGTAGGCACAACTCATAAATTAGCAATCTAATTGAGCTCTCGCAAGCTCAACCTCAGTAGGTATTGAAGATCAGATACCACCAGCTCCAACAATTTGAGATTTTTGAAACCATATTTGTTTTGGTTTTATTTTTTTATATTTATTTTATTTTAATTCCAGAAAAATTTGGAACATATCATTTTATTGTTTGATAATTTAAACAATCAGTTTGTAATAAATGAAGGATTTGATCCAGATTTTAATTTTTAAGGCAGCATGATGGGGTAAAAATGGAATATGATTAAAAGGAAAGCGACAGAGGATCATTAAAAATCTAAAGAATTAGACCCCAACTTCCAACAACTTAAACTATTCAAGCCCTTTTGCAACTTGCTTTAGTTTCTATTTTTATTCATTACTTAATTTTGTTCACAAGTGGATTATTTATTTTATTTCTATCTTATAAAAGACATTTTATTAAAAATAGGCCCTTGTAATTTGGCCTATTTATTCCTCAGTTTGTAAGTAATAATGGTTGGGAAATTTTTGAAGAAGAAGTATTGAGTTTTAGTTATTATATTAATATAATCCGTTATCAGTGGATTTACATGTGCAATTTTCTCAGATTCATGTGTGGGTGGTTTTTCGTCAGTGTTTCTAGTATATATTTTTCTTTTAAGTCATAACTCTTATCCATACATCTTGTGTATTTGGAAATAAGTGAGTAAATTCGAATTCTTTCTCAAAGCTCATATTTACATTTTTCAAATTACTTATATGTTGTTCATCTTAAATATCATTAACATAATTTTTCTTGCTCTATTTTTTTATATTTATTTTTCTACTTTATCCTATCATAACTTGATGATGAGTTGTCTAAAGAACCATATGTTATCTTGCCTTTATTAATTTGTTTATGTATCATTTCATTACCATTCTTTACACCAAACTCCATGCCCAATGGTCCTTGTTCTTTCTTTCCAAATAAATCTCATCTCATCAACTAAATCTCGCCAATGAGCTTATAAACCTATTGCTAAAGTGACAATGAGTGGTAGTTTCTTAACAAGAGATCCCTATCCATATTAAAGGGTGCTTTCAATCCAAAGTGGTTATAGGTTACCATAGCTTTTTCCCTCAAAAACCAGGGTTTTTTCTAGGTAATAACATTTTGGCATCATTGTCAGACAAGAGAAATTTCATGTCAAATCATCCCTGGGTGGAACAACAAATAATCAGATATGATTAATGATTGTGAACAACGATAAAACATAAAGAAGTTGTTCATATTTCACCTGACGATTCCATTTTCAAAAAATCCAGAGTTCATGGAGACTCCATTTTTTGAATAATGCAGAGCTTTAACTACAGATACAATTTCCAATTCAATCTAGATGATAGGGTATGTTAATGATCATTTTTCTATTGAAGGTCCTAGATAGTATTTTGATATGCTTGATGATGATCAAGTGGAAGAATATTTCTCAAATATTTTACGTAGATATTTAAGATTATGCTAATGTTTTGAAGAGAAGAGTTATTTTTTAGAATCATTTCTTGAAAAAATTGAGAAATATATTAAAGCCTTAGATATTCAAATTCAGTCCCAAAATTTCTAATTTCAAAATCAATCCTTTGAGAACCTTCTCCATTCAAAACCATATGAGGTAGTGTTTCCCTATGTTTTTCAGATTGATGAATGTTCTGATTTTAAACACAAGTTTGACAATGCACAGTTGAATTCATGGTTTGACATAGTAAATACATTTGAAAAATTCAGCCAGGACAATTCATTAATTGAATGCCTTGAGGATTAGCAAATAAAATATCATCAGCTTGATCCTGTAGCAGACTATATCGAGGTATTTTTCAAATTATGTACTCATCCATGTTTTCCCTGTCGAGACAATATCCATTACAATTTTCCACTGCCATGGTATGTTCCAGTTTTCATTTTCTTGATGTGTAGTAAAGAAACCACATTATTTCAACTGCTAATTGATTAGCTTCACTAGCACTTTTGTAATACCTTATTTCAACAATTTTTCAGCATATTAGTGTAGGTAGGTGTGTGCAATAATCTTGTTGGGGCAAGCATTTATTTCAGAATTTAGTTTTTAGTTTCAGTAGTGTATAACATGGTTTCAGTTTGGGTTCAGTTGCAAGTTATTTTGTTGGACAGATCGATTTGCAAGTTGCAATTTTTGAAGTTGGGATCAGCTCAATGGATCAGGCACTAGAGCAGTGAGTCCTTTGTTTCCTCACAGGAAGGAAAGCATCCCCATTGGATTCGATGTTATCACATGCTAATTTATTTCAAATTGTCTCTCTTAGGGCCCCAAGAAATAAGGTAGATGAGGAGAACAAGGCCCCAAGGCCAACAAAACTAAGAAGATAAAAGCAGCTCACGCTAGCAATGTAGACCTTTCATGGAGGAAACAAAGAAGTTTAAATAAGGTTTTCAGAGAAACGATGCCAATTAATCCGTCATCATTCATTTTGAATATTTTTTTACATGGAATTGACAGTTAATTTGTCAGTGCTAATTTCTTTTTTTATTTTTGGAAAGCAATGACAAATTAAATGGAAACACTCTGTTTTTTCCTGTAAAATATAGTAACTTTGGGCGCAGTTTTGAAAATATGGACGCAAATTATTGAAGACCAAAATATTTTTTTGTTGGGAATGGGCCCATTAACAAAAACCTCTTTCATATTTTACTAGCTATCACAATTTTGGAGCATCGAATGGCTCTTTGAAGCATAGTTTTCTTAAATTTTCCATATTTAATTTTAAAGCTTATTTTCACTCAATACCAAATGTGTATTGTCTGATATAGTTGACAAGTGGAGTGCCACACAATCATTTAGATGTCATGAATTTATAATGTTCAAGGTGCTTGTGTCAAGGACAAAGCACTATCAAATTCCAAGATAAGCCATATGGATTGCCATTTTTTCCACTGGACGTCAAATTTGAAAATCCTAGTTGTGAAAATTTTATTAATTGTGTTTTCTATAAGTGTCCAACTACGAAATTAAGGGGTTTTTTTTTATGAGTTCATAGCACCCAAATAGTATGTGCAAATACATTATTTGGAATAGGCACAATTTTGAAAACTGGCATGCAGATTTTAAATAATCAAGGGAGGATTGGTATTAATTGTTAATGGAGTTCTTTCTGCAACAAAATTAGGGTTTGATTATTCATGAAGATTAATTTATCATCTCTTATAAATATTTTTATAGTTCCATAATTTTTAATCTAAGGAGATATTTGTTGCACATTTGAATGATATCAAGGGGGAAAAAATGATATGGTTGAATTACGTATCCACGGAGGATCATCGATTTGCATCATGATTTGGGTTGTGAAGTTGAAATTAGCTAATTAAGATTGTGGCAAAGTGTAGTGGTTGCATCTATTAAAGAAAACTACACTACCTTCTAAATGGGAAAATGAGTCACAAATTCAGAGCACAAGCTGGCAATGAAAACCTTTCTGCATATTGAAGTTTAAAATCATGATTTCGGTGTTGAAAATGTCATGTAGAGGAATTTCATGGTTCCTAAAATCTAACTTCCAAAAGGGCACTGGACTATTGGGATTGAAATATTTTTAATCATGGGATATAGAGTTGTATGTGTGTGTCAAGGAAAACAATTATAGCTACAGGGTTGTTCTCAAGAGTGAAGTTTTCCATCTTAAGACGTCATTTGCGGGTCGACATCAAAACTATGCAGTTTAGAAACAAGATTCGAGACTCGTAAAATTTTGGAAATAGGAATGATCTTCCATCGAAGCTTAAGGAGAAAAATAAACAATTCAAAGATTGAGGGAAAATGATGCAAGCTGCAAGAAAATAATGGAGCATATCTTAGAGATTTAAAATCTGAGCCATCGAGCATTTCATGACACAAATTTTAGCATCAAAGGGCAGGTGGAAACAGAGTCAACAAAATCCCATGCTTTCAGGCACCTCTTAGCAGTTAGAGGATAAGAACAAGACAAATGGCATGATATACATAGGCACAACACAACAAATAGCAATCAGATTGAGCTCTCTCAGCTTCAACATGAGCAGGGATTAAAGATCAGATACCACCAACTCCAATAATTCGATATTTTTGCAATCATATTTGTTTTCGTTTGATTCTTTTATTATTATTTGATTTTACTTCCAGCAAAATTAAAAAAATATTATTATATTGTTTGATTATTTAAACAATCAGTTTGTAATAAATGAAGGATTTTTTCTAGCTTTTAAGGCAGCATGATGGGGTACAAATGGAACTGATTAAAAGGCAAGTGGTAGAGGATCATTAAAAATCTAAAGGGTTAGAACCCACTTTCCAACAAATTCAACTATTCGAGCCTTTTCGCAACTTGTTTCACTTTTTATTTTTATTCATTATTTAATTTTGTTGATAGGTGGATTATTTATTTTATTTTTATTTTATAAAATGACATTTTATTAAAAATATGACCTTTTAATTTGGCCTATTTATTCATCAGTTTGTAAGTAACAATAGTTTGGAAATTTTTGAAGAATAAGTATTGTGTGTTATTTCTGATATTAATATAATTTTTTATTAGCAAATTTACATGTGCAATTTTCTGAGATTCATGTGTGGGTGGTTTTCTGTCAATTTTTCTAGTGTATATTTTTCTTCTAAGCCATAACTCTGATCCATAAGTCTTTCGTATTTGGAAATAAGTGATTAAATTAGAATTCTTTCTGAAAGCTCATATTTACGTTTTCCAAATTACTTCTATGTTTTTCGGCTTAAATATAATTATCAGAATTATTCCTGCTGTGTTTTTTATATTTATTTTCTATTTTCTCCTATCATAACTTGACGATGAGTTGTTTAATGTACCATAAGCTATATTTCATTTATTAAGTTGTTTATCTATCCTATGATTAGCAGCCTTTACATTGGACTCCATGCCCAATGGTCCTTGTTTTTTTTTCCAAACCAAAATCATCTCATCAACTAAATCTGGCCAATGAGCTTATAAACCTACTGCTACAGTGAAAGTGAGTGGTAGAGTCTTAAGGAGAGATTCCTCTGCAAAGTAAAGGGCCGGCTTTCAGTCCACAGTGGTTAGAGGTTACCTTAGTTTTTTCTCTCTACAACCAGGGTTTTTTTCTAAGTGATAACATTTTGGCACCGTTGTCGGGGAGGAAAAATTTCATGTCAAATCATCCCTGGGAGGAACGAAAAATAATCAGATCTAATTGTTGATGGTGAACAACGATCATACATAAACAAATTGTACATATTTCACCTAGCGAATCCATTTTCAAACAATTGAGAGTTTGTGGCAACTCCATTGTCCGAAGAATTCAGAGCTTGAACTACAGATCCAGTTCCCTAGTCAATCGAGATGACAGGGTATGTTGAAGATGCTTTGTCTATCAAAGGTTTTAGAGTGTATTTTGATATGTTTGACGATGATCAAGTAGAAGAAGATTTCTCAAATTTTTTACCTAGGTATTTAAGATTATGCAAATTTTTTGAGGAGAAGAGCTATTTTTTATAATCATTTGTTGAAAATTTTGAGAAATGTATTGAAGCCTTAGAGATTCAAATTCAGTCCCACAATATCCAATGTCAAAATCAGTACTTTGATAACCTTTTCTAGCCCAAACAATACAAGGTATTGTTGCCCTATGATTTTCAGATTGATGAATGTTCTGAGTTTGAACACAATTTATGCAATGCACAGTTGAATTCAAGGTTTTTCATAGTAAATACATCTAAAAAATCCATCCATGACAAGCCATCCATTGAATACCTTGAGGATCATAAAATAGAATATCACTTGTTTGATCTCGTAGCATGCTATATGGAGGTATTTTTCAACTTATGTCCTCAGCCATGTTTTTGTTGTGGAGACAAGATCCATTATGAGTTTCCACCGCCATGGTATGTTCCAGCTTTCGTTTTTTTGACATGTATTCAAGCAACCACATTATTTCGGCTGCTACTTGATTGGCTTTACTTACACTTTTGTATTTTACCTGATTTCAACAATTTTTCAACATATTAGAGTAGTTAGGTGTGTGCAATAAGATTTTTGGGGAAAGCATTTATTTCAGTGTTTAGTTTTTAGTTTCAATAGTGTACAATATGGTTTCATTTTGGGTTTAGTTGCAAGTTAGTTTGTTGGACAAATCGGTTTACAGGTTGCAGTTGTCAAAGTTGGGATCATCTCAATGGATCATGCAGTGGAGTAGTGAATCCTATGCTACCTCATAGGGAGAATAGCATCCCTATTGGAGTCGATGTTATCATGTGTTGATTTATTTCAAATTATATCTCTTGGGGCCCTAAGAAACAAGGTATAGGATGAGAACAAGGCTCCAAAGCCAACAAAACTAAGAAGACAAAACCAGCTAAGGCTAGCAAAGTAGTCCTTTGGTGTAGGCAACAAAGAAGCATAAATAAGGTTTTCAGAGCAGTGCTTCCAGTTAATCTGTCAACATTCATTTTCAATATTTTTGACAAAGCACTAACAGTTAATTTTTCAGCACTAGTTTCTGTTTTATTTTGGGCAGACGCTGACAAATAAAATGGCAGCACTTTGTTACACTATTTTTTCCTGTAAAAGACAGTAAATTTGGGCGTGGTTTCTAAATAGTTGGACATGAATTTTTGAAAACCAAAATAGGTTTTTGTTAGGAATGGATCCATTAAAAAAAAACTATTTCAAATTTTACATATCTATCACGTTTTTGGAGCTTCGAATGACTCTTTGAAGCCTATATTTCATAAATTCACCATATTTAATTTTGAATCCTATTTTTCACTAAATGCCAAATGTGTACTGTCTGATATAGTTGACAGTGCCACACAATAAATCAGATGTCATGAAATTCTAACGTTCATGGTGCTTTTTTCAAGCATAAAATGCTATCAAAGTCCAAGATAAGCCATATGGATTTCCATTTTTTCCACTGGACGTCAAATCTGAAAATCCCAGTTGTGAAAATTTTATTAATTGTGTTTTTTGCAAGTGTCCAACTACGAAATTAAGGGATTTTTTTGTGTGAGTTCATAGTGCACAACTAGTACGTGCGTATACATTATTTGGAATACGGACACTTTTGAAAAATGGCACGCAGATGTTAAATAATCAAGGGATATTTTTGTTAATTGTTAATGGAGTTATTTGTACAACAAAATTAGGGTTTGATTATTCATGAAGATTAATTTATGATCTCATATAAATATACTTGTAGTTCCTGAATTTGTAATCTAAGGGCGTCTTTATTGCAATGATATCATGGGGCAAACTAATATATGGTTGAATTACATGTCCACGGAGAATCATCGATCTGCATCATGATTTGGGTTGTGAAGTTGAAATTGGATAATTAAGATTGTGAAAAGGTGTGATGATTGCATCTATTAAAGTAAAGTACACTACCTTCTAAATGGGAAAATGAATCACAAATTCATAGCACGGTTTGGCATTGAAACACTATGTGCATATTGAAGGTTAAACTCATGATTTCAGTGTTGAAAATTTTATGTAGAGGAACTTCATGGTTCCTAAACTCTAGCTTCCAAAAGGGCACTGGACTATTTGGATTTAAAGCTTTCTAATCCTGGGATATATGTTGTATGTGCATGTCAAGGAAAACATTTGCAGCTACATTCAACCATTCTCAAAAGTGAAGGTTTCCATATTAACATTTCATTTGCAGGTCGACATTAGAACTATGCAGTTTAGAAACAAGATTCGAGCAGCTTAAAATTTTGGAAATAGAAATGGTATTCCACTTAATCTTAAGGGAAAAAATCAGCAATTCAAAGATTGAGGGGAAATAATGCAAGTTGGAAGAAAAAAGTGGAGCATATATTGGACATTTAAAATATGTGGCAGCGAGCATTTCATGGCACAAAATTCGGCATCAAAGGACAAGTGGAAATATATTCAACTAAATCCCATGATTTCAATAACATCTTAGAAATTATAGGATAATAACAGGACAAATGGCACGAGATCTCTATGCACAACTCAGCAAATAGAAATCACATTAAGGTCTCTTAGGTTCAACGGGGATTGAAGATTAGAAACCACCAACTCCAACAATTCGATATTTTTGCATCCATATTTGTTTTAGTTTGATTTTTTATTATTATTTGATTTTACTTCCAGCAAAATTAGGAACATATTATTTTATTGTTTGATTATTTTAACAATCAATTTGTAATAAATGAACGATTCAATTCAGCTTTTAAGGAAGCATGATGGGGTACAAATGGGAGATGATTAAAAGGAAAGTGGCAGAAGATAATTACAAGTCTAAAGGATTAGACACCATCTTCCAACAACTTTAACTGTTCAAGCCTTTTTGCAACCTATTTCAGTTTTTATTTTTACTCATTATTTAACTTTGTTGACAGGTGGATTATTTATTTTACAAAAATACATTTTATTAAAAATAGGACCTTATAATTTGGCCTATTTGTTCATCAGGTTGTAAGTAAAAATGGTTGGGAAAATTTTGAAGTATTGTGTTAGTTATGATATTAATATAATTCATTATCAGCAGGTTTGCATGTGCAATTTTTTGAGATTCATTATGTGGGTGGTTTTTTGTCAGTTTTTTTAGTGTGTATTTTTCTTCTAAGCCATAACATTGATCCATAATCCTTTTGTATTTGGAAATAAGTGATTAAATTCGAATTATTTTTGAAAGCTCATATTTACATTTTCCAAACTACTTCTATGTTTTTTAGCTTAAATATCATTAACATAATTCTTCTTGCTCTATTTTTTTATATTTATTTTCTACTTTCTCCTATCATAACTTGATGATGAGTTGTCTAAAGAACCATAAGACAATATATTGCCCTTATTAAGTTTTTTTTATGTATCCTATGATTAGTAGCCTTGACATTAGAGTCCATGCTCAATGATCCTTATTCTTTCTTTCCAAATCAATCTCATCTCATCAACTAAATCTGGCCAATGAGCTTATAAACCTATTGTGTGACAGTGAGTGGTAGAGTCTTAAGGAGATATCCCTCTCCATATTGAAGGGTTGGATTTCAATCCAAAGTGGTTAGAGGTTACCTTAGTTTTTTCCCTATATAATTGAGGTTTTTTTCTAAGTGATAACATTTTGGTGTGATTGTCGAGGAGGAAAAATTTAATGTCAAATCATCCCTGGGTGGAACGACAAAGAATCAGATATAATTATTAATGGTGAACAGTGATCAAACACAATGAAGTTGTACATCTTTCACCTGGCGACTCCATTGTCAAACAATTCAGATTACATGGTGACTCACTGTCTGAAGAAATCATAGCTTGAATTGTAGATCTAGTTGCGTAGTCAGTCGAGATGATAGGGTATGTTGAAGATCCTTTGTGTATTGAAGGTTCTAGAGAGTATTTTGATATGTTTGATGATGATTAAGTGGAATAAGCTTTCTCAAATTTTGTACCTAGGTATTTAAGATTATGAAAATGTTTTAAGGAGAAGCATTAATTTTTAGAATCATTTGTTGAAAATTTTGAGAAAGATATTAAATCCTTAGAGATTCAAATTCAGTCCCACAATTTCCAATGTCAAATAAGTCCTTTGAGAACCTTTTCCAGTTGCAACCATACAAGGTAGTGTTGTCATATAATTTTCATATTGATGAATATTCTAATTTTGAACACAATTTTGAAAATGCACAATTGAATTCATGGTTTGATATCGTAAATAATTCTAAAAAATTCAGCCATGAAAAGCCAGTCATTGAATGTCTTGAGTATTAGCAAATAGAAAATCACTTATTTGATCCTATAGCAGACTATATGGAGGTATTTTTCGACTTATTTCCTCGGCCATGTTTTTGTTGTGGAGACAAGATCCATTGTGAGTTTCCACTACCATGGTATGTTCCAGTTTTCATTTTGTTGATGTGTAGTCAAGCAGCCACATTATTTCAGCCACTGCTTGATTAGTTTCACTTGCACTTTTGTATTACCCGATTTCAACAATTTTTCAACAAATTAGAGTAGGCATTTGTGTGAAATAAAATTATTGGGGAAAGCATTTATTTTAGCATTTAGTTTTTAGTTTCAGTAGTGTACAACATGGTCTCAGTTTGGGTTCAGTTGCAAGTTAGTTTGTTGGAAATATCGGTTTGCAGGTCACAATTGTTGAAGTTGGGATCATCCCAATTGATTAGGCACTAGACCAGCAAGTCCTTTGTTTCCCCACAGGGAGGACAACATCCCCATTGGATATGATGTTATCACATGCTAATTTATTTCAAATTATCTCTCTTGGGGCCCTAAGAAACAAGGTGAGGAGGAGAACAAGGCCCCAACTCCAACAAAACTAAGAAGACAAAAACATATCAGGCTAGCAATGTAGACCTTTGGTGGAGGCAAGAGAGAAGCTTAAATACGGTTTTCAGAGTAGCATTGCGGGTTAATCTACCAGCATTTATTTTGAATATTTTTGGAATGGCGTTGAAATTTAATTTGTCAGCACTATTTTATGTTTTATTTTGGGCAGGCATTGACGAATCAAATGGCAGCACTATCTTTTACTTTGTTTTTTCTGTAAAAGATAGTAACTTTAGGCGATATTTCTGAACAATTGGACATGAATTTTTGAAAACCAAAAAATATTTTTGTTGGAAACTAACCCATTAACAAAAACCACTTTTATATTTTACATAGTGTTGTAGGGAAAACCAACAACCCCCCATTTTTGAATTGTTTTAATTCAATAATGGGGACACTTTTTATTAATTTTTGGCTCAGCACCTTTTATGATTTTCATTAAGTTAATTGTCCTAAAATTTTACGATTTTTATTATTTTTATCATATTTCTATTTTGATTATTTCATTGAATCCAATTTTTCACAAGCTTTCCAACGATACGTGTTTTTCTCCTTTTGGTCAACTGGTTTGTAAATGGCACTTCTTTGAAGTTTGATGATATTTGTGTCACCTGGGTTAAAAAATGTAAATAAATGTATAATATTTTTATTTTAGCAATTAAATTAATCTTCATGGTAAATTTTAATTTTTAGTTAATTTTTACTAATTTTTATTTTTCACTAATGGTCCTACAAAATGACTCAGCTAAATTGTACAATAGACGAAAACACATTTCGGAATCTTGGTAATTTACTCCAATTTGTCATTTTAAAACAAATTGCCAAAACCAATGATATTGCGATTGCGATATATCGCAAATCACATATCACAAATATTTTATATTATGCGCTTATTTTAAAACTCCAAACTCTGATTTGCAATTAATTTTTATACGACGAGTTAAAATTTTAACATAAGGCCTCTCCACCTTATAACTTCCAACTCACTCGCCTTACATCACCCTCACGCCGCTTCCCTTATCCCTCCATGCCTTCCACCTCATCTCTTACAACTCACTCACCCTCCATCCTTTACCACTTCATACCTTCCACTCTACTCCATACTCTCCTCTCCACTCCACTCCTCTCCCTCACGTGGTGTGCATTATGTCATATATAATTTGTAATAACTATAATATCTATTATATTATATAATATTATAATTAATATTATATTTTTATTATAATTTAAATTATAATATTAATATAATATTTTAATATTTTAATTAATCAATAAATCAATTTTTAAATTAGTTTAATTCTATTTACGATTAATTTTTTCTTAATTAATATTAAAAATATAATTACAATCAATTAGTATTAATTAGTTAAACATTATGATCTAATTTAGAATTATAATTTAATTTAAAATTGCTAATTTTTAGTTCAACCAACAAAAATTTCAGAATTATGTCCATTTTAATATACCAAATTTGGAAGCTCATATATTGAGTTTTACTTGGCCAAATGAAGCCCAGGATGGCTCATTGGATAGATAAAATCATGGAGAATATTTCTGAAGTGGTTTCATTTCCGTATTTGATCATTTATTGGGTCTAAAATTTAGCAGAAGATCAAGCTCCGAATTTTTAAAACAAAATCAATTTTTTGAGTTTTATTTTCTGCATTTTAATTTTCCCACAACTTCTTCTGAGTGCAGATCCATTATTCAATGATATCCTTGACCAATTGGATCATCACAGGCATCAATAGAAAGCTTAGATTTCCTTGTCAATTATTTATTTAATTTAGTTTTGAATGGATTTATTTTAATTCCAAATTTGGCATTTTTATTTTATTTTTGTGTTTTACTTTTGTTTTTTATTTGTTTTTACAGGAAAATAATTAAAGAGATGAGAAAAAGAAGATATCAATCAATTAAAATGCTTCAAAAATTGAAGAATATGATTTTGAGCCAATATAAATTGATTGAGAAGAACCACTCTTCAAACTTTCTATTGAAGAATCATTTTGTAAATATTATAAATAGCATATTATAGAATGTAATAGGGGCTCCTCTTCTCTGCAATTCAGGAATTCTTGAAGGCACTATTGTATAGAGGATTTAGAGTTGTAGGGTAGATGGGAGAAAACTCATATCTGAGGATTATTGAGGCTTTTTCCTTTGCATTCTGAATCATGTATGAGGGCTAGAGTTTGCATTATTGTAGCTCTAGTTTTAGCACCAAAATTTCAAGCAGTGTAAAGGACTATTGGAGACCAGAGTCAGAGAAACGGTTTGAATAAATTGGTATCTATAATACTATTGTTTTAAATACTGGTTTCATTTTATGATAGAAGAAATATGTCATTTTATTCATATTTGTGCACTATTATCGATATGAGTAATTTGTCTCAATTATATGTTATTATTTATTTCTGTTCTTATGAGTTGAATTATGATTTCTGAGTAATTATTTACTCAAAAATATGTCTTTTAATATTGATTTAACAATAAATATCATTTTTGTGAACTACTTCCTAAATTTTGTTTGGTTGATTATCTTAGTTAAGAGATCTCTAAATATAATGTGTTTTGGTATTCATAATGTCAGTTAATTGAACTATTTAATAGCTTGATATTCATTATAAAGAAAACAAATTTAAATCTCAATCATTTAAATATCTTGCTCTCGGTTGGGTTAGATCTATATCTTCTTAATTGAAATAGGATTAAGATAAATTTCCTTTGCTTGCATTTTAGAACAATTTTGCATTTTAGATTTAATTCTACATTACTAGAAGTCATCTTCCCAGAGAGGTAGACTTTAGTTGTGGTTTGGCTGAGCCCCAAATTAGCTTAAGGATCACTCTCTTGCCTAATCAGCAAGAGAAATGATCTGATGTGTCTTTCTTATTAGTAGACAAAAGTTATATTTTAAGCCATTGGAAATTGAGAGAAGGTAACTAGACCTAGTTAAACCAGTCAGAACCACCATTCCAAAAGGAAAAGGAACTGCTTTAAATTTTGGACCGGGTGGTCATCCTCCATATTGTTGCAGCGAATTTCAAGGTTTCAACATTTTGGCGCTATAATGAGGGATTTAAACTTGTTTTCTAATGGAGTCTTTGTATTCTAACATTTCATTTTTATCACAATGGCTTCTCTTAAACTTCCAATTTGGAGTTGTATTTCTGGATGTGCATCTTCCAATACTCCACCGGAAATAGTAAGATACTTGTCTCAGGTAAAGTTTAATGGTAAGAGGAATACTTCTGCATTTAATCACGCTTTAAAATTCATTCAAAAATTTTCAAATTCTACTTTTCATGATATTGATGAAGGTATTTTATGCAGGATTTTTACCCTTATATTCTTGGCAAAAGCCAAAAGCTGGTGTCAATCACTTCCAGTTGCCTCAATTCACAGTTGGGATCAATTTATTACAATTTTCCTTTGTAAATTTGATGGCTATGACTACAAGCAAGTATATAATGAAATTGAAAATCTACTAAGGTTTGAAAGTGATTCTTTAATTAATTTTATCCTTAGATTTCATTTAAAGTGTTTAAAATTAAAAATTGAAGAAACCTTCAAAAGATGAATTATTAGATTTGTTTGAACATATTTGTTCTCTTCCTCCCATTCGTAATCCATGTGAAATTATTTCAAGCTTTGATCAATCTCCTTCCAATTTCATTAGCATAATTGAGAATTCCAATATGGAGGTGCAAAGAAATGATAATGAATTGCTATCTATTTTGTATAATGATCAAGGTGCACCTTCACATGTTAATGAATCTCAATCACAAAGCTTGGAAACTCTCACTATTCAACCACAAGAAAATATTAGCAACAATCTTGAAGAAGATATTGCTTTGAGTATGCATTAGAATCAGAAAATGAGAGCATAATCCAGCAAGTACACGCAGTGATTAAAATTTCCAATAATACGCAATATACTGTATATATTTCTGAATTATTTTATGTTAAGCAAATTCCAACTTCAAGACAGCAAAGCGAAATTCTTCAAGAAAGCAAAAGTAGCCAAGTAAATGACCTTAAATCTGAAATGTGCAATAAAGAAAATACACAAGAGTTCTCAAATAAAGACATTTTCAAATGCATTGTTTTGGATTCATATCTCTCCCTTTATCTTGATATTTTTTCTAATAGAAATTTATCATCTCATCACTCTAAATATATTTCAGAAAATAGAGAGGCTGATCTAAATGAATTGTCAATTATTTTTTATCAAGATAGAGAATTAATTAGCAGTAATTCTTATGGCATTAATGAACATGAGCTCAATATTCCTTCTTGATTTGATACATTGAATGATATCGAAGGGAATTCTAATGAATGTCTTGAGGTCATTTATGATATCTACTTTGACATTGAGGATACTGATTTGTCTTATTTACAATTGAATCCTCGTGATCAAATTCTAATCACATGTGAAAATGAAAAACTATTTAATTCAGAAAAAATTTCAAATATTTCTCATTTTAAAACAATTAATCATAATCATGATTTCAGCACTCAAGAAAGCATTCCAATCTATGATTTATATGACGATCAAGCTCGCATTCCCATTCAGAGTCATAGCCCTCTCTCTAATTCACAAGTGGGTATCAACAATCATTCTAATTGCATTATTCTTCCCAATTCTTGTGAAGAGAAAATTGCTTTAAGTCAGTCTCAATTGTATTGTAATAATAATTGTAACACTAGTGTAAACTATGATTCAATTTTATTATTATTCCGTCATTTATTTTTAACTTCATATTTATTTTCTGTTTTTAGTCTTAGTTTTTTAGATACTTTGTGCTGGCATATTGAGCAGCTCAATTTTGAACACTCGATTGATGCATTATCTCAATGGAAAAATGTTTAAACTTTCAATTTCAATTGATGTTCATTCCTTATCAATTACTTCTTACTTCTCAAAAGCAGTGCCAACAAGAGAGTGTATTTTCACAATATGATCAGCAATATAATTCAATTAATAATATTTTGTTGGATCTATCGGACTTCCATTTTTTTTTTATTGATCCATTTGAAATAAATTTGGAAATTTTTCCTTCATGGAAGATTGTTAATAATTTAACCATCGAACATAACACTAACAAAATCATGCAGGCCATTGTATCTAAAATTTCTTATCCACAATCTGGCCTATCATCTTCTCTTTTAAATATTTCCCAATCATTAGTGGAAATCCATCCATATTTCTATGATCCAATTGAAATTCAGCTGCAAAGAATATTTCAAAAGAAGGTAATTATAAATAAGTTGCTTTCTGTGAATATATTAGCAATAAATGTGCATTCTCCTTTCAAATTTTGTTTCTTTAGCTTAATTATATTTGTATTTTTGTTACTAATATTTGACATCTACATACATGTAGAAATTAAAATGCTTACATGGTTACATTGGAAGTATGACTATACCTATTCATGTTTCTTTCATTAAGTTAGAAATAAGAATATATTAATTTTCTCTTCTGTTTGCATTTATTTCATTATTTCAGATTTTTAATAAAGCAAGTAATGAATCTGATTTATTTTGGACATCCCATTTAAATTATAGAAAAGAATCTTAGAGCATGTTACAAGCTCTTTAATTATCAGATCATACATATTTTTCAAGCCTTCAATTGTCTTGTTTTTCAAAATTCATCACATTGATCATACATGAAGAAATTCCAAGAATTTTCTACAACTTGACAATTTTTTTATTCATAAGTAGTTCTGAAGAGCTCATTTTTTACCACTCTTGTCTTCCGATATAAATTTGAGGAGGATGCAATTTAAAAGAATTCATTACTTAGCATTTCAGATCAAATAAGTAGGTGATGTTGAACATATGCAAATTTTGAGAAAATTTGGGAGAACTTGAAGCTTCATGAGGTAAAAGTTATAGTCAATTTCTTCCAGGTATATGTTTACATGTTCACCACCATCTATTTTTTATTTTACTTTTCAAAATTTGTTTCTTATTTCTATTTTGTTGTGTTTGCAGGTCTTCATTGACTTGATTATGAAGACTTAAGATAAGCAAACAACCAGATCTTTTTAAATCTGTAACATGTTCAGGGAATTATTTATGATTTCGTTTAAAATTTGAGGGTTATTTAATTTTTCTTCTATTCATTGAAAACCTAATAAGTATTAATAAATTGTCATAGGAATCATATCAGATCATTATATTTCACAACTCACTTCATAAGAAAGTTCTGATAAAATTACTTTCCAATCATATATTCTGACAGTTAATTAAATTATTAAAGGGTTATTTATTTTAAAGAAAAGTTAAATCAGTCACTTTATTTTTTAATTGAATACAATAAGAAATCATCGGACCCATATACGGCATGCCATAATATTGCAATTTTCATATCGGAGGTTCTGAAATGAGCATACTCGAAATATCTCTAATCCCCCATTATGCCCATTCCCTTTGATCTCCAATGAACCTTTCCTTTGATATAGCATCATCGGTATCATAATATTTTGTATCGCAATATTTAATCGGATCATCTCTTACCATTTCCCGATAATAAACCTCCTATGCAAGTCTTCTAATATTCCTTCTCGCTCATCTTCCGATAAAGTGATTTCTTCAATATTGTGATGTCCACATAAGCCCGGACCCGATACGACATTTAAATAGTTCTGAAATATATCGTGTCCATTGATCAATCACAATTTTGATAGGGGCATATGTTTAAAGGTTCTGATGTCCCGGGTCCGATATAAAATTAATTCCATATAATTAAATTACCAGGTCATTTCTTCATCGCACATCGACGTATCAATGCCGTTATGTCTCGTACTCAAATCTTTCGATCGTCGATTTCTTATAAAGTCCAAAATCAGTCCCACCAATGAGCCATGTCATCTATCACATTTTTTTTATCGCTAGAATACTATCATCGTCTCATTTAATTCACTTCTATGATCTCTGATATGACTATTCTCCGATATCGCAATCACTCCATTGCGGTTTCCCACCACACATGCTCATATCACAACTTTTCCACTGCAACTACTATATTGCATCGTAAAAATCAAATGAAGTTTTTCCTTAAGAAATTTCGATGTGATAAACTCCAACATATGTCTCTATTCCATTTTTTTTAACTATTGTATAACATTCAATCGCATATTGGAAAAGGTGGAAGTCGCAGCTTTTAAAGTTATGCATGGCAAAGAAACTCGTAATGCGAAACATTCAGCAAGGCACTGACCTATAAGATGGTTAATTCATATTTTTAATTCTCTTTTATTTTTATTTTGCTCCCGAATTATCATATAAACATTCAAATCCCCTTGAAATGTTGTTAAATTATTTGGGATTTTGAATCAATTTCAATATTTTGGGGCTGATATAAATTCATAATGGAAGAAGTAAAAAGAACCTTCATCGCTGCAATTCATAAAGAAGCATATCTTCATCCTCATTTCTGATGGATTCAGTTTATTTCCGATTCCTTGAACATTAAGCATTGATTTCTTTTAGTTTACTACTTCCTTTAGTTTAGATGCAATAAATAATGATTTTGGGTCAATAAGATTTCAATCGATTCATCTTATTCATGTTTTCAATCCTAATTAAAAGGAAGAAGTTAACTTGTATTGGAGAAAATGATACTTTTCAAGTAAGATTAAATGTAATTCTCCAATGGTAAGTTTTATAAGCCCACTTTCATTTATTTTCATTTCTTTACTTTTTGTTTTAGTTTAGTTTTTTCTGATCTTGGACTCAGTTTATGTAGGTCTTCATAAACCTTTCGCACCTCTACTAGATCATTTTTCAAAGTTCAATTTATTTTATTTTTTGAGATTCTTGAAAGAAATAGTAATGATCCTCATCAAATCAGCTAAATTGGGGAGTTTCTCGACCTCTAGTCTGTTTATTTAAGCATCGTTTTTATTTAAAAATAGTTAAGATGACTTTATGCAGGTTTTGTCTTGAAGAAGAAAAATTTGCAACAGACAAAGTTTTCTCATTCAGCATATTATCTATCATCACTGCTATTCACCTTCTACATTTTGAGAGCCTCATTTCTTATAACTCAGCATAGGAATGAACGTACATATGCTTATTTTATTTTATAATACTTTGCTAAAAAAATTATATAAGCGGTCTTGTTGGAGTTTATATTTTAAATTTTGCTTTTTTTGTT
Source organism: Pinus albicaulis (assembly GCA_034641835.2). NCBI lineage: Eukaryota > Viridiplantae > Streptophyta > Pinopsida > Pinales > Pinaceae > Pinus > Pinus albicaulis. The sequence goes on from CM076581.1 coordinate 246,441,893, forward strand.
TTAGTTTTTTTTTTTTCTCCATTTTTATTTTTTCATTCGTTGATTTATTTTCTTACTTTAGGCTAGAAATCTTTTTCCTTTGCTTTCGGTTTTGATTTGATTATGGTGACTTTGCCATGATTTATGTGAAAGGCCTTTTTCTTACCTTACATTTGTTGACAGAAGTATTTTACTCTATCCATTTAAGTGAATTTCATTTATCATTAAAGACAAATCTTTATGGAACCATAAAACCATCTCGCTTTAAATATTTTTCATGGAGGAACACACATCCTTTCTAAGTGATTGAGTTTAATTTTTCAAGGAAAGAACTAATTTGAGTTTAATGCAATGAATCCCTTCCTCCCCTCCACATAAAAGCCTCTGATTGATAGTTCTAGGGAAAGAATTTGGAGTAAACATTATGAAAGTATTATGTACATTAAACATAAATCTCTATTTCCACCCCACCTCTTTCACTCAAATACATCATAAACTAAAAGCTTGAAAATGTGTTTATCAAAAGAGTGATCAAAAGAGGAAGCATGGGAAATACAAGTAAACACGTTGGGGCTATGGACGCTCGCTAGCAGCGGGACTAAGCTTGTATGGCATAAAAGACATCTTCGTCAGGATACTGTTTAGGCTCACTGGCAATGAAGCGATGTTAGAGACAATCATAAAATGGATATATACTTTATCGAAAACTCATATATATGTCTTCTTCTATTTTTTATATGAGGTAGTTTTAAAACATATTTTTCCCAAATTTGGATTTATCACTTTTACTCGAGCATGTTTTAAGTACTTATCTTTAAAAACTCATATTTCTTAATATATTTATGTGGAACCTATGAAAATGTTTTACTGTTAGATTATTTCGTGATTTCCATTATTTTTAACCTTTGCGTAAATTTAAGTTCATTATCTTTAATTAGAGCTATCTGGTCCTTGTCCCATGTGTTGCCATTGTTGTAGGGAAACCCCAACAACCCCCCATTTTTGAATTATTATACTTCAATAATAGGGACCATTTTTATTAATTTTTGGCTAAGCACCTTTTATGATTTTCATTAAGTTAATTGTTCTAAAATTTTGATTTTTTTATTTTTATCGGATTTCTATTTTGATTGTTTCATTGAATCAGATTTTTCAAAAGCTTTTCAACAAAACCTATTTTGCTCCATTTGGTCAACTGGTTTGTAAATGGCACTCCTTTAAAGTTTGATGATATTTGTGTCATTTGGATTAAAAAATGTAAATAAATGTATAATATTTTTATTTTCGCAATTAAAATAGTCTTCATTATAAATATTAATTTTTAGTTATTTTTTACTAATTTTTATTTTTCACTAACGATCCTACAAAATGACCTAGCTAAATTGTACAATAAACGAAAACACATTTCGGGATCTTGGTAATTTACTCCAACTTGTCATTTTAAAACAAATTGCCAAACCAAAAAACACAAAATTTCAAAATGGCTAAACTCCAATTTGTAGGATGGTTAATCCCATGTGGGCCCCACTTCACAACACATCCTCTCTTCAAAAAATCCCCAAATTAAAAAACCCGATTTAAAAAATTCCAAAATAAAAATCCAATGCGATATATCACAAATCGCATATCACAAATATTTTATATTATGCACTTGTTTTAAAACTCCGAACTCCAATTTGCAATTAGTTTTTATGCGGCAGGTTAAAATTTTAACATAAGGTCTCTCCACCTTATAACTCCCAACTCACTCGCCTTACCTCACCCTTACGTTACGTCCCTTATCCTTCCATGCCTTCCACCTTATCCCTCCACCTCATCTCTTACACCTCACTCACCCACCATCCCTTATCACTTCATACCTTCCACTCCACTCCATACTCTCCACTCCACTCCTCTCTCTCCATCACGTGTGCATTATGTCATATATATTTTGAATTAATAGTTATAATATATATTATATTATATTATATTATAATTAATATTATATTTTAATTATAATTTTAATATAATTTAAATTATAATATTAGTATAATATTTTAAGATTTTAATTAATCAATAAATCAATTTTTAAATTAGTTTAATTTGGTTTACGATTAATTTCTTCTTAATTAAGATTAATAATATAATTAGTATTAATTAGTTAAACATTATAATCTAATTTAGAATTAGAATTTAATTTAAAATCGTTGATTTTTAGCCCAAGCAACAGAAATTCCAGAATTCTGTCCATTTTAATATACCAACTTTGGAAGCTCATAAATTGAGTTTTATTTGGCCAAATGACGCCCAAGATGACTCATTGAATAGATAAAATCATGGAAAATATTTCTAAAGTGATTTCATTTCCAGATTTGACCATTTATTGGGTCTAAAATTCAACAAAATATCAAGCTACGAATTTTTAAAACAAAATAAATTTTCTGAGTTTTATTTTATGCATTTTAATTTGCCCAAAAATTCTTCTGAGTGCAGATCCATTCATCAATGATATCCTTGACCAATTATATCATCAAAGGCATCAATAGAAATCTTAGATTTCCTTTTCAATTATTTATTTAATTAAGTTTTGAATGGATTTATTTTAATTCCAGATTTGGCATTTTGATTTTATTTTTGCATTTTAATTTTGTTTTTTATTTGTTTTTACAGGAAAACAGTTGAAGAGATGAGAAAAATAATATATCAATCAATGAAAATGCTCCAGAAATTGAAGAATATGATTTTGAGCCAATAGAAATTGATTGAGCAGAATCACCCTTCAACAAACTTTCTATTGAAGAATCTTTTTGTAAATATTATAAATAGCAGATTATAGAATGTAATAGGGGCTCCTCTTCTCTACAATTCAAGAATTATTGAAGGCACTGGTGAGCCCTGGTATTGCACCAAAAGTGCTGCCACTCCCAGGGGCTTCCCTACTTTACTTTATCAACCCGAGGTTCGTACAAACTTGGAGGTGACTGTGCTATATACACAGCAGATGCATTCGACTCATGTCATCCTCTTCCGCTCTACGAAAGAGTGCTACTTCTAGGGGTTCTCAGTGAAGTCTGTCACACTTCAATGAAACTAAAATAAATTGGAGAAAGGAAACGAAATTAAATTGTTGAAAAGAAATGGCAGAAAGAAAACTAATTTAAATTGTAGAAAGGAAACTAATTTAACTTGCTGAAAATAAATGGCAGAAAAGAAACTAATTTAAATCACACTTAACTTGGCCAATCGACTAAACACACCCTGCTATATCTATCATGATCCTATCTATTCAACTATTCATGAACTAATTCTAATTTGAAGAGGTGTTTCTTGCAGTTTGGAGAAGAAAGGGATAAAGGTGCTAATGGAGGGCTTAACACATGGGACAAGGCTTGGAGGCGGAAAGATGGGTTTAGACTTCATTAAAACTTATGAGATCACAAATATGATTTGGAGTGGGAGGCTCAAAATGTGCGATGGCGGAGTTATAATTGGCAGATAGAAATGCGATATGTGATGTGAGAAATCACAATTTACAATATCGCAAAGTTGGAGTAGAAGCAGCAGTGCAATCAGGAGGAAAGTGCGAAGTGCAAGATGCAATACAGCCAAAACTGTGAAATGGGACAGGATAAAGACTGTGAAATGCGACAGGTGACGTAGCGGTAGGACTAGTGGTGGAGTGCGATGAAAATATCGCAATCGGCGTTAGGAGCAATAACTACTAATGGGAACCGCATGAAAATGCGATTTGTGATTGCAGTAATTCTTAAAGGAGAAAGGGAAAAGTTTGCGAAGTGCAATGGGTGACGTGGCGGTAGGACAGGTGGCGGAGTGCGATGTCAATATCGCAATCGGTGGCGGGAGTAGTAAGTATTAACAGGAACCACATGAAACATGCGATTTGTGATTTGCGATGTGGCAAAATATGGAGAATTACCACAATCGAAATTTGGAGCGGTAAGTGTTAACGAAACCAATAGAAAATGCGATTTACGACTTGCGATGGGGATAAAAACTATGGAATGTGATTTGCAATAGGGATGATGTGGCAGAGTATAGAAATAATATCGCAATCGGTGGACAAGAGTGGTAAGTATTACGAGAACAGAATGAGAAATGTGATTTGCGATGAGCGAAGTACGGTAGCGGGAGATTTGAGGAAGAAAGGGCGAAGGTCAAACTTTCATGGTTTTGAAGTGGTTTGTGAATAAAAAGGGCGCAAAAGCTAATAAAAAGAGAAAGGAGGGGAAGGAAGGGATAACAACAGTTTGCAGGTCATGAATACAGAGATGGAAATGAAGCGAGAAGGCACCAATGAACTTCTCCGTGGCTACCTGCGCCTGCAATTAAACTATTGATTTATGCAAGAAAGATGGACAGTGCATGCTAAAGACAAAAAAAAAATTCTAGCCTAGTCCTAGAAACAGAGAATCATAACCCAGAAAGAATTTTTTGGTCTACGGGAAGGTCTACCCTCCTCAAGCTCTATCGACAGGGATGAGAGGGGAAGGTTGCCTCACAGTTTTATTTAGTTCATCAACTATTCTACAGTGCAAATAAGAATATTAAATCTACAGCAGCAAACTATAACTGCAATGAAAATATCAGAAATAAAACTAGCTTAATGACAGAAATAAAAGAATAAAAACAGCAGAGAAGCTGAGGGACATGGGTTGGGCCCTAACCCACGAGCCCAGCTCTCTTGAATTAAATTAGTAAAATGGATTCAATCTACTCATTTCAGGAAGATAATAGCCTCATTACATTTCTAAAAAAATTTAATTACTGAGTACAATAATCAAAAGATCAATATCCTGCAACAAAGCTCCCAATAGAATCGAATCCTTCCTAGCTCTAGCTCTACTCTATTTATTCTACATGGAAACTACCAACAGCTCCCTAGAAAATAGTGATTGATTCCACTTTGACTCCAGGTAAACCATAGATTGAGTGTACTTTGGTATTTTAGTTGCTTGGCTACCTTTGATAGTTAAGGAGGGTGGACAACCCCCTTGAATCTCTCCAAGATTTCTCAATAATTTCCTGATATTGTGCTCATTTATTTTTCAATCTTGATCTTCCAGTGGCAGAGAGAAAGTGCCTAAATTATCTCCTTCTCCAAATCTACATAATCTGTCAAATATTCTCACAATATTCTACAAAATTAACCAATATTAGGCACAAATATGCAATTACCTTTAAACCTTCCTAAGAAAATATTAAAGCATAAGAAAACATTATTAAGTGCAGAAGGAGAGATTTAATATATCTTTCTATGTGCATAAGAAAGGTAGATGGGCCTAAGAAAGGTTAGATGGGCCTTAATTTTGTCTAATTTAGAGGCCCATCATCACCCCCCTACTGAAACTATTGCTCATCCTCTAAGCAACCTATTCATCCTCCCTGCCTTATGGTTCTTCCTGCATGCTGGTTTATTTCATTTTTTGTTTATTGGCCCATGCGCTGCTTCTCCTGCTAATATTCTTGTTATTCTTCTTGCATTTCTTCTCGTAGGTGCTTCATGGAGGTCCTCATATGCCTTAAGCAAATCTGTTTTGCATGCCAAGAGGTGGTGGATCCACCTTTTTTTTTTAATTGCATGCAGAATAAACTCGTAGTTCTTTTTTATGTGAACTGAGTTCACCCTTGGTTCCCCCTGGCACTCCTTGTATTCCATTACAATGAACTGCTTACTACCCACTTTCTCAAGTCCTTTTACTTATGTCTTGCTCCTCTTCTTGGTGGAAAAAGTGAGGCTAGTTGCTAGATAAGGCTGAGGTTTCTCTACTATTGATTTTGGATATATAAAAAAAAACTTTCCTTCTCACACTTTTTAATGTTTTATTAAGCTAAAATATATTCGAAGAAAGGATTAAATGATTGCATACCTGAGCCTTGCCATTGATTTGTTTTTGCAGGTGATATTGAATCTGCTGATATGGCTGTTGAAGCTATCTTTGGTGGTTCTGAAGCTACATGTGATAATCTGCTTGAGGTCATTTTGGAGCTTTTGAGCACAGGAGGAGGAATTCCGAGTTTGACTACGTTTGACAAGGGTGTTGACCAAATTTTCTTTTTGTTCCAACTTGTTGTTTTTATACTTGCAAAGGTTGGAGAGCACCTACATTCATTAGAGAGAGATACATGGAGAACTGCAATTTTTTTATTTATTTTTTTGAAAGGCTTACTCGTTGCCTGAATGAGGTTTTCCACTAGTAGGTCTGCCTAGGTGCCTCAAAGGAGGTTTTCACCTAGAATATTTTATTTTATTTTTACTTTTTTCAACCAAATGATTGCCTCATGGAGGTTTTCAATCAGTGGGTCAATCTTATATGCCTCAAAAGAGGTTTTCACCTGAGATTTTATTCTTCTTCCCTTTTTTTCCTTCTTTTTTCCTTTTCACTTTCCTACTGTAATTGAAAAAACAAAACCTTTTTCAAGTATAGAAATACTTCCAATGGAGCCATGTACACATCAAGATGACATATAAAATTAAGTGCACACTTGGAATACATGCTCTTACATGTACCTGAATATAAGAAATTAATTTCTTTGACTGGGAATGTATCAAGTATTGTTGGAGAAGAGTGTGTTGTTGCAACTTAATGACTATTTGGAACCATATATCAATATAGTTGTGATGCCCCCGGTCCACTTGCTAAGTTGGATCACCTTGGATTTCCTCTTCCATTATGACTTTCAAATCTTCCTCTTTTTGCTAATTTTTCTCTTCAACACATGGAGGAAATGTTGGTAAACATGAGGAAACTTTCTCAACATCTGATTCTGATGTCGGCTATTCATCAAGTGCAGCGCTTGATCTTTTGATCTCCTCATTTGGATCTTCTTATTCTTGATGTTTTCCTTCGATGACATTAATAAAATCTCTTCTTTGCAATACCTTTCTTGAACTAATATGAATACCATCTAGATCAAGAGGATAAGTTTGGAAGTGTTGTACCTCAGCATTGTAAGTGAGCTGAGATACTTCATCGTATGGGTTTGGAAATGGTGGTACAGGTAGTTGATTGGGGGCAGATATATGAGATGGATATGGTTTAGGTTATGGTTGTGGTGGAGGTGGATGGTAGGGATAGCATGGAGTTGGGTATGGAGGATATTGAGGATATTGTGGATTTTCCCAATAAGGTCCTTGCCAACCATGTTGCCACGATTGGTTTTGGGGTTGAGATGGTCGAGGTTGCCAAGGAGGGAGTGTGTCCCAATTAGTTTGAGATGGATGTGAATAAGCTTGAAATTATGACGTGGGTCCTTTCATCATATCAAGTTGACTAGGCCGTCAGGGTCTCCTTGGAGCTACATAACATAACTTTTTTAGTGATTTCCTTGCTCCATTGTCTTCCTAGTAAACATATTTAAACCTGGGGAATTATGGAAAAAATTTAGTAGCATATGATTCTGCATGGATAAAAAAAATATCAGCATCTTCTTTTTGCTCATTTTGCATTCTTAAAATTTCTACTTGTTCACTTAGGTTGCTAATAATTTCTGTTTTAAATTTTTCAAGAAAATTTCCAAGTTCATCTTGCCTTACCAATGTTGAGGTAGATTTACTTACTCTTTCCCTTCCTCTTGATATGTGCTTGCATGTTTCATAAATTTCTTCAAATGAAAATTGGTATACATCTCCTCCACTCATGAGATTAAGGAGACCCATCCACTCATCCCTAATTGTTCTAAGTAAGAGGGTTTTTAGTGTGTCAAATCTTAAATGATGCAAATTTTTCCTCTTAACATTAAACATGAAACTATCTATGAGATCCTCAAGACTCTCATCCTATTTTTGATTCATTCTAAAAATTTCTGCTTTAAGATCACGGTTTTTATATTTTCCTAGGAATATCTTTTACATATCATTCCATGATCTTATTGAATTAGTACCTAGACTCACGAACCATTTAAGAGATTTATCCTTCAATGTTGTAGGAAACAATCTCAGTTTTGAGTGTGTGAAAAGCAACCATAAGATCTACAAAGTATCTCAAATTCAAAGAGAAATGTTTTTCAATCCTCTGTCCTCATACCATGGAAGTTGGGAAGGAAATATGGAGTGATGTTATTCATATGTACACTGACGTCCATATCTTGAATGGGAAACCCAATAAGATCTTCTTCATTGTCATCATATCCATCCATATCTTCTACCTTCAAAAGTGTATGGTGATGTGGTTCTTACTACACCACGTGGTCAAGTGGGGGGGTTGGTATTGGAGAAGTATTTTTTAAATTTATGAGTATCCCTACTCCTATGAGGCATGAAAATCAGAATTTTTTTTTTCAATATTTCGGAAACAACATGAAAAAGGAAAGCAGAAAAGAATGCTAAAATAGAATCAAAGCATCTACTAGGCACCTCCCCGGAAACAATGCCAAAAATTGGTGAGCCCTGGTATTGCACCAAGAGTGCTGCAACTCCTAGGGGCTTTCCTACTTTAATTTATCAACCCAGGGTTCATACAAACTTGGAGGTGACAGTGCTATAAACATAGTAGATGTGTTCGACTCGTGTCATCCTCTTTCGCTCTACGAAAGGGTGCTACTTATAGGGTTTCTCAGTGAAGTCTGTCACACTTCAATGAAACTAAAATAAATTGCAGAAAGGAAATGGCAGAAAGGAAACTAAATTAAATTACTGAAAAGAAATGGCAGAAAGGAAACTAATTTAAATTACAGAAAGGAAATGACGGAAAGGAAACTAATTTAACTTGCTAAAAATAAATGGCAGAAAATAAACTAATTTAAATCACACTTAACTTGTCCAATCGGCTGAACACTCCCTGCTCTATCTATCATGCTCCTATCTATGCAGTTATTCATGACCTAATTCTAATTTGAAGAGATGTTGCTTGCAGTTTCGAGAAGAAAGGGGTAAAGGTGCTAATGGAGGGCTTAACACATGGGACAAGGCTTGGAGGCGGAAAGATGGGTTTAGACTTCATTAAACCTTATGAGCTCACAAATATTCTTTGGAGTGGTAGGCTCGAAATATGCGATGGCGAAGTTATAATTGGAGGATAGAAATGTGATATGTGATGTGCGAAATCGCAATTCGCAATATCGCAAAGCTAGAGGAGAAGCAGCAATGAAATCGGGAGGAAAGTGCAAAGTGTGAGATGCGATACGGCCAAAACTGCGAAATGCGATGGGATAAAGACTGTGAAATGAAAAATGCGACGGGATAAATATTGTGAAATGAGAAATGTGATAGGTGACGTGGCAGTAGGACCGGAGGCGGAGTGTGATGACAATATAACAATCGGCGTCGGGTGCGGTAAGTTGTTGGGTGTGGAGTCTGATTATCTTCTTTAATTTGTATCACAGCATTGGACCCCTATTCTTAACAAGGTGGTAATGGCGCTCGTAAGTGTACGCTGCCTAGGAGGTCTAGGGGGGGCGACTGCAAGTTTATGGAGCCCCCCCTTAGCGAGGGGTTTTTGGGGCAACGCCCCCGTAGCTAAAAACAAATATAAAATTGCCTTGTAAAAGTATATTAATTTCTAGTCAATCTGGGCCGTTCATTAGGCGGATGATCTGACGGTAGAAGTTATGTTTGATTTAGGGTTTTTTTCCCTAGAAGGAAACCCCTCATTTTGCATGAGGGTATTGTATTGCGGCTATGTATTGTATGTGTATTCTCAAAGCGAAAACTGATAGAGAGATTGTGAGAGAGAATAGAGAATATTACAACAGATCTATTGTAGGTTGTGTCTCTTCATTTTTTTGGATAATAAAAAGGAAGGACTAGTTGTTTGGGATGGACGTAGCCCAAACTGGGTGAACCACGTATATCTATGTCTCTCTGGTTTTACGTGTTTTGTGTGCTTGTGTTTTCTACATATTTTATGTGTTTCATTGCTCTGTAATATATAATTTTCTAGAAACTGGTATCGGAGCCAGAGGTCTATTTGGCTGATAAAGTCACAGGAAAGAAGGCTTTTTGTTTCGAGTGGGAGCAATGGAGGAAGATGGTAAGTTGAGGGTCAATAAATTTAATGGCCAAAAATTCCCGTTGTGGAAGATGCAGATGGAACATTATATGTATCAGAAATATTTGTACCTACCATTGAGCGGAAAAACAAAGAAGCCGACGACTATGACAGACGCAGAATGGGAGATTCTTGATAGAAAGGCACTTGGAACAGTACGGTTGTGCCTCGCGACGTCGGTAGCCTTCAATATTTCGAAGGAAACAACAACAGAGGGTTTGATTAACGCATTGGCGAAACTATATGAAAAACCCTCGGCCTCAAACAAGGTATTTCTTATGAAACATTTCTTTAATATGAAGATGTCAGAAGGTGGATCTATTGTAGACCATTTAAATGATTTTAACACAGTTACCAGTCAGTTAAGTTCTGTAGGGGCAAAATTTGATGATGAAGTTAGGGCTATGTCATTTTTGTGCTCATTTCCAGAAAGTTGGAATGGCTTAGTTATGTCCATTAGTAACTTTGTCTCTGGATCTAGTACTTTAAAGCTTGATGATGTTTTCAGTGCTATCCTTAGCGAGGAAATGCGATGGAAAAGATTCGGTGAGACATCAGGTAATGCTTTGAGTGCAGAGTCCCGAGGAAGAAAAATGGAAAAAGGAAAGAGCTTGGGATATCGCAGTAAATCAAGGAAAGGCATATCCAAGTCCAGATCGGGGATAGTGTATTGGAAATGTGGAAAGAAAGGACACCTAAAGAAAGACTATAGATATCAGAAGGGAAAATAAGGAGACGCAGAGTAAGAAAAAAATCGTGAAGAAAAATGTGACAGGTGATGTGTTACAAGATGCTTTGATTCTTTCTTTCGAAAATGTTACTGATTCCTGGGTAGTAGATCCAGGGGCCTCATTCTATGCCACACCTAATAAGAAATATTTTCATTACTATGTTCAAGGAGATTTTGGACAAGTCCGTTTGGGTGATGATAAACCCTGTAAAATTGTTGGAAAGAGTAAGGTTCTTGTAAAATAGCAGAATGGAAACCAATGGTTATTAAAGGAGGTAAGGCATGTTCCAGATCTGAAAAAAAAAAAATCTGATTTCAATAGGGAAGTTAGGCAGTGAAGGTTGTGTGACAACTTTCACAGATAAAACTTGGAAGGTCACCAAAGGAGCCCCGGTAATATCAAAAGGAAAAAAGGTTGGTACATTGTATTTATGCAATGGTATTTCTAACTTTGTCAATGATTTAACTTCCAAAGGAGCAGATGCATCATTATGGCATCATAGGCTCAGACACATGAGTGAGAAGGGGATGAAGATTCTTCACTCAAGAAATTTTTTGTTGGGTTTGAAGAATATTGATTTGTATTTCTATGAGAATTTCATTTATGGAAAACAGCAGAGAGTCAGATTTCTCAAAGTTGGGAAAGAAAAGAAGAGCGAAAAATTAGATCTTGTGCATACAAATGTATGGGGACCTGCTCAGGTATCATCTCTCAGTGGCTCTCATTATTATGTTACCTTGATGATGATGCAACTAGGAAAAATTGGATTTATTATATTCATAATAAATCTGATGTATTTGATAATTTCAAGAAATGGAAAGCTTTGGTTGAGATTAAGACAAGAAAGTGGTTGAGATTGAGACAAGAAATAAGTTGAAGTGTCTCAGATCAGACAATGGAGGTGAATATTGCAGCAAAGAGTTTGATAGGTACTTTTCAGAGCATGGAATTCTCAGAGAGAAGAAAGTTCCAAGAACACCACAGGAAAATGGTGTGTCAGAAAGGATGAGCAGAACAATCATGGAGCGTGTAAGGTGCATGAGATTGCATGTAGGATTGCCTTTATGATTTTGGGCAGATGTTGTAGATATTTTTTTTTATATAATAAACAGAGGGCCTTCAAGTTCCTTGGATGGCGGTATTCCAGAGGAGGCATGGACATGTAAAAATGTAAACTACTCTTTTTTAAAGCCTTTTGGTTGTGAGGCCTTTGTCCATATTAATAAAGAAAATAGAACAAAGCTTGAGGCAAAATCAAAGAAATGTACCTTTATTGGATATGGTACTAATGATTTTGGTTATCACTTATATGATTATGAAAATTACAAAATAAGTAGGAGCAGAGATATAATATTCAATGAAAAGGTCTTGTACAAGAATCAGTTGCAGGAAAAGAAAACAAAGAATACACAACTCTTGATGAGATCACATAAAAAGTAAAGGTGCCTGAAAATAATAATAATCAACAGCCACAAAAACAGCAACAGGCACCTCAAACACCTAAAAGTGGTGCCAGAAGATCTACCAGGATAAGTAGACCCCCTGAACGATACTCTCCTTCATTATATTATTTATTGTTGACTTATTGTGGTGAACCTGAATGTTATGAAGAAGCAATGCAGGTTGAAACCAAGAAGAAGTGGGAGCTAGCCATGAAAGAAGAGATGGACTCCTTAATATATAACCAGACTTGGGACTTAGTCAGGTTTCCTGCAGGTAAAACAACATTGCAGAATAAAGGGGTTTATAGACTTAAGGAAGAAGATGGAGGAAACTAGAGGTACAAATCTAGACTTATGGTAAAGGGGTTTGCACAGAAGAAAGGTATTGATTTTGATGAAATATTTTCTCCTATTGTTAAGATTACTTCAATAAGAACTATTTTAAGTCTTGTTGCAGCGGAAGATTTACATCTTGAATAGTTAGATGTAAATACATCATTTCTCCATGGAGATTTGGAGGAAGAGATCTATATGCAAAAACCAGAAGGATATGAGGTCAAAGGGAAAGAAAAATCAGTGTGCAAGTTAAAGAAGAACTTGTATGGCTTAAAATAGACTCCAAGGCAGTGGTATCTAAAATTTGATAGGTTTATGTCTGAACAAGGTTATACTAGATGTCACTCTGATCATTGTGTTTATCTAAAAAAGAAAAATGTTGGCAGCTATATTATATTTTTATTGTATGTAGATGACATGCTTGTTGCAAGGTCTAACATGCAGGAAATAAATGTGCTCAAAAGAAAATTGGAAAATTCATTTGCAATGAAGGATTTTGGAGCTACAAAACAAATCCTTGGTATGAGAATAACTAGAGACAGGAAAAATCGCAAATTAACATTATCCCAGAACGAGTACATACAAAAGGTGTTGAAAAGATTTAATATGCAGAACGAAAAACCATTTAGTACACCTTTTGCTAGCCATTTCAAACTTAGTAAGGAGATGTGCCCCAAGACCCAAGAAGAAATGGATTATATGTCTAAATTTCCATATGCATTAGCAGTTGGAAGCTTAATGTATGCAATGGTCTACACAAGGCCTAATATTGCACATGAAGTGGGAGTTGTAAGCAGGTACATAAACAATCTAGGAAAATAACATTGGATGGTAGTGAAATGGATTCTCAGATATTTGAGAGTTACCACAAATCAAGAATTATGCTTTGGTGGTTCAAACATTGCTCTACAGGGATATGTTGATGCATATATGGTAGGTGAAAAAGATAACAGGAGGAGAACTATAGGGTATGTATTTACTGTAGGTGGAACAGCTGTCAGTTGGGCTTCAAAAATCCAAATTGTTGTTGTACTTTCAACAACGAAAGCAGAGTATGTTGTTGCTATAAATGCTAGTAAAGAAATTATTTGGTTACAAAGTTTTATGGATGAATTGGGTAAGAATCATGATATGGGAAATTTATACAGTGATAGACAAAGTTCCATTCATCTTGAAAAGAACTCAACATTTCATTCTAGGACTAAACACATACAGCTCAAGTACCATTTCATATGGTCAGTGTTGGAAGATGGATAGTTGAAGCTAGAAAAGATACACACTAGCTAGAATCCTGCAGATATGCTAAAAAAAGTTGTAACCAGGGAGAAACTGAGATTATGCTCAGTTTCAATTGGTCTTCAAGTATGATGATGAAGATGAGAAACAGCCAGGTCCAAAGTGGAGTAATTGTCCAGCAAATGAAGCAGCGGTGGAGTTGCTACAATCAGTCTCCAAGTGGGAGATTGTTGGGTGTGGAGCCTGATTATATTCTTTATTTTGTATCAAAACATTGAACCCCTGTTCTTAATGGGGCAGAAACATCGCCCATAGTTGTATGCTGCCTGGGGGGTCCAGGGGGGGTGCCTTGTAAAAGTATAGTAATTTCTAGTCAATCTGGGTCGTTCATTAGGTGGATGATCTGACAGTAGAAGTTATGTTTGATTTAGGGTTTTTTTCCCTAGAAGGCAACCCCTCGTTTTGTATGAGGGTATTGTATTGTGGCTATGTATTGTATGTGTATTCTCAAAGCGAGAAACTGATAGAGAGACTGTGAGAGAGAACAGAGGATGTTACATTAGGTTTGTTGTAGGTTTTGTCTCTTCATTTTGCTGGATAATAAAGAGGAAAGGCTGGCTGTTCGGGGTGGATGTATCCCAAACTGGGTGAACCATGTATATATGTGTCTCTCTGGTTTTATGTGTTTTGTGTGCTTGTTTTTTCTGGATATTTTATGTGTTGCATTGCTCTGTATTATATAATTTTCTAACAATAAGTATTAATGGGAACTGCACAAAAATTTGATTTGTGATTGCGGTAAGTCTTAAAGGAAAAAGGGAAAAGTTTGCGAAGTGAGATGGTTGACATGGTGGTAGGGCCGGTGGCAGAGTCTGATGCCAATATCTCAATCAACTTCGGGAGCAGCAAGTATTAACGGGAAACACATGAAACATGTGATTTGCGATTTGCGATGTGGTGGAGAACAGATAATTACCCCAATCAGCCTTTGGAGCAGTAAGTGTTAATGAAAACCAATAGAAAATGAAATTTATGATTTGTGATGGGGATAAAAACTACAAAATGTGAATTGCGATAGGGATGACATGGCAAAGTACGCAAAGAATATCGCAATCCGCGGATAGGATCGGTAAGTATTACAGGAACCAAATGAGAAATGTGATTTGCTATGAGCGAAGTACTGTAGTGGGAGATTCGAGGAAGAAAGGGAAAAGGTCAAAATTTTAGAATTTTGAATTGTTTTGTGAATAAAAAGGCCACGACAGCTGATAAGAAGATAAAGGAGGGGAATGGAGGCATAACAACAGTGTTCAGGCCATGACGACAGAGATGGAAAATGAAGCAGGAAGGCATCAATGAACTTCTCCGTGGCTACCTACACCTGCAATAAAAATGTCGATTTATGCAAGAAATATGGACAGTGCATGCTAAAGACAAAAAAATAATTCTAGCCTAGTCCTAGAAACAGAGAATCATAACCCAGAAAGCATTTTTTGGTCTGTGGGAAGGTCTACCCTCCTCAAGCTCTATCGACAGAGATGAGAGGGGAATGTTGCCTCACAGTTTTATGGAGATCATAAACTATTCTACAATGCACATAAGAAAATTAAATATATAGCATAAAACTATAACAGCAATGAAAATATTAGTAATAAAACTAGCTAAATGACAGAAAGAAAAGAATAAAAATAGCAGAGAAGTTGAGGCACACGGGTTGGGCCCGAACCCACGAACCTAGCTTTCTAGAATTAAATCATTAAAATGGATTCGGTCTGCTCATTTCAGGAAGAAAATAGCCTCATTACATTTCTAAAAGTTTCTAATCACTAAGTACAATAATAAAAGGCTCAATAGCTTGTAGCAAATTTCCCAATAGAATCGAATCCTTCCTAGCTCTAGCTCTGCTCTATTTATTCTACAAGGAAGCTACCAACAACTCACTAGAAAATAGTGATTGAGTCCACTTTGACTCCAATTAAACCATAGATTGAGTGTACTTTGGTCTTCTATTTTCTTGGTTGCCTTTGATAGTTAAGGAGGGTGCACAACCTCCTTGAATATCTCCAAGATTTCTCAACAATTTCCTGATATTGTGCTCATTTATTCTTCAATATTGATCTTCCAATGGCAGGGAGCAAGTCCCTAATTATATCATTCTCCAAATATGCATAATCTGCCAAATAGTCTCACAATATTCTACAAAAATAACCAATATTAGGCACAAGTATGCAATTACCTTTAAACCTTCCTAAGAAAATATTAAAGCATAAGAAAACAATATTAAGTGCAGAAGGAGAGATTTAATCTATCTTTTTATGTGCATAAGAAAGGTAGATGGGCCTAATAAAGGTTAGATGGGCCTTAATTTATGTCTAATTTAGAGGCCCATTAGGCACTATTGTATAGAGGATTTAGATTTGTAGGGTAGAGGAGAGAAAACTCAGATCTGGTGATTATTGAGGATTTTTCCTTTGCATTCTGAATATGTATGAGGGGCAGAGTTTACACTATTGCAACTCTAGTTTTAATAGAAAAATTTCAAGCATTGTAAAGGACGATTGGAGACCGAAGTTAGAGAAACGGTTTCAATAAATTGGTATTTATAATACTATTGTTTTAAATACTGGTTCCATTTTATGATAGCAGGAATGCGTCATTTTATTCATATTTGTGCACTTTTGTCGATATGAGTAATTTGTCTCAATTATATGTTATTATTTATTTATGTTCTTATGGGTTGAATTCTAATTTCTGAGTAACTATTTACTTAGAAATCTGACTTTTAATACTGATTTAACAATCAATATCATATTTGTGAGCTACTTCCTAAATGTTTTTTGGTTGATTATCTTAGTTAAGAGGTCTCTAAATATGATGTGTTTTGGTATTCATAATGTCAGTTAATTGAACTATTTCGTTAGTTTGATCTTAATTATAAGCCAAATATATTTAAATCTCAATAATTTAAATATATTTCTCTCGGTTGGTTAGATCTATATCTGCCTAATTGAGATAGGATTAGGACAAATTTCCTTTTGCTTGCATTTTAGAATAATTTTTCATTTTAGATTTAATTCTACATTACTGGAAGTCTTCTTTCCAAAGAGGTAAGACTTTAATTGTGGTTTGGCTAAGCCCCAAATTAGCTTAAGGATCACTATCTTGTCTGATCAGCAAGAGAAATGATCCGATGTCTCTTTCCCATTGGTAGAGAAAAGTTATATTTTAAGCCATTTGATATTGAGAGGAGGTAACTAGACCTAGTTAAACTAGTCAGAACCACCATTCCAAACAGAAAAGGAACTGCTTTAAGGTCCGGACCAAGTGGTCATCCTCCATGTTGTTGCAACAAATTTTGAGGCTTCAACACATAGGTATCATATTTTTCCAGCTTTGAATGGCTCTTTCAAGCCTATTTTTCATAAATTTTCCATATCTAATTTTGAAGCCTATTTTTCGCTAAAAGAAAAATGTGAATTGTCTGATATAATTGACAAGTGGAGTTCCAGACAATCATCTATATTTGATGAAATTATAAATTTCAAGGTGCTTGTGTCAAGGAGACAATAGTATCAAAATCTAAGATAAGCCATATGGATTGCCATTTTTACCACTCGACGTCAAATTTGAAAATCCTAGTTGTGATAATTTTATTAAATGTGTATTTTGTAATTGTCCAACTACAAAATTAAAGGTTCTTTTTTGTATGAGTTCATAGTGCCCAACTAGTATGTGCATGCAAATATTAAAAAATCATGGGAGGATTGGTGCTAATTGTTAATGGAGTTATTTCTGCAACAAAATCAAGTTTTGATTATTCATGAAGTTAATTTATCATCTCGCATAAATATTCTTATAGTTCCAAAATTTGTAATTCAAGGACGTCTTTGCTAAACATTTGAATGTTATCATGGGGCAAACAATGATATGGTTGAATTACGTGTCCATAGAGAATCATCGATCTGCATCATGATTTGGTTTGTGAAGTTGAAATTGGCTAATTAAGATTGTGGAAAAGATTGTTATTTGCATATATTAAAGAGAACTAAACTACCTTCTAAATGAGAACTTCTAAATGGGAAAATGATTCACAAATTTAGAGAAAAAGCTAGAATTGAAACACTTTGTGCATATTGAAGGTGAAAATCATGATTTATATGTTAAAAATTTCATGTAAATGAACTTCATGGTTCCTAAACTCTATCTTCCAAAAAGGCTCTAAACTAATGGGATTTAAAACTTTCTAATCATGGGATATAGTGTCAAAGAAAACATTTGTAGCGATAAGATTTTTATCTAAAGTGAAGGTTTCACCCTTAAGACTTCATTTGCAGATCGACATCAGAACTATGCAATTTAGAAACAAGATTCGAGCAGCTTAAAATTTTAGAAATAGGAATGATCTTCCACCGAATATTAAGGAGAAGAATTGTAGGTTTTAACCGTGTACAGAAATTATCTGCAAACGAATTCTTAAAAACAAAAAATAAACAATAGCAAGAGCATAAAACATAAAATAGATATACACAGATATTTCTCCCTTGGATCCAAAATGGGGACTACCAACTTGATTTTTCATTATATTCCTTTTAGTGTTACAACACATATATATACATGCTGAAGCATTCATAAACCCCAATCCATTAACCCTGGATTAGAACATAAACATAGTTCCCTTGACTGGATCTACAAAATACCAGGGGCCTAAAACCATCATGCCCTAAAACCATGTGCAAACCCATGCACACAACCATAGGTGGATCCGCCCACCTAAAATAGGGTCCAAAAAAAATTTCCCGAACCACTGCCCCAGATCCTGTGCAGGGGGCCACAGGAGAGCTTATTCATTAGTCCAGTAGTGCAACATCCATTGTTTCTCTACACCAAGAGAACTCATGAGTGCTCATAGACTTCGCCAATGCATCTGCAACATTCTTCAAAGTGTCCAACTTTACCAGCAACACCTTTTTATCCTCAACCATATCTTTCACAAAGTGATATTGAACATGAATGTGCTTTGTCTTTGAATGATAAGCAGGGTTCTTAGCCAAGAAAATTTCACTTTGGCTATAACATTTTATCCTTATAGCTCACTCCACCAACCCCGTACTTGAACACAATCTCTGCAACCAAACTACTTCCTTGATTGCATAAGTGGTTGCCATGTATTCTGCATTTGTAGTTGAAAGAGCCACTACAGACTATCTTTTACTCATCCAACTAACTGCACCTCCAAAAAGGATAAACACATACTCACTTTTAGATCTTCTTTGGTCCATATCTCTAGCCTAGTATGCATCTACAAAACCATGGCTGTCAAAAACTCTATCCAATCCTGGTCTTCCCTGGTGTACAAACCATAATCATCGAGTCTCCATACTTCATCCTCAGGTTATACAACTTTTTCCATAGGAAAAAAAAATTCACCAAAGATTTATATTGGTACAAAGTCCCTAACTTGACCCACAAAGTCTTCTCTGTAGCTTCCCCACATACATTAAACAATACTGAATCTGAGATACACAACCATATTGTGCTCTTTTCCTTCCAATCCAACTTCACCCAGTCTTCATTTGACATTTCCAGTTGTTTGGTACCCAGATCTACCGCAATCCACTAATATTTATCCACTAGCAGATCCTCCATCTTGAGCTTCCACAACTCAAAAATCTGACCATTAAATTTCTCTATATCTATCTTTCCACTGCTCACCATCTTCTTTCACCGCAAGAATCGATTTCGTAGATCTCCCACTAAACAGGGTCTACCACAGGCCCGAGAAAAAAACCCCTCAGCAGCAAAGGCATCCCCTTGAAGCCAAAACAACTTTGATACCAAATCTAGGTTTTAACATTGTACATAAATTATCTACAAATGAATTCATAAAAACAAAAAATAAAAAATAACAAGAGCATAAAACATAAAACAGATATACACAAATATTTTTCCCCTGGATCCCAAATCGAGACTACTAGCTTGATTTTTCATTATATTCCTTTTAGTGTTACAACACATATATATGCATGTTGAAGCATTCATAAACCCCAATCCATTAACCCTGCATTAGAACATAATTGTAGTTCCCTTGACCAGATCTACAAAACAACAGGGGTCGAAAACCATCATGCCCCAAAACCATGTGCAAACCCATGCACAAAACCATAGGCAAGTCTTCCAACCTAAAATAGGGTCCAAGAAAAATTTCATGGGGTGTTGCCTCGGACCCCATGCAGGGGGCTACCCACCCCTTGCAAACCCCTCGATAGGGGGGGATACTGCCCCCCCTGTGACCACCCCACTGCGCCTGGAGCAACGAATAGGGAGGGGCTATTTCCCCCTCCCCCGTATGCGTGACTATTTGTGGAAGGAATATAACACACACCCAACAAAATCAACAATTTAAAGATTGAGGAAAAATAATGCAAGATGTAAGAAAACAATGGATCATATGTTAGATATTTAAAGTATGCAGTAGCGAGCATTTTATGGCACAAAATTCAGCATCAAAGGACAGGTGGAAACAGAGTCAACTAAATCCCATGATTTCAGGCACCTCTTAGAAGTTAGAGGATAATAACAGAATAAATGGCACGAGATCTCTAGGAACAACTCAGCAAATAGCAATCATATTGAGCTCTCTCACGTTCAACATTAGCAGGGATTGAAGATCAGATACCACCAGCTCCAACAATTTGAGATTTTTGCAACCTTATTTGTTTTAGTTTGATTTTTTATTATTATATTATTTTACTTCCAACAAAATTAGGAACATATTATTTTATCTTTGGATTATTTAAACAATTAGTTTGTAATAAATGAAGGATTTGATCCAGCTTCTAAGTTTTAAGGCAGCATGATGGGGTACAAATGGAAGATGATTAAAAGGAAATTGGCAAAGGATCATTACAAATCTAAAGGATTAGACCCCAGTTTCGAACAATTTCAACTATTCGAGCATTTTTGCAACTTGTTTCAATTTTTTTTTTGCTCATTATTTAATTTTGTTGACAGGTGGATTATTTATTTTATTTTTATTTTACAAAAGACATTTTATTAAAAATAGGCCCCTGTAATTTGGCCTATTTATTCATCAGCTTGTAAGTAACAATGGTTGGGAAATTTTTGAAGAAGAATTATTGTGTGTTAGTTTTGATATTAATATAATTCGTCATCAACAGGTTACATGTGAAATTTTTTGAGATTCATATGTGGGTGGTTTTCTGTCATTTTCTAGTGTAAATGTTTCTTATAAGTCGTAACTCTGATCCATAAGTCTTCTGTATTTGTAAATAAGTGATTAAATTTTAATTCTTTCGGAAATCTCAAGCTTACATTTTCCAAACTAATCCTATGTTGTTCAGCTTAAATATCATTGGAGAAATTCTTCCTGCATTGTTTTTTTATATTTATTATATATTTTCACCTATTATAACTTGATGATGAGTTGTATAAAGAGCCATACTTTTTCTTCCCCTTATTAAATTATTATGTATCTTGTGATTAGCAATATTTATAACAGACTCCATGCCCAATGGTCCTTGTTCCTTCTTTCCAAACCAATCTCATCTCATCAACTAAATTTGGCCAATGAGCTTATAAACCTACTACTAAAGTGACAGTGAATGGTGGATTCGAGAGATCCCTCTCCAAATTGAAGGGTCAATGTTCAATCCAAATTGGTTAGAGGTTACCTTTGCTTTTTCCCTCTACAACCGGGGTTTTTTCTAAGTGATAAAAAAAATTCACTATTTTCGAGGAGGAAAAATTTCATGTCAAATCATCCTTGGGTGGAATGACAAAGAATCAGATTTGATTGTTGATGGTGTTAGTTCCCAAATCCACCTTAGGCTGAAATAAGGTAGAAGAAGGACAACACCAAACCATGCTCAGCCTCGTAGCTAGCCCTACGAGGACAGGAGAGGGCTCTCTCCAGGTCAACTCAGTAAAATATGTCCAATAAGGCCTAAGATGACCGATAATGAATACTGATTTTAGGCTAGTAAATAAATAGGAAAGAGGTATTTTGATGAATGACTAGGTTTCAGGGTTGTATGGGACAAAGAACAGCATGAGCGGAGAAATTAAATCAAAGACACATATTATCTCATGAGGCAAGATAGGCAAGAGGTTTAGCATTCAAATTGAAATTATATGGAGTGGAAAGACTGCTGAGAGGCCGAAAAGGGCATATATAATGAATCCTTTTCAGACAGAAGAAGATACAGAGAAACATGAACACTTTCCCAAGGTAGAGCAATAAACATGGATTCTACCTTTCCTACTTAAAAGCATTCAACTAGAGATGATTATGAATGAACTGTAAAACATAACAACATACATATGAAACAAAAAGAAGAAACATATGCTAAACTCACGCCACATTAATCTCATAAACCAGAGCTGCAACCTTTCATTAATTCTCTGTCAAAGGTATACAGTGAAGTGCTGAGTGTTTCTCCCACACGTTTCCTAGAACTCAGAACCTTACAAATGATTTTCAATACAATAAATAAACTCAACTATGAGAAAACATATCGACCAAAAATAAGGGGTTTGTTTAATCATCATTTACAAAAGATGAAGAGCCAACCATCTGTAAAAGGAGCAGCGTTACATTTTCTACTCAAATCTGTTGATGACCAATAAAGAGGTGAAATCTGTAGATGTAAATCCCATGAAATCGCGACTGAGGAAAAGAATAGGAAATTCGTTCCTATCTTTCTGCTTCTGCTCTCGGGATATGTCATCTACATAGGACTTTCCCTAAGATATTAGTTTCTCAGCCATCTCCATTAACTGCGGAAAATAATCTGAAGTATATGTGGGTCCTTCTCCTTTGATACCGAGTGTATCCAAATCATTTAGAATATTCTCAACAAATTCATTACTCTGTTTAGCAAGATTCGTGTCAACAAAGCGTATGATTAAGCGCCCTTCATACCTCTGAGCAAAGTATTGGTTTAAAAGAGCAGTCTTTTTCATGCCCAATATGAAGATAACCACGTGGCTTAGGAGGGAAACGTGTACACACGTTTCCCATTTCAGCATTTGGCAGGTCAATGTCAAAGGAACTCTCTGCTTTTTCTATTTCGTTGTTTTCACCTTTTATCCCAGTCCCATCACTCTCTTTCTTATTCACCCCGGCTTGCCAATTCCTCGTCTGCCTACATATTTGTGAATTACTTCACTCAGTACTGGATATGCTGACAATATTGAATTGTACCACCGGACTAGATTCTAAAATTTCTTTGATTTACGGATACTTGCCCATCTTTCCCCAGTGCCTGCTAGACCAGATCAAACTGCTATATCAGCTACAGATAAACTATACCCAACCACAAAAGTCCGCAGTGACAGATAATTATTCACATAAGTACAAGATTTTTCAATTTCAGCTCCAGCCGGAAAGACATTGGCGTATTCCAACCATTCATCAATCTGAGCTGTCGCAAACGCATCACGGAATAAATCTATGATAGTTGCATTGAGATCCTTTCATCATTGTCTTTTCATATATTCGCCCCAAGAAATCCAAAACAAAATGGTGCTCCACATAGACATCGAACCTTGGCGCCACCATACCACTCAAACTTATATTGATAACTCTGTTCCACAAGAGATGTCCCGCTCTGCAAAAATTCGAACCCGACTTTCTCCAAAGAGGCATATCTTCAACAAGAGATTAAAGTTTAAATTTGGCATTCAACTCTCATATTCTCCCTTCAAACCACACTAAATACTGTCAATGGAAATTTCATAAACTGACTTTGAGCATGGAAGGAGCAAGCAAAATCCAATTTGGAGAATATTGGCAAAAAATTCAAGTTACAGGCCTGTGCGCCGCGTACACACACAATGCGCCGCGCCTCCTGGATGCGTCGCGCCCGTTGGGAAAATGCACTGTGGCAGGAGGCCCAGTGCGCCGCGCGGCCTATGTGCGTCGTGCACTTTCCCAACACGTCGCGCATGTGAACATATATATATATATATATATATATATATATATATATATATATATATATATATATATATATATACGACGGTGATCTCCTTCATATCAGATTTGTTGTTCCTCTTCATCATTTTAAACATAGGATCACTGCACGTTCATACAGTTCGGTCTTGTGCTTGGTACTTAGGAAATTCGTCCCTTCTTCTTGTAAACAATTTGGATCTCCTTCAAACAGAGATAGAGCTTTCTTTGGCACCTAGTTCAGTCTTAATATTCTCTGAAAAATGCACGGAACAACCTTCGGTAAAATGAGAAATCATAATTCATTGTGTTGGCTGCTTAATCTCTATGGTTCCCTCATCAATGCGGCCATAATACCTTGAAATTCTGAACATAAATAGATCTGGAACAGGTTCCTTATTTACATGTCCTTGGATCTGAAAATGGAAACCACCATATATTTAATCTCAACTACTGCAAGCCCTCAACTCTCGACATTATGATTTCAATATCAGCTGGTGGTGGTAGCAAATCTTCTTAGAACTAGTCCTCTGAATGATAAATAACTCGACTCTCCTAGTGTTGGTGAAAAACAATATATTCGGCCCTCCTATAGGCTGATTAGACTCCTTCCCTTGGCAATGTCACAACAAAATTGGATCTGGAAACTACAGTGCAAGATTCTTATGCAAATAGAGAAAATTATACTACAGATGTGTTTTAATTTCCATTCTGATTTTGGCTTGAAATGATGACTTTTCTTGGTTGATTTTCTGCAGGGATAGGAGCTGCTGAAACCTGGAAAGATGACCAGGGTTGCCTGAAGAACTGTAGAACTTGAAAAACCTTATCAATCATGTATTAAACAAACTTGATGATTTCTTCTTCAAAACAGAGTTTTGAAGAAGAAACATCCATGAGCATTATGAATGATGAGAATCTTGAAATGAAATCTTATTGAAGACATCCTCATGGCCTGCAGGCATTATTTAACATTTCTAAAGACCAAACCCTAGACCTAGAAACTGAAAGACTCTTTTTGACCAAAACACCATCCATGACTATGAATGACTGAAACATTGACTTTGATGAATTTTGAGAAATTTTGACCAACCCAGCAAGTACAAGCATGAGGGAAAATGAGAAAACCAAGCCCTTCCGTCAGTAAATGGCATGCCCCTAGCGGAATGCAACTAAGTGAATCGAGCGAGACACCTAAAAATGAAATGCAAAAAGAGTTTTTGATCTCTGACAGAGGACTGACAAGACCGACTCTAACATTGGCTCCAATGGGGATGGTAGCTCCAGCTCCGTGGAGGTGCCAAGAACAGCAGATCTTTGGGAGAGCAGAAAGTTCCTTCATTCATTGGGCAATGGAGTCAAACCTCAAGCTAAAATGCATGACTAAAAACCGAAACGAACTAACTTAATAACACGGCTGAAAACTGACTCACAAATGACTCATGACTGACTTAAATAAAACAAGAACTTACAAAGCTTATTGAAGGGAAGCAGTCCATCAAGATTTCAAATCATGATGACAACCACCTGCATACTAATGAAATATATACAATCATGTATAATGAGCTTTCCAATGTAACCAATCAAGCAGATGCCTTCTTGATTGATTTTCCTGATCAGATCTTCTGGTCAACAATAGATACTGGTAACTGGGCATCAAAAAACATAATTGACCATGATCTCCTTCATCACTGAATACTGCAATAATCACCTTCACTGCTGACTGCAAAAGATTTTCCAGTGGATCATGAAAAACATGAAGATTTATCTCCTGCTGAAGAAACAAGGTGTCTTTTTCTCCTGCTTCTGATCTTCCTTCATAATGTACTTCAGTAAGAGTATGTTCCTGGTCCTCAAAAAATTATGAACAAGTAGATGAGCAGATCTCCTCTTGGAAAAACATTTCAACACATGAGACATATGAAGAAGAATCTGAAAGGAAATCCTGAATGTTCTGATCTTCTATAGTCTGAATATATTTTTGATCATCTTCATATGATATGACAGCCAGATTCTCATTACATTCATCAATCATGAGAAAAGAAACTTCAGATGATTCTTGAAACCCAATACTATAATTTCTATCATCTACCATAAATTCATCAAGGGAAACTTTTTCACTTACTTAAACAAAGGTCTCATCTTGTTTTTCATAAAATGACTGGATTACCTCCTCATGAAGGTTGTTTTCTAATGAACTGAGAACATTTGGATCCATAACTCTGTCTTCTGCATTCCAGATGATCTCAACAGCAGATTTCTCCTTTATGGGATTCAGCACAAGGTATTCTTGGTCATCACAACCTGAATCCAGATCTGAAATAGCTGACTTGACGTTATCACATTCTAAAATTGAAACTTGACTTTCCTGCATATCGTCTTCTTCTATGGACAGATCTGAATCAAAACCTTCTCTTTCATCATTTTCCATTGTACCAAGATCTTGATTCTGCTGCAAAATTTCCTGAGCATCTTGATGGGTATCCTCTACGTTCTCTTCATGTTGCTGAAATGGATTCTCGTACAGAGCCTCCATGATTTCTCCGTCCATCAATTCATTATCTCCATAACAATTCTCAAGATTTTCAATTAAACTATGAACATGGCTACAACAGTTCTGAACTAAAATCAAGGATGGATAAGATTCTTTATACTTTTCAAAGAACATGGTATGAAAATCCTTTAAATAGTAAATAGAAGCAGATGGAAAACTTTCATACCAAGATCGGGCTTCATCTTCCAGAGTAGCCATAAACATTTTCATCAAACAGTCTTCAGGAAAATCGACCTTTAAATTATGCACATGAATGTGAAATTTCACCAGATGAAGAGCAGCATCATTACCTTCCACATTTCTGAACATAGGAAAATTCTGAAGCCAATCCACCTTGGGCATTTTATTTGGAAAACCTGGGATGTGATTTCAGCTCATGGGAGCGTATCTTCTTGCAACTCGATCCATCTTGAAAGTCTTAAAGCTATTGATCTCTCTGCAGTGAAGTCACCATGAAGCATTGATTTCTGGATTTTTCAGTGAATGAAGTCGCCAGGTGAATGATTTCAGCCTTGCGGTGTCTGATCGTTGTCCACCATCAACCATCAGATCTGAACTTGATTAGTACTGGGGCAAAGGCACAAGTCAAGTGTTACGTTTACCAGCTAGACCATTTTGTCCCCAGTATGATCGCCACTATGTTAGTTCCCAAATCCACCTTAGGCTGAAATAAGGCAGAAGAAGGACAACACCAAACCACGCTACGACAATGAAAAGTACGAGGACGGAGAAGGGCATGAACTCGGGTCAACTCGGTAAGATATCCCAATAAGGGCACGAGATGATGGAAAGTAATGAATACGATTTGAGCTGGTAATAAAATAGGTAAAGAGAGTATTTTGATGAATAGGCGGGTTTCGGCGAGGGGTACAGCATGGGACAAAGAAGCAGGCATGAGCGGAAAATTAAATCAAAGACACGGTTATCTCATGAGGCAAGATAGGCCAAGAGGTTTAGCATTCAAGTTGAGTGTATGGAGTGGAAAGGCTATGCTAGAGGTAAGGGCATATATAATGAATCCTTTTCAGACAGAAGAAGATACAGAGAAACATGAACACTTTCCCAAGGTAGAGCAATAAACATGGATTCTACCTTTCCTACTTAAAAGCATTCAACTGGAGATGATTATGAATGAACTGTAAAACATAACAAGATACATATGAAACAGAAAGAAGAAACATATGCTAAACTCACGCCACATGAATCTCATAAACCAGAGCTACAACCTTTCATTAATTCTCTGTCAAAGCTGTACAGTGAAGTGATGAGTGTTTCTCCCACACGTTTCCTAGAACTCAGACCCTTACAAATGATTTTCAATACTATAAATAAACTCAACTATAAGAAAACAGATCGACCAAAAATAAGAGGTTTGTTTAATCATCATTTACAAAAGATGAAGAGCCAACCATCTGTAAAAGGAGCAGCGTTACATTTTCTACTCAAATCTGTTGATGACCAATAAAGAGGTGAAATCTATAGATGTAAATCCCATGAAATCGTGACTGAGGACAAGAATAGGCAATTTGTTCCTATCTTTCTGCTTCTGCTCTCGGGATATGTCATCTACATAGGACTTTCCCTCAGATATTAGTTTCTCAACCATCTCCATTAACTGCGGAAAATAATCTGAAGTATATGTGGGTCCTTCTCCTTTGATACCGAGTGTATCCAAATCATTTAGAATATTCTAAACAAATTCATTACTCTGTTTAGCAGGATTCGTGTCAACAAAGCGTATGATTAAGCGCCCTTCATACCTCTGAGCAAATTATTGGTTTAAAAGAGCAGTCTTTTGCATGCCCAATATGAAGATAACCACGTGGCTCAGGAGGGAAACGTGTACATACGTTTCCCATTTCAGCATCTGGCAGGTCAATGTCAAAGGAACTCTCTGCTTTTTCTATTTTGTTGTTTTCACCTTTGATCCCAGTACCATCATTCTCTTTCTTATTCACCCCGGCTTGCCAATTCCTCATCTGCCTACATATTTGTGAATTACTTCACTCAGTACTGGATATGCTGACAATATTGAATTGTACCACCGGACTAGATTCTGAAATTTCTTTGATTTACGGATACTTGCCCATCTTTGCCCAGTGCCTGCTAAACCAGATCAAACTTCTATATCAGCTACAGATAAACTATACCCAACCACAAAATTCCGCAGTGACAGATAATTATTCACATAAGTACAAGATTTTTCAATTTCAGCTCCAGCCAAAAATACATTGGCGTATTCCAACCATTCATCAATCTGAGCTGTCGCAAACGCATCACGGAATAAATCTATGACAGTTGCATCGAGATCCTTTCATCATTGTCTTTTCATAGATTTGCCCCAAGAAATCCAAAACAAAATGGTGCTCCACATAGACATCGAACCTTGGCGCCACCATACCACTCAAAATTATATTTATAACTCTGTTCCACAAGGGATGTCCCGCTCTGCAAAAATTCGAACCCGACTTTCTCCAAAGAGGCATATCTTCAACAAGAGATTAAAGTTTAAATTTAGCATTCAACTCTCATATTCTCCCTTCAAACCACACTAAATACTGTCAATGGAAATTTCATAAACTGACTTTGAGCATGGAACGAGCAAGCAAAATCCAATTTGGAGAAGATTGGCAAAAAATTCAAGTTACAGGCTTGTGCACCGCGCGCACACCCAGTGCGCCACGCCTCTTGGATGCGCCACGCCCGTTGGGAAAATGCACTGTGGCAGGAGGCCCAGTGCGCCGCGCAGCCTATGTGCGTCGCGCACTTTCCCAACGCGCCGCGCATGTGAACATATATATATATATATATATATATATATATATATATATACGACGGTGATCTCCTTCATATCAGATTTTTTGTTCCTTTTCATCATTTTAAACATAGGATCACTGCACGTTCATACAGTTCGGTCTTGTGCTTGGTACTTAGGAAATTTGTCCCTTCTTCTTGTAAACAATTTGGATCTCCTCCAAACAGAGATAGAGCTTTCTTTGGCACCTAGTTCAGTCTTAATATTCTCTGAAAAATGCACGGAACAACCTTCGGTACAATGAGAAATCATAATTCAATGTGTTGGCTGCTTAATCTCTATGGTTCCCTCATCAATGCGGCCATAATACCTTGAAATTATGAGCATAAATAAATCTGGAACAAGTTCCTTATTTACATGTCCTTGGATCTGAAAATGACAACCACCATATATTTAATATCAACTACTGCAAGCCCTCAACTCTGGACATTATGATTTCGATATCAGCTGGTGGTGGTAGCAAATATTCTTAGAACTGGTCCTCTGAATGATAAATAACTTGACTCTCATAGTGTTGGTGAAAAACAATATATTCGGCCCTCCTATAGGCTGATTAGACTCCTTCCCTTGGCAATGTCACAACAAAATTGGATCTGGAAACTACAGTGCAAGATTCTTATGCAAATAGAGAAAATTATACTACAGATGTGTTTTAATTTCCATTCTGATTTTGGCTTGAAATGATGACTTTTCTTGGTTGATTTTCTACAGGGATAGGAGCTGCTGAAACCTGGCAAGATGACCAGGGCTGCCTAAAGAACTGTAGAACTTGAAAAACCTTATCAATCATGTATTAAACAAACTTGATGATTTCTTCTTCAAAACAGAGTTTTGAAGAAGAAACATCCATGAGCATTATGAATGATGAGAATCTTGAAATGAAAACTTATTGAAGACATCCTCATGGCCTGCGGGCATTATTTAACATTTCTAAAGACCAAACCCTAGACCTAGAAACTGAAAGACTCTTTTTGACCAAAACACCATCCATGACTATGAATGACTGAAACATTGACTTTGATGAATTTTGAGAAATTTTGACCAACCCAGCAAGTACAAGCATGAGGGAAAATGAGAAAACCAAGCCCTTCCGTCAGTAAATGGCATGCCCCTAGCGGAATGCAACTGAGTGAATCGAGCGAGACACCTAAAAATGAAATGCAAAAAGAGTTTTTGATCTCTGACGGAGGACTGACAAGACCGACTCTAACATATGGTGAACAACGATAAAACACAAATAAGTTGCACATCTTTCACTTGGCGACTCCATTGTCAAAATACCTATATTTCATGGCGACTCCATTGGCAAACAACCTAGAGTTCATGGTGACTCCAATGTCCAAAGAATTCAGAGCTTGAACTACAAATCTTGTTAACTAGTCAATTGAGATGATAGGTTATGTTGAAGATCCTTTGTCTATTCAAGGTTTTAGAGAGTATTTTGATATGTTTGATGATGATCAAGTGGAATAACCTTTCTAAAAAAAATTACCAGGGTATTTAAGATTATGCAAATGTTTTGAGGAGAACATTTATTTTGTAGAATAATTTGTTGAAAAAATTCAGAAAGATATTGAAGCCTTAGAGATTCAAATTCAATCCCACAATTTCCAATGTCAAAACTAGTCCTTTGAGAAACTTTTCCAGCCAAACCGATATGAGGTAGTGTTGTTCTATGATTTTCATATTGATGAATGTTTTGATTTTGAACACAAGTTTGAAAATGCATAGTTGAAGTCATGATATGACATAGTAAATACATCTAAAAAATTCAGCCATGAAAAGCGAATCATTAAATGCCTTAAATATCACTTGTTTGATTTTGTAGCAGACTATATGAAGGTATTTTTCAATTTATGTCCTTAGCCATGTTTTCTTTGTGGAGACAAGATCCATTATGAGTTTACACCACCATGGTATGTTCCAATTTTATTTTATTTTTTACGCGTAGTCAAGCAACCACATTATTTCAATTGCTACTTCATTAGCTTCACTGGCACTTTTGTATTACCTAATTTCAGCAATTTTTCTACATATTAGAGTAGGCAAGTGTGTGCAATAAGCTTGTTGGGGCAAGCATTTATTTCATCATTTAGATTTTAGTTTCAGTAGTGTACAACGTGGTTTTACTTTGGGTTAAATTGCAAGTTATTTTGTTGGAAAGATTGGTTTGCAGGTTGCAGTTGTTGAGGTTGGGATCAACCCAATGGATCAGGTACTGGAGCAGCGAGTCCTTTGTTGCTTCACAGTGAGGACAGCATCCCCATTGGAGTTGATGTTATCATATGCTAATTTTTTTCAAATTGGTTCTTTTGGGGCCCTAAGAAACAAGGTAGAGGAGGGGAAGATGGCCCCAAGGCCAACAAAACTAAGAATACAAAACTAGCTCGGGTTAGCAATGTAGACCTTTGGTGGAGGCAACACATAAGCTTAAATAAGGTTTTCAGAGCAGCTGATCTAGATCTTTTAACTTCAATTATTCATTTAGAATTGCATATAAAAGAGCATATTAACCAAGTAACTTAAACCACATGAAAAGAAGTAGAAATCATAAGAAAACATGAGATCAAAGACACAAAAATTTGATTGCCGATTTCACCCAATGTGGGCTACGTCTCCGGGCCCTACTCAAAACTGGTGAGGCCTTCTTTCATTAAGTGGCATCAAAGAAATCAGTTACAAGAAAATTTTACAAAAATGACCATTATACTTCCAATCCGAATGATGGCCTAAAAATAGAGACCTCAGCTGGGGAAACAGACTACGCAGTTGGATTCCTAGTGCGAAAATGTGCAAAAATTACTATAAAATTGTCAAATTCCAACGCTCAAACCTCTGGCCCTCTAAGGGAATCTTCTCAGCATCTCCAAAATACCTTCACTCATGGTTCCATTGGCCCTGGCCGCTCCTTGTTCTGCTTCGCTCCTCCACCTTTGGTCCCCTGAGAAAATGAGTTGAGCTCTTATATAATAGAGTGGGCGGATTGGCAAAGGTGTGGGCCATTGGCCCAATGGCAAGGATCGGTGAATTTGGTGGGGGAGGACAAGGTTCAAACCCTGTCACATCCCACATGGCATATTATTGTTTTGTAAACGCGGCTTTGATATATATGTATTTAACTCGGTGGTTATAGTATGGTTAATTTTAATGTGGTTCCACTATTTTTTTTTGTAACGTTATGTGGGACCACCCATTGGCGGGCTGGCCCACATGGATCGGGCAGGTTCGAACCCTACCGGTCCCAGACTATGTTAAAACTTGGCACGATGTGGGAGCGGTTCCAGTATATTACTGTTGGCAACATTTTTTTTAATATGATTCGGCCGGGGGTTTACCAGGTCTACCAAGGATGTCCTTCCCACCTTATATATATATATATATATATATATATATATATATATATATATGTATATATATATATATATATATATATATATATATATATATATATATATATATAGACTTTTCAAACTTTGCTCAAAGGTGTGTATCGACCTTAACAAAGTCTTGGACTCAATACTCCCTGAGATTCTTACCACTTTAGATTCACATATGCATCAAGTGCACATGTGTAGGCTTGTCAAACTCAAACTTAAAGACAGAATAACAGAGAGGTTCAGATAGAGAGAAAGCTCAAAATAACCACATAGACTTGAATGCCCTAATGGCAATACATCTTCCTTATTTATAGTATTTTGAGAGAGCTTCAAGAATATTATCAAAATATGACATGTCTGCATAAATTATACAAACTATAGATCTCGAATCTAAATTTTCCGTAGATACTCTGACCCACCAAAAGTCAGAGAAGTGCTCTGGTTTTTATATATTCATCTAGAAAGTTAACCTAATATTTTACTTTTGAGGAAAGACCCCTCCACTTAGTTATTTTAAACTCTCCTAAGATTTAAACAGTGGCGATTTTATCGAAATCCCACAATACCGGTCACACTCACTTTCAGGTGACTAGACATGAAATACTACTCACCATGCTTCTTTACAAAGATCCTCTCAGACGCTTGGATATCCATAATTATCACCGTCACTTGAGTAATAAAAATGTTGTGGACTTGGTCACAAATGGGCTTCTGCATGATGTGGCATGATATTATAGCATAGAAAGAAAGGAGATCCATACATGCTATGTACTCTTTCATCTGCAGGATTACAAATTGATCCAAATAATTGAGATATGTCCTTATAGATGGGTTTCTCTAGTGGTTGGATACTATGTACTTTAAGTGTGTTGAACAAATGTTCTATCTAGAAGTAAAACCATGCCTCGGACTGAGCTGTTGTTCTGATGTCTTCTCGGAGGTAATCAATAAAATTATTTTTCTGATGGTCGAAAATATTCCTTCCCTCGAGCACCAATCATGTAATAGTATTTTGAACCAAGGTGACCAATGGTTGTATGGATTACTCATGGAGCTACATTCGAACATCAGCCAAAATTTTTTAGCATATTTGTTGTATATCTGGATTTTACAATAGTCTGCATAGCTCAACCATGGATCACACAGACAAATATATATTTTCCTACAAAAGGTTCAAATCTAATGGCCCCTTGAAACATTTTGGGAGACTCTATAAAATACATAATATTACTTACATTATTGTGGCTACTATTAATCCAATGTTCAAGAATACATTCATATGCAGGAATCTCCTTGACACTATCTATGAGACACTAAAAACAAAATTACATATGACAATATTTACATATTAAAACCCATTGAAAACCCTCTAGAGCAAGGGGGGTGATGATGAAATTGAAGCTGATGGAAAACTAAACATCTTGATTTCTTTTGGAGCTGCTTCTCTTGTAATAAAATCTGTTAAGAAATTATCTTTACCCTTTCTATATTCAATTTCAAAGTCAAATCGATCCAACCATAGGCTCCATCTTAGTATCCTATTGCTGCCTTGTTACTTTTATATTCAATTTCAAAACCGAATCCATCCAACCATAGGCTCCATCTTAGTATCATATTGTTGCCTTATTCTAACAATATATTTTTTCTAAGAATCCCATCCATATGTTTCAGTTATGTTCTTACAATGAATCTTACTGGCTTTAGTAACATCCCGAATCTTTTGATTCCATTTTTTACAGCAAGGATTTCTTTATGAGAATATGGATACCTGATTTCAGTGTCATTGAAACATCTTGATGCATATGAGCAAAATTCTTCCTTTCTTTCATGATTTTGCATCAAAACTCATGTCCATACTTCACTAGATGCATTTATTTCTAAAATGTAAGGCAATTCATGTCTTGGAAGAACTAGACTTGGAAAATTTTGGACCTTTTGTTTAATGATTTGAACTGAAGTTTCCATAGATGGGGACCATTCTATTCCTCTAAGCCTCTTCTGTAGGACCTTTACATCTTTGGCTTTATTTTCATAAAATTTTCGAATGTAATTGAGGCTTCCCAAGAACCTCTATAATTACATTAGGGGAATTTTGAGGTCTAAAATTGGCCTCCTAAGGAAAATGTACAATCAAAATTCACTTTATGAGAACCAATCACATTTTAGAGGATGACATCATCCATAATGGTTGAGGTGGCATTGCTTGAGTTAAAGGTACTTACTTGTCACATTCTCAATGGTGGATAAAAACTCATGGTTAACCATGGTAGTGCTCTAATTACTTTTAAAGTCAAAGTAAAGTACTCATAATAAATGTCATTTCACACTTTTTGAATAAAAATATATTATTGTCATTTCATATTTCTTGAAAGAAACAATGCATATCCCTATACATTTATTATATTATATTATACTATTTTTATATAGTATATTAATTACATGTTATTATAAAATTTAAATAATATAAATTTTAATTAATAGCATATAATATAATTAAGAATTTATAAATTTATATTTATATTTTATTTTAAGTACAGTACAAAGGACAAATGCATTAGTTGTTCAACGATAATGAATTTTTCTTGAAAAACTCATTCTTATTTATAGTCACATCAATACAATTTTTTTATTAATTTTATTTTGGTACAAATTTTGAATTGAATTTAACTATGGTTACATGGATTGTGGTGCAAAAAGTAAATTGAAAATTCATAAATATTATTTTATTGGTTTAGCTATTATTTTATTATTTCCTTAGGAGACCCATTTTAGACCTCAAAATTCCCCTAATGTCTGCGGTCATAAATGGCATCTGGAAATTTTGTTAAAGCTTTCAACACATGTTCTTGCAATTCAACTTTGCCTTGGAATAGGATTAGTCCTAAATATTCACTTCTAGTTTTTGAAAACTCAAGCTTAGGCTTGTTGAGGACTAGCGCATGTTTAAAAATCATGTGGTGAACTATCTCCAAGTGATTTCTATGTTCTTTTAAATCAGAAGAACAGATTAGTAAGTCAATAATATAAACAATAACAAAATTGAAATCTCCAAAAATGTCTTCCATTATTTTCTGAAATTCAGAGGGTGCATTCTTCATTCCAAATGGCATTACTCGCCATTGGAACTGTCTGTGTAGCACCACAAAACTAGTCTTGTATCTATCAGATGGTTTGATCCCTATCTGCCAGAATCCGCTCTTAAGGTCAAATTTACTAAACACATTATTTTTATTGATTTTCTGAAATAAACCTCCTTTAGATGGCAGAGGATACCTGATAGGCGGCAAGGAATCATTTAATTCTCTATATTTGTTCCCCATCTAAGGTTTACCTCTCTTTTGTTCTGAATTATTGTTGACATAAAACGTTGGGCAAGCCCAAGGGATTCTTCCTGGTTCAATCAACTTTCATTCTAATAGTTCGAAAATCTCTCTTTTACAGATTTTGAGCTCTTGTGGGGGCATCTGGTTTTCTGATGACTTCTGAGGTGTTCCAGAGTAATTTTCTTTGTAGGGAAGATCCACAAAGTATTGTTCTCTTTTCCAAAATGCATTGGGTGCATCTTCTATTGCTCTCTTTTCCAAAATGCATTGGGTGCATCTTCTATTCATTCTGCTTCAATTTTCTCTTTTATTTCTTTGATGTATTTTGTCTCTTGGATTTCATAATTTCTGATTACTTTGTTGGTCTTTGCTAGCTTGTCAAGAGAACATTCAACTATATCTGGGATAGGGTATACAATTCTATTTACATCGCTGGACTTACTTGGAATTTTTACAGTTTTTCCTTGGATGTTGAGGCAAATGTGGTTTTCTTCTAGAACAAGAGGAAGATGTCTTCTTACAAAATCTTGACCAAACAAAATATCACTTCCTGTATCAAAACTGTACAAATTTACAAAAGTATGAATTCCATTAAGAATAATTGGGAAATTGGGAACCATAGATCTGATAGTCATTAATGTCTTATTTACGGCTCTGAACTGCAAGCTTGTGGGTTGCCAATAATATTCAAGAATGAAACTATGCTTTGCACAGGAATTCATAGCTCCTGTGTCTAGTTGTGCAGACAGAGAATATTTTTTATAACCACTAACCTTGACATCTATTCTAATAACAATCCTATCTTCAAATCCCTTCATCTGGAGAATAGATGTACCTCATTTTGGTTGGTGATATTTTGGTATGCATTGTAATGATTGCTGCTCCTGGTCATGATCTTCTTCTTATTTGAGCACATATTAAAATTCTTCTATCATCATTGAACCTTTTAGTTCTGCAAGTTGTTTTTTTTTTTCATCCAATTCCTTTTGGTAAACTCTCATACTAGTTAGAATTTCTTTAACCATACCTCTTTTTTCTTCAATGGTGGTTTCTAAGTGAAATATTTCTTCTTGTAGTTTTCTAACCTAATCTGTTT
This sequence comes from Pinus albicaulis, assembly GCA_034641835.2. Taxonomy (NCBI): domain Eukaryota; kingdom Viridiplantae; phylum Streptophyta; class Pinopsida; order Pinales; family Pinaceae; genus Pinus; species Pinus albicaulis. Next base: position 246,478,741 of record CM076581.1, read on the forward strand.
CTTCTTCTTAGTATGAGATATTCTCAATGATGGGAGTAGATTTCTTAAACCCATAGGATTTTATATGACGAAGAAATCTTATTTATTCTCTGCTTATGGTAGATCTGCGAGGAAACTGCTTTCTGGGTGGAATGTTAGATGAGGGTGTATTGGAAATCTGAGCAGATGTGGTAGGAGTGTCACTTGGATAGTAGGTGCCAAGATTCACCATGCTTGGCTACGTGATTTTGGCAAGTTTACATTGGAGGGTTGAAAGGTGTTCTATGAGACGGAGTCGGGTGGCGAAATATCCTAGTGTGAGGGAAGAAATAGGAGATTGTAAATATGCAATTTTAGAACGTAGGTCTGTGGGGTTTTCTAAATGAAACATCTTGACATCTGAAATGAAGTCAAGATTTGAGGTGAGTTCAGAGCAGGATGAGTCTTTAGGATGTGGAGATGGTGGGTTTGACTCATCTGAATCTGTGATCGAAAAATATTCTTCATTTTTTGGGGGCTGGTCTGCTTGCTCCCATTCAGTCAGATCATAAATATTAGAAAAAAATTCAAAAAAAAATATTGGAAATGATTTTTACCCTTCAAAGGACATTTTCTAGCCTAATGACCCGGCTTCTTGCAAATGAAACAGGTTCCTGATTGTGCTCTTTAGGCGCCTTCCTGCCTCCTCTTGAGGTATCATTTTCTTGGTCTTTGAAACCTTTGTCTTCTAGGGTAAAACTTTCTGAGTTGGCTTTTCTTCGTGCATTTTTTACATTAGCAATCGCTTCCACATTGTCCTTTGCTAGAATTCTTCTTTTTGCTTTTGCAGCCAAAATGATAAGTTTCGACATAGATATCACAGACACTTTCATTGAAACCAAGTTGTTTCTTTACCAATTTGGTTGTCTTTTTTCGGAGGCACTCTTTGTGCAAAGTAAATACAATTTGTTCATGGAGTCCTGCAAGAGAAATATTTTCAATATCTATATATTCAGCTTCAAATCTAGTCCTGACAAGACCTGGTATTTTTCCACGAATTGCAGACAAATATTTTCTCAAATAGTTTGTATTTTGTGGGTATCTTGCCTTATAAAGAAAATCATGCATTGTGTAGAAAAACTCAAGTTATTTTATATCACAAAGTCTTTGGCTCATGAACATATCTGCATAATGATGGCCATCAACCTTAATTTCTTCATAAAACTCATGTAGAAATGCCCTGACAAGTTCAGCGACTGGCTTATCACTATTCATAATATTGAGTTTTTCAAATTCATTCATTCTAGAACACCATAATTCTAAGTTACCTTGGAAACCCCAAGTTAACCTTAAAGCTAATTCTGACCATGAGACTTTGTTTCTATGAATGGACTTTTGAGTGCTTGCCCATGCACTCCCACTATGGATTTCCATGAGGATTTCATTTCTATATTTGCAGTTCAGATTTCTCATTAGAGCTTGATCGATGTTAGCTTGGCTAAGAGTAGGGAACTCATCAGTGTTTGAAGGATCATATGGAGTTTTTCCAGAAGAACCATACTTGGCATTACAAAAAATTTCCCATGCAGATTCAAAATTTCAGTTTGTTCTATCGCTATCTGCACTCTTGGGTCTTTTGTTGGATCCTTCTCCTTCTTCATTTACCATTTTTATTTCTGCTCTGTTCTATGGTGGCAGATCAAAGACTGAGATCTATGATTGAAATAGGGCCATTTTTTCTCTAGAAAATGAAATAATGTTTCCAAATTGAAAAAAATTGGGATTATGTACAGAGAACTATTTGAGTAGTAGTGGAGTATTTTTCTCCTCAAGGTTCCTTTCTTCTAGCTGGAATGTATGGCTATAAAATTCTCTTGTAGTAAGTGCTTCTTCTAAATCAAGATTTTCTTTTTCCAGACTCAGCTTTAAATTTACTACTACTTCCATAATTTTCTCTAGCTTCATATTTACATCTTTTAACTTATCAAAATGCTCAGAATATTTTTGACTCAAATCATCTAAACTAGAATGGAATCTTGATACATGGGATTGTACTTTAAGCACTTCTTGTGATAGGTCATCTAGATTATGTGCTAAACATGTTAGTTGATAATTTTTATAGTTCTGAAGCCTTATAATGTCTTATGGCTTCTCATCCAACAATTCCCTATATTGTAGGAAATCCACATCAGCTACAACATTCTCATCTTTAAATTTTTGTACAAAATTTCCAAGGGCAAGTCTTCTTTCTGGGAGTATATGCTTTTCTAGATCACCCCCTACTTTTTCTTTAGGTAGTGTGTATCTCATGAACTTAATATCTCTTGGAGATGAAATCTGTAGACATTCCTGACATTCTGCATGTTGGCCTAAATGTTCCTCTTTCAATATAGACTGGGGTCTGTAAAAGACTTGAAATGTTTTATCAAAACTTGGACTTTTAGAGGAAATACAGAATTTTCATTGAGAGGAGGATTCGTACTTGTGTTTTTCCATATTCCTACTAAGGTATGAAGTATTATGGTTTCTGAGAGAGTGACTTATAACAGTTATTTTGGATACTGCAGTGTCATTCCTTATTCTAATGACTTGTCCTCTACTTGACTCAGAAATAGACAATATTTTAGGTTCTCGAGTCGGAAAATACCTTTGATGCAATGGATGGTATTATGCAATCCACTCATCAGGAATTGTTAATTTGGAAAAACCTATTGTGGTAGGAGTGAAATTACTAGGTCCAACCAACACTCAAAATTAGGGGAATTTTGAGATTTAAAATGGGCCTCCTAAGAAAATTATAAAACAATAGTGGAAATGATAAAATAAGATTAGATTATGTCATCAAATTTTAGAGGGAAAAAAGAGAAAACTACTTTTTCAACTTGTATTTTCAACTTATCTCCCTATGGGTTTACTCAAATTTCAAGCAAGAACACTCGTTGGATGCAGAATTTGATTCCTCAGTCAAGGAGTACCCATGTTGCATACTTTAGATGGACCCTGTTGAGAATGGCAACAAGAAACAGTGAAGGAGGCCTCCTGAAACATCTTTCCTGATCCTAGTTGAAGAGTGATCACCTAAACTAGGTGGGGACCACACATTTGATTTTTGTCGAAAAGTCTATTTTTAGACTATGTCTATTTTTAGACATATGGAGCATAGTCTAGGAGTTGCGGGATGCTATTCTTGGATGATTGGTCAAGTTGGTAAAAATAGATGGACATCTATTTTTAGACATACAGGTCGAAGTCTATTTTTAGACTGCCTGTCTAAAAATAGAACAGTCAAATATTATTAACCCTTAATAATATTTGGACTATAAACATTATCTTATCCTCTTAGAGCACTTCAGTTCGAGCTACAGATGTGGCACATGCAGCTGGCAGAAGGAAATTTGAATTTCCTATGGGTTAGTTGAGCTATTGCAAGAATGAACTTCAGTTAGAACTCAAGTGATTGAGTTTGGTGGAGTTGATTGAGGAGTTGATGGAGTTGTGTTCAGTTTAACTTAGTTGAACTAGTTGTATTTAGTTAAACTGACTAATACACTAGAGATGAGTGGTGTGAATTAAATATTATTTAATTCACTAATTATTAACTCATACATCAACTAAAGAACACATCAGTTAACTCAGTGCATGTACAGTTCAGTGAAGACCAGTGGAAGAGGTAGGAGAAAGGGTGGAGTCTACTATCAGTTGTGACTATAGTGTGCATGAAATTTGCACAATCATTGGAGGAGATTTCCAATGAGGATTGCGCAATTAAATCCAAGGGAATTCAAATTCATTCTCTCATCTTGGATTGCGCAGTAGAGGCAGGCAAACAGTTGAGGAGTTTTGAACCCATGACTTGTTCAAAAATGAGCTAGTTTGTGTGTAACTTTTGGAGACAGTATTGAGTACTTGTGAGGAGTATTGTAATGATATTGTTACATGATTCTTCTTCGTTATAATATACAGACAGTAGGGGGTTTTCAGCTGTAAGCTTTCCCCAGTATACATACTGTGTTATATGTGTTGAATTTCTATGTGCGCATGTGAATGTTTTCAATACCGCTTGTTGTTTTTATTTCCGCATGTGATGATTAATGTGTAGAAGAGATTATGTGTTATGTATGAAGCTCAAATAGTATGTGACCAGGATAATCTCGGTGGATAATTCAGCAAATTATTCAAATTTCTACATGGTATCGGAGAAGAATTGATCATCGGATCTATTACAGTGATTACAATTATTTCGGTAGACAGAGTCTATAACGGGCCAGGTAGCCTCTGGATCCATCCTTTCTCTGAAAGGTGATATATCCAGTAAATTCCCCTACAGTCGATCTCTGTGCTAGAAATAATTTGTTCTCAAGTTTATATCGGAAGCGGTTGAGTTTTAAGCTGTTGGAATTCGAATTTTGCAGCAGTGTTTTCTTGGTGTTGAAGTCAAAATGTCTTATCAAGGATTGCGATTGGAGTATGCTCTTGAAGGCAGCTCGAATTATATTGCATGGAGAGATAGGATGGAGGCGGTGTTAGATGATAACGGGCTGAAGGATTTCATAGATGCTAAAGTCCCAAAGCCTACTGATGCTGCTCAAGTTGAGGCTTGGCAAAAGAAGATGGCAAGGTGTCGAAGGATTCTATTGGAGGGCGTGAAGGATCACATAGTATCCAGCCTGCATGGAAAAGCTTCTCCATACTTGATGTGGAAAGTGTTGACAGAATTGTTCCAAAGCAAGAGCAACCAGAGGAAGTTGGCGCTCAAGGATAAACTCAGGAAAATAAAGATGGAGAAGAATGACACTATTCCGGTATACTAGTTGACAAAGTTTGTCCACTGCAGGGATGAGCTTGGGAGTGTAGGAGTTAGTGTGGATGATGAGGACTTGGTGAGCTTGGCTCTCCTTGGTCTTCCGAAGATTTGGCATTCCTATGGGGATTCTGTCAATGGTCGGGAGAAATTGCCAGGATGGGAGCGACTTTGGTCGGATCTTGTGCAAGAGGAGATAAGGCGGAGTACCAAGGATGGATCTTCATCAAAGGTATCTGATGAAGAGGATTGCGCTTTGGCTGCCAAAGCAAGGAAGGGGAAGGGCAAGGAGAAGGCTTCTCAATCCGGTGCGGATGGTAAAAAGCGTGACATGTCCAAAGTGAAGTTTTTTCACTGTCACGATCATGGACATTATGCCACGAATTGTCCACAAAAGAAGAAGAACAAGTAGGCTGTTGGAGCTGCATCTGGTGAGGCTCTTGCCTCGCAATTTGAGGTGGACTTCTCATTGATCGCATGCATGGTGTCTAGTGCATTGGGATCGGGGTGGTATATTGATAGTGGCGCTTCCTTTCACATGACGGGAGATGTGAATCTTTTCAGTGACTTGGTGGAGAAAAATCTCCAGATGCATGTTGAGTTGGGCGACAATGGACGATACAATGTGACCGACATTGGTACCATAACCTTTCAGAGGGAGTCAGGTAAACTCATTCTTTTACAAAATGTATTGCATGTACCAGGTTTAACAAAGAATTTGATCTCAGTCGCAATGTTAGAGGATAAAGGGTATGAAGTTGTCTTCAGTGAAGGAAAAGTTTTCCTTCGGCACAAGGCAACGGGACAAGTCAAGAAGGTTGGGATTCGGGCAAAGAATCTCTACAGACTTGAAGTAGATGGGATGTCTACGGAGCTTCCTACTGTTGGGAAGCGGGAGAAAGACATGCAACTGAAGCTTGAGAGGGAGCAAGTTTTGCATGCAGTTGAAAGTGAACCTCGGGGTGTGGAGCAGCCACAAGAGGATCATGGAGTGTGAGAGACCACTCATGCAGAGAAACTTCGTGCCAGATGGGCAGAGGGAGTGCATGCAGCGATACCACCAGGTGAGAGGTGGGGCGACATGCATGAGTAATCCCAGGTGGAGATTTCAGGGCAGGATTCATGGAGATGGTGTGGATCTCATGAATTGAACCTGGCTACGAGGTGCCCACAGCGTAGCAGTAGCAGATCAGTTGGATTGATGCAGGCAGATCAAAGTGACAGTGTCGGATACTGGAGCGCGAATCAGAGTTGACAGCAAGTGCAAGATTGCATGGGTGCAAGAGCTCAACAACGCAGTGGTTCCCGATGACATGTGCAGTAGCTAAGCAGAGGTCAAAGACTTTGATGATAGATGCATCAGACTGATTGAGTTGTTTGGAGCCTATTCAGTTTCGAAGATGTTGCATGAAAAGGGTGCATGGCGCATGCATGGAGTTGCATGGTGCATGCATGAGTTTGCATGGTGCATGCAAAGGGTGCATGGAGAATGCATGGAGTTTCATGTCGCATGCATGGAGTTGCATGGCGCTTGTGAAGGTTGCAGGGCGAATGCATGGAGTTGCATGGAGCTTGTGAAGGTTGCAGGGCGAATGCATGGAGTTGCATGTCGCATGCAAAGATAGTCCTTTCTTGTTGAGAGGGAGTGTTGAAAATGGCAACAAGAAACAGTGAAGGAGGCCTCCTGAAACATCTTTCCTGATCCTAGTTGGAGAGTGGTCACCTAAACTAGGTGGGGACCACACATTTGATTTTTGTCGAAAAGTCTATTTTTAGACTATGTCTATTTTTAGACATATGGAGCATGGTCTAGGAGTTGTGGGATGCTATTCTTGGATGATTGGTCAAGTTGGTAAAAATATATGGACATCTATTTTTAGACATACAGGTCAAAGTCTATTTTTAGACTGCCTGTCTAAAAATAGAACAGTCAAATATTATTAACCCTTAATAATATTTGGACTATAAACATTATCTTATCCTATTGGAGCACTTCAGTTCGAGCTACAGATGTGGCACATGCATCTGGCAGAAGGAAAATCGAATTTCCTATGGGTTAGTTGAGCTATTGCATGATGGACTTCAGTTAGAACTCAAGTGATTGAGTTTGGTGGAGTTGATTGAGGAGTTGATGGAGTTGTGTTCAGTTTAACCTAGTTGAACTAGTTGTATTTAGTTAAACTGACTAATACACTAGAGATGAGTGATTTGAATTAAATATTATTTAATTCACTAATTATTAACTCATAAATCAACTAAAGAACACATCAGTTAACTCAGTGCATGTACAGTTCAATAAAGACCAGTGGAAGAGGTAGGAGAAAGGGTGGAGTCTACTATCAGTTGTGACTATAGTGTGCATGAGATTTGCACAATCATTGGAGGAGATTGCCAATGAGGATTGCGTAGTTAAAGCCAAGTGAATTCGAATTCATTCCATCCATTCTCTCATCTTGGATTGCGCAATAGAGGCAGGCAAACAGTGGAGGAGTTTTGAACCCGTGACTTGTTCAAAACTGAGCTAGTTTGTGTGTAACTTTTGGAGACAGTATTGAGTACTTGTGTGGAGTATTGTACTGAGATTGTTACATGATTCTTCTTCATTATAATATACAGACAGTAGGGGGTTTTCAGCTGTAAGCTTTCCCCGGTATACATACTGTGTTATATGTGTTGAATTTCTATGTGCGCATGTGAATTTTTTCAATACCGCTTGTTGTTTTTATTTCCGCATGTGATGATTAATGCGTAGAAGAGATTATGTGTTATGTATGAAGCTCAAATAGTATGTGACCAGGATAATCTTGGTGGATAATTCAGCAAATTATTCAAATTTCTACAGACCCTTCTACATGAAAAATGAGAAATACATGAAAAATGTGATTAAAATCATGTTTTTTCATGTGTTTCTCATTTTTCGTGTAGCAGGGTCCATCGAAAGTATACAACATGGATACTCCTTGGATGAGAAATTAAATTTTGCATCCAACGAGTACTCCCACTCGAAATTTGAGTAAAACCTTAGGGAGATAAGTTGAAAACGTAGTTTTATTATTTTATTATTTTTTAGTATTTTTACTTTTTTACCCCAAAAATGGTAAATCATCCCCCATGGTTGACATCATCATCTTGAATCCTATTGGTTCTTATAAAGTTTATTTTGGTTGTACATTTTTCTCTAACTCTTATGTTGTTTCTCTTTGAGTAAGCTAAGGGTTGAGAGTTGGGAGAGTTGTGGAGACAAATCTTAAAGAAATTGTGGAATGTCACTGGGAAATATTAGACTTCACAAACATAACAAAGCCAGAAAAATGGATGTAGACTTGAAGCAGCTCATTAATATGGGGGTCGGTTAATGAAACTTAGTACCATGGGATGATAGATGACCAAACTGGACCATTAGAGAACTTTTGAGGTCTAAAATGGGCCTCCTAAGAAAAATGTACAACAAAAATAAACTTTATAAGAACCAATAGGATTCAAGATGATGATTATGTCAACCATGGGGGTGATTCACAATCTTTGGGGTAAAAAATTAAAAAGATTAAAAATTAATAAAATAATAAAACTACTTTTTCAATTTGTATTTTCAACTTATCTCCATAAGGTTTTACTCAAATTTCGAGCGGGAGTACTCATTGGATGCAAAATTTAGTTCCTCATCCAAGGAGTACCCATGTTACATACTTTCGATTGTCATGTTTTTCATGTATTTCTCATTTTTCCTATAGAAGAGTCCATTGAAAGTATGCAACATGGGTATTCTTTGGATGAGGAATTAAATTATGCATCCAACGAGTGTTCCCGCTCAAAATTTGAGTAAACCCATAGGGAGATAAGTTGAAAAAATATTTTTTTCTTTTTTCCCTCTAAAATATGATGATGTAATCTAATCTTATTTTATGATTTCCAATATTATTTTATAATTTCATTAGGAGGACCATTTTATACCTCAAAATTCCCCTAATGCATTGTGTAAAGGGGCCTCAAAACCACCTAGAATAGCATGAGTGAATTTATTATGGCATGAGTCAATTACACAAGTTAAGCAAGACACATTCAAACCAGCACTACAAGGAAAAGACCTTCTAGCAGATGTTTTTGAGGAACCCCTTATAAAAACACCCCAAACATCTGTTTGTAGCGGAGATTACTAGAGGAGGTTGGCGAGTGGAGGTTTTTGTAGATGTTTTTCATTCGGTGCACTTATCATCCTAACCTGCACCAGTGTGTTCAACCAAAAAAAGCACTGGTGCGCAAAAAACATTGGCACACCGGACACCATGCGCTCTGTACAAACCCGCCCCGGTGCATCTTATTACTATAGCGCACTAGTGCTTTACAAATATTCCACACTGGTGCATCCTAAAACCCGTGCCAAAACTGAAACCGCACCGATGCGCCTATAAAACCCCGCGCACCATAACAGGGTAAATATAAAAAAATTGCAGTGCTCCAGAGCTCTCAAGCACCAATGCAATTTATCCTTGTCTGAGCCACCCTAACATCGATGCTCCCATTGCACCCATTTAACGCATTTTTGCTCTGCATTGTCCACCAATCTGCATTTTGAATTTTGCAAAATAGTGGGAAATTTTACTTTTGCAAATTCTACAGGCAATATGCATCCTCGATGGCCAAATGTACAAGTATTTTTCTTGTTTTTCCATAATTAAGCCTTTTAACGGATTAGAATTGTAAATTAACTTAAAATTAACCATTGAAAAAAAAAAAATCCTATGTGGTGCGCTCAAGCTGTTCGGCTCGCACCGGTTCGCAGTGCTGCCTGTAAATTTACAGATCGCACCACAAATGGTGCTTACAGTATCCGCACCGGTTACGAGGCAGTACCGAAAGGCGCACCGTGATATTTTAAATTTTAAAAAAGGTATGGTGCAGTGAGTTACCTAGCCGCACCGTTGACCATGTGGAATAACAGCAATGCGGTGTGTTGACTTGAATTTCCACCGCGGGGCGGGTATTTTTGTCTGTGCACCGTATTCTGAAATTTCGACATGGTCAACGGTGCAGCTTGGTAAAATATCGCACTGTTGACTAAGTAATGATGTCAGGAGGTTGGTGCATTGACCAAACCATATGCCCTGGGGCACATAGTTTGGTCAACGCACCGCCCTCCGACACCGATCCATAGTCAACAGTGCGATATATTATACCACCACACCGTTGACTTATGAACAATGCCAAGAGGGCGGTGCGCTGAAAATTTTCATGTGCACCACCTCCGGTGCATTGGAAATTTGCTGGTGCACCGCCTCTAGTGCACGACAAAAAAAGGCACGTCGTTACCGGTGCATGCCTGTTGTTTGTGGCGCACCGACTGTTTTTTTTTCAAAAAAAACTATATATGTATATTCCTAAATACATGTCTCATTTAATAAAAAATTTGTATTTAATATGTCAATCATTCAAAGACGTGAAAGGAGAGAACAGAGAGAACAACACCAACAACAGGTGGACCACTATAACATGGTTTGCAAGTGGGAGGAACGAGAGAGGGAGAGAGATGTGTTCCCTTGCCCTATTACAGCAGCTACCCAAGGGCTCCTAAGTTAGGTAGGCCTCCTCAAGTTCTATGAGGAGGCTACTTCCATAAAGGGCCATGGTGTGTTTTTGCGACATCTTATCCGCAGGTGGAATGCCCACCTACAATCTTTTCGGGTTGGTCCTAACCAGTGGTACACGCCCATTGAGGAGGGCATCTATTTCATTACTGGGCTATCAAGGAGAGGGGTATATTTTCCCTCGTTCCTAGATGTTCGAGTTGGCTATGCAGCAGGGAGTCAGTTGACATACTCCCAGAAATACATTAGCGTGGATATACTGTCTCCTTTAGATTTTCAGGTCTCTGAAGGGCAGTTACATATTACTACATTTGGTAGTGAGGCGGTGAGTTGCCTCTCACTTCTGATTTCAACCATTTCACACAACACCAGCGATGGGCAACGCATTAGTTTCCTGCTTCTATATTATGTTGATTCTTTAGTATAGGAGCCACGACTTGTCAAGCGGTCTGTCGTTTTTTGCAGTAGTTCTGTACAGCCTTAGATAGATGTCGTGCTCAGGCACAAGGGAGGGTCAAATTCCCTTTTTCTTCAGAGCTATTTTGTTTATTTTTTGAGAGGTTTCCATAGACAAGACCTACTTTTGTTTGACAACCTCGTAGGCTGATGTTACATGCACGAATGCACATTTGGGGACAGATGATGCCCAAGAGGGGCGAGACTGAGTTTTCCGCGAGGATATCGCACAATGCACTGGAGTTGCTAGCCAGTGTTGACGATCATCCCTTCGTTATGGTCCCTTGTCCTTATGTTGATTTGGATTGGCGAGGGTATGCCAATATCCTCTTCACAGATGATGAGTCGCCAGATGATAGAGGTAATATTCCGTTTATTTAAATTTATTCTAACATGATCTTTAACTTGTATTTATTAAATTGTGTAATGAAATTGTCTAATTATTGTTGTGTACTTGTATATATTTTGCATACATTGGGTATCTTGATGGTGAGGACATGCCAGCACCATCAAATGATCCAGGTGTGGATCCTGATGATGATCAGGATATGCCAGATGTTGAGGATGATGAGGCCGATGCAGAGAGACCTACTCCTGCTGGTGCGCCGATACTGTCTTTTACTAGGCGCGGTAGGCTTGATAGCAGATTGAGGATGGAGTTGGGCGACCAACTATGTGCATTGATTGTTGAGGCGGGAATTAGGCCCGCTACTATGAGAGACATACATGCCAATGGTAGGTTGGTACATATGTGGAGAGGCATGCTGTGTGACATTTACAGCCTGATGTGACATGTCGTAGGAGCTACAACTGTAGTTACGCGACTTAGGAGGGCCCTTGCACGTTATAGGCATGATAAATACGTAGCACGTGATCGACTGTCCGCGAGCAGCAACGCATCATCTGATGATCACGATCAGGAGAGTGATCATCGTTCACCTCGTGTCGTGCCAGATGAGCAGCCTCCACTAGCATCGACTAGGAGTCATCATGGAGAGCAAGCTGGACCATTGGCCACATCGAGTCAGCATCCAGCAGTACTCATGAGCATGAGCAGGTTGGACCATCGACCATGTCGAGTCATCACGATGAGCAGCCGAGAGTTGATCCTGATCAGCATCAGGCACCAGTACCAGATCAACAGGCACGTGATGATCAGCATGTATCTAAGCTTGTCGAGGCTGCACCATTGACTGAGCAAGCCTCGAATAGTACTACTATTGATGATGTACCACCAGCTGATATATGACATTTATATTACAGTTGTATATTTTTTACATTATTCAGTTATATATATATATATATATATATATATATATATATATATGGTCCATGTATTTTATGTTCATGTTGCAGTTGTACTTAATTTACATGTTGGTGATCATCATGATGTGTATATTGTTAGGTCATGTTAGATATGTTCATTTAATGTGCAGCTTGCAGATAGATGTGTATGTTATAGTAGTTATTTCACAAGAGATGTATATTTGATGTTTGTGTTGTGATGATGTTATATAGTGTTAATTGTGTTTTGTCAGATGATCATGATCACGATGATGTTATTGAATTTGAATGTGTTTTTTAGTCAAATGTGATGTTTGTACGATGGTTATCATGATCGTGATGTTTATTAATTAATTTAATATTAAATGATCCTGATATTGTAAAATTGTAATATTTGTAATTCTAATTGTATGTAAAATTCTAAAATTGTAATTGTATTTGTATTAATTGTAATTTTAATTGTAATTGTTATATGTAGAATATTTGTAAAATTTTAATTGTAATTGTAATACTTAATTTATTATAAAATGATTGTAATTGTAATTTTAATTGTAATTGTACATATATAAAACGGTAAAATTGTAATTCTAATTCTAATTGTATGTAAAATTCTAAAATTGTAATTGTATGTAAAATTCTAAAATTGTAATTGTAATGGTATATATGTAAATTTGTAAAATTGTAATTGTAATTGTAAATTTTAAATTTCTAAAATTGTAATTGTATATATGTAAGATTCTAAAATTGTAATTGTAATTGTACGTGAAATTGTAGAATTCTAATTCCAATTCTAATTCTATGTAAAATATTTGTAAAATTTTAATTGTATTACAGTGAAATGATTGTAATTGTAAAATTGTAATTGTAATAGTAATTGTATGTAAAATTCTAAAATTATAATTGTAATTTTAAGTGTAATTGTATGTGAAATTGTAATTGTAATTGTATGTAAAATATTTGTAAAATTTTAATTGTATTAATGTGAAAATTTTAAATTGTAATAATGTGAAATGATTTTATTAAAAATTTTAAATTTGTAAATTTATAAAATTTTAAATAATTGTAAAATAATAATCTAGAATAATATGAATTATTGTAACATAATAAAGTTTAGAAAATTAATGCAAATAAATTCATGTGCTTTAGAAATATCATTATTTTATTATGATCTTACATACAAAAAAAAAGAACTTTATATAGTACGCCATTGTTTTTGAGATCAACATAATTGCAAATTATCAAGTGAAATATTGATTTTAACATTAACACAATGCAAATTACCAATTAATTCAAAAATACATATTATAATGTTTCGAAAAATCCATCTTAAAAAGTATAATTATTGATGAAATAACACTGTACCATGTCACTCTTGGTTCTCATGATCACCCTCATTATCTTCCAGCTCGCATGGCATGATAACACTATTGTTCTCAAAAATATGTTTTGATCTAGGGTCATGTCTCAATATGAACCACCAATCCCTATCCAACACATCTGGTAAAAAAACACATGGTTGCAGTGTTTGGGGAAAACATAGGGCTCCTTAGCTTCATCCCACATCTTTCTAGAGTTGATACATATCAGCCTACTATCGGGATCTTCCTTTACATTATTCCGATCAAAGGTGTCCCACCACTTGCACCTAAAAATAGCAGATTGGAAATAAGAGAAATCCACTTCAATGATCTCTTGTGTCTTATCTTTCCAATGTAACCTAATGTCCCTCGTACTAGGTTTTGATCACGGTGGCTAGATCGACTAGATTGATCAAACTCGACTTCCAGTCCAAAGTCTTGTGTGATGTTTCTAGCATCGGCATTTTCTGTGCGAAAATTGTGTCCATATGCCCACATAGATGCGAACAAATATGCCTATTATAAAAAAGTTAAAAAAAAACATAGTATCATGTGTCTTATAATAACCCAACAGTTAAAATATGACATATAGATGTCTTATAAGTTTAAAATGTACATATAAATTAAATATATTATTATCGAGTTTTTGCACCCAACCCCTACGTTTAGTGCATCCTCTTCAGCACGCGGGTAACAACTAGTTGCACCGTATTTCTCTCTGACTTGGTCAGCAACCCAACTGTTGGGGCATATTTTAAGCATATTTTCTTTTAAATGATTGGGATAAGGCACACTTCTACCATTCAATCATATGAATTCTTTCTTGTCACTATCCCATTTCATCCTCTTTTGTTCGTACAATGCAACCCATGGTTGTGTCGCTACAGAATTGTAAAGAATGAATTTATTGATTGCTTAAATTTCTACGTTCGTTGATGAAATAAAACCGACATTATATAGTACATAGAGATCGAAATATACATTAAATCAAAGTTCAACATGAATATTTACTTTGTGTAAATTTGAAAAATTATAAGTCGCTTACTCTTTATCAAGCACTTTTTTCCACTTGTTTGATGAAACTCCCCTTCTCTTTTGTCTTCATCCCTTTCATCGTCCCAAATCACTGCACTTGGTCTGTTGTCGATCTGCTTGATGTACTCACTGGCATAATAGAAATACTCCTACGATATGTACCCCTCTGCCATAGACCCCTCAGGTTTTTCCCTTTGTCGAACAAAACCTTTCAATTTCTTCATGTACCTCTCTAAGAAGAACAACCAATGACAAGAAACCACCCCAACTAATTCAACCTCATCTACTAGGTGGATTAGAAGATGAACCTGCAAGTCCATGAAACTCGTTGGCAGTTCCTTCTCAAACATACAAACAATCTCAACTATCTCTTAATGCCACCGTGGAATGCTAAGCACATGAATCTCCTTTGACATGATCCAATGTAAAAATGCAAATAATTTAGATATGGAACATCCTAAGTCTTGAGGGAATTCATGTTTCACACACCCACGCACAAACAAAGGATAATGACACTGCAAAGTTATAAACACGTGCAATAATATACAAATTAGTTATGTTTTATGATCCCTGCATGGGATAAATTTTATTAATATAACAAATAATAAAATCATGCTTTTGACATTATACATACTCTTAGAAGATTCAAATGGTCATGCGATTTCAACCCCAACAAATGGTCATCCACGGTGAAGCAGCATCGTAGTGAAGACCCGTATGAAGATGGCACCCTCACACCCATTATAACTTCCTTTTCCAAAGAAAGATCATATTTTTTTTAAATCCATGGAACATCACCTTCTTTGAAATACCATGAATTAGAGGGACCAGCGCCTGCCTCTGATCTTGTACTTTCTAATCATCTTGGCCAATGTTTATTTTTAGTTTTTGAAGTAATAAGATCTTTCCTAACAGCCAATGTGTCACTTTTTTTCGATGATACGTTCCTCCATAAATAAGATGAAACATTTTTAAATATATGTATGGGATCTAATAAGTGGGTAATATGAAGATGCTCTATTGGCTCGAGGGGTCCTGAACCAGGTTTGGAGGTTAAGGTTTCCCAACAAACCCCTATACTACTGGCCCTTTCGGTAGTGACCTGCGTGCGCAGGCCAAAGCCTCACCTGAAGCAGTATGGGAGGGTGCTAGAACCAGGTTTCCACACCCTGGGAGAGGGCAGGTAAGTCAGGCAGAGTTGTGTTTGACTTCGCAAATATCAGATCGCATATTATAGAACCCAGATCTATCAGTCCCTTCGCATCCATGTGCGCAATACCACATATAATCAAAATAATTAACAGATACATGACAATAAAGCAACTATTGCAGCTATTCTTGCATAAAGTCTAACAAGCAGATTCAGATCAATTGTCAACGCAGCATAAGTACTTAACAGAGTTACTTGCGGAGCTCAACATAGAATCATGCATAACATAACAGATATCACAGAGTTCAACAACGTTCCACTTTCATTAATCCTTCAGATCCTTTTACAATACCCAAAACCCAACCTGCGCACACAGCAGCAGGGCCCGCACACAGCAGGACTGAGGATCTCCGTGCACATAGCCAGCAGGAGTCCTTTCCCTAAAAACCCAAAACAGATCTACTAATTCACAATTTGCACCAATCTTAGTTCATTGTCTCCCTTACAACTCAAAAAAGGTTCAATTACTTATATTACTTTAGCCTACACATCCAATGGTCTGCAAACTATGGTTTGCGAACTCTTGGTCTACTCTTGACCCACTTACAATCCATTAGGGGCTTTGACCCACCCCAAAACCCCTGATTTAGACTAAATATAATAAAAAATATACAAAATGGACTAGATTCGCAGCTTTTGTAGGAGACCCTGTTCTAACAGTCCCCTAACACAATCTTGTGACTCATCCTGAGTCACTGTGGTGGTGGGGTCTCCACCTGCATGCGCAGTGCATTGACAGCTGTGACCAATGGGGGTAGCACTTCTTGAATCTGAGTAGCAGCACTCTGCACAATATCTACAAGCTTCTGTGATTTCATTCCCTCTGTTGCGGCCATGACACTCTCCAGTGTTTGGTTTAGTCACTTCACAGCACCATCAACATCCTCTGAGAGCTAAAGAGCTGCAGCAGCCCAAGGCTTCAAGTGTTCTCCGATAATATTCTTCTTATGGAAAAGTTCCTCGATCTCATCTTGGAGGGTGTTGCTGGTCCGCAATTGTGCCAAATACTATGCAGAGACCAAGGTAGCTAATGTAGCCTCGATCTACTCAAAAGCTTCCTCTTTCTATCGCAAGTCCTGATCAATTTTCTGGAGGACCGGATCGCACTGGACCTTGATCCAGAGTTGCATGGCATCCTCGAGCAACTGGGCACCTTGAGAAATCTGTCCTGTAATGGTGTTTGTAGCCGCGGTCACTAGCACAGCGCGTTGGGCTCATACCTCCGGGGGTGTTTCAGGCTGCAGTTTGGCCTGTAAGTCAGAGATTTGCTGCTCCAACTATGTCTTAATGACCTACATTTCCATCTTGGAAGCCTTCAATGCTGCGACCAATCCTTCCACTTAAGCCCGGGGGGTGGTTGCGGCCGGGATATCTTCTGTAATCTATGTGCATAACTGGTGGATCAAATTTTCGAGCTCTCCTTGCTACGTGACAGCAAAGAGTACCTTTGTGTTCTATTGTGTGATGGTTTGTTCAGCCATACCAAGTTTTTGGTGTACTTGCTGGTCCCAATGGTGAATCTCCTGAAACATAGCGGTGTGGAGACCCTGTAATGTTGTGTGGGGTAGCTTAGCAAGATTCAACTGCACCCCTGCACCTGCTTGGAGCTGGATCTCCTGGTCCGGCGAACTGATCACAACGGTGGCGCTAGGTAAGGGACAGAGATGGCCTTCTTCCATGGCTAGCGATGTACTACTAGATGCCAAGGGAATTCGTCCCTAAACCACACTGGTCTGTATCGTGTCTGTCTTTAGCTGCAAGGTTCGAAGCTCTTCCTGGATGGCATTGATCGCAGCCTTCTGGTGTTCCTCTAAAGCTACCCATTTTTCTTCTGTGGCCAATGTGATGACATCTGTGATTTTTTCGAGATCTTCGTCCGTCAATGTAATCGTCTCATCTCGTTCCTTCTACTGGGCATGCTACTTCTTTCGGGGTCCCTTGATAGTCTTGCTTGTTCTCTTTTTACCTCTGACATCTACTTTCTTTGTGCCTAGCTACGAATCAACCTGGTTTTCAGCCTTGGTGTTCTTCATGGTGGTCTGCTTTGGCTGCGTGTCCTTTTTCGGGACTGCGCCTGAGTCTTTCCCTGTGCTTCCAGTCTCCTTAGTGATAATAGGTGGAAGTACCTACACCGTGCTAGTACTAGCGGTGCCCCTTGCGCTAGTTTTGAAGCCTGTCTTCCAGGAGGGAGGCCATAGCGCAATCACATTGTTAATTTCCTCGTCTAATACCATATAAGGAAGTGACGTCCAGGTTTTATCCTTGTGGCTGCGGATCTGAATGATGTTCATGATAACCTGGAATGTTGCGATACTCTTGTATTTTTCATATACTGTGGGGGACAGTCGAGGTTGAGAATTAATGGTTGCAGCCACACTACTCGAGAAGAGGACCCAGAAGAATTGATTATCTTCTATGCGATGTGCGTCCTTGGAATCCCACAAATGGGCATACCGAGCCCCTTCACACATATTTGGAGGGAGCTCGGGGAGGATCGACTCCGCAGGGTTTTCCCAGGCAACGAGAGCTATAAGAAATAATAGCCAGGCATAGAAAAAGGCTTTTCCCTGCTTTTGCAATTCGCGGACGTTGGCTAAGAACTCGTCGCATAATTATTGGTCCCAATTGAGGCGGACTTCCTTCACACACTGACCTGCTAACCGAATGGCATAGGTAGGGATGATTGTGACCTGGCACTTTCGCATTTTCTTGCAAGCTAGTAATATTGTACCCATCTGCGTAGCTAGGTCGCTGATAGATTTTATGACGAAGCCCTGCGTATTCCTTTCCACATGGTAGGTCTTATGCACATACCCAATGGTTTTCCCTTCATATTTCTTTCCCACAAGCTCCAAAGGGTGTGGCTCGTTCATGGGGAGGCCCGTGATTCTGTGAACCAATACAGCATCGATGGGGACCCTATCTCGAATCCATAGGCAGCCATTGTGAATTAGGGAGAGCATCTATCGGGCCAGTCGATCCGTGATGTTGTAATAGCCAAAGTGGGGCATACGCAGCAGGTTCAAGAGCCCGGATCTGGCCAATCCACTTACCCAGTGTTGAGGAATGACTGTGACCCCATCATCCACGTAAATTGTCTCAAATTACAGCGTGGGGTTCAGCTCAGGGAAGGCTTCTTAATTCTCCAAGTCATGATCGTCGAATTTAACCTCATGGAGCTTCCCGCAGGAGTCACTCAGGATAGGGACTTCTCCCGGGGTTAGCAGCGTGTGCAGATAGGTAACCAGGCCATCAAGGTTATTTGGTGTGTGCATCGAGGGCCTCAGCGGGAAGATGAAGAAAGGTAACCAGTTGATCAGATTGGCAGGCAAGGCTTCCTCCTGCGTAGCTTGACCCTGAGGCATTTCTCGCGGGGACTTGGCATGCCTAGGGGAGGTCCTAGGCTTCCCTGAAGCCCATTTTGCAGCTTTTGGGGGCTTCCCTGAGCCATGTGCCTGCTCTTTTCCATTGCTTTTGACCGGCATTGAGGGCACTTATTCATCCCCAGATCCGATCTCCATTACTTTCTCAACTTCTCGGGCAGTAGGTGCCGAGGGCTCAGCTGGGTTAGTGGCTGTCATCCTAGTGCGGAAAATGAATCCCGACTCTGGGTGGCTACTATCAGAAGGGGGAGGTTGATCCGACATGAGGGGGACAGTGCAGACCCAAAAAATATTATAGCTCAAGCTCGCGCGAGATAAAGAGGATAAGTACAAGTTATGAGAAAGAACCCTTGTTTGAGCTATCTGGCCCTTTTTATAGTGCCTGTGGGCATCCAATGGTAGGGTAAAATTGACCTGGAACTTACCATCACGCAATCATTAAAAAATCCTATAAATCTGCCCCATTAAATGCTAGCGGTCCGCTCCTTTTAACAGTAACTTTTTCTTTTTACCAGATGTTATTGCGCCAACCGCTAGTTTTCGCATCTCCTGTGTGCTTGGCGTATCTACTACACTTTGGTTAAGCACCTGTGCCTCCTGCACATCTTCCCCCAACACAGGCTTAATCCCTAAGTACTTCAAACCCAAAGATATGTTCGCTCAGCCTGTGTCATCCCAACAGAACCGGGCCGCCTTCGTAAGCAAATCTTTCAGAGGTGCTATGATCACTGCATACCTCCGAACGAACTTTCTGTAATAACCCATGTGGCCGAGAAGTGAGTGCAGTTTTCCCCTTGTTGTGGGGGCCGCCAGATATATAATATTCGCATCCCCAATTTTAGCCAATGTGGGGTGCATCTCAATGCTATCCGTTCGTAGGCCGAGTGGTCCGGTAACCATGTGCACCCTATTCAATTCTGAGTCAGAACCCTCTCATGGATCATTCTTACCTTCTTTTGGGGCTAGGCTGCAGTATTTGATCATGCTTGGTACTCGTGGTTCCCAATTGGGAAATTCAGGTGCGACACACAGGTGCGATTCACCCCATGCTACAGTGTTAATGTCCTATAGAGCTACATCAAGCGCCTCTGTCCTGCCTATTAATCCAAATGTTCCCAAAAATTCATCCTTCAAAGTCTCCCAGTGGCAGGTGCGCTAATGGAGCTCCGCATCTAAGTACCATACGGTGGGAAGTGGTCCTAGGGTATGAATAAGTAGATGAATCCACTCCTGGGCAGTTCTATCGCATCATTGTTCTATCCAAGTGTACATATATTTGCATGGATCTTTAGATCCAAGGAACGTTTTGATTCGCCCATCGGCTGGGGCCTCAAATCGTACGATCATCATATTTTGACACTCCTCCCAATCCTGGAATGCCTCCTCATGCGTCACCCACCATTGCGCAGGTGATCCACGCATGGCCAGCTTACAGGCCCATAGCCGTCGTTCTTGGGGAATCTCGACTTCAAATGCCCACAAAAAGTCCCTAACATTATCAGAACCATCAAAATAAGGTAGATCTCTTACCTCTGAGGAGATACAGCGGAATTTCTTCGTGATCCGAAGACATCACAGTGCAGGGACATCATGTAACCAGTTTTTCCAATTCTCTATCTCCCCATCAGAGTTGGAGAAACATTCACTATCCTTTTCCCAGCAGAGTACCCCCTCCACCGTGGGGTTGATCCAATCTTCATCTCACGCAATCAACTTATAGATGTGATCCACATCTTCTTCATCACGCACTGGTTTTGTGTACCATTCACCTTCTGCCGAGTCTAATGGTATTATTACCCTTTTACCGTTATTATAGAATACCATGCTTCTCTTCTTTAGGTTAATGATGCCCCGCATATCTATGGCCCAATCCAAGCCTAGGAGCGTAGGGTAGGGGTTTGCATCTTCGACAATTTGAATTACTTCAAAATCAGCCTGGACCTTAACCCCTACGATATCCACCAAAATCTTTGATAATCTTCCCAAGGTATGATCTTCTTTTGATTGGACATACGCAACTGGATAGTGGACCATTCCAATTTAGGTTCCCCCATTCGTTGCCAAGTTTTTTTAGGTAATACATTCACATCTGACGCTAGGTCCAAAATAACCCGATCCATCTCGTAATCATCGATCTGCGCAGTCAACCGCATCTCCCTACTAGTGTGTTTCTTATATATATATATAGTTTGTGTATGTCCTTGACTTTCGAAGGGAGGATAGGTCGTATTGTGCAGCTATCTATCAATGCCTGAAGATTTTCCATAGCCTTTGGGTTGCGCAGCAGCTTCATACATGCCTGTAAAAATGGTTTGACCTCCTCATCTGCCTTGAGGTCTTCAGGCAACTTCGAAGTAGATGCCTTTGCCTTAGCAAAGTATTTGCGAGCTATGACAAATGTTTCTTTCTCCTTTTTTAGATCCAAACCTTCATGTTTGATAACTTCTAGTCGGGTCAGAGGCTCGGTTGCAGTTTTCTCCCCTGGTGGCCATCCCACTATGTGTTATGACATTCATGCTTGGATATTTGTCTCGTAGTTCGGCCTAAACCCTCTGCACATTCTGCGTAGATGTCGGTTGCTTTTCCTGCATCTTCGCTATTAATACTGGACAATCTTCAATCGCATGGTCTATCTGCCTGCAATACCGGCAGGACTGTCTTGTAGGGTTTGGACAGTCCCTGGCAAAGTGCCCTACCTCCCCACAGTTATAACAGATTAGTTTCCCTCATCCCCGACCTGTGCTTCCACCTCTTCTGCCTCCCCTGCCCCTTGCTAGAGAGCCCCCTACACTCAAGAGGGATCTTGGTGAGGATGGATCCGAGTGCACCTTATAGAGATTCCCTCGATCGATCATCAAATCATACATCTGACAGTTCTGTTCACCATGCCCTACTGATCTGCAGAACCTGCACCATTGCTATTTTACTTTTGGGATGTACGCAGCAAGGCGGGGACTGTGGTTTGTGTCGTGCAGCCCTGCAACACGAAAATCATCGCACCATATTGCCGGCCCACTTGGTCCTACAACTTCTCTAGGGTGAAACAGAGTAGGTCCCTCGGCCTGCATGTAGTCTGTTAACAGAGGGCAGTTATCCTTGGTGTGACCATTCGTCCTGCATTGTATGCACCATCTTTCAGGGCTAGCCTCTTCTCCTCGCTCTTTTCGCAGATTCTGGATCTCCATGTGCATCGCCTCCAGTTGTCCTTGGATCTACTAGACACCTAGCTGGGTATCATCTCTGGGCGTAGCTTCTAACTTCATAGCGACCTCCAAGGCTTTTTCTGATGATTTGAAATTTTGGTGACCCATAGGTACGCGCACATGAGGCAGAAGCATAGCAATGAACCATTCCGTGTGTTGTCGGTCATCGTACTGAAATCCTCCTTCTCTGATCACCTTCTTCAGTCGTTAATCAGCCTCCCACACAAGCTCAAAAGGCCCTTGCTTGAAATCCTTTAGATCGATTACTATTTGAGAATAGGACTTAGAATTCTTGAACAGTTGTTTCAAGGCGTTCTTGATCTCTTCAATGGTTGAGTTTGCATGTTTTTCGATGTATCCCATGTACCAATCCAAAGCTCTTCCTTCAAAGGAAAGGAACAGATGTGCCCTCTTCACCGCATCAATAGCTACGTTCTGCATAGTCCATACTGATTATGTGACAAATTAGAACTGATCCATGTCTTCGTCTCCCACACCCTTAAAGGTAGGTAACTTCATGTGCGCTGCCATGTCGTCTTCTGGTGGTGGAGTTGTAGGTGAATTCTTACCCCTACGGTGGTTCGAAAGTGGTGTGGTTGGATGACTTTGCGTAGCTGCTTCTCTTATCGGGCTGTAAGCAGATCTACCTCTTTCTTGGTTGGTCCGATATTATTTGCCACTTCGTGTTGTACTTCCATCTAGATCAGAGGTCATTCATTCGGTGTGGCTACACAGCATAATTTTTTTGCACAGTAATATCTTAATCAACAATGGTAAAGTTTTCAAAAACTTACCCCTAAATCCTTTAAAGAATATTCGCTCTCCTTCGAAGTAGGAGACGAACTGATCGATGGCAAATTCTGTCACAAATCCTCCTAGCATGTTGTCCACCCAGTGGTCTACTGTGCGAGTGATTGTGTTATCAGCCTTCTCTAACTGTTGGATCAATTCTAGGGTCCACTGAGTGACCCGCTCATCCTTCTAACACTTATGAAATTCGACCAACCTTGTGAGCCACTCCTGGAGCTCGATCGCAATGGTTACAAAGAAGATCTCGTAGATATCCGTGAAAAAATACTTATTTTTCCACTCTTTGGTGGTCAACCTCTTACTGTGGTTTTGTTTTACTGTGAATTCCTGAACTTGATGTTTGACCCATTCATCAATTTCTTTTCTTTCAGGTTTCCAATATGGCCTTGGCATTACCCGATCCCTCTCTCAAAATGCTCCCAGTCCCGGCAATGGAACCATTTGTTGGCTCGAGGGGTCCTGACCTAGGTTCGGAGGTTAAGGTTTGCTAACAAACCCCTATACTACTGGCCCTTTTGGCAGTGACCTGCGCAAGTCTCACCCAAAGCAGTATGGAAGGGTGCTAGAAACAGGTTTCCGCACCCTGGGAGAGGGCAGGTAATTCAGGCAGAGCTGCGTTCGACTTCGCAAATATCAGATCCCATATTACATAACCCAGATCTATCAGCCCCTTTGCATCCACATGCGCAATACCACATATAATCAAAATAATTAACAGATATAGGACAATAAAGCAACTATTCTTGCATAAAGTCTAACAAGCATATTCAGATCAATTTTCAACGCAGCATAAGTACTTAACACAGTTACTTGTGGAGCTCAACATAGAATCATGCATAACATAACAGATATCCCATAGTTCAACAACCTTCCCCTTTCATTAATCCTTCAGATCCTTTTACAATACCCAAAACCCAACCTGCGCACACAGCAGCAGGGTCCACACACAGCAGGACTGAGGATCTCCACGCACACAGCCAGTAGAAGTCCTTTCCCCAAAAACCCAAAACAGATCTACTAATTCGTAATTCGCACCAATCTTAGTTCATTGTCTCCCTTACAACTCAAAAAAGGTTCAATTACTTATACTACTTTAGCCTATGCATCCAATGGTCCGCAAATTGTGGTTTTCGGACTCTTGGTCTACCCTTGACCCACTTACAATGCATTAGGGGCTTTGACCCACCCCAAAACCCCTGTGTTAAACTAGATATAATAAAAAATATACAAAATGGACCAGATTCGCAACTTTCGTAGGAGACCCTGTTCCAACATGCTCCCAATATGGGAGGTTATAAAAGATAGATTTCCTTTTCATCCCAATGGGAAATTTATCATAATAGGTGTTGAAGAATTCTGGATCATCAAACATAGGCTCCCTATTTGAATCGAACATTTCTATGAAATCCTTCTCCTTCTCTCTCTCATGTGCTCTAAGCCATTCAGCTGATGTTGTATTTAGAGGCCTTTGGGTTCTCTCTCATTTACCATTGAAAGTGGATGCTGCTCTTATGTAAGGGTGTTCTTCTAGGAGGAATACCCTGGAGCAATCATATACTAGATTTTGTAGGTCCTTGGACCATCTAGCTTTCAAAGAAGGTCCACAACATTTACATCCAAAATACCCTTTTGTTACAAGACCTGCAAGATTATTGTATACAATTAATATGCATGGTAGGTTAAAGAACATCATGAAGATCAGAACAATTACAACGAATTAAATAACTAATATGTGAAAGAATATTGTTACGTATATAAACAAATCAATAAATTAAACATGTAATTTACCAGATCAAACTCCTAAGCCTGGAAAATCATGTGTCGTGTAAGCACATATGCCATACAACGTAAAACTCCTCTCTGCTACAATGGGTCTTGATACATCGTATACATTTATCCCATCACATAATTCATTCAATTCATCTACCAGTGGTTGTAAGTAGACATCCATATTCTTCACTTGTCTTCTACCAAGGACTATGAGAGCCAACATAAGATGTTCTTTCTTCATGGAAAACCATGGGGGGATATTGTTATTGATCACTACTATAGGCCAAACAGAATAGTTGGTGTTCTAGAGAGAATATGGGTTGACGCCATCCATGGCTATGCTGAGTCGTAGACTTCGTACTTCATCCTTGAATTTTTCGGGCCATGTATCCTCTATATGCTTCATGGCTATTAAATCATTTGGGATTCGCATAAATCCCAACTCACTTATGTGTGAGGCATGCCATCCCTGCAACATAGCTAATTATTTGCAACGAAATAGTCTTTGAATCCTTGGTATTATAAGCATGTGCCTCAATATCTTAAGAGGAGGACCAGTGCGTGATTTACCCTTCTTTTTTTATTTATCATACCTGTCATGCCCACATTTCGGACATATCTCTTGGTCTGCATATTATCCTCTATATAGAATACAATCATTTGGACATGCATGATATGATATGTACTCAACACCCAACATTTTCAACAATTTCTTTGCCTCTTCGTAGCTACCGGGAAAGACATTATCTCTCGGAAGAACCTTATCTTTGAATAACCTATAGTTGATGATCATGGAAAAATATATTAATAAATGTACATTAATGTCGATATAATTATTAACGTTAGTAAAATTTACCATTTGTAATGTTCATTGTGTACTAATTATATTTCTCAAATTTATATAAGGGAGGACTTTATGGTAACTTACCTCAAAATTTCCAAGAAACATGCATTTGACAAGCCAAAATTTTCTTTAAAGTTGTACAGTAACATCATTGTCCCCAACTGGGTAGACTTTGACTTACTATCAGGTACAAAGAGAGGGGTGGTGGAAGAAAATTTAAGGCTTTCGAAAAAGGTGTAGTCAACAAGATGAGCATCATCCCCTAGCTGAACATCGTTTTGGAATGCATCTAACAACATTGTCTCCATGGAAATTGTATCCCTTAAGTAATCATCCATACCAACCTCTATTTGATTGCCTCCATTGCTAGCTTGTGAAGAACTACTATTGTTGTAGTCATTCCTAATTGGTGAATCTGGACGTAGCGGGAATTGAATCGGTGGTTGATTCAACCATTCTTGGTATCGTTCCTCTCTGATTTTTCTCTTAATTCAGTGTTCTCTCAATTTTACATTATCGTGGGATGCAACGGAAGATGGTAGGTAGGTCGCTCATCATCACTAGAATACTAATTATTATTTTTTTTAAATTGAACATGATTAGTACAAAATATATGATATCAATTAGTAACCATGTTGACAATATTGCATGATTAATTTGTTGGGTGTGGAGGCTGATTATCTTGTTTACTTTGTATCACAGCATTGGACCCCTGTAACTTAAATGGGGCGGCAACGCCGCCCGTAAATTAATCGCTGTCGTGGGGGGTCCAGGGGGGGCAGCAACGACTTTATGGAGCCCCCGCCTGGCAGGGGGTCTCGGGGGCAACGCCCCTGAAGCTAAAAACAAATGTAAAATTGCCTCGTAAAAGTATAGTAATTTCTAGTCAATCTGGGCCGTTCATTAGGCGGATGATCTTACGATAGAATTTATGTCTAGTTTAGGGTTTTTTTCCCTAGAAGTCAACCCCTCTCTTTGTATGAGGGTATTTTATTGCGGCTGTGTATTACATGTGTATTCTCTAAGCGGGAAACAGATAGGGAGACTATGAGAGAGAACAGAGGATATTATAGTGGATCTGCTGTAGGTTTTGTCTCTTCATTTTTTCTGGATAATAGAAAGGAAGGACTGGCTATTCGGGGTGGACGTAGCCCAAACTGGGTGAACCACGTATATCTGTGTCTCTCTGGTTTTATGTGCTTTGTGAGCTTGTATTTTCCGCATATTTATGTGTTGCATTGCTCTATAATATATAATTTTCTAACAACTGGTATCAGAGCTGAAGGTCTATTTGGCTAATAAACTCGCAGGAAAGAAGTGTTCCTGGTTCGAGTGGGAGAAATGGTGGAAGATGGTAAGTTTAGGGTCGAGAAATTTAACGGCCAAAACTTCCCACTATGGAAGATGCAGATGGAAGATTATCTGTATCAGAAATATTTGTACCTAACATTGAGCGGAAAAACAAATAAGCCGACGGCTATTACAGACGCAGAATGGAACATTCTCGATAGAAAGGCACTCGGAACAGTACAGTTGTGCCTTGAGGTGTCAGTTGCCTTTAATATTTCGAAGGAAACAACAACAGAGGGTTTGATGCAGACGTTGGCGAAACTATATGAAAAACCCTTGGCCTCAAACAAGGTATCTCTTATGAAACAATTATTTAATATGAAGATGTCGGAAGGTAGATCTATTGCAGACCATTTAAATGATTTTAATACAGTCACCAGTCAATTAAGTTTTGTAGGGGTAAACTTTGATGATGAAGTTAGAGCTCTGTTATTCTTGTGCTCATTGCCAGAGAGTTGGATTAGTTTAGTAATGGCCATTAGTAACTCTGTCTCTGGATCTAGTACTTTAAAGTTTGATGATATTGTCAATGCTATCCTTAGCGAGGAAATGCGACAGAAAAGCTCCGGTGAGACATCGGGTAATGCTTTGAGTGCAGAGTCTAGGGGGAGGAGAATGGAAAGAGGAAAGAGCTCAGGATATCGCAGAAAATCAAGAAAAGGCAGATCCAAGTCCAGATCAGGGATAGTGTGCTGGAAATGCGGAAATAAAGGACACCTAAAGAAAGACTGTAGATCTAGGAAGGGAAAAGAAGGAGACACACAGCAAGAAAACAATCATGAAGCAAATGTGACAGGTGATGTGTTACAAGATGTTTTGATTCTTTCTTTCAAAAATGTTACTGATTCTTGGGTTGTAGATTCAGGGGCTTCATTCCATGCTACACCTGATAAGAAATATTTTCATGACTATGTTCAAGGAGATTTTGGACAAGTTCGTTTGGGTGATGATAAACCTTGTAAAATTGTTGGAATGGGTAAAGTTCTTGTAAAACAACAAAATGGAATTTAATGGCTACTAAAGGAGGTAAGGCATGTTCCATATCTAAAGAAAAATTTGATTTCAATAGGGCAGTTAGGCGGTGAATGTTGTGTGACAACTTTCACGGATAAAACTTGGAAGGTCACCAAAGGAGCCCTCGTAATAGCAAAAGGCGAAAAGGTTGGTACATTGTATTTATGCAATGGTATTTCTAATTTTGTTAATGCATTAACTTCCAAAGGAGCAGATGCAGCATTATGGCATCATAGGCTCGGACACATGAATGAGAAGGGGATGAAGATTCTTCACTCAAGAAATTTGTTGCCAGGTTTGAAGAATGTTGATTTGGATTTATGTGAAAATTGCATTTATGGAAAACAAAAGAGAGTTAGATTTCTCAGAGTTGGGAAAGAAAAGAAGAGAGAAAAATTGGAGCTTGTGCATACAGATGTATGGGGACCTGCTTAGGTATCATCTCTTGGTGGCTCTCGTTATTATGTTACTTTTATTGATGATGCAACTAGAAAAAATTAGATTTATTGTATTCAAAATAAATCTGATGTATTTGATACTTTCAAGAAATGGAAATATTTGGTTGAGATTGAGACAAGAAAGAACTTGAAGTGTCTCATATCATACAATGGAGGTGAATATTGCATCAAAGAGTTTGATAGGTACTTTTCAGAGCATGGAATTCGTAGAGAGAAGAAAGTTCCAAGAACACCACAAGAAAATGGTGTGTCAGAAAGGATGAACAGAACAATCATGGAGCGTGCAAGGTGCATGAGATTGCATGTTGGATTGTCTTTGCAATTTTGGGAAGATGTTGTAGATACTACTGTTTATCTAATAAATAGAGGGTCTTCAAGTTACTTGGATGGTGGTATTCCAGAGGAAGCATGGACAGGTAAAAAGTTAAATACTCTTTTTTAAAGCCTTTTGGTTGTGAGGCTTTTGTCCATATTAATAAAGAAAATAGAACAAAGCTTGAGGAAAAATCAAAGAAATGTACCTTCATTGGATATGGTGTTAATGATTTTAGTTATCGCTTATATGATTATGAAAATCACAAAATCATTAGGAGCAGAGATGTAATATTCAATGAAAAGGTATTGTATAAGAATCAGTTGCAGGAAAAGAAACAAGAAAAAGAAATCAAGGAATACACAATTCTTAATGAGATTACTGAAAAATTAAAGGTGCCTGAAAATAATAATAATCAACAACCACAACAACAGCAACCACCACAATAGCAACAGCAACCTCAAACACCTGAAAGTGGTGTTAGAAGATCTACCAGGATAAGTAGACCCCCTGAACGATACTCTCCTTCATTATATTCTTTATTGTTGACTGATTCTGGTGAACCCGAATGTTATGAATAAGTAATGCAGGTTGAAAGCAAGAAGAAGTGGGAGCTAACCATGGAAGAAGAGATGGAATCCTTAATGCATAACCAGACTTGGGACTTAGTCAGGTTTCCTGCAGGTAAAACTACATTGCAGAATAAATGGGTTTATAGGTTGAAGGAAGAAGATGGAGGAAAACAGAGGTACAAAGCTAGACTTGTAGTGAAGGGGTTTGCACAGAAGAAAGGTATTGATTTTGATGAAATATTTTCTTCTATTGTTTAAGATGACTTCAATTAGAACTATCTTAAGTCTTGTAGCAGTGGAAGATTTACATCTTGAACAGTGAGATGTAAATACAACATTTTTCCATGGAGATTTGGAGGAAGAGATATACATGCAGCAACCAGAAGGATATGAGGTCAAAGGGAAAGAAAAATTGGTGTGCATGTTAAAGAAGAGCTTATATGGCTTAAAACAGGTTGCAAGGCAGTGGTATCTAAAATTTGACAAGTTTATGTCTGAACAAGGTTATACTAGATGTCACTCTGATCATTGTGTTTATATGAAAAATAAAAATGATGGCAGCTATATTATACTGTTATTGTATGTAGATGACATGCTTGTTGCAGGGTCTAACATGTAGGAAATAAATGTGCTTAAACAAAAATTGGAAAATTCATTTGCAATGAAGGATTTGGGAGCTGCAAAACAGATCCTTGGTATGAGAATAACCATAGATAGGAAAAATCGAAAATTAACACTGTCTCGGAATGAGTACATACAAAAGGTGTTGAAAAGATTTAATATGCACAATGCAAAACTAGTTAGTACACCTTTTGCTAGCCATTTCAAACTTAGTAAGGAGATGTGCCCAAAGACCGAAGAAGACATGGATTATATGTCTAAAGTTCCATATGCATCAGCAGTTGGAAGCTTAATATATGCAATGGTCTGCACAAGGCCTGATATTGCACATGCAGTGGGAGTTGTAAGCAGGTACATGAATAATCCAGGAAAATAACATTGGATGGCAGTAAAATGGATTCTCAGATATTTGAGAGGTACCACAAATCAAGCATTATGCTTTGGTGGTTCAAACATTGCTCTATAGGGATATGTTGATGCATATATGGCAGGTGACAGAGATAACAGGAGGAGCACTACAAGATATGTATTTACTGTAGGTGGAAAAGCTGTCAGTTGGGTTTCAAAAATCCAAAGTGTTGTTGCACTTTCAACAATAGAAGCAGAGTATGTTGCTGCTACAGAGGCTAGTAAAGAAATGATTTGGTTACAAAGGTTTATGGATGAATTGGGTAAGAATCATGATATGGGCACGCTATACAGTGATAGCCAAAGTGCCATTCATCTTGCAAAGAACTCAACATTTCATTCAAGGACTAAACATATACATCTCAAGTACCATTTCATACGGTGAGTATTGGAAGATGGAGAGTTGAAGCTGGAAAAGATACACACTAGCCAGAATCCTGCAGATATGCTAACAAAAGTTGTAACTAGGGAGAAACTGAGAATGTGCTCAATTTCAATTGGTCTTCAAGGATGACGATGAAGATGAGAAATAGCCAGGTCCAAAGAGGAGTCATTGTCCAGAAAATGAAGCAGCGGTGGAGTTTCTACAATCAGTCTCCAAGTGGGAGATTGTTGGGTGTGAAGCTTGATTATCTTGTTTACTTTGTATCACAACATTGGACCCCTGTACCTTAAATGGGGCGGCAACGCCGCCCGTAAATTAATCGTTTCCATGGGGGGTCCAAGGGGGGTAAAAAAAGATGTAAAATTGCCTTGTAAAAGTATAGTAATTTCTAGTCAATCTGGGCCATTCATTAGGCGGATGATCTGACGGTAGAAGTTATGTTTATTTTAGGGTTTTTTGCTCTAGAAGGAAACCCCTCTCTTTGTATGAGGGTATTGTATTGCGGCTATGTATTACATGTGTATTCTCTATGCGGGAAACAGATAGGGAGACTGTGAGAGAGAACAGAGGATATTACTGTAGATCTGTTGTAGGTTTTGTCTCTTCATTTTTGTTGGATAATAGAAAGGAAGGACTGGCTGTTCGGGGTGTACGTAACCCAAACTGGGTGAACCACGTATATCTTTGTCTCTCTGGTTTTATGTGTTTTGTGTGCTTGTATTTTCTGCATATTTTATGTGTTGCATTGCTCTGTAATATATAATTTTCTAACATAATTGGTTTGACGTTGAAATAATTACATTAATCAATATACCAAACAATTATAATTATTACCATCATTGTCCCAGGATTGTGGCTAGAAGATGCAATATTGTTATAATTGATAGGGTGAAGCAGTTGTCCATTTTCATCTACCAAATGCGTCTTGCGATATTCTACTCATGATAAGAGCTTCCGACGTTTTGGAGCTGTTTGAATATTTTGTGCATATGAACTCGATTCTAAATCTACATGAACCTGCAAACTTGTATATGTTATAAATTTAATTAATTTGTGCATGATTGACATGGATAAAAAGCATAAATTCAATTAGATAATGAAAATATAAATAAAATATGAAGTAAATTTTACGTCTTGAGATGGATAGGGAGAGCTTCGTGATGGACTTTGAGAAATATTATGGAACAAGCTGGATTTTGAAGAATTTTCCATTTGATATAATTATGATATTTTCTCCCTGCATTTGAGCAAAATCAACAATAAATTTTGGTGCACACACCTAAAAGTAATTTCGGTGCCTTAAAAATGGACTTCTTGTTATCGATGCTAATGTACAGATCACCGCACCGATGCGTTTTAGTTACTGCGCGCCAATGTCGTTTTATAAATGGATGCATCGGTGCAGTGCTATTAAGTGATGCACCGGTGAGGAATAACCACAAATAAAAAAAGTGCAACTCTGTTTTCTTTAAGGGAAAATAAAAGCGGTAAATTGAAAAATGGGCGGAAAAATATTTTTGAAAATATAATTTCATAAAAAAATTCTTAAAATATTAAACACTTTTCATTACTTCACTAGTTTTGCAAAAAAAATCAGCCTTAGATCTGCAGGAGACATATCTGGATCAAGAGAGCATGAGAGCACTGTGGAGCAGCGAAATACGTTAGAACAGAAGTATTCAGACAATCATAATTCCAAACCTCTGGTGATTCAAACCCTGTAGCATAGAATTTCAAACGATCTTGTGATTAAAGTTTACTGATTTTTTTTACTTTTTATGCAATTTTTTTTACGTAGTAAGAAAAAAAATTCAATTTGTTTTTTATTTTCAGAAACAAAATTTAAAAAAAAAAAAAAAAAAATCATTTGACCCTAAACTCTACATTCGTTTTGTTTATGCCCTTTCTTCTCCCTGTTTCTGTAATTTCAGAATTAGGGCTTTTCATTTTAGATTTATAGGGTTTGTATTGCTATATATAGGCCTAAGACATCCAACCCACGGGATGACTTGCATAGTCGGATCCCAATCCATGTCGGCCCTTGCATGAATTTTTAAAAAACATAATTTTTTTTTACGGTGTGCCCGTCGTAACCTAGTGCACCAGTGCGCTAGATTATCCCAACGCATTGCAGAAGTACTGTGTGATAAAAAAATTAAAAAAAAAAAAAAATTTAATCAGTGCGCCATATGTAAAATAGGGCACCCGTGCGCTATTTCGTTATAGCACACCGCGCTTGTGTTGTTTCGCAAAAAAAAAATTATTGTGTTAATTGGTGCACCATGTAACATATAATGCACCACACCGGGTCTCCTAGTTAACAGATAGCATCGTATGGTGGTCCCTTGTTTGCACGGCGCGTTTATGCTAAAAAAACTAACACTAGACAATTTTTATTATTTTTCGTGTGTTAATCGGTGTGGTGGTTAACATATAATGCATCGGTGCTCCTTGTTGACACAGAGCATTGTACGGTGTGTTATACTATTTTGGTAGTGCGTTTATAAGACCACTACGCACCGACGTTGGTGCATACACCATAAATGGCGCACCGGTTTCTTGAGATTTATTTTTTTACCTGAAAAGTTGAAAATTTATTTATAAAATATATTAATGAATGATATGGTACAGGTTTCATATTAATAAAGAAATGGTTGACAAGAGATCAAGTAACAAAAATACTGATAACACATCGAGAAAAGAAAAGAGGCAAGTTCTTTGTAAATTCTTTACAAATATTATTTTTTAACTATATGTAAGTTTAACTAATATGTATTGTTTAATGTGTATCACGTAGAGCAACAAAATGACGAAGCTCGATAAGTTTATTTTTGGTCTAGGACCAGAAGAGCATAAAAGCTTGATGGAAAATTTGCAAAAGGATGACTCAGGTGAATGAAAAAATACTATCGATCCAATATGAGTTTCTTTTTTTAATTTTCATTAATAATATACTTAAAATTATTAGATAACATGTATCAAACAATATATTAATTCACATATGTTTAATGTTCTACAGGGAAAAAAAACTCAAAAAAGGAATGTTGTTCTAAGAAAAGAAAAAAATAAAACTTGCAAATGAAAATGAATTGCTCCTTAGCTCATCTAGAGTGGTGTTGGAGGTTAACGAAAGGGGGGAAAACTTTTACAAAAGTTTGAGGGATCTAGTGGAATGAATGTATAGACTTTCTTTCCACTTACAATACAAAAATCAATCCAATAATTCCAAAAACCAAATTTTATATAACTACAGGAAGGTTTCTAGAGAATTGGTCAATGAGACATGTCAAACTTTTAATAGCAAAAACGTACAACAACAAAAAAGAAGGAATGAAAAAGTAATATTCCTTTAAATATTTGTCTATAATTATTTATAAATATCACTTTTGTTATATTTACTTTTCATTTATCAATATAAAAATTAAACATTTTATTGTCATGTTACATTTCAGGAAGATTATGAAAATCTCAAAATATGAACGAGTTGATATCAGAAATATGCCAGTAGGATTGTCCAAAAAGGTGTACAAGGAGATGGTCAAATAAATGGACAAAATTTCATCACAGGAGGATCCATCTCAACAACAACGTAAAATGGAAAAGAAAATAAAATAAAATGGAACCCATTCAGCACATCAAATGGGACAACAAGGAAGAAAAGGGTTGATATCTAAGTTTGTGAGTAACTGTTACTTCCTTATAACAACTTAACTAGATTTCATTTTTGTATTTTTTAAGTTGTTTTACAAAAATCATCATTGAATGTCTTCAAACAAGTGCTAACATACAAAGAATAACCATCAGACGAATTGAATGACATTGGGTTAAATATGGGTAGTGAGCATATGTTGGCATATCAAAAATTAATTGTGGAATTTGTAAGCATCTATCGATCTTGTTTACTTAGCTCTGTCTATAATTAATAGAACAAAAAAATCTTTTATATTAAATATATGATTTGTTATGGGGTATAAAACTTGCAGTAAACAAAGTATGGAACTGTGCCAACAGATGAAATCTTGAAATATGGCATACTACATGGTTTTGAAAGAATGTGTATAGTTCATGAGTCAATTGTTGCTATGGTACGTCATTTCTTTTCGATTTACATTGATGTATATTATTTAATATTGCAATTTTCATTATTCTCACCAATGTATATACACTCATTATAGTTTATTTTTATGTTTGTAGTTGGAAGGTGAAGAAGAAGAAAACAATCAACACTGTGAAAAAAACATTTCTGAAAATAACCCAAGTCATGGAAGTAGTTGTAGCAATGACATCAGTTCAAGTGAAGAAAGATGATCACTGTGTTTGGATATCAAAGCAAGACATTGTATTTTTTGAGATATTTGTCTGTGAAATCAGACATTTTGTTTAATGTAATGGACATAGTGTCCCAATTGAAAGACAAAGGGATACCAATAATTGTCCCATTTTGTATGACAAAGACTGTCTTATATATATCTATATATATATATATATATATATAATAATAAAATATGTTTTAATTTATTCTATTGCATTCTCCATTTTCGCTGTGAAATGTAACACCACTGATTAAATTTATGGATGATTAAATATTATAATGAATAGATGTGAAATTTGATGATATGATATTACAAATTAATCCAAACATCACATTAAAATGCACTAATAAAAATTTAATTCATATGAATAATGTTATAAGATATGTGTCGTCTTTGGATGAATAATGAATTTAAAAAAATCACAATAATTATGATATGATATAACAAATTAATCCAGACATCACATTCAAATGAATTAATAAAAATTTAATTAATATGAATACTGTTATAAGATGTGTCGACTTTTGATGAATAATGAATTTTAAAAAATCACAATAATTGCACTGTCATAGGTCGATGTTTCTAAAAAATACAAAATGAACATCGGTGCATGTCAGTTACTTTACATCGGTGCATTTGTATGATACAGCACATGGTGTGTTTCTATGACCTATAGGCACCACACAAATACCAATAACAATTATAAATCTCGGTGCGTTTGTGTGATACTACACACCGGTGCGTTTATGTGAGTCGATGCACCGGTGTATTTGTACGACCTATGGGCACCGCACAAATACCAATACGAATTAGAAAAAACGGTGTGTTTGTCTGACACTGCGCACTGATGCATTTTTATAACTCGACGTACTGATGCGTTGAGACGACCTATGGGCACCGCATAAATCCCAAGACCAATTAGAACGGCCCCGTCCGTTGTATCACCAACACTGTGCCCCAGTGTGGTTTTATACCTTGACGGCCCGATGAATGCACCTTCGACCGCCCCGGGCCACCTTTTAGATGACACACACCGATGCGTTGACACCTTAGTAGTGCACCGATGAAAAAAAAATCCGTAATAGCCTCCGGCCGCCCAATTTTTTTAGTTGTATTGAAATTTCGTTAAAAGCTCCGCCAAAACCTTCGTAACTATAAACGGATGTTGTAGAAAATGTGTTTTTGACAATTTTGTCCAATTTTATAATACTAAAAACCTCCTGTGTAACCTCTGTTAGAGGGTCTTTTCCTTGTAGTGCAGGTTTGACGAGAGGATTAACGCCAAATTGTCTTAGTCCAAGATGCACATACCTATAACCTTGTTCTAGTCCCATTGGATATATTATGGTTTATGAGAGGTATCTGATACATAGGTTGGATAATATTGATAGGTACATTTACAGAGGCATATATAATAAGATCAGTTGCATGAAACTTAAACATTGGAAGGTCATAGATCTTACTGGAGATATCTGAGGAAGTTGCCAATTAGGATTAGGGGTAAATTCCTGGACTACGACCCTGGTATCTTAAAAGGGTTCAGACTATGACTTGTTTAACATCCTTCCAATCAAATTAGTTTTCTTTGGGGCTTCTATATCAGCAGAGAAATCAGAACTACTTGAGGTCATTTCTTACTGCAATTCACTACTCGGTATTGTGCAATTAGGTAAGGAAAAGAAATATGTGAAGGTAAAATACTATGCACCTAATGAATGCGACTCCCTCATAGTTACAATGCCTTCCTTTGGCTTCAATTCTTCAAAAACACGTTCCACCAACAAACTTTAATGCAACAATATCTCATATAACATCTTCACACTACTGACCACATCTCACTTGCTATACTAATAATTAATATGGCTCAAAATGCTTACTCAAATAATAGATACAACACCCGGATGGATAAGGCACAATTTTATTGACAGATAACACATATTACATCACATACATTATAAATACATAGATTGATTGTATGATAATTTATCAACCAGACTGAAACCGGAAATCAAAAGCTAACATTGTTTATAGTTCAAAGCCTTCCTTGCTCGTTACAAACTATTCCTATTACAATGCGGGATTTTTGGCTCTGATACCAGATTTGTAGACTTTCCAAACTTCACTCAAAGGTGTGGATCGACCTTAACAAAGTCTCAGACTCAATATTCCCTAAGAGTCTCACCACTTTAGGTTTGCATATGCATCAAGTGCACATGCGCAGGCTTGCTGAACTCAAACTTAAAGACAGAATGACATAGAGCTTCATAAAGAGAGAGCTCATAATAACCAATATATATATATATATATATATATATTAATAAGACAATGGTTAAATTTTTTTTCCCGACGGAAAATAAGGGATATTAGAAAAATTAAGTAGGAGATAAATTTTCCTGTTGCGGTGGCCGGATTCTGTGCGCTGAGATTCTACCAATTTGTTGCCTCATTAAGACTACCACTTGGTCAATTTTAACCAGAACTTTGACTAGTTATAACTTAAGCATACAAAATTGGATTTGAGTGTCATTCACACCATTGGAATCAGGGTGACGAAAACTATGATTTGGTTCTGATTTCACTTCCATTTGATCATTTTTGTTTTTGAGCTATTTTCAAGGCCACTTCTGTTTCTGGATCCTCCTAGATCATTCCTCCCCACTAATGAGATTTTGGACTACCAAAAGATTTATTAGTAAATTGGAAAGTGAGGGAATTTATCCCTCACTTTATCCTTTTCCATCCATCGAGCCTTACCTAGATGCTTTCCTTTGAAACCAATACGAAGGTACTACATTTTTCCGCATCGTGAAGTCCTGGTATTTTTTTCAATAATCGTGTCCTTTGCTAGATTATTCAAGTATTCAGGTACAAATTCGTCAACTGTAGGAACTTTTTTAACCTCTTCGGTGTCAATGACCAACATAGGCTCATAAAGCTTCAAGTTTTCAACTTTCACCACTGAGTAAATCTTCATGTATGCTAGAAAATTGAGATGAAAATCATTATCTCCAGTATTATCTAATATGGTGAATGGGCCATATCGGATTGGTCTCAACTTATTTCCTTCCCCTTTCATTTTTTCTTTGATTATGTGGAACCACACTTTTCCCCAACCTCGAATTGGTCATCGACTCGGTGCTTTTCATGTCGAACTTTGTATCTAGCTTGACTTTTCTCCAACTACTCCTGCACTGCTTGGTGAATCATATGAATTCGTTGAATGAACATTCGCGCTTTTTCCCTATCATCTTACCCACTTGAATATTCATCTCTCCATAATACCATGTCTAAGGTATCCTTTGGAAAATAACCAAAGAATGTCTCAAATAGGGAGTTTTGAGTGGATGAATGCACTGCCCAATTGTATGCATGTTGTATGTAAGGAAGTTTCTCGTCCCACAACATGGGATGCTTGCACAATAGCCTTGAAGTAAGTTATTATTGTGCGATTGACAACCTTTTATTGTCTGTCAGTCTGTGAATGAAAATCCATGTTCCTCTTCATCTTGGTGTCCATCATTCTCCACAAACTTGTCCAAAAACATGCATGAAAACGAGAGTCTCGATCAGACACAATGGATGTGGGCATCCCAAAGTGGACCCCTACCAATTAGAATAAGAGATGAGCAGTCTGCTCTGCATTGACCTTCTTTTTACAAGGCATTAATACAAACATTTTTCTAAATCAATCCACATTGGCATACAAAGAATATGTGACCTCTCCTAGACAAAGGAAAACTACCTACAAAATCCATTGACACACTTTCCCATGGATGACTCGAAACAAGGAGTGGTATGTAGAGCCCTAATTTTCTATTAGTGGGCTTGAAAATTGAACACAACACACATCCCTTTACATATCAAGTCACAATATTTTTCATGTGAGGCCAAAAACAAAACCTATGTAAATGCCACAAAGCCTTTTCTACACAAAAATGACATGACACAAGAGAGGCATATGCTTCTCTGATTACATGTATCCTTTCATTGGTGGGAATACAAAGTTTTCTAAGATGGTACAACAATTTTCCCTACAAATGATAATTTTCCACCTACAATCCATGGGTCGTCTTTACATAAATATCCTTAAAATATTCATCATCAACATATTGTTCAGCATAACTTTCAAAATATAAAGAATCATTTTTCAAAACTATAGATGCATAAATAGGAGGGTGAGAAAGCATATATGCCACTGTATTGTTGGTGCCCTTCTTATATTTTATTACCAAGGGAAATTGCTAGAGGAATTATATCCATCTGAAATGACATACTTTTTGTGACTTGGTTTGCGACTAGAGTTACTGCAAGGGCTGGTGATTTGTGTGAATGATGGTCTCCTTGTCGATCAAATAGTGCTTCCACTTATTCACGCTTCGAACCAAGTCATACAACTCCTTGTCATATGTGGGATATGTTAGACTCATGTATTTTACAGTATCACAAGGTGACTGGTTATTTTCTCAGGTCTTTCATACTGAAAATAATATTCCATGGCTATCATTTATTTTTAGGAAAAGAAGGGAAATCTTGTCTGTCTAGAACATCAAAAGAATCAATCTGCCTTTCAGTTCAGTTGAAGGAGGAAAGCATTGTTTATTAAGTGCAATGAATAAGTTACCAAAGGAAAAGGTTATTCAAAGGGTTATATATTGCTTAGGATGTTAATATATCCTAGGTTATCTAACTCTTATCCTAAGTTGTAAAACTTATATACATTACTCTGCATTCTTCCTTTTCATTTCATCTCCCTAAGCCATATCCTTATATCATCCCTGACGCCTTATTTTATGAATCCTGACCCCACCAATCCACGTCACCCTTTCCCCACATCGCATCGCAACTTCATTTTTTTAGATCATATTACAAACTTATCTGCTTTGATTTTGATTTGCGATGCGGGTGGCCCCACCTTAACTGTCTGACAGTCCTTCCCTCATCCTTCGGCATCTGAAGGCTCTCATAGCCTTTCGTCCCCCCTTCACGATCTAAACCTTATCACCAATGGTGTCTGAACTCAACAAGAAGCAATACCACTCACCTGATTGTTAAAACTCATAGGAGATCGCAAAAAATAGCCCATCGCACATCGCAAAAAATAACTTATCGCATTTCCGCCAAACTTTAAATATTGCGATCGCTGATGTGCGATATTTATCGCATCACACAAATCTTAAATTTTCCCTTATCACATCGCAAATATCTTATTGCATCACAATTTTTTTTGTTTAACCATGTTTCAAATGTGTATATAGTCCTGATTGCAATTTTCGATGCAGTTGGCCCACCACAACTTCCCTCCGCTATACTCTGCTCACTGCTATTATTCCTGGTCCATTTCTCCACATCATCAAAACCATCACCCCTCCTGCCACGTCATCTCTGCACTTCGCATTGCATCGCCGATCCCGTTCCTTATAACATAAATCTTAAACCCCATGGTGTGTGATATTGACATGGATGCGATGAAGTTCAAAGCTAAAACCTACAGAATTTCAAGTCCGGGTGTAGGGGCTTTATACGTTGTTTCATGTATAAATAGAAAACATGGTAGAAGGACTCAGGTAGGACTCAACAAGGAGAAAAAGGCAGAGTAAGGGTGAAATTCGCAGTGGCAAGGAGATAGACAAAAAAGGTCGAGTCAGGAAAAGGCATTTGTGTAGAACTAATTGTAATATAACAACAGAAACATAAGGGGCGGCAAACACATCAGCAGGGCCACGGATCCAAGAAAAACACCAGCACCTCATCAATTTAATAATCCAGCAACGGTTGTCTGAAGAGGAAGAGCCAAGGTGTCAGAGCCTTCCTTGCCTCTTTGGCATCAAACAAAGACAGATTCTTATCATTTCACAATTAATAATAGACTGCTACCTTCTTGGCCAGAAGTATCTTGTCACCGCCTACATGTTTCTACTTGTCAAAGTTTTACTCCATAATAGCCTCTTCGGGATCCTCAGAGGAAATTCCTTCCTTATTCTGTAATAAATAACGAACTGTTAAAGCCACTGTTATGGCCAGGCACATCTTATCACCGCCTGCATGTTTCCACTTGTCCAGTTTCTACTTAAATGTAATCACTAGAGTAGACAGATCAACCGACTTAAGTTTTATATAAATACTGCATGCATTAGCAGTATCAAGGGAGGCCTGGGAAGGGAAAAAAACCATTGTAATTAGCTCAGCTAGTTATAAACACTCTTTGGATGAATGAAAGATGATGTTGTTTTCCAAATTCTTGTGTCATGTTATGTGGTGAAGTGCACCTTTTATCGTATTATGTCATCTCTTGTTTTACATATTGTTGTTCTTTCTTTACTGTTGATAGAATATTTTATGTAGGATCTACCATGGGGTACCCTTCTCAGTCTTGAAACAGTACGTTATGTTTTCCTCTAAGACCGGAATGCAGCATTCAGAGACGGTCTGCTCTGCATTCCCATTGAACCTTAATCTCCTCCTCCTTTCCATTTCATAAGTTGTTAAGATCCATTAACATGGCTAACTTGCATGGTTGCACCTGACCTCATTTATTCATCCATTTTAATTTGTTTACGCCTGTTTGACTCCATAGCCCAATGGCCCTCTTCTGCTACCTCAACCAAAAATCTTCAAACAAACCCCTATGCACTAATAGCTAGCCTAAAATTCCCCTATAAACAAATCTATATCTAACATAGAGAGACCTCTCTGAGTCTAGGAAGGCTAGGTCCTAGATTCCAAAGCAGTTTAATGTTGGCCCTCTAGCAATTTTGTCTTCAGCCTTCGGAATTACAAGGAGCTAACAGGATAGTTCCCAACATATTTGGATAATTTCTATGAATGGTAACATACATGTTTCCTCTTCTACATCAACATTTCTCCCATGGCGTATCCACTGGAATCTATCTCAATCTCAAAAGGATGTTGGAGGTCTAGTAAGGCCAAAACTAGTGCGGTACTAATCTTCTCTTTCAGTGTATCAAAGGCTTTATGTTGCTTTGCTCCCCACTGAAAGGTTTGCTTCACACTCGTCAATGAATGTAAATGGTATGAAATGATAGAGGAGTTTGAAATGAACCTTATATAGTATTGTACTGCACCCAAAAAGCTATGAACCTCTATAACATTGGTGGG
Source organism: Pinus albicaulis (assembly GCA_034641835.2). Taxonomy (NCBI): domain Eukaryota; kingdom Viridiplantae; phylum Streptophyta; class Pinopsida; order Pinales; family Pinaceae; genus Pinus; species Pinus albicaulis. The sequence continues at coordinate 246,520,985 of CM076581.1, forward strand.
TTTAGGCCACTTTACAATCACATCAATTTTAGAAGGATCTATTTTCAATTGTCCAACACCAACAATGTGACCCAAGTAAACAAAAGAGGTCTTACCAAATTCACACTTCGAAATTTTGACATACAATTTTTATTTTTGTGAAGCATCAAGCACTTTTTAAACATGACTCACATGATCATCCCATGTCCTACTGTAAACAAGAATGTCGTCAGTATACACAAGTACAAAATCATCAAGAAAAGGCGTGAAAATATCATTCATCACCCTCATGAATGTGGTCGGAGCATTGCATAGACTGAAGGGCATCACCAGCCATTCAAACAACGCCTTCTTCGTTTTGAATGCAGTATTCCATACATCTTGTTATGCAATCCTAACCTGATGATATCCATTTAGCAAGTCCAATTTTCTAAAATAGACAAAATTTTCAATTGATCTAATAAATCATCAATGTGAGGGAGAGGGTATCGATTCTTCACCGTTATTTTTTTGAGTGCCATGTATTCCATGCATGTCCTCCATGTGCCATCCTTTTTGGCATCGACACAATAGATGAACCACATGGAGAAGAACTTGGTATTATAACCCCTTCGTTCAGCAATTCCTACACATGTTTCCTTAGCTCCTCCATATCAATGCTTTACAACCTATACATACCAATGTTTGGTAAATGAGCATCTTGTTGCAAGTGAATCTCATGTTGGATCTCAAGCTTTGGAGGCAACCCACTTGGTTCCTAAGAAAGCCCATCGTAGTTAGAAACAATTTCCTACAATTCATTTTTATGAGTGGGATCACAACCTTGGAAAGCGTCATATGTCTCGAAATATTTTCTCTCACAACCATGAGCATGCACCCTTTGTTGGAATTCACCAACCTCTTCATCTGACCTGCACTTACAAGACTAGCACTAACTTTGGTACGATGAGCTCTAGCAATGTATTCCACCTCATCTTTCGTGAGATGATACTTGTTTTCATGGCGAAATAAAATTTCTTTCCTGTCATACAAATATGGACTCCCCAATACCATGCCACAGATATCCAAAGGTACAACATCAAGATCAACCTCATCTACTAGTTTGGATGCAATCACAAATATAGCCTTACACTATTTGGTTACATGTAATTTGGCTTTATCACACACCCAACCAAGAAGGTAAGGTTTCAGATGAGGCTTGGTTTCTAATCCCAATTTCTTAACCAAGGATTCTGAAATCAAATTTACTTGTGAGCCCAAATAAAATAAGGTTTCCACTTTAGTATGATTCATTACGACGCTAATGTGGAACAATCTAATTCTCTTTTGTTCATTAACAACAGACTCATTTCAAGAACTTGCACTTGCATGTGATTCGGAATTTTCATTAGCATGAAGAGAAAGAGTACCTTGTGTGCCCACTTTTGTGATCAATGTCTCGACACTGGAATCATATCCAAGGTCCTGTTGCGCAGTTGCCACCATATTTTTCTTGACCTTTCCACAAAATCTTTTTGGCTTCAACTCCAAATGCAACTTCCAAAAATATTCATCATCGTGGCCTTCCTTCTTTCAATGTCTGTAAGATGGCTTCACTCCTTCCTCATTCTTGGTTGTAGTTGCCTTCTTGTCCTTTCCCTTGCCTTTTCCTTTAAACTTTCCATTATGGGGTTTGAAAGATGATTTCTTTGACTGATATTATTTGTCATTATTTCCCCTGCTTTCAAGGTGAATGGCCTTCACAGTGGCCGCATCAACATTAGTAAGCTTAAATAATTATAAATAATTCCTTATGTAACTATGTGAAGCACTAATACACTTTTTTACAGTTTCTAGTGAATCAAGTGGAATGTTCAAATTCAAAGCTTGTTTCCTAAAAACTTTTGTGAAGCTTTGTACATTTTGACCCTTTATTTTTCTTAAATATTTCCATTCCATTAAAGCCTTTTGTCAATAACCCAAAGGATAAAACTAATATTTTAATGTAGAAATAAAATTGGACCAAGAAGAAATGAGATTACCCAAGTTTATGTTGCCTTTCTGCAACTTTCTCTCCCACTAGACGATAGTGTTGCCACTCAGCCAAAGATATTCTAATTAGATATTGGCCTCATCTTCCTCGATGTACTGAATATGGCAATAAAACTCGATCTGTCTAATCCAATTATTCTATTTTTCTGCATTACATTCGCCATTATATGTGAGCAAATCAAACTTTACATCTAGCTAAAAAAATGGTTTCTTAGATGTATTTTTATGATGCCTATTAGAACGGTGAGAAGAGGAAGAAGAAGAATTGTTGGGATTTTTCTTCTCATGCATGATTGTCTTCTCATATTATGCAAACATCTTGTCAACTTTATCTGCCATGTTGAAGAATATATTACGACAATTTCGCTCTTCTTCTTCTTGTGCATCCTCATCTTCCATGTTTCGTCTTTGTGGTGCACGCCCCGCTTTGGGATCAAAGGATTTGATTTTTCATTCACCTTTTTGGAGCTTTTTACTGGTTAGCATTCACTCATGAAACTCGCATCAAGAAGACATGCTCTTACACCAAACTTGATCCAAATATTTTAACTTCAAGGATGCATTTAGAATTGCATTTAAAAGAGGATATTAACCAAGTAACTTAAACCACATGAAAATAAGCAGAATTCATAAACAAACATGAGATAAAAGACACAGAAATTTGATTACGGAGTTCACCCAATGTGGGCTACATCTTCGGGCCCTGCTCAAAAGTGGGGAGGCCTTATTTCATTATGTGGCATCAAAGAAACCAGTTACAAGAAATGTTTACATAAATGACCCTTATACCTCAAATATGGATGATGGCCTCAAAATAGAGACCTCAGTTGGAGAAACGTACTGCGTGGTTGGATTTCGGGTGAAAAAACATGCAAAATCGACTATAAACTTATCAAATTCCGACACTGGCACCTATAGCCCTATAAGGGAATATTTTCAGCATCTCCAAGATACCTTCACTCATGGTTCCACCAGACCTGGACACTTCTGGTTCCACTCTATTCCTCCACTATCAGTCCCTGGCTTCACAGGCCAAAAGGTGGCACACCCGCAAAACTAGGCTCGCGGCCCGATATATTTTAATCAAATTTTACATCTCTTCTAATGATTACATTTTTGGATTTGTGTTGAACAAGTCTATATCCTTTAACATCTTCAGAATATCCAACAAAAAATCATTTTTCACTCTTAGGTTCTAAGGCTTTATGTATCTCATCTAGAATATGGGCCCAAGCTTCACTTGCAAAAACATGAAAGTGACTTACATCTGGTTTGATTGAGCTTCAGCTTCTTCTGGAGTGATATTCATTAGTAGGAGTGCAATTTACTATGTAATTTGCACAGTTAATTGCTTCTGCCCAAAAATTAAGACTATGTCCTTTAGATTGAAGCATACAATTAGCCATTTCTTTTAGAGTGTGATTATTCCTTTCAGCTACACCATTTTGTTGCGAAATATACAAAATTGTATGTTGCAATTGAATTCCATGCTCAGTGCAAAAGTTGATTTCTTCTGCCCAAAAATTAAGACTATGTCCTTTAGATTGAAGCATGCAATTAGCCATTTCTTTTAGAGTGTGATTATTCCTTTCAGCTACACCATTTTGTTGCGAAATATACAAAACTGTATGTTGCAATTGAATGCCATGCTCAGTGCAAAAGTTGATAATTTTTTTGTTAACATATTCTCCTCCATTGTCAGATCTTAACTTAAGAATTTGATGTCCAAATTATTTCTCAACAAAGGCCTTAAAGGCCAATAACATGTTAAAAAATTCACTCTTGAGTTTTAAGAAGTATACCCAACTGTGTCTGGAAAAATCATCAATGAAAGTTGAGAAGTACTTATAGCCAGAGAAAGAAACAACTGGAAGTGGACCACATAAATCACTGTGCACACGCTGCAAAGGGGTTGAAGCGTACCAAGAGGCACATTTTTCAAAAATATCCCGATGATGTTTAATGAATAAACAACTGGAACAAACACCATCTCGACAAGATACCATAGGAATACCTGTCATCATTTTTCTTTACATAGATTTTGAAGAGAGCGATAGTTTAGGTGAGCAAATCGCTCATGCCAAATTTTTCTCACTTCATCATTATGAGCAACAAAAACAGAGGGAAGGCATGATGACCCAAATTTTTCAAACTTATACAAACTTGTGGAATCATCACCAATGCGAGCAGCTAAAATATGTCTAGGATCTCTTAGTTCCTTAATTACAACATCATGAAGTGAGAATTCTACGTTTTTCCCTTCACCTGAATGAGTTATCTGATAAACAGATAGAAGGTTTCAGAACAAGGTAGGAACACATAATACATCATTAAACTAACCAATATCTAGATGAATTGTTCCAGACACTACAACACTAAGATATCTATCATCACCAACATAAATATTTTTGGTGTTACAATCATTTAAAGAAGAAAACATGGCTTTATTTTTGGCCATGTGGTAAGGGGCTCCATAATCAATGAGCCACTCAGGAGAATGAGAAGAAGAAGATAAATTCAATGCATAACCAGATCTTGATGCTTGACAACCACATGCAGAAAGTGTCATTCCCGAAGATGAAGTTGAAGAATTCTCCAAATGGATGTTGTGCTTCTTCATTGTTGCTCCCAAGGCTTCCATCTTCTTAAAACATGTTGACTCTACGTGGCCATCACGATTACAAAAGTTGCAATGTCTATATGTCTTCTTCCCTTTGTTTTTATTTGCCTTATCAGTTTTTTGAGTCGATTTTTAAATTTGCGGCTCGGATTTCTTAAGACCCTTGTTTCGTTTAGGACCATCCTTTTTAGGATGCAACTTCTTTGGATTATTTGGATTTGGTTGTTGCTAGGCTGCTAAGGCTTTCTTAGAAGAGTTTCTGGTATTAATAAGACCAAGGTGTAAGATTTTTTCTTGTTTTCTTATCAAAGAATCGTAAAAGGCATCAAAAGAGAGGGACTTGTAGGGTGTTCCTTGAGAAATGAGGGCTTCTCTAGTGGAATGGAAGGTGGAAACAAATAAAAAGTATGCAGGGCCTAACTTAGCAAGAATGGAATAGATAAGAATACCATCTTCCTTTTTGACCTTATAACCTTCTAAGACAAGTCTAAGGGTCTTGAATTTGGACAAAAAATCTTCAATAGAGGAGAAATTATTGGGGCCCAAAGTAAGCAACTCAAGCAACTCATTTTCAAGCTAGTGGGCTCTGATTTCATTTTGAATGCCAAAAACAATATTTAGATTTTCATAACTTCATTAGGGGAGTCAATTTCTTGTAAATGAGATCTAAGATCGTGAGCAATAGACATTCCTATCAACCCTCATGTTTGATATTGTTTATTTTCCCATTTAACATGTTTATCTTCATCGATATGTTTATATTCTAGTCCTGAGGCTATTCTATAAGGCCCTTTACCTATAAGAAAGTCTATCATGTAGGATAGACATTGGAAATAATTGGTGTTGTTAAGAATAATTGGGCATGCACTTTCCAATATTAAAAATTGAAGCTATAAAGGTTGAAACTAACTACACCAATGGAAAGATCTCGAAAATTTAGGCCGGTTCAAAATAACGGCTTCTAGATGAAGAATTTATGCCTTTTTGAAGAAAAGTTGCAGTATATGTCGAGTATTCATGTGATAGGTTGAAGTTGATGATAAAGTTGTACTTTATTTTTTTTAAATCTCCCCCTTTCCAAACTTAATATAATAAGTTCACATTTTTTTTTAAAGACTATTTTATGTGACCCACTTTTATAAATAAGTGAGTCACTTTTACAATATTACTTTATGAACTAATGACCAAGTAGACTATAACTTCAATGAAAGATAAAGTGACTTTAGACTGTAAGTGACTCAATTTTTATAATGGGTGAGAAACACTATTACATAAAGTAACTTTAAAACATAATTTACATGTGTTTTCTTTTTTTTTAATAACTTGACAAAAAACTCCTTTTTCAAAAAACGTAACTTGACAAAAAAAAAATTAGAAAAAAATAAATTGACAAAACAAAATTTAGAAAAAGTAACTTGAAAAGAAGACTTGAACCCAAGTCCTCTATTCTCATAAAGTAGCTTTAGACCAAGTGAGCTAGTAAAAAGATTTAGCAATTGTTGGAAAGGAGGAAGGTGGTTTTTTCTTCGGTGCATGCTTTTTTCCTACAAAAAACAACCACGCAAACAACAAAACCAAATATACAGGCCTTACGGAAGAATGTTATATTTTTGTTTAGTCTGCTCGAAAACTAAATATTTTTCTCACTGTTCATGATTTCCCGAGATCGCACAAAGTCGCAGGGAAAGAGCATACGTAGGTGAAAAATCTTGTCTTCATGTTTCTGATTTGCTACATCGCACAAAGCACAGAGCAAAGAGCATACGCGGAGAAGAGGGTATAGATCTGGTAATAGAAAAAAATGACTATAAGCCGAAATACAAAATAGAGATAAATAAATATAAATGCAAAAAAACTTTATACCTCCAGATCTAAAATGGCATAGCATGGGATACCGGAAACCTTTTCGCATGAAACGAAAGGGGTTCCTTACTAGAACAAAGGCTCTAGAGACAACAGAGCAGTTCTCTTGGCTTGAAAGTGGTCAGAAATAGTAGATCTAGAAAACGACAGTCGCGTGCAGTCAAACCGGCTTCGGATTTGGATCAACAACGGATGCAGCCCTCAAAACAACTCTGATACCATGTAGGAATTTATAGGGTAAGTTCCTTAGATCAAACACCAAAGGTCATAGCTCATAAACAGATCACAGATCAGTACACCAGTATTTGACGTGGTTAAAACCCTCGAAGAGGGAAACAGTCCACGGCCTGAGCCAATGTGGCCACTTCAGGCAGTTTATTAATATAAAGAAAGAAAATTTACATAAGCATCTCTCATAAATGGTCACCAGAAAAATGACCCTCCATGCTCTTTAAATAGAAATCATGGACCAATCAGGTGTTAATCCATGGATCAAGTGTCGGTAATACTGAGGAGAGAATGAACCGTCGGATTACTACATATCATGATCGTCAGATTATAAGTTACATAAGTACATACTAGAGAAACACACTTTACCTAACTCTACGCTACACCAAGTTATACTTAGCTATTTCTTATGTGTCGGAATATCCTAACACCCATTGGCAGGTCAGCCCACGTGGGTCGAGCAGGTTCAAACCCCGCCAATCCCATACTATGTTAACACTTAACTCTATGTGGGAGCAGTTTTGTCATATTATCGTTGGCAGCGTTTGTTTTAAATATGATTCGGTCGAGGGTTGGGCGGATCTGTCATGGGTGGCCCACCCACCCTATACATATATACTACAATATCTTTGGATCGTTGGGGGACGGCGGGGGTGGCAACACGCCACCCCAAATTATATATATACATACATATATATATATATATATATATATATATATATATATATAAATCCAATTGTTAATTTTTTCCACCGAAAAATAAGGGATATTAGATAAATTAAGTAGGCGATAAATTCACTTGTTTCGGTCGACAGATTCCATGCACCGAGATTCTACCAATTTGTTGCCTCTTTAAAACTGCTACTTGGCCAAGTTTGACCAAAACTTTGACTGGATATAACTTGCGCATACCACCTCGAATTTGAGTGTCATTTGCACCGTTGGAATCAGGGCGATGAGCACTACGATCTGGTCCTAGTTTCACTTCCACTTGATGACTTTAATTTTTGAGCTATTTTCAAGGTCACTTCTATTTCTGGATCCTCCTGGTTCAACAGTGCTGCCATTTAATCCGTCAGGATTCATTTTGAATATTTTTGATAGGGCACTAATAGTTAATTTTTTAGCGTTATTTTATGTTTTATTTTGGGTTGGCACTAACAAATCAAATGGCAGCACTCTGTTATACTATGTTTTTCCCTGTAAAAGACAGTAACTTTGGGTGCGGTTTCTGAACAACTCGACATGCATTTCTGAAAACCAAAATATTTTTGTGTTGGGAACGGACCCATTAACAAAAACCTCTTTCATATTTTATATATCTATCACAATTTTGGAGCTTCGAATTTCTCTTTGAAGCCTATTTTTCATAAATTCGCTATATTTAATTTTGAAGCCTATTTTTCACTAAATGCCAAATGTGTATTGCCTGATATAGTTAACAAGTGGAGGGCCACACAATAATCGAGATTTCATAAAATTATAATGTTCAAGGAGAAAACTTTATCAAAGTCAAAGAGAAGCTATATAGATTGCCATTTTTTCCACTGGATGTCAAATTTGAAAATACCAGTTGTGAAAATTTTATTAATTATGTTTTCTGTAAGTGTCCAACTAAGAAATTAAGGGTTTTTTTTGTATGAGTTAATAGCACCCAACTATTACGTGCAAAAACATTATTTGGAATAGGGACAATTTTTAAAACTGCCATGTAGATGTTAAATAATCAAGGGAAGATTGGTGCTAATTGTTATGGAGTTCTTTCTGCAACAAAATTAGGGTTTGATTATTCATGAAGTTTAACTTATCATCTCATATAAATATGATTTTAGTTCCAAAAAATTTAATCCAAGGATGTCTTTTCTGCACATTTGAATGTTATCATGGGGCAAACAACAATATGGTTGAATTACATGTCCACAAAGAATCATTGATCTGCATCATGATTTTGGTTGTGAAGCTAAAATTAGCTAATTAAGATTATGGAAAAGTTTAGTGATTGCATCTATTAAAGAAAACTACACTACCTTCTAAATGGGAAAATGAGTCACAAATTCAAAGCACAAGCTAGCATTGAAACACTTTGTTTATATTGAAGGTGAAAATCATGATTTTTGTGTTGCAAATTTCAGGCAGAGGAACTTCATGGTTCCTAAACTCTTGCTTCCAAAAGGACATTGGACTATTGGGATTTAAATCTTTCTAATCCTAGGATATAGATTGTATGTGCATGTCAAGGAAAACATTTGCAGCTCCAGTATTATTCTCAAAAGTGAAGGTTTTCATCTTAAGACTTCTTTTGCACGTTGACATCATAACTATGCAGTTTAGAAACAAGATTCGAGCAGCTTCAAATTTTGGAAATAGGAATGATCTTCCACTAAAGCTTAAGGAGAAAAATCAAAAATTTGAAGATTGAGGGAAAATAATGCAAGATGGCATCAAACAATGGAGCATATATTGGACATTTAAAATCTGCAGCAGCGAGCATTTCATGGCACAAAATTCAACATCAAAGGATAGGTGGAAACAGAGTCAACTAAATCCCATGATTTTAGGCACCTCTTAGCAGTTAGAGGATAAGAACTCGGCACAACTCAGCAAATAGCAATCAGATTGAGCTCTCTCAAGTTCAACATCAATAGGGATTGAAGATAAAATACCACCAAGTCCAACAATTCGAGATTTTTGCAACCATATTTGTTTTAGTTTGATTTTTTATTATTATTTGATTTTACTTCCAACAAAATTAGGAACATAATATTTTATTGTTTGATTCTTTAAACAAATAGTTTGTAATAAATGAAGGATTCGGTCCATCTCTTAAGGCAGCATGATGGGGTACAAAAGGCAGATGATTAAAAGGAAAGTGGCATAGGATCTAAAGGATTAGACCCCAAATTCCAACAAATTCAACTATTCGATCCTTTTTACAACATGTTTCAGTTTTTATTTTTATTCATTATTTAATTTTGTTGAGAGGTGGATTATTTATTTTATTTTTATTTTACAAAATAAAATTTTATTAAAAATAGGCCCTTGTAATTGGGCCTATTTATTCATCAGTTTGTAAGTAACAATGGTTGGGAAATTTTTTAAGAAGTATTTTGTGTTAGTTCTGATATTAATATAATTCATTATCAGCAAGTTTAGATTTGCAATTTTATGAGATTCATGTGTGGGTGGTTTTCTAACAATGTTTCTAGTGTATATTTTTCTTCTAAGCCATAACTATGATCCATAAGTATTCTGTATTTGGAAATAAGTGATTAAATTTGAATTATTTCTGAAAGCTCAGGTTTACATTTTCCAAATTACTTCTATCTTGTTCAGCTTAAATATCATTAGCATAATTCTTCCTGCTCTATTTTTTTTATATTTATTTTATATTTTTTCCTTTTTCACAAAGGAAAAATTCGTAATTTTATTAATGAAAACAAAATTACATGTTACACTTTGCTATGATTTTCAGAGACAAGCAAATACATTACAGCTAGATGCTATAATACAAGAGGAGTGAAAAAATAAATTTTCCTCCCTTTTTTCTTTTCAACTTTTCGCCATGGACCTAGTGATGGCAGAGTTGTGATAAGTGCAAGCTAATTTTCAACTATGGTTGCTCCATTGTCCTTATCTGAATCGAATGTGTCTGAGTTGTGTTGTCTTTTGAGTCCTCTGCTTTCTGGTGCCTCTTGGTCCAAAGAGGTCTGAGTCATTTTTATAGGCTCTTGCATCTCCTGTTCTTATGTCTCAGCTTCGGTTGTTGTCTGATTGTTTTCTTTTGGGGTGGGTTCTGTCTCAACTTCTTCCACCTCCTATTATGGTTCCACAAAGGGAAATTGCCAACCCTTTGTGGATTTCCCTATCTTTTTCTTTTTTCTATTATCTCTTTTAGCTTCTGGACAAGTGTTCTGCAAATGCCCTGTATTCCTGCATACTCTTCACATGAAGGCAGTATTCTCATAATCAAGATGCTGCATCCATTTTTGTTGTTTGTGAGTTAGTAGGATGCATTCTGGAAGCAACTTGCTGAGGTCCACTTCCACACATATGCGTGCAAAGGTGAAGACCCTCTCCTCCATGTGTTGGGTGTCAGTTTTGATGTAGCTCCCAATAATGTCTCCAATGCTGCCAAGAACATCTTCATTCCAGAAACGAAGTGGGAGGTTGTATAACCTCACCCAAACCGGCATCTTGGAGACTTTTATGGTATTTGCATCAAAATCTGGAAACCAAGGTGTGGTGAATAGTCCAGTGGATCCCCAAAACCAAGGACCAACCTGTTGGATATGATCTCTGATCTCCGAAGTTAAGAATTTAACAATGAAGAATCCCTTTGAACAGAGATGTATTTCACAATCCGTCGTTCAGTTAGTGAAAATCCAATGAAAAAGCTCCATTGGTTTTGGCCAGAAACATTTAAATCTGCATATGAGTGCCTGTGATTCAAAAACGGATCTATGCTCATCTATCTCAGGTAGTTCGATCTGCAGTTCTGGAGTCTGGTTGAGTTGTTCCATAATGTATGGTTTAGGGCCATAATCTGCCTATGTTGTGGGGGAAACATATGTACTTTTCCCCTTTAAAATATTCTCATAGTTCATTCCACTGGAGCCCTGGGCACTGTGTTGCCCAACAGCACCGCCTCTCATTCTCAGATTGAGATAAATGGTGGCAGCAGGGCATATTCCATAATCGCTGAGGATGCTGGTGTCCTGTAGTGATCTCCCTTCATGGATGAGGGACTGAAGTGGCTAGGATAACCAGTGGATAGCCAAATGGCTTCCTTCAGTTCTGTAACCTACTCAGATTCATTTATCCAAAGTAATAAACTATTCCCCTCAGGGATCTTGATAAAAATTTGAAAACAGTGTGTGCTTACCCGATATACATTTGCAGTGTTAGATTCGGGGTTTTTTTCGTCCTGTTGTGTCTGGTTCCGTGGAGGCCTCCCTTCGTGAACACAGAGATAGCTGACAGCCCAAGAGCTTCCCACTAGCAAGGGCCAGTGCAAAGAGTAGTCGGCCAGCGGATAAAGGCACAGGGTGAGAAGTTTCGGTTCAGAAAAAAAAAAAGGAGATTGTAGCACAGGCTCTGCTCAACAGGAGACAGAACAGAGCATCGGGCCAAACGTCAAGGAAAGGGTGTGGGAATCGCGCTTCCCATCCGCCGACGGGTGGATCGCAACGCCCACCATTCCAGCAGAGGCTCACAGTCAATATCGAACTGACTTTTCCAAACACAGTCGTGACTAATGGCATAGCTCTCGCCCAATCCCCAGTGCAACGGGTGTTCGGTAATTTGTCACGCGTCCTTACCATTCCGATCACTTTACAATGGAGGACCCATTGTGGCTTTGTGAACACTGTCATGCCTTGAAAACGGCATCAATACATCCCTCACGAGTATGAGCTTCATTTCCCCTTGAGACATCTCCTTGCAAAACTCATGAAAAACGGCTCTTTTTGCATTAGGCCGGGTAGGCAGGTTCGGTCTCCGCCTTGATGGAAATCTGTGAAATTGTGACAGCCACTTGTGTCATAGGCAGCAGTAAACACCCATTTTAGGGACTGTTTTTAAATATGGATGGCGGAAGTTGAGTTCAAACAAACTCACAAACCACTGCCTATCTTGAGTTGGGAGGTTTGGCTGCGGGAGTTCTATGGAAGGAAATTGGTTTTGCCACCTCCCATGGAACCTTCCTTGTTGATAGGGCCAATCTCATAATAATAGGGATCCCAACTCCCTCCTTCCCCATCTATAAAAGCCTGCTCAAATCCATGGCAAGCTAGTCTTGAAGTGCTAAAGCTTTGCATCTCCCTATTCCCAAGTGCCTTTGTGTTGTAAAGAATCCCTTCTTTCCCTTAAGGCCCATTCAAGCGAGGAGACCATTGTTACGAGACTCTGGAGAGGTTTTCCCTTTCCTTGGCGAGCTTTGCGAGACATGGACAACCGGAGACCCGTTCGAAGGAAGCTGCGACATCAGAACTTGGTTGTAACTTCTATTCGTTTATTACTTAATAGATGACTATGATTATGGTTCCACTCCGTTTTCCATCATGTTAATGCGAGTAATATCTTTTCTGACCGATGTTTAGTTACGCATGCTGGTTTCTATGCTTGTATCTGTTCGTTTCTTCTATGTGCAGGTGTTCATCCGCGGAGATCGTGGAAGGATTGTGATCTGCCAGGGCTGAAGGACGGGGACACTTCCTCTTCAGATCATAGCGTTGGAATCCAGGTAGGCTTCTATCCCAAGTCTTTCATTCGTAATTAGGAGCTTGCGTCATAGCATTGTTTGTTTGTTGCTAGACCCCTGCTGGGCTAGTAGGGATCGCCTCTGTCTGCAGAGGGGATTTACCTCCTCAACAAATTGGCGACTCCACTGGGGATCGTCCGGTTTTCCTTGTCTCGTTTATGTCGGTTCGCCTTGATCGTTTTCCTTGCTTGATGAAACTTCTGGGTTGGATTCTTTCATTATTTTAGCTTCTTGGTTTGCTTAGCTTGTATTGGTCTGCTTTCAGAATAGCTTGTTTTTTAATTTTTATTGAAGAACTCGACTGGCACGGTTTTTAACCCGACAGTCGCGCCACTTGGCGCTTGTTGCCTTTGTCTGTCTCGCGCCAATTGGCCTCTGGCGCCAGTTTCAAGTCCACAGTCGCGCCACCCCTGTGACTTTTTTGAGTTTCTTCATTTTTTAGCTTTCTGGACTTGACCAGTACTTTTCTTCTTGATTTCTTGATTGTCTGAGTGTGTTGGAGTCTTGTTTGGCTGGAATTCACCGCTATCCTTTGGTTGTTTGCCTCTATCTACCGATTTCACGATTTGAGCCCTAGGGCATCTAGTGGCTTAGTGTATCGAGCCCTCCTTGGGAGTTTTGGTGTCTTGATTGTCCTGTAAACTTGTTGATTGGTTCTCCACGCTCTTTTAACATTCGTTGATTGTTTTGCTGCGTCTTTTGAGTGATTGTTCATTCCTTCATTCGGAATTCGTTTTCCCTTGCTTTGGACCTAGATCACACGGTCCATTGGAAGTTTTCGAGTCTTTCTTTGCTTTGAGGGACTTTGGGTCGATTTGGAGATTTGGTTGCTTGCTTTGTTGAGTGAACGTTGTTTGTTTCGCTCTCTTGGATATCATTTCTCAAATTGTTCCTTTTGTTTTCAGTGCACATTAGCCATTAAACATTGAAAAAAAAAAAAAAAAATCTCTCTTGCTTTTGTTAATTAGTGCAAATTGTGATCTTTTTCCATATCGCTAGTGATTAGTGTTTGAATGAAAAGTGTGCAATTGCATTAGTTGCATTAGAAACATTGTTGTTTGTATTCCGTTCATTTCGTTTGTATAAAAGCTCTCAACTCTTATTTAACTAGTTTTCATCGAACGAAATGTTGCACTGTGGCATATAGCTTGCATTTAGGAGTCTTTCGAGACACTACATACGATAAGGCCTGGAAATTGAAACTTAATTGAAGATCAACTGTAAAATTTATTCAATTAACCTAAGGCAACATTGGAACTTAACGAAACACATTTAGAAGGTCTAGGCTAGAGACGTGTTTCGGCGTCGTTAAACCTAGCAGCTGTCGTTCGCCTGTTGGCTTTAGACAGCGCTAGTACGGACTTGCGCTCCCCGTACCGTCGCGTATATAAAGGGAGACCCCTCTAGGTTTTCAATCCTTTATCCACAGGAAGCCGAGTCTGCCGCCCTATACCCGTGATACACCGAACACGGCATTCGGGGAGACTACCTACACGTACGGAAAGTCCTTGGTCGATTTCTGTTTCATTATTGAAACCAAGGTGTATATTGCAGTTCACGGATATTTGGTACACCCTTTGTGCCTAGTTTTTCCTGAGCAGTCATTTGGTCTTTTCTGACTCCCTAAACTTGAAAAAACCGTCAAGCGCTTGTCCTTTCACGCTTGTGTCAACTCTGAAAGAGATAGAGTCATCTTTTTATCGTTTCTCGACTCTTGAAACATGAAACGGTAGAATTTCTTACTTTCCAATGTGGTAAAATTAATCGCCCACGATTACACACCTGTTTAGACATTGTTTGTTGACCGTTTGATCGTGTGTCTTAACTCGTTTTCAGCCCGTGTGTGGTTTTGAGTTTGATGGCAACTTTTTCAGAGTTCACCAACCAAGGAATCCCCTCAGAAGGATCTGGTCATTTTCTCCTTTTGCAGGAAATGTTGGTGTCCCTACATACCCAGCGGCATTGTCCCTTCTAGTTTTAAGCATTTGAGTTTGTTTGGTTGTTCAACCTCTGTGGTCCCGAATGTCTCGCCTTCTGTTCAATCAGTTCCTCCACCTGAACAACATCATGTTGATCCCGAGGTGGACCTCTCCCCTTCTTCGCCTGTTTCTGCGTCCTCCTCTTCAGGGTCGCCTTTGATGATGCAGATGCAGTATGGGGTGGCTGAAAAGAAGAAGAAGTCTGATAAGCGAGAGGCTAAATGTACAGCTACTGTCCATGAGAAATCTCATCTTGATAGGCCCTCCGACCCTCCGCGGAAAGTCAAGTTCCCATGCATGTTGTGCGCGGGAGACCACTTGCTTCGAGACTGCCCTGGCATTCCCAAGGTGCTCGAAACATGGTCCGACGGCCGACCGCCGTTGCCTTTGACTTCCGGGAGCCAGGTTGGGGGCACGCATTCATCTGGTACTGATAAGACTCCTAAGAAGCAGGGTAAGATCACCAATCCCTGCAAGTTGTGTGAAGAGCACCATGCCATTCACCTTTGTCCTTATATGGGTGAAGCCAAACTAGTTTTGGACAACCCGACCGATTCTACACCACGCCTTCCACCTGGTTATAATCGGCTTTCTTTGAGTCCTCCGCCAGCTGATCCCATGATTGGTCAAGAGTTATCCTTGGTCGATCCCACTCCCCCAGAAATTCAAATTCACGAATCCATCCCTGACCAACCATTGGTCGTGGGATCGGTTGAACTGGCCCCGTCCATGGTGCACCAGGTCTTTTCTGTCGAGAGTGGACCTCACACCCCCCATGTCCTTCTGATCTCTTCAGATTCTTCAAACTTGGAGAAAGATTCTCCTGTCCCTGTGCTTCAAGAAGCTCCTCCTCCGCCTCCCATGATGGAGGCTACGGAGGATATTCCTCCCGCCTTCGAGATGGAGGTCATGGGGGAGGCTTCTGCTTCCGTAACATCACGGGAAGACCTTCGCATCTCGATGGTAGCCCCTCCGAGTAGTTTGGTCGCTTCCTTTGACTGGAATCGATTTGCAGGATTTCGCCTTCCGTCTTATGTGCCTTTCGAGATCACAGTACAGGCTCTTGGTCTGGTTGTACCCAGCACCATTGTAGACGAAGGTGCCTCTGTTAGTATTTTGTCTTCAACTACAAACTTTGGGTTCGCCGCGCCGCGCTGTTACGCGAGAATGCTGCTCACTTTTAACGGAGAAGGACGATCAGCGGGTGAAGGATCCTTCCAAGGTTACCTGTTACTTTGGGAGGCAAAACCGTTCATATGGACGTGATGGTCGTTCCAGGCCCCTTGGATTTCAATCTGCTTTTGGGGCGTGATTACACCTATGCCATGGGAGCGCTCGTCTCCTCCCTCTTTCGTGTGGCCTGTTTCCCGCATGAAGGAAGGATCGTGACCATTGATCAGCTGTCATTCTTTGGTCCTAATGTGTAGGCGGTCGCACGTCACCCCCCTCCCCGGTTTCTCCACATTTGTCTCACTACACGCCCCACCGCGCCGGGGTCGGCTGCTGTGTCTACCCGTGCCTGTGCCCAGTGATGATGCCGTCGTGCATCAGGTGCTGGGGGCATTGGGTCCTGACTTCCAGAATGTTTTCCTTCCATCGGGAGTGAAACTCTTGGAAGCGCCGCCTTCTTGTTCATTTTGATGTAAGCCGGTTAGAGCACAGTTCCCCTGTGTCAAGCTCTTTAAAAAATGAAACCAGGTTGGCGGAGCACAGTTCGTTGTCTTGTGTCAAGCTCCTTAAAAAATGAAACAAGATCGTCGGAGCATAGTTCCTTCATTTGTGTTAAGCTCCTTAAAACATGAAACAAGTTGTTTGAGGATAGTTCTTTTAAGTGTGTCAACCTCGTTAAAATAATGAAACACGAGCATGTTCAATTCGACTTTTTGTTTTGAACCTTCACTCCATTTTCAATGGACTAAAGCTTGGGGGGCATGCACCTCGAATTGAGACATCATGCTGGGGGGCATGCCCGTTTTCCCCTTTTCAAGCATAGTTTGCATATGTGTGTCTTCATGTGTGCTTTTAAGCTTACGTAAAAATGAAATGTGTGATTAGATACATTGCGTGAATACATTTCGCATTGGGTCGTTTGTTATGTAACTGATACATTAGATTACATCTGTATTAGACATTTGCATGACATATAGAAAACATCATCACATGTAAAGAAAGATCCATCCAAAATAGTCATATGTATATATATATGTGTGTCGAAATGTTTGCATGGTGTGCATCATAAAACTCAAAAAATATATACATAATTGTCTTAATACATCCTGAGACACTGTGTCTCTCAAAAAAATAGGTGTGGCATAAATCCTAGAGACTAATCCGCATGGTGCTCATGATAGCACGTCACTGCACGCACTAGCCGCCTCAGGATTCGGTGGAGCCGGTTTGGAACTCCCACCGTATGGCGCTGGTACTCCATCGGTACGTCTGACAGTCGGGCATAGTCTGGGATCCCATGGACGATCCCCTCAAGGTTCTGGACCAGTGCCTCTCCTCCGGTGCCTTCCCCCTGGATCTCAGGGGCGAGTTATGTCCTCCGAGAGATAGGAGACATCCCGACTGGTCTCTTAGGTCCTACATCTGCATGCATATATAATTGTGTTAAGACGAGTGTGTATTAACAAAAAAAAACATATAAACATGAAATCAAAAATATGAGGTCTTACCCAGCTCCTCGTCCCAGTCATCTCCTTCTGGTAATGGGAGATCTGGGTCCCCGGTAAAGTCAGTTCCCGAATAGGGCCAATCTTCCACAATGATCAGTTGGCGCCGTAGCCACCTAAAGAACTCTAGCTTCCAGGACATCTGTTGGCCACCTCCAGATCTGGGCATCAGTTCTGCCCAGCGAGCCATTCTCGGCTCTCGTGGTACCGGACTCGCCACATGGGCCTCTTGGCCCTGGAAGGTTGGTATGCGTTCCAGAATGAACGATACCAAGATGGAACCCTACCCAAACTGCTTCAGTTTCCCCTGTTTGCACTTTGTGAGCTGCCTTTTCATATTGATGGTCACAGCTGTTGCCCAATCATACGGTCGGGGACCCATGCATTCTGAGGCTAACAGGAGTTGAGTCTTCGTGGCCTCGTGCGGAGCCTGCGACCCAGCAGCCCGCATAATGGTGTGGAGAACTACTCTCAGTGCTAGATCAGGGATGGTGGAGATGTATACCTTCTTGCTTCCTGATCCTGTTTGTGCCCCTCGGCACACCCGTGCCATTACCTGTTCCATCTTTTCCCCGGATGGTCTGCTCCCAGTCAGTACAGGGATTGGACCTCTGCGGGACAATCCGGTAATGAAATAAATGTCAGTGACCTCCAATTCTAACACCTGGTCTCGTAGCCTGAACACTTGTTCATTTTCATCCCAGATGCTGATTAGATATTGGAGGAGCTCGGGCTGAGCTCGTAAACATGGCGTGAGGAAGAACTTTTTCAATCCGCAGTCTCTCAGAGCGTTCATGCAAGCCTGGCTTTGCATGGCCTCTTCATCCTCATCTCTGTGCTCTCGTTCCTTCCATTCAATTGCCATTTTGAGTGTTTATCTGCATTCACATGGTCAAAAGCCCCTGATTAGATCTTTTGTAAGCTTCAAAATTCAAGAAATTTGGTATAAATGTCGGAATTTTAGGCGGAAATTTGGGTTCCGCCGCTGGCGCGACTGTTTTGCTAACAGTCGCGCCAGGTGGCGCGGCCCCTTTAGTAAAAAGAGCTCAGTGGCGCAGGTCCGTGCCCGATACCCGCGCCACTGGGCCCGGCCCTAAAATTTCAAAAGTACCCTTACAGAGCTGATTTATGAAGGGAAATCATTAAAAAATGTATGGAAAGAAAGAGAAAAGGAGCGCCTCTTACCTTTCACAGAAGAGACGCTGAATGGTTGCCTGGATTGGTCGCAATCACTGTCGGAAGATTCTGCTCCAAATGGACCACTGTTGCTCTCCACAAGGTAAATAGTAAAAAGTAATTTCATTTTTTACCAATTAGACATATTTATAACTTTTCGACGTTAAATGAGCTCTAAAAAGTTATTTTTGTCAAATATTTGTATGTATTATGTCGAAAATGGATTTTACGCTTGCTTGGTATGTGCAGCAGCAGGTTTTTGCGACCTAAAAGGTGGAAACGAGTTGTATTTTATACTTTTTCGGACTCGGTAAATACACGAAAAAGTCACTCCGGAGTCATCTTTCAGCTCTTTTCTGACTCTCTAAATATGAAAAGATCGTCGAGGCCCTTGTCGTTTCGATCTCGTTAAAATGGACACGAATCGACATTCACCCAGTATAAGTTTAACCCTTTTTCGGGCTGGGCTGGATTGATTACGAAAAAGGAATACCCTAGCCTATCGCGACTAGGAGGTTTTCCCGGATATTGTTTTCTACCTTTTCGGATCTGGGGAACTATTTACGAAAAGGGACATGTGGAGTTTTCTTTTTCGCTGTCTTTTCAAACTCTCTAAACATGAAAAGACGCCGAGTTCTTCCTTTGTCAGACTCGTTAAACCCTGATGACATTGGGTTTCGTCGAAATGACGTTCTCCGAGTTTCTCCTTCCTAGGACTCGTTAAATGCACTAGGATGGATTCGCCCGAAGGGCGGACTTATATCACAAGCATATGCTATCCCCTTCAAGCTTGTTGTCAAAAATAATTGGGGTACTCGCCAGAAATGGTGGGGGAAAAATGGAACCATCGTCGTTGTCGTCGGCAGTATGTCGCTCTTGAACATGGCACTTGTCTGCATTCGTGTCGGGCTGGGGACATCTCATCTCGCTGCTTCACTTTGCCTCCATGGGTTTGGATAATCTCTTTTGACCTCTCATCTGTTCACTACCTCGTCACCATGACCTCTGATCCGTTGATGTCAAATACTGCCAAGTCCATTGTCGTGTCGTTCATGTGTTCAAGAGAAGTTGGCCTCTGCAAATATCAACCTTCCTCTGTTTCTCATATGGTCCTGATTCACAACAAAACATTATGTTCCTCTGTCTCGTGTCGATGATGTGGGAATCATTATGGCCCACCTTCGATCGAGGTCACTTCCTGTCGACTTCAACTCATTATCCAGGAAGTTGGTCTAGAGACTCCTGATGGTACCTTGGAGCCTGCATGCCTCAATGGCAGGTTCGTCGCATTCGACGTGAAGTTTACATCATTGACTTCCGATCGAATGATTCTGCGGGTGTTCGACGTCAACTCATTTGTTCACACGCCGTAGATTGTACCTGTAGTACCTTGGGGACCATTGTCATTATTGGTGGTTTCTCTCGCGTCTGTTAACAGCTTTCATCATTGGCTGGTAATCAGACAATGTTCTTGCATGTTCGACATCAGCTCACATATTCACATGCTCGAAATTGTACTTGTTTGGGTCGAGATGGAGCGCAAGACCCTGGATTGTGTCTGTTGTAATCCAGGCTGCGATTGTGGATTATTATCATTATGTACATGACTCACTGATTGGATGGCTGCGACCATACCTGAGTCTAGTTGTTTGATCTTAGTTGGATGGCTGCGCCCATACCCTGGATCCGGATTATAGCATACTCTGTTCGGATGGCTGCGTCCATACCATATATATACATCATGTACTTGAGATATCAGTTGTATCTTTCTGTGCAGGTTTTCCGACGGCGGGCCTTCGGTTGGACATGTTCTCGTAAAGCATTTCACCCCTCTCTCTCTCGGGCCTCATGCTTTAGGGGGCATCTGTTACACAGTAATTTGTCACCGTCCTTACCATTTCCCATCCCGCACAATGGAGGACCCATTATGTGACCTGTGAACACTGTCATGCCTTGAAAACATCATCAATGCATCCCTCTGAGTATGAGCTTCATTTCCCCTTGAGACATCTCCATCTCCTTGCAAAACTCATGAAAAACAGCTCTTTTTGCATTGGCGCGGGTAGACAGTTCAGTGCTCGCGCCAATCAGGGAAATCCTGTAAAGAGGTCGCGCCACTTGGCGCTCTGTCATAGTGCAGCAGTCGCGCCACCCATTTTAGGGACTGTTTTTTAAATATGGATGGCGGAAGTTGAGTTCAAACAAACTCGCAAACCACTGCCTATCTTGAGTTGGGAGGTTTGGCTGCGGGAGTTCTATGGAAGGGAATTGGTTTTGCCACCTCCCATGGAACCTTCCTTGTTGATAGGGCCAATCCCACAATAATAGGGATCCCAACTCCCTCTTTCCCCATCTATAAAAGCCTGCTCAGATCCGTGGCAAGCTAGTCTTGAAGTGCTGAAGCTTTGCATCTCCCTATTCCCAAGTGCCTTTGTGTTGTAAAGAATCCCTTCTTTCCCTTAAGGCCCATTCAAGCGAGGAGACCATTGTTACGAGACTCTGGAGAGGTTTTCCCTTTCCTTGGTGAGCTTTGCGAGACGTGGACGACCGGAGACCCGTTCGAAGGAAGCTGCGACGTCAAAACTTGGTTGTAACTTCTATTCGTTTATTACTTAATAGATGACTATGATTATGGTTCCACTCCGTTTTCCATCATGTTAATGCGAGTTATATCTTTCGACCGAGATAATTGATGCAGGTTGGTTCCTGTTTATCTGTTATGAATCTTCTATGTGCGATCATTCATCCATCGGAGATCGTGGAAAAATTGCTGATGCAGTGAAGAATTGTGAGGACACTTCTTCTTCGAATCCTTAGCGTTCAGGGTCAGGTAGGCTTCTATCCCAAGTCTTTCATTCGTAATTAGGAGCTTGCGTCATAGCATTGTTTGTTTGTTGCTAGACCCCTGCTGGGCTAGTAGGGATCGCCTCTGTCCGCAGAGGGGATTTACCTCCTCAACAGCAGGGGACCCATGTAAAAGCCCCACCATGCAGCATAATCCTTCCCATCCTTTGTATGGCTGCGAAGGAGCAGATACCGGATCCATTGCCGCACAGATACATCTCTGCGAACAAATCCATAGCTTCACCACCAGTTCGGCGCAATCCGGCATGCGGCGGCATCGTTTTGGGCTTGAAACCCTAGGGCAAGAGAAAAATCACCTGCGCTCTTCATCTTTCCTTCAACAAACTCATTTTATACTTTTTCCTATCACAACTTGATAATGAGTTTTCTAAAGAACCATAAGCTATCTTTCCTTTATTAAGTTTTTTATGTGTTCTTTGATTAGCAACCTTTACACCAGAATCCATGCCTAATGGTCCTTGTTCTTTCTTTCTAAACCAATCTCATCTTATCAACTAAATTTGGCCAATGAGCTTATAATTCTACTGCTAAAGTGATAATGAGTATTAGATTCTTAAGGAGATATCTCTCTCCATATTGAAGGGCCAGGTGTAAAAATAGTGTTTGAGAGTTGTACCTACAAGATGGTTTGAGGAGCACTAGTATTGATGAGGGGAGTGCAGAACAGAACTCTATACAAGTTTTTTTGCAGTATTATTACTGATGAATGAAACATTTGTGTGGTTCCTTAAAGTCGAGCATGAAATATTGTAGTCTCTGGTGAAAAGACTATGTTGTGGCATCAAATACTGGGACACATTAGAGAGAAGGGGCTTCAAATAATGCATGGTAATGGTATGGTAGAAGGTATGTTTAATTTCTCTCTATATTTTTATTTCTATGAACATTGTGTATATGGGAAGAAAAATCAGGTGAGTTTCCCCTCTAGCGCTAAGAGGGTGAAAGGGATATTATAGCCTGTGAACAGTGATGTGTTTGGACCTGTGCCACTTTGATCATTGGGTAATTCTATGTACTATGTCTCATTTATAGATGACTTCTAGAGGAATACATAGATATATTTCCTTAGGAAGAAATATGAAATCTTTGACAATTTTAAATAATTTAAGGCTTTGGTGGAAAATCCGATAGAGAAGAAGATTAAGGTGTTGAGGACTAATAATGGTGTAGAGTTCCGCAAGGAATTTGAAGAGTTCTGTAAGAAATTTGGTATAGCACGACAAAATACTACTCCATAAACACCTTAGAAAAATGGATTTTTAGAAAGAATGAATAGGAGGTTGATGGAAAAGGAAAGAAGCATGCAGTGGCGATTGATTAGGGCAGGAATTATGGGCAGAGGTAGTGGATATTGCATGTTACCTGTTTGAAAGATCACCTTCATCATCATTGGAGGATAAGGCTCCACATGAGCTATGGAATGGTAAGAAACCCTCTCTCTCACATCTCAAGGTATTTGGTTGTGATGCATAAGTACATTTTCTAAAAGAGAAAAGAACCAAGTTAGATTGTAAATCTAAAAGATGCATCTTTATTGAGTATAAGGAAAGGATGGTTTAAAAGGTTACAAGATTTGGAACCCAAAAAAAAGGAAGGTTTTGTACAATCGAGATGTAGTGTTTATATAAGTGAAAGATGTTATTAAACATGAAGTCCTGTCAAAGGAAAAGGAACCAATGAAGATAGAGTTTGAAGTGGAGGAGGAAGAATCAAGGCTCTATAGAAGAATAGGAATCAGAAGTGGAGGAACCATGCACTATAATTTTGAGGAGATCGGTTCGAGAGAGAAGGCAAACAGAGAGGTATAGTCCATCTTTTTTCTATTCAAATTTTTCTTTATCTATTATTGATGATGATCCCAAAACTGTAAGGGGGGCAATGGATTCAGAGGATGGAAAAGGAAATGGTTGAAGAAATGACATCCTTGGACAGAAATAAGGCTTGGAACCTGGTGGAGTTGTCATCTGGAAGGAAATCCATTGGCAGCAAATGGGTGTTTAAGAAGAAGATGAATACATAAGGGAGGGTGGATAAATACAAAGCTTAGTTGGTCGCAAAAGGTTATTCCCAAGTGTTAGGAATTGATTTTTGTGATATGTTTTCTCCTATTGCTCAGATATCTTATATTAGATTACTTTTATTTGTTTTTGTTTCTTTTTATTTTGAGGTGGAACAGATGGATGTGAATACAACATTTCTTCATGGGGATTCAGAAGAAGAGAGCTACATGAACCAACCAAAAGGCTTTGTCGTGAAAGGTAAGAAAGAACTGGTATGTAGGTTAAAAAATTATTTGTATGGGTTAAAGCAGACACCAAGGATGTGGTATCAAAAAATTGAAACATATATACATGGACTTGGATTCACAAGGATCAAAGTGGATCATTATGTGTATCTTAAATTAATTGGTAACCATGTTATTTATTTGGTCTTGATGTGGATGATATGTTGTTGATTGGAAATGACAAAGAAATTGTCCTCTAAATTTGATATGGAGGATATTGGTGCTCTAAACTATATTTTGGGCATGGAAATTAAACGAGATCAGGAAAAGAGAAAGTATTGGACAACAGTGAAGCAGGTTTTCAAGTATTTGCGTGGCACTAGTGATTATGGTTTGTGCTACTAAGGAAGACCAATATTGGACACAATTTTGGACATACATGGGTTTATTGATGTAGATTGCACTGGATATCTCGATTAGAGAACATCTACAAGTGGGTATGTGTTTAACCTATTTGGAGGAGCAACCATTTGGCTGAGTAAGATACAATCTGTAGTGGCACTTTCAACTACAAAGGCTTAATACATGGTTGCCACTCATGCAAGCAAGGAAGCAGTTTGTTTGCAGAGATTGTGTTCAAGTATGGGGTTGGTATAGTGAGATTTAAGGATAGATTATGATGGAAAAAGTGAAATTTACTTGGAAAAGAACCCTATTTATCATTCAAAGACAAAGGATATTGATGTTTAGTATCACTTTGTGAGGGATGTGGTTGAAGAGAAAAAGGCGTTCTTGGTAAAGGTGGACACTTTGAATGATCTTAATGGGGTATGTTAGTAATTTTGTGCTAATTCCTCTTTCAAATTATCAAACCAATGTTTTATATGTGCTTAAGGGTTCAAGTTATCTTGCAAGTTATTGAGTCTCATGATTATTTTTCATGTTAATTTTATGAACAATTTAACATAAAATAAAGACTAAATAGAAGAAAATAAAAGTACAGTACATCACCATACAACACATCAACACAGGGATTTGATGAATGAGTTCACCCCTCCTGGGCTACATCTCCTTGGTCCAGCTTCCATGGCTTGGGCCTCTATATTATACTCAAATTTGAAAAATGAAGTGTTTACATTGATTTTCTTCTCTTGAAACCTGTTCCAATGAGTTCAGAATTCCCAAAAATGGTGCCTTGGGCTCTTTCTGCTCCTGATTTAGACGAAAACTGACTGAATTATGACCTTTTCAGTTTGTTCCACAATTCCCTCCCTAAATTTAGCTAACTACCACTAATTCGGGCTAGTTGACACCAAATATAGCCTTTCCACCGAATTTATCAGACCGCCAATTTAATCTGGTTTAGATTAATTAAACCGAATTCAACTAATTAAGCGGGATTAGTGCATAAATCTGTGCTTTGTGATAATTCTGGATTAGTGCTAATTAATGGAGATTAGTAGTTAAATAATCTCGGATTAGCGTTAATGATCCACGCTGATGGCTAAGCGCTCCTCCTGTTGGTCGATGGTCATGGGTTATGGTCGCATGCATTGGGGGCTAGCCCCCTCTCCCCCCAACGGCGGACTTAACAAAGTTTAAATAGTAGTGCTGATGCATATAGGTTAAGAACCATATGTAGAGGAGTTGGGGGCTAGTTTGGCAGAGGTCCCACATTCAACCCCTGTTGGTCCCTTCGGCGCATCACCATAATTTTTCTCCGCCATGAGGGGGACACGTGGCAGCCCCAGGCTCAGCGATGTGCATCTGCCTCATTGGCCCAAACTTCAACCATTAATAAAATTCCAACATCATAAATTCGAACCAATCCCCAGCTGCCACTTGGCAGTCTCACATTCAATGGAAGAAAATTGACCAAAAGTTTACATGCCCAGTCAACATGCCACGTCAGCAGTACGCACTACTGACTGGGCTCCATTTCTGCATTTTTTTTTCAAATTTTTCCTATTTAGTAAACGAACAGAACTCATTATAAAGCCATAAATAGTCCATTTTGCTGAAACGAGTTGTGCCAGATTCAGAACGACGAACACTACGCAGTCGTTCTGGTTTTTCATCATTCCGAGAACTTTGATTTTTGAGAACAATTCTGAGCACCTGATCATTCCTTCCCATTGGAAGCTTTTAGACCCAAAAATATTTTTCATTATTGAACATGTGGATGAGGGTACAGTTCCCTCACCCTTCCAATCTCAATCCACTAGAATTTTCCTAAATTCAACACTTTGAGCTTTTCATAAAAACTAATCTTTTTTCTTGATTCTGGAGACCCTTTCTTGCTATTGTAGACATTGTCATGCTGCAATTTCCTAGAATTTTCAGAACATAAAGTTTTCCTTGATGAAATAAATGTGTTCCCACCTCGATCGTCAATCAAAGGAAACTTGAAAACTTTCTCACCTCAAACACTGTCGACATGGCAATTTTTAGTTTGTCTCGCCTTGTGCTTGGCTCGAATCTTAATCAAATGTGATTGCCATCGCCATGCAGCATCCCATTTCAAATACCATACTTTTTGAAACCCACAAGAAGAAATTTTAAACCCAATTCCCTCTTTTTCAAATTTTTTGGGCACTTTCACTTTGACCTTTGCACTCTCTTGCACTGGCATATTGTTTTTATCACTGTTCAACACTGATGTGGACTGTTGCAAATATTTCACATATTGTTTACCTCTTTTCAAAGGCAACATGTTAGAGCCCTGAAACATCTTATTACAAACATCAGCAACTTCAATGAAATCGTCTTGTTCATTTGATGCTTATTTTTGAAAGGTCTCATTCAAAACATCACTATGCTTGAACATTAACAAAGCCAAATTTTGACTTGTGATTCACTATTCTCTTCATTTCTCCTGCATGAATAAGAGACAAACTCCTCTTATTATATGCCCTCTAACTATGTACTCAACTCCATTCTTGAACAAGTGGTACTTATTCTCATGGAGATGAAATACCTCCCTCCTATCATAAATATAAGGACTTCCCAAAACAATACCCAAAATCTCAAGTGGAACTACATCAAGTTCAACTTCGTTAAGAAATTTTGAATTGATTGTGAACCTTAGGATGCACTTCCTTGTTACCTGCAAGTTTTCATTCTTGCATATCCATCCTAAAAGATAAGGTCTTGGATGTGTAACGATTTCTATATTTAACCTCTTAACTAAGTCTTCAGAAATCAAATTGGCTTGAGAACCACTATCAAATATTGTGTCTATTTTGGTATGCTTTGAAACAACTCTAATATGAAAGAGTTCAATTCTTGTATGTTCATCTTGAGTTACATTAGAATAGCTTGAAGAACTAGTGCTTTCTATGTTCTTACCTTTCAAACCCATTCTTTTAATCTTGGTTTCATCTTCTGAATCTAAATCTAAGTCATGTTCAATGATTGCAGCTATTTTCTCCTTCTCTTTGGTTTTAATTTTGTTTGGCTTCAACTCTGGATGGAGTTTTCAACAATGGTCTTCATCATGGCCATTTTTAGATCAATGTTTACATGTGAGTTTCTCTTTCTCTATTTTAATAGAACCATTTTTTTTCCTCTTCCATTAAACATACCCTTTCCTTTACATTCATACTGAAGGAAACTATCACTTTTCTCACTTGCACTATGTTTCCCTCTTGCTTCTAGATGTGTAGCTTGAACACAAACCTCATCTAAGTTTGTGGGATTGAACATGAGAATAGTATGTCTAAGAGAGTTGTGCAAACCCCCAATATACTTTTAAAAAGTTTCTTGAGAAGATAAATTGACACCCAAAATAAGAGCTCTTCTCCTAAATTCATGAGTGTAATCTTGCACACTTTGACCTTTCAATTGTCTAAAATTTTTCTAGCCCATAATGGATTTTTTCATGTAAGCTAAAGGGTAAAATTTCATTTTAATGGCAGCAATAGAATTATACAAAGACATTGAGATCTTACCATGGTTTTTAATCTCATCTTGTGTCCTTGCTTCCCACCATACAAGTGTTGCACCCTCCATTCTCAAGGAAGCCAATTGAATCTTTATGTCATCCTCTTAAACATTCTGAATTCTGCAATAAACCTACAACTGATGAATCCAATTATCTAGCTTCTCTACATTCACTTAACCATTATACCTCAAAATCTCAAATTTAACATCAATTTTAAGTAAGGGGGATTTACCAACTCTTTTTGAATTTTTTTTATGAACAGATGGAAGGGTTATGGTAGTGGAAGATGATGAAGAGGAAGGTGAAGATGGTGGTAAGGATGATGGTGGAGTGGATGGTAGTTATTACAATCTCCATGGCCTCCTCCTCCTGGATAACACTCTCCTCTTGGAGGCCTACAACTTTATCCTTGCATCCTTAAATTCCTCTCCTCATAGAGGACCTTCACCATCTCAGTCATATCAAAAAATTCCTTTATGAATGCTCTCTCATCTTCTATCATGGCAGGTTCTCCTTCATGATACATGCTCACTAAAGACTCAACTTCAACTTGAGGATTTGTTGGTGTTGAATACTTTGGAAACCTTTCTCTTCTTCCTATTGACCCAACTGCAAGGCTCTCAACCAGCTTCCCTTCTCATATTTTGAGTTTTAACCTTCTAAGCATGACACAAACTTGCAAACAATTAGATCCCTTCTTGCATAACAAACCTAAATCTATGATACCAAAAATTATCTGAATGGGGTATGTTAGTAATTTTGTGCTAATTCCTCTTTCAGTTTATGAAATCAATGTTTTATATATGCTTAAGGGTTCAAGTTCTCTTGCAATTTATTGAGTCGCATGAGTGTTTTTCATGTTAATTTTCTAAAAAAATTAACATAAAAGAAATATTGAACAGCAGCAAATAAAAGTACAATGCATCAACACAGGGATTTGATGAAGGATTTCACCCCTCCTGGGCTACATTTTCTTGGTCCAGCTTCCATGTCTTGGGCCTCTATATTATGCTCAAATTTGAAAAATGATTTGTTTACAATGCTTTTATGCTCCTGAAACCTACACCAATGAGTTCAAAATGGCCAAAAATGGTGCCTTATGCTCTTTCTGCTCCTGATTTGGTCAAAAAATAACTGAGTTATGACCTTTTCAATTTGTTCCACAATTTCCTCCCTAAATTTAGCTAACTGCCACTAATTCGGGCTAGTTGGCGCAAAATATAGCTTTTCCGCCGAATTTATCAAACTGCCAAGTTAATCTAGTTGAGATTAATTAATCCGCATTAAAGTAATTAGGCAAAATTAGTGCTTAAATCTGCGCTTTGTGATAATTTTGGATTAGTGTTGATTAATGGAAATTAGCAGTTAAATAATATTGGATTAGCGTTAATGGTTTGCGCTTATGGCTAAGCGCTCCTCCTATTCTTCGGTGGTCATGGGTTATGGTCGCATGCATTGGGGGCTGGCCCCCCTCTCCGCCCAATGGTAGACTTAACAAATTTTAAATAGTAATGGCGTTGCATATAGGTTGAGAACCATATATAGAGGAGTTAGTAATGACATGCGCTAGTTTGGCGAAGGTCCCAGGTTGGACCCCCGCTGGTCCCTCCGGCCCACCACCATAATTTATCTCCACCATGAGGGGGACACATGGCGGCCCCAGGCTCAACCACGTGCCTCCTCCTCATTGGCCCAAACTTCAACCATTAATAAAATTCCAACACCATAAATTCGAAACAATCCCCAACTAAGACTTGACAGTATCACATACAACGGAGGAAAATTGACCAAAAGTTGACTTGCCTAGTCAACATGCCACGTCAGCAGTACGGACTGCTGACTAGGCTCCATGTCTGCATTTTTTTTTCAAATTTTGCATGTTTATTAAAACAAACATAACTCATTTCTAAAGCCATATGGAGTCCATTTCACGTAAAACTATTTGCACCAGATTCAGAACGACGAAAACTACTTAGTCGTTCAGGTTTTGTGTCATTCCGAGAACTTTGATTTTTGAGCATAATTCTGAGCACCTGATAATTGAAGAATGTTGCAAATGCATTGACAAAGTCTATGAGCACTGAGAATTTTTCTTGGTGCAGAGAAACAATGGGTGTTGCATCCCTAAACCAATGATTATGCACTCTTGTGGCCCCCTGTGTGGAAATAAAACAACAAGTGAAAGAATGTTGGGTATGGGTTATATTCTTTCCACACCTAGGTCCACACGGTCCGAGGAAAAAAAATATTCTTACCCAATAATATTTGGGTGGACCGAAGGATGGTGAGCGAACCTACCCATGGTTTCGTGCATGGTTTTTGTGCATGTTTTTTTGGGCATGATGGTTTTTCCCAGGGCATTTTGTAGATCCGGTCAAGGGAACTATGATTATGTAATAATCCAGAGTAAATGGATTGGGTTTTATAAATGCTTCGCATGTATATAATGTATTGTAACATTGATAGGAATGTAATGAAAAATTAATTTGGTTTTCCTGGTTTTGGGTTCCAGAAGAAAATCTCTGTGTATATTTTTTCTTTTTATGTTCTCTCCATTGTATATTTTTTTTGTTTTAAGAATTTGTTTGTAAGTAATTTTTGTACAAGGTTAAAACCTACACTTCTTCCCCCCAAGGAGGATAATAGTCAACATAGCTAGAATTATGGAGTGGAATGGTGTAATAACAATAAAAATCCCACTTTTATGTGCATGTACCATTTTTAAAAGGTGCACTCAAGGAAGTCATTTTAAGGACTTAGGATAAAACATATGCACTTTTAAACTTTATGTTCATTTGAATAATGAATTAGCCACCTAGGAGTAAGCCCTTCATCACTTAGCCCTTAACCCCATTTCCCACTCATGGAGCCCTAGCCCCACATACCCTCTTGATTGACTTGGTCTGCAGTAGGAGTGTATTTTTATCCATATGTGTGTGATTACATATTTACATAACTAGGCTCATTGGCATTTAGCACATAGGCTCACTAGCCTAAAATCACACAGTATCTCTAGCCTCAAAACATATATACATAGGCATGTTGGCCTAAACACATAGTGTACATAGGCATGCAAGCCCCAAAATATATCTTGTCTAAATATCCTAAACATGATATGTTCAATATACATAGGGGTCATCCTGGGGGTGTGCATGAAATATATAGTAATTATGAAACATTAACCCAAATTCTATAGTGAGCCAATAGATGTTGGTGTATATTATAAATTATCCCATTAACCAACTAACAACTAGAAATAGTGACACTATAAAGAACAATCATCAACTATTAAAAACAAAAGCCATAGTTGTTACAAAATTTTCTAATTCAAAATTTCTCCATTGAATCCAAGAATAGAAACTTTCTATGATTGAGTTTGTTAGAGTCGGTCTTTACAGCCCTCCGTCAGAGATCATTTCTCTATTTGCATTTCATTGTTTCGGTGTCTCATTCCTCTCATTCATCTGCATTCCGTTAGGGGCATGCCATTTACTGACGGAAGGGTTTGGTTTTCTTGTTTCCCTCATGCTTGTACCTGCTGGGTTAGTCAAAATTTCTCCAAAATCATCAAAGTTTATTTTAAGTCATTTGCAGTCATAAATGCTATTTTAGTCAAAAGAGTCATTTTAGTTTCTAAGTCTAGGGTTCGGTCTTATGAAATGTCTTGTAATGCCCGCAGGCCATGAGGATGATTTCCAATAAGTTCTCAGTTCAAAATTTCATCATCAAACATATTCGAGGACATTTCTTGTTCAAAACCCTGTTTTGAATAAGAAATTGTCGAATTCATTTTTTGTAATAAGATGTATTGTTCCGCCATGAAGGTTTCAAAGAAGGCTCTGGTTTTCCTTTGCCAAACGTGAACGCCAACATCCCTACAAAAATCAAATAATTTCATCAGTCCAAACTTAGAAAATCAGTGAAAAAGCAAAAGACAGAACTTGAATCAAATGAAAAGTGCCAAAAGTCAAAAAACATTACAAAATGGGTTGTGAGAAGAAAAAATTAAAACCATCTCTTTGCAAGATATTTTTCAAAGCTATTTAACCCATTTGCATCAAGAAACATTCCAAAAATCCAAAGGAGAAGTCGAATTGAAGATTGGGAGAGAAAATTGTGTTTTAGAAAGGTCGTGACTGTGTGTGAAGGTTGTGCGCGGCGCACACAAAAGAGGCGCGATGCATAAGATTGACGCGGCGCATTGGGCCAAAATTAACAGTGGAAATTTCCACAGGCGCGGCGCACCCAAAGGCCGCGGTGCATTGGGTCTGTGCGCGGCGCATAGAGCCCTAAGGCCGAAAAATTATCACCCTTCACCAAAACTCATTTCCAATCGGCTCATTTGCCTCCAAGTAAGTTGAAAAAGTATGTTCGTTGATTTTATGGTGTGTTTTTTGCGTGTTGAAAAGGAGAATTTCAAGTGTTAAATGGTGAAAAAATTTAACCCTATATTCACTTCAAAATTTTCTCTTAGGGTTGGAAGGGAGGTGGTTAAAAACTTGAGTTTTGGTGTTTAAACCCTCATTTCATTGACATGTGTGTTATTGTCATATGTTATCATTGTTATCTCTGCTAGTCTTGTAACATTATAGTACAGTCCCATTGTTATACCACTGTCCCATATCTTTAAATTCCTTTTGTTCCCATGTGGTAAACCTCAAATCCTATTGTTTGCCTTCACTTCATATCACTTAAATTCCCAATTCCCAAACTCCCTAATCCCCATACAGTCAAATGATTGTTTTCACAAGTTAAGTTTCATTTGACAGTCTTTTAGCCCACTACATATACTTCCCACAGTCCCTTATTTCATTCTTGATTCATGTGGCATATTTGGTACTGAAAGGCCAGCACCAATTCATCATTTTCAAACATACACCTAACTCTTCTTTTCACTATACATATATCAGCATAAACTTGTTCAAACACCTTGTCTTCAGCACCATGTCACGACAGATTCACAATATGAAAGGATATGAGCAGATAGTGAATCTACTCGCGTAACTAAAATGTGTCAAGGATTCTAAAAGTGGCAGTACGCGGTGGAGGAGCCCACTTCTTTTTGACATACACAATTCGTGTGCTGTCGGCTGGTAGCCGGATTGTTTGCTGCCATTACCATGCTTCCATTATTGTGAGATGATTGCCCGAACGCAGCATCATCATGAGTTAGCTCGCCTATTTGTCCTACATTTACATAATGGTCATGTAAATCTTGCTGGAGTGAACTTCACTTTAACACCAGAGACTATTTCTGAGGCGACTGGGATACCGAACATTGGTGAGGAGTGGAATAAGAGACAGCAGCTGGATAGAGCATATTATGAGCCTTACGTCAGACTTGGATATTTGAGGCAGCTGAGCAGGGTATTTCCATTCCAGTTTCTAAAAGAAGAGTATGCACCACTGATGAATCTCATCATTCGTTATTTCAGCTGTGAGGGTCGTTTCTCACGTCTTTATGCATATCATATCCGGTTGTTGATGCATTTCACGAGAGTGTGGTTGATGAGCATTCCATATTTCATGTATCGTAACATAGAGCGGATGACGGTCCTTGTGCAGAAGAAGACCCCAGCGCAGCAGCATAACAGCATTTACCATTATGCGCTCATCAAGATCATGGTGGTACATCAGCTCGCACAGCAGGGCATCGCATGGGATGAGTTCATTTCCCGTGACTTCTTTGCAGCGCCACAGCCTCCTCCCGAGGTTGTTCATGATGAGGCAGAGCCTTCACACCAGTTTGAGGTTCCTGAGACTGAGCCTATCAGTGCTCCAGTGTATGTGACATATCAGAGAGGCCACAGAGCCTTATTTGCAACAGCACGACGAGTACTATCTCCACTAGGGGTGGAAGGGGTCTCGTTATCTTCATCAGCAGCGCGAGTACTATCTCCACTTGACGTGGAAGGGGTCTCGCCTTCTACATCAGCACAGGTACAGGACAGAGGCAAGAATCCTATGCACGATGAGGGCCCTTCAGGAGGCCAAGACACTGAGTTTACACCCATCGATGTTGATTTGAGCTCTCTTAGCTCAAGGATGAGAGAGATCATCCAGGAACAAAAGGCTGAGATTGACACGCTGACTGAGAAATTGCAGAGATCTCAGTGGGTGATAGATTACTTGGAGCAGCATAATAAACAGCTGGAGGATCAGCACACACTCATAGAGTTGCGGCAAATCCGTGAAGACCGTGCATTGGCCCGGAAGAGACCAGGTGACGTGACACCGGTTGAGCGAGAGACTTGCCTTACACACGTCAAAATTCATCTGGAGAAGCTCTTGGAGAAGGCCAATAGGGACAAAGACATGCTCAGACACATGAAGACTCACTATTGGGTCCGTACACACGTTTGCAGAGAAAAAATGAAGATCCTAAAGGCAAGGTTGAGAAAGGCACTAAAACGTCGAAAGAGGCCGAATCCACTCCGAATCTTGGCCGATGCTTCCTTGGCTGAGCATGAGACATGATGGGAGACCTTCACTCCAAATTTCAGCAAATTTGGAGAATATTTTGTCATTTTTGAAAATTTTGGTTGCAAAACAGGTTTTTCCGCCCGACGCGTCGCGCCACCCGACGCACGCTTATGATTGGGACACCTTTTGGAGGAAAACTTGATATTTTTGGATTTCTCATGGTAAGTTATGCATTCTCAGGAATGGCCGAAGCATTTCATCAAATTCTGGGTGGTCTTAAGGGCCAAAAACACCATGAAAATCACCTTTCTGCCACCTTTTGCACCAGCAGGAAGTACTCTTGGGAGATTGATGTTTTGGAGGGGCAAATGAGCTTCAAATTGAAAAATTCCACTTGGGTTGGATAGCAGACATCCAGGGCTTTCCAAAGAGCTTTCATGCACTCAATTTGGACTTCTGGAAGTGCTCCAAAAATAGGTCCAAAGTAGCACGGCGCATGGAGCTTTTGAGCGCAACGCATAGAGGAATTCAGCCTATTTTTTACCTTCCAGCTCATGAATTTGACCAGTTTTGACTAGTTTTACTTTTTCATGAGAGGATTGATCTATCTTGATGTAATTTGGTAACCATGATGTAATTTTGGCATGTATTTACTTGTTCTAGATGATTCATTCACTAAAAAGTGAAAATTAAGTGAATGGATCAGTTTCCTAGCATATAGAGGCAAGTTGTTTGGTTGCCTAGATTTTAGCTCCATGTTTAGAATTGGTTCAAACTGCTCCTAGAAGGATGAGCTCGACCCCTAGAGGCATGGGAAGGGGTTAGGATAGTCTATATATTTTATTTTCTGAGACATTTTTAGGGTTGGATACTTGGGAAAAGTTTGGCACCTCATTGTACATACATTTTCAGTTTTTGGCTAAGGAAAGACCAGAGTTTTGCAGCACTTGTTGGGATCCTTGTGGCCTCTGAGTTTTGATGATGTTCTTCTCATGTTATTGTAAGTTTCATTAATGTTATATGTATGCCATTTCCCCTTCTCTATGCTTCTGAATTAAACAAATGAGTATTTGAGGTAGAATTCATTGATTTGTTGGTGCTCTGCCTTAGACTTTTGTTTAGTTTTATATGTTTTCGTCAGTTTGAAGAGGATCCTTGCACTCTCTTACCCTCGTCAGCTCCTCAACAGTATTTTCCATCCATTCATTCGATCCAAGACATCAAAGCCGCTGCCTACCCTGCCCCAACTTGAACTCTGTAAGATTTGGCCTCATCCCCAAGCCCAAAAAGTGTTTTTCCCTTTTTCCAACAAAAACCCCTAAAAATCAAAATCAAACCCTCCTATTTGTTTATCTAGCCTAAGATCAATTGTTTTTTTAGTCATCTCAAGCCCCTTTGAATATTTTCATTGAGATTGACCTGGAGAGAGCCCTCTCTTGTCCTCGTAGGGCTAGCTATGAGGCTGACCGTGGTTTGGTGTTGTCCTTTTTCTGCTTTACTTCAGCCTAGGGTGGATTTAGGCACTAACATAGTGGCAACCATACTGGGGAAGAAAAATGGTCTGCTTGTTGGTGTTATTTGTTTCATAAGTTATAGACAGAGCCTGAAGTTACGCCAGGTAGCTTTCGAAACGCTTTTGCTTTGCATTAGCGAAAGTAGATAAACGTTGCTTCAGTCAATCTCCGGTCTAGCTTGTGAACGTGACACTTGACTTGTAGATTGTCTTGCCTCGGTACATGTATCAAGTTCAGATCTGATGGTTGATGGTGGACAAAGATCAGACATAAGAAGGATGAAATCATTCACCTGGTGACTCCAATTCAAAGTAGAGACTCCACTGGAGGACTAACTCTTTCTCTGCGAAAATGGAAGGATCTTACACAAAGTTCAGGTATCCAAAGTGGAATGGTATTCAGCATCTAGTCTGCTTTCTTGTAAACTACTTCTTTGCTATTCTTGAAGCCATCTTGCAAGTTTTTCAGAATTTTTTGTATGATAAAGATGATCAAAATCTTCACTCGACCCATTCAAAAAGTGTAAATGCTAAGTTTCCCTTTGATCCTGGTCTCCTTACTTTTCCCACATCTTATGATGACTCTTTTCAGAGTGATGAGCCTAAAGAAAACAAGACTGGTCCCGTAGCTCTTGTATATACTCTTTAGCTTTTATAGTCCCAGGATCGGTATAAACCTCTGGTTTTACCTTCTGCTCTGCATGCTTTCCCTGCAAATTATGACCTATATCTACCAAGATTTGACGGTGAATGTAACAATGTCACTTGTTTGAGAAACATAATGCGAGAATTTTGCGACTTTTCTAGATCTTTTTGAAGTTGATAATGAAGATGTTAGTATCAGACTTTTTACTCTTTCTTTTCAAGGCCAAGTAAAGAGTTGGTTCAAATCTCTGCCTGATGCAAGCATCTCAGATTTCCAGCAGTTCATCAAAGTTTTCTTTGACAGGTGGATGATCGGACAAAACCCTTTCCTTATTTTAGAAGACTCTGCCCAGTTGAAAAGACAGTCAGGGGAGACAGTACAACAATTTTCTTCCAGATTTAACCAAGTATATTTTTCGATGCTAGCTGATATAAGACCTTCTCCTAGATCTGCTCTCTTGCACTAACTGGGTGCCTTTGATCCGGAAATGGAGTTTCATTTGAGAGAAAGGAATATTGCAACACTTCACGAGATGCAAAATAGTGCAGTGAATGTAGAGGCTCATTTGTTGATCTGAAGGGCAAGGTTGAAGGAAGAAGAGATGAAAAATGTAGATCCGGAGAAATCAATATCTCTAGAGGTAAAGCTTGACATGTTGGTAAGTGCAGTAGAAGAGATGATGTAAAAGAAAACCACAAGGAATGAGTATAATGTTCAAACCCATGGCTTGCTGATTGAAGAAGAACAAGTTGTTGATCCAAAACATTTTGTTTCTTATCCCAGTTGTCATAGTGATTGCTTTATAGATCATCTTGAAGAAGAGAGAGCTGTTGATATGACATGTATGCTTGATGATGTGTTTTATACTGATGATTTTCCTCATTTTTATTGGTATGATCATGATTATGTTCTCCAAACAGAAGCTAATCTTGCAAACAAATCAACAGCTAGTTTGTGGAAGGATAAAGTTCACTTTCAGCAGCCCGAGTACAGTGATCAACCGATGCATATCAGCTATGACAATGATGAGGAAAGTGAAAAAAAAATTGAAGTAAGTGAAAGATCTTTTCCTTTTTGTTTTGACTCGTTTCAGTTCATGAGAGATAACTTCCATGCAATTAGAAATCAACTGCCAACAAGCCTTGATTTGGACCATCTTGAGCGCAATGAAAACCTTGTTCAAGACTTCTCATATTCATATTTTTAGCCTCTGAATGCCATTGATTGTCAAGTTGCAGATGAGGACATGGAAGCTGGCACACATGATCAAATGCTACAAGGTGACTCCGTACCATTCTGTTTTGAATCATTTCAATTTTTGAGAGAAAAATTGCATAGTAAATCTTCAAATGAGCAACCTGTAAGAAATCAACAATCTCTCAGTTTTAATGTTGAGGATGAGGAGCAGGATAGCAGGTATTGAGCGACTTGTAGCATCGGATTTGCGACGATCGAATGAATTGAAGGTCAGATTGCGGATGAAAGCGTGGAAGCCGAAATACATGATTTAATGATGCAAGAGGATTCAGTACCCTTTTTTTTCGAAGCATTTCATTTTATAAAGCAGAATCTTCATAATATCTCTAATGAAAAAGATAAACAGCTAGTAGGATGTCATACAGTTTCAATGGATACATTGCAGCAGTCTTCTCAATTTTTTGATGATCCTATTGCTCGTGTGTTGGATGATGTTTGTTGTAAAAATTCTTCTCCATTGGCTAGTCATGTGCCAGAAAATAATGTTAATATTATTCAAAAGTCGCCTTCATTGTCTTGTTTAACAGATTTTTCATTACAAAGCCCATTTCAAGATTTGCAGTCATAT
Source organism: Pinus albicaulis (assembly GCA_034641835.2). NCBI lineage: Eukaryota > Viridiplantae > Streptophyta > Pinopsida > Pinales > Pinaceae > Pinus > Pinus albicaulis. The sequence goes on from CM076581.1 coordinate 246,559,234, forward strand.
GAGGAGATTGATAAAGGAGACTTTTGTTCAGTTTGGAATCAGCAACAGAGTTTGGTTATTCATGAAATTCAGGATCCCTTTGACAGCTTGCTGCAATCACCAAAGAAAGACAACTATGAAAATTACTTGGACCAGAACATTAATTTGTTAATGGAAATCAATAGCTTTGTTTATGAAGATCCTTTCGCAGTATTCTTGAAGTCATCCAGTCAATTCATGCTTTGCAAGTTTATCAGCAGTCAACTTGATTCCGAGTTTCCATGGGAGTTGCCTTTCGATTCTTCTCTTTTCTTGCGCATTAGAAAACATTTGGGAAGAAATCAAATAGCATCTGCAATACGTACTTGGTTGCATTGGTTGTTCCATTTCACTTGATCGGGTGGTGAAAAGAACAATTAGAGTAGGTTTGATGAATAAGCTTCATATTGAGCATATTTCCAGTTTGTCAGTTGTGTTTAAGTATCGAGTCAATTTTTAGTTGAGTGAGAGTCAAGTTGTGTCGTCAAGTCATCAGTTTTCAGTCATGCATTTCAGCTTGATTTTTTTACTCCTTTTCCCAATGGATGAAGGCATTGTCTGCTTTCCAAATATCTGTAGTTCTTGGCACCTCCAAGGAGCTACCATCCCCATTGGAGCCAATGTTAGAGTCGGTCTTTACAGCCCTCCGTCAGAGATCATTTCTCTATTTGCATTTCATTGTTTTGGTGTCTCATTCCTCTCATTTATCTGCATTCCGTTAGGGGCATGCCATTGACTGACGAAAGGGTTTGTTTTTCTTGTTTCCCTCATGCTTGTACCTGCTGGGTTAGTCAAAATTTCTCCAAAATCCTCAAAGTTTATTTTAAGTCAATTGCAGTCATAAATGCTATTTTAGTCAAAAGAGTCATTTTAGTTTCTGAGTCTAGGGTTCGGTCTTCTGAAATGTCTTGTAATGCCCGCAGGCCATGAGGATGATTTCCAATAAGTTCTCAGTTCAAAATTTCATCATCAAACATATTCGAGGACATTTCTTGTTCAAAACTTTGTTTTGAATAAGAAATTGTCGAATTCATTTTTTGTAATAAGATGTATTGTTCCACCATGAAGGTTTCAAAGCAGGCTCTGGTTTTCCTTTGCCAAATTTCAACGCCAACATCCCTGCAAAAATCAAATAATTTCATCAGTCCAAACTTAGAAAATCAGTGAAAAAGCAAAAGACAGAACTTGAATCAAATGAAAAGTGCCAAAAGTCAAAAAACATTACAAAATGGGTTGTGAGAAGAAAAAATTAAAACCATCTCTTTGCAAGATATTTTTCAAAGCTATTTAACCCATTTGCATCAAGAAACATTCCAAAAATCCAAAGGATAAGTCGAATTGAATATTGGGAGAGCAAATTGTGTTTTAGAAAGGTCGTGACTGTGTGTGAAGGTTGTGCGCGGCGCACACAAAAGAGGCGCGACGCATCAGATTGACGTGGCGCATTGGGCCAAAATTAACAGTGGAAATTGGCACAGGTGCGGCGCACCCAAAGGCCGCGGCGCATTGGGTCTGCGCGCAGCGCATAGAGCCCTAAGGCCGAAAAATTATCACCCTTCACCAAAACTCATTTCCAATCGGCTCATTTGCCTCCAAGTAAGTTGACAAAGTATGTTCGTTGATTTTATGGTGTGTTTGCTGCGTGTTGAAAAGGAGAATTTCAAGTGTTAAATGGTGAAAAAATTTAACCCTATATTCACTTCAAAATTTTCTCTTAGGGTTGGAAGGGAGGTGGTTAAAAACTTGAGTTTTGGTGTTTAAACCCTCATTTCATGGACATGTGTGTTATTGTCATTCGTTATCATTGTTATCTCTGCTAGTCTTGTCACATTATAGTACAGTCCCATTGTTATACCACTGTCCCATATCTTTAATTTCCTTTTGTTCCCATGTGGTAAACCTCAAATCCTATTGTTTGCCTTCACTTCATATCACTTAAATTCCCAATTCCCAAACTCCCTAATCCCCATACAGTCAAATGATTGTTTTCACAAGTTAAGTTTCATTTGACAGTCTTTTAGCCCACTGCATATACTTCCCACAGTCCCTTATTTCATTCTTGATACATGTGGCATATTTGGTACTGAAAGGCCAGCACCAATTCATCATTTTCAAACATACACCTAACTCTTCTTTTCACTATACATATATCAGCATAAACTTGTTCAAACACCTTGTCTTCAGCACCATGTCAGCAATAGATTCACCATATGAGCAGGGATATGAGTAGGATAGTGATTCTACAGCAGAACTAAATGTGTCAAGGAGATCTCATAAAAGTGGCAGGCACGTCAGGGAGGAGCCCACTTCTTTGACACAATTGCAGGCTTGCCCGCTTGCAATGGATTTTTTTCAGCGTCAGTCATGCTTCCATTATTGTGAGATGATTGCCCGAACGCAACATCATCATGAGTTAGCTCACCTATTTGTCCTACATTTACATAATGGTCATGTAAATCTTGCTGGAGTGAACTTCACTTTAACACCAGAGACTATTTCTGAGGCGACTGGGATACCGAACATTGGTGAGGAGTGGAATAAGAGACAGCAGCTGGATAGAGCATATTATGAGCCTTACGTCAGACTTGGATATTTGAGGCATTGAAAGGTGGTATTTCATCTTGGTTTCTTCTAGTGAAGAGTATGCACCAACATGAGTATGAATCTCTATCATTCGTTGATTTCAACAGGAGGGTCGCTTTTCACGCTTGTATGCATATCACATCCGACTATTGATGCATTTCACGAGAGTGCGAATGATGAGCATTCCATATTTCATGTACCGTAACATAGAGCGGATGAAGGTCCTTGTGCAGAAGAAGACCCCAGTGTAGTAGCATAACAACATTTACCATTACGCGCTCATCAAGATCATGGTGGTACATCAGCTCGCACAGCAGGGCATCACATGGGATGAGTTCATTTCCCGTGACTTCTTTGCAGCACCATAGCCTCTTCCCGAGTTTTTTCATGATGAGCTAGAGCCTTCACACTAGTTTGAGGTTCCTGAGATTGAGCCTATCAGTGCTCCAGTGTATGTGACATATCAGAGAGGCCACAGAGCCTTACTTTCCAAAGAAAGACGACGAGTGGTATCATCTCACCGTGTGGGTGAAGGTCTCGTTATCTTCATCAGCAGCGCGAGTACTATCTCCACTTGACGTGGAAGGGGTCTCGCCTTCTACAACAGCACAGGTACAGGACAGAGGAAATAATCCTATGCACGATGAGGGCCCTTCAGGAGGCCAAGACACTGAGTTTACACCCATCGATGTTGATTTGAGCTCTCCTAGCTCAAGGATGAGAGAGATCATCCAGGAACAAAAGGCTGAGATTGACACGCTGACTGAGAAATTGTAGAGAGCTCAGTGGGTGATAGATTACTTGGAGCAGCGTAATAAACAGCTGGAGGATCAGCACACACTCATAGAGTTGCGGCAAATCCGTGAAGACCGTGCATTGGCCCGGAAGAGACCAGGTGACATGACACCGGTTGAGCAAGAGACTTGCCTTACGCACGTCAACAGTCATCTGTAGAAGCTCTTGGCGAAGGCCAATAGGGACAAAGACATGCTCAGACACATGAAGACTCACTATTGGGCCCGTACACACGTTTGCAGAGCAAAAATGAAGATCCTAAAGGCAAGGTTGAGAAAGGCACTGAAACGTCGAAAGAGGCCGGATCCACTCCGAATCTTGGTCGATGCTTCCTTGGCTGAGCATGAGACATTATGGGAGACCTTCACTCCAAATTTCAGAAAATTTGGAGAAGATTTTGTCATTTTTGAAAATTTTGGTTGCAAAACAGGTTTTTCCGCCCGACGCGTCGCGCCACCCGACGCGCGCTTATGATTGGGACACCTTCTGGAGGAAAAATTGATATTTTTGGATTTCTCATGGTAAGTTATGCATGCTCAGGAATTTCCGAAGCATTTCATCAAATTCTGGGTGGTCTTAAGGGCCAAAAACACCATGAAAATCACCTTTCTGCCACCTTTTGCACCAGCAGGAAGTACTCTTGGGAGATTGATGTTTTGGAGGGGCAAATGAGCTTCAAATTGAAAACTTCGACTTGGTTTGGATAGCAGACATCCAGGGCTTTCCAACGAGCTATCATGAGCACGATTTGGACTTCGGGAAGTGCTCCAAAAATAGGTCCAAAATAGCACGGCACATGGAGCTTTTGAGCGCAGCGCATAGAGGAATTCAGCCTATTTTTTACCTTCCAACTCAGGAATTTGGCCAGTTTTGACTAGTTTTAATTTTTCATGAGAGGATTGATCTATCTTGATGTAATTTGGTAACCATGATGTAATTTTGGCATGTATTTACTTGTTCTAGATTATTCATTCACTAAAAAGTGAAAATTAAGTGAATGGATCAGTTTCCTAGCATATAGAGGCAAGTTGTTTGGCTGCATAGATTTTAGCTCCATGTTTAGAATTGGTTCAAACTGCTCCTAGAAGGATGAGCTCGACCCCTAGAGGCATGGGAAGGGGTTAGGATAGTCTATATTATGTATTTTCTGATACATTTTCAGGGTTGGATACTTGGGAAAAGTTTGGCACCTCATTGTACATACATTTTCAGTTTTTGGCAAAGGAAAGACCAAAGTTTTGCAGCACTTGTTGGGATCCTTGTGGCTTCTGAGTTTTGATGATGTTCTTCTCATGTTATTGTAAGTTTCATTAATGTTATATGTATGCCATTCCCCCTTCTCTATGCTTCTGACTTAAACAAACGAGTATTTTAGGTAGAATTCATTGATTTGCTGGTGCTCTGCCTTAGACTTTTGTTTATTTTTATATGTTTTCGTCAGTTTGAAGAGGATCCTTGCACTCTCTTGCCCTCGTCAGCTCCTCATCAGTCTTTTCCATCCATTCATTCGATCCAAGACATCAAAGTCGCTGCCTACCCTGACCCAACTTGAACTCTGCAAGATTTGGCCTCATCCCCAAGCCCAAAAAGTGTTTTTCCCTTTTTCCAACAAAAACCCCTAAAAATAAAAATCAAACCCTCCTATTTGTTTATCTAGCCTAAAATCAATTGTTGTTTTATTCATCTCAAGCCCCTTTGAATATTTTTATTGAGATTGACCCGGAGAGAGCCCTCTCCTGTCCTCGTAGGGCTAGCTACGAGGCTGAGCGTGGTTTGGTGTTGTCCTTTTTCTTCCTTATTTCAGCCTAGGGCGGATTTGGGAACTAACAGAGTTGTTGTGAGGACCAAGGAAATAATAGTAATATATTCTTCTTGGAAATACTAAGAGGGGAGTGAATGAGTATTCCAATAATTATTACAAAATTATACTTTAATTTTTTTATCAATCTATCATATGAGCAGAATAACAAAATAGACAATCACATCAAAAAAATCAAGCATAGATAATGCAGAGATTTTAGGTGGAAGCCCATAAATGGAGAAAACCACCATCCTTTTTATCTTCTTAATATTCAACCAATGCTTATATACTCACTAGCACCAACCAGAAGGAAGCACCCACTCCCTTTACAATGTTTCGTTGACACCCACAAGCAGGAAGCACCCACTCCCTTGTTTTGTTGGTACCAGCCAACAAGAAGCACCCACTCCCTTTGCAATGTTTTATGGCACCCACTAGCATAAGGCACCCACTCCCTTGCAATGTTTTGCTGACACCCACCAGCAGGAAGCACCCACTCCTTTGCAAAGTTGTGTTGGCACCAACCAACTAAAGGCACCGACCCTCAAAATCAGTGTGGATCTCCCTTTCATCTCATTTTCAAACTGGATCCACTCCCCTTGGCACAGACTTCAAAATAAGCACAAAATCAATGCAAACCCTTCGGTAGATTCTTCTTTGATCGGCAACACATTATTTTGTTCTCAACAACTCAATAGAAAAAATATCAATCTCGCTATTTCTATAAAAAAATCAACTCGTTCCACAACAACAACTTTATGACTTAGCCTTAAAACACAAATAAAAAAATGTTCTCGTCAATAGTTGTTTCATCAATTCATTAAGTAATTGAGTCTCAACAATACATCCCTGCAACAGAAACACCGAAGCACACCAATCATAATAAATATTAACTATTCCTAACACAACATTAGCACTTCTGGTCAACAGCAACACACTTCTTTTTTCATCAGCAACACTTATTCTTTCATCGGCAAGCACAACAATACAACATCATTCACAAAGAGAAAAATTATCCATGTCACAAAGTTAGAATTTTGAGTACAATGGTTAGGCCAATATCAGTCCTTGTCATCAACAACATCTGATCAACTAAATCTTAGTAATAGGATTTTATCCCAACATACCATCACTCTTATTCATCAGCTGGAATGCTTTTACAATATCTCTAACTTCAAGTATGAATTGTGATTTTGTCATGGGCATTAGTACTTCAACAACATACTAATTCTCAACCTCAAAACGTAAACATTGTTATTTCAATCAGCACTGAATATCAACTAGCAGTTGTGACTTTATTATCTCTCACTTCCATAAAAATATCTAAACAATAATAACACCCCTATCTTACCCTGTCATAAAATTAGCAATACAATTTCTCTAATTTCTTCAATCAGTATAGTAATCATCACATAGCAATACTTAGATAAAAATTATCATACTCAGTCAAAATTCTAGACATGTTGCAAATCTTTGTACTCAAAAATGCTTACATAGTGGTAGTGGACTTTAATCATCATTAACACACCTTTGTTTTATAGTTTAATAAATTCTTAATTCAAGGGTAAATTACAAGCTTAGAAATTACATAATGAACAACATGATCTCAACAATTTACTTTGAGTAATGGACTGTAAGTAGATGGATTCGGTTTGACCCTGTGGAGAAATTCCTATTTCAAAATGAAATGTCAACCCAGCATAAAATTTACAAGAGCATGGCATTTCACAATTCCTGTAACACTAATCACACTCTAACATAGCACACCAGGAAAATTCGTATAACCTCATAAAATATATGAAATAAAGGAAGCTTTCCCACACTTATAAGATCTAATTACATGTTCCATATCTCACAAAAAAATTATAATTGTACAGGCTTCACCCAAAAGGAAAATCAGCCATGCAACTAATACCTTTGGTCTAACACATCATCCCAATAACATTGAAGTCACGCCAGGCAGACATCAACATCCTACTCTAACAGTATTTGACACCTTCGCAATTAACAGTGAGGTATATAATGCTCAAACCTTAAGAAATGGATCCATAGTATTCATAAAAAATTTAGGAGGTTATCATACGATGTGGGGGTGCATACACACCATATCAAAATACCAAAACAAGCTCACTACAACCCTGAAGTCGAACCACTTCAACTATCACTAGAGGCATAGGCATAAACTGACTTCAAGAACAAGATTTTGATCCTCTTATCTATAACTGAAAATGGATGTATGTAGAATCGTATCAACATGAAAATATTGGAGCTTATGGATTATGGATATAAACTATGTTACAAAACTCGAATTGCAAGGAGAAGATAGTTATAGATGCAAACATGAGCTCGGATCACATCCAGAATAGATAACTTAAATCATTACTATGAAACTACCACTAATGCACCAAATCGAATCATTACTATCATCCCACAACCATATGAGAAAATACACAAAATTTTGAACACTAATATACGATCCATGTGTTTGCTCTAACCACACTATGATGCAGGAAAAGTCACTATCAACTCACCTTGATTGCACACTCATTGCATTGGGTCACCGCCTCACACTTTAAATTGCACATTGCACCATTTTATAGCTCGATATTACACCTTACGCACTAGATCATAGGCACCAATATCCAAACATATTCATCGCATGCCATCAATATCACAGGCTACATATGACCGCATGAGATCAAAGAAGACAAGACTCAATCATGTGACACACACCTATACTAGAACAAATGACAAATACAATTCCACTAATTAAATCACACAACAATCTTATAGATCATGATTTGTGCACTTGATCGCTCCAATTATTCATTCCTTTGATGCTAGATGTGGGGATTTATACAAATCAATTAATGACCAAATCAAATCGACCAATGAATTACCATGAGCATTTATATGGTAAATTTTTATGGTAATTAAGTTGACTCGAAACCAAGGAGAATACTACTAATGAAGGACTTGGTTTTTGAGGCACCATACGGGGTAGATTTGTTTTCCATGCCTGACAATATTTGCGTGGAATATAGGTGGGAACCATGCATAAATTATGATATTTTTACAATAATACTCAGCATAATTACGTAGACTTGATAAGACAAGCAAGCATAGATGTTGCTAGCATTAGTATATTTTCTTTGTTGTTTTTCACATTATTCCCTGCATCAATTAATGTCATACAACCATACATCATAGAAATCATCCCACTGAATTCATACATCCATGTTTATTGTAGCAGAACATAAGTCAGAATCTATCCATCAAACTAATGAGTCTCAATCAAACCAATGATCCATGTTACCACCATTGACATAAATTCCAACACAACAATGTAAACAATCTCCCCCTTTAGCATTGATGGTAACCACCAACTACCTCATCACTTGCTAAAAACTAGAATTGTGGGTGATGTCTCTCTCCCCTGTTGACATCAATGGAAAATGGAAGCAATATGTCATTTTGTATCAGGCCAACCATTACTTAGCTACAACACCACTGCAAAGCAATCATTAGATATTATAATTCCTACTACTGACTCTTGTGGCTCTTGAAAATAAATGTGAAATTAATGTCAAACCATTCCAAACACTTGTCCTTGTATCTATTGATCCATTGATTTGTTGCATATGCTCCCCCACTGTCTCTTTTGTCTAGGATCCTCTTTTCCATGGTTAATACTCTCACTAAAGGATTTAATTTCATTATTCCTTGAGAAATCAACTCTTCTTAGAGAAGATTAATGTTGCATACTTCTATTGATAGTGTAGATCCCCCTGAGTTCATGCACCATCCTTCCATGTTGATCTCCTAACACCTACCTTCTTGTCCTCTCTTTTAGGCCTTTGTACACACACCACCTTTTTGTTGAAGCTTCATCTTCGACAGTTATTCTCTTCCTCATATACCTTGAGATGTTGTATTATGCTCCAGCTAACAGTGTGCCAATATTTATTCTCTTTTTCTTTTGCAATGCTCCTTGTGTATATATCAGTAAATAATGGTCTAGAAATGGGCCTTGCTTCCTTTATTCAAAGTCTAAAGAAGATAATGCCTTCAATCTCTTTTTTTTTCCTTACTTCTCTTCAACACATAAACCTTATCTAGAGTTTTGATTCATTTTTCTATTACATTTCCAGTGTCTTCTTCTATAATTCTACATCATCTTGAATTTAATATGACTTCATGTTCCATATCATTCAATTGACCGATGCTCAGGATGTTGTACTTTAACCCTTCAACCAATAAGACATTAGCATTATTTGTATTTTTAACATCGAGGTTGGCTTTACCTTTTCCTATCACTTTGGTTGGTTCATTGTTTCCAAGAATAACATTGGCTCCTTTTGTTTTCTTTAAAGAGATAAATTTTGTCTTGTCTCTAGTCATATGATGATAACATCCACTATCTATTTACCAGTGATCATATTCCTATAACGCACATAGTACTAGACCACACTTCACTTGATACTCTTTTTTTTCTTCCATACTTTGGTATGTTGACTTCTAATAGAGGCATATTCTTCTAGACTTTTGTTAAATGGGTCCTCCTTTGATTTCTTGTTCAACTGCTTATTTTTAGTAGGTTATTTCAGTTGTTTGAATTGTCTTAAAGAACTCATTAACTTAATCCTACAATCCTTTACCATGTGTCCAAGCTTATTACATGTATAACATCTTATGTGACCACATAAGGGGGAGAAATAGTCATGTCTTCTAAAAATTTTGTACATAGATGACTTCTACCTCATATTCCTTTCATTTCCATATGATTTGTAATTCATAGCCTTATGGCCAAATAAATTACAAGAAAAACAATAGCCATGAAAGAAACTTGTGTCTTTAAGAACATATGATCTTGTTTTGGGGAGTATTCTTCCTTGACCGGTTGCTTTAGAAACCTTCTTCTATTATGTGATCAGATTGTAAGGTCTGAACAATCTACTTCTATAATCGACTATAATGTGTCCAAATTTGTGGTAGATAAATCACTCAAAACTATCCATCAAAGGAGAAAAGGAATTTTTTATCCTCCTTTGGAAGCTTATATTTCTGCCATACTCATCCCTGGGAGCAAATGGTCTTCTTGAAAAAGTCAATTTTTTTGGTTGTTTATTCTGTTGCTTGCTTCCTTTTTTGTTGATCACATTACTTTCTTTATATATTCTATTGTTGTTGTTTTCTTTAAATGTTACCTCGTCATATTCTAGACTGCATGTATATGTTTGTGAGTTGGATTCTCCCTCAATTGTTTTGTGAAAGCATAAGACCTTATTTAATGGACCTTTGGCAGCTGAGCAGACTATCGAAGATCTTGGTACTACCTTGAAATTTCAATTGTTTTTTGTTTTCTTCTATATCACCTTTTAATGAAGCAACCTCATCTTCTAAACTCTCACAACAACCTTCTATTTCCTTTAGTTGGAGGCTCATTTCTTCTTCAATTCTACTTGCTTCTTATAAATGGGTTTTCAACCTAATAATTTCTTATTTAATCTCATATTATTTTTCATCAAATATCTAGAGTAACTTTTTGTATTGAATTTTCTATTATTTTTTCTTTTCTAGATCAATCCTTAGAGAGATGATTTTAGCTCCAAGTCTCTAACAATGCCTTTCCTTTTCACTAAGTTGTCCAGTAACTACTTCATTGGCTCTTTTAACTTCTTCCTGTTGGGCTTGTAGGACTATTATAGTCTTGTTTAATTCATCCACCTCTTAATCCCTATTATCATATATCTACAACATCTTATTAAGTCTTTAATCTTTTCTAAGGTAGAGACATGTTTCCTTCCGAAATCAAATTATTTTTCAAACATTTCTTCTTCTTAATCTAAAACACCATGTAACATGAAAGGAACGGATCCTTTTGTAGCATTTATAGATGCATGACCATAATCATTTTCTGATAGACAATAATTTTGTTCTATAAATAAATTGGATTTATCATTATCATGATTTTCAAAACAGGAAGAAGCAAGATGGCCTATCTTCCTATATTTATAGCAAAATGGAAGCTTACATGGTGATTGCTTTCACTGTTATTTCCTTCATGTAGGTCTTGCAGCTTATCCCATACATCCTTTGCATATTCATAATGCATAATTTTCTCAAATTGTGAATCAAGTATACTACAATAAACTGCATTAATAGTCTGGGCATCCTTATGTTGTTCTTGACTCGATGGGGCGTTTTAGCATAGCCATTAGACACTAAATGCCAAACATCATATCCAAGAGATATTAATTCACATTTCATCCTTTCTTTCCATACTTGATATTTTGCATCATTGAGTAAAGGCAAAATTTGATGATCTATGTTTCCTAAAATAAATTATTTTGCATATGATTTTCCTTTTCTGACATCTATTGATACTGCCACTATGTCTGATATATTACTTAAATATTCAAAGTCCTTCAAATGAATTGTATTCTTCTTATTCTTAGATGTTTTCTTCTTATGCTTCCTTTAATTTGACATAATTATTTGGATGTCCTTCTAGTTGTTAAATTGAACTTGAAGGACCTACTCTCATACCAAATGTTTGAAATACTAAGGGGGGGGGGGGGGGGGTTGAATAGGTATTTCAAGAATTATTACAAAATTTTACTTTGAATTTGTTTAACAATATATCATATAAGGAAAATAATAAAACAAACAATCAAATCATAAAAATCAAGCACAAATAGCACAAATATTTTAGGTGGAAACCCATAAAGGGATAAATCCACCATGCTTCTCATATTCTTAATCTTCAACCAATGCTTACATATATTCACTGGCACCAAATAGTAGGAATCACCCACTCCCTTTACAATGCTTCGCTAGCACCCTCCAGTAGGAAGTACCCACTCCCTTGTAATTTTTTGTTGGCACACACCAACATGAAGAACCCACTCCATTTGCAATGTTTCACTGGTACCCAACAGCAAGAAGACCCACTCCCTTGCAATGTTTCATTGGAACCCACTAGCAGGAAGCACCCACTCCCTTGTAAATTTTCACTGGCACCCACCAGCAGGAAGCACCTACTCCCTCAGATCAATTTGTTGGTGCCAACCAGTTGGAGGCACTGACCCCAAAAATTAATCTGGAACTTCCTTTCATCTCATTTTCAAACTAGATACACTTCCCTCGGCACAAACTTCAAAATAAACACAAAATCAATGCAAGATATTTAGCATATTCTTCTTTGATCATAAACACATTGTTATGTTGTTAGCAAATTAATAGAAAAAATTTCATTCACACTATTTCTCAACAGTAATATACTCTCTCCACAACAGAAACTTTATGACTTAGACTTAAAACAAAAATAAAACTATGTTCTCATTAATAGCTACTTCATCAGTGCACTAGGTAATTTAGTTTCATCAACATATCCCTGCAACATAAGCATTGAAGCACACCAGTCATAATAAATATTATCTCTAGTCAAAACAACATTAGCACTTATGGTTAGCAGTAGCACACCTCATTTGTCATCAACAACCCTTATTCTATCATCAAAAAACACAACAATACAATGTCATTCTCAAATAGAACAATTATCCTATCACAAAGTCAAACTTTTGAGTACAATGGTTAGTCCAATACTAGTCCTTGTAATTAGCGGCATCTCAACTACTAAATCTTAGCAATAATATTTTATCCTAACATACAATATAATTGTTATTTATCAGTAGACAGGCTTTTACAATGTCTCTAACTTCAATCATGAATTGTGATTATGTCCTAGGCATTAGTACTTCAACAAAATACTAGTTCTCAACCTCAAAACAAAAACATTGTTATTCCAATCAACACTGAATATCAACTAGCAGCTCTGAATTTAATATCTCTCACTACCAAACGAAAATATAAACAATAATAACACCCCTATCATACCTTGTAATACAATGATCAATACAGTTTCTTTGAATTCCTCAATAAGTACAATGATCATCACACAACAATATTTAGACAACGATTATCATACTCAATCACAATTGTGGACCTATTGCAACTTATTGTACTCGAAAATATTTATATAGTTATAGTAAACTCCAATGACAATTAACGCACCCATGTTACATACTTCAACGAATTCTTAATTCAAGGGTAGATTACAAGCTCAGCATCTTAGTAATTATATAATGAACAACATGATATCATCAATTTACTTTTAGTAATGGACTATAAGTACGTGAATTTAGTTCGACCTTGTAGAGAAACTCCTATTTCAAAATCAAATGTCATCCCTGCATAAAATTTACAAGAACATGGTGTTTCAAAATTCAATACTAATCACACTATAACATAGCACACCATGAAACTTAGTATAAACTCAAAAAATATAGCAAACATAGCAAACTTTATGTAATATTCCCAAATGGGAAAATTGGCAATTGTAATGTTCCAAAATTTTCATGAAGAAAATTGGAACATTAAATTTTTCTTATTTCATCTATGAGGTGAATAAAATGGGCAAAAGGCCCATAAGTATGAATATTATCCTTCATAAGGTGAAAATGAAAATTGGAGCAGCTTATTTTGCACCTTCTAGTGTGAAAAGGGGAAATTGGCATGAGGACAAGGTCAATTTTGACCAAGTCAATAGTGATGCCTAAGAGGTGTAGCTTGTTTGAGAAGACAGCGCGGTTTTGGAGGGAGAAAGATTTATTGTGGATGAAACCCTAATGTGTGGGGTCCATGGCCAAGAGGCATTCACTTGTATAAGAAGAGGAAGAGGAAGCCATAGTGAGATATCTTGGATCATTTGATTATTTATCTATTCAGACAAATTGCACACTTCGGCTGTTCAGCAGAGTTGCAGTGCTGACTAGCACGAGGGATTCCTGTTTAGGATTTCCTCACCTTCTTGAGAGGCCTCTTGAAGGATTTCACTTCATCTTCTCCACATCTTGGCTCAAGGCCAAAGCCATTCTTCAATTACTGCGTTATTTCTGCTCAAGTATAACGTAGTGTTGCTGAGGCATTGCAGTGGAGGGTTCCACAACACTTCTCTTTGGCTTATCTTTCAGAGGAGGGAGTTTCTCTTTCTCCGGGAGATCAGTGGAAGGGATTTCAAAGCTAATTGACATATTTTCGCATCAAGGCCAACATCTCCCATCATATGCAGTGCAGTCCATCCTCTAGACTACGTTATTTCAGTGCACACTTGCAGTGAGAGGTTGCACCAACTTCTTGGAGGGCAAGATCTTCAGTGCCGGGATCAGCCTTGCATTGAGAGATCCATTGGAGGAGGTTTGTTTCAGTTTGAGCATCATCTTCAGCCATCTCCATGTATTTCTAGTATTGAGTTGCAGCTGCTGCCCAGCAACTCCAGCATTTCTGCAGATTTTCCAATCTCATGTATATTCTAGCCAATCCTTCCAAGGATTGTGTATTTTGTTGTATTAGTGTTTTTAGGGGTTGAGAGCTTGCTCCCCCTCATTTCTTTGAGCTGATATTGTCATATCATTCTATTCTCATTTTTTATTATGCAGTAACTCCTATAAACTGTGTTATTTTAGCCAAGGCTCTCTTTTATATAGCAGTGTTTCCATTTGTCATGTATATGTCACATTGAAGCTTCCATTGCCTAGTTGGAGTGATTGATCCCTCCACACGTTGTATACATTTTCTGCTATATCATATATTTTTTGGCCATCTACTTCTTCATGTATGCAGACTTCATAGAATAACGTTGTTGCTCCATATCTTGTTCTTGTATATGTTGCAGTCCCTTCATCGAGCATTTTCTGATGACATCTAAGTGTGGTAGATTTGTTTAACCACCTTAGAAGGATTTATTTGGAGCCATCTCTTGGATTTTATTCTTAGACACATTGATATTGTTATGGCCTAAATCTACCTCAGGCTGAGAAAGGCAGAATTTAGGGTAACATCAAACCATGCTTAATCTGGTAGCTAGCCCTACCAGATCGGGAGAGGGGTCTCTCCTGGTCAATCTCAGCAAAAAATGATCAGTGAGGCTTGAGATGACTTGAATTAAGGTTGATTTTAGGCTAGGTATATATGTAAAAGAGTTTGATTTGATTTTTAGGGTGTTTGCTGGATCAAAGGGAAAGCAGATTTTGGGTCTGGGGAATGAGCAGTTTTGCAGAGATCTGAATGGGGCAAGGTAGGCACTTGATTTGACACTTTCAATTTGAAGGAGATGGGGAGTTTTGAGAAAGGTGAAGGGCTGAAGAGGGCAAGAAACCTTCAAGGATCCTCTCCAAACAGCTGAAAACATAGAAAATTAAACAAACCCTAGGTAGAGCACTGCAAATCCTAATGAATTCTACCTTTATCCTTGTTTGCTTAACTTAAGAAGAAATAAGAAGGAAAATTGTATACATGAAACAAAAGTAGACTTAAATTTACAGAGAGAAACACATTATCAAATAAAAATACCACAAGAATCCCATAAAGTGCTGCAAACCCTCGTCTATTCCTTGCCAAACTGCAGAGATGAATGTACAATGATGCTCAAAGCATTCCCAAAAGTCCAACCTATGCTAATGACTGAAAAATTACAAGATATAGACAAAAAACCACTCATCCCAGCCTATAGGGGTCGAGCTCACAATTTTAGGAGTTGTTTCAACAAAATCTAAACTGAGAACAAGAATGTAGGCAGTGGAACAACTTGCCTCTATAAACTAGGAAACTGATTCATTCAGTTGCAAATCACCTTTTGATGGATGAATCTACCTCCATGAGTGAAAATTTAACAAAATTACATCAAGATCCATCAAATTACATCATGAGTTTAACATTTCGAATTAAGAAAGTCAAAATGTCAAAAACTAGGCAAAAAACAGAGTTTCTGGGTCAAAAATGAGCAAAATCCTCCAATGTGTTGCGCCTGATTTCCCTATGCGTTGCGCCAGTTTGCAGCTGATTTTGGAGGCCTTCCCGATGTCCAAATTTATTCCAAGTGGGCTTGTTGGAAATATCTACATGTCTACTTTCTAACACAAGTGGAATTTTTGAATTTGGCTTCCATTTGCCCCTCCAAAACGGAGTTCTCCCAAGACTGCTTCCTGTGTGTCAAAAAAGGGGCAGAAAGGTCATTTTTGGGGTGTTTTTGACCTTTTTGGAAGCCCAAAACTTGTCAAAATTTCTTGGCCATAGGTAGGCATGCATATTTTTCCATGAAAAATCCAAAAATGCTGAGTTTGCATCAAAAGGAGCCCCCAATCAAAAGTGCGCGCCAAGTGGCGCAATACATAGAGCTGAAAAGTCTGTTTTTAGGCCCAAAATTTTCAAAAATGGTGTCCCAAATATTTTGAAATTTGGGCTGAGTGTCCTCCATTATGTGCTATGTTGGGCCAAGGAAGCCTCGGCCAAGATCTGAAGTCTATCATGCCTTTTTCGACGCTTTGAGGCCCTCTTCAATTTGGCTTTCAAAATTTTGATTCTTGCTTTACAAACATGATTTCTCGCCCAATAATGATTGGCCATGTGCCTCAACATGTTCTTTCCATTGTTGGCCTTCTCCAACAGATTTTCCAAATGAATATTTACCCTTTCAAGCCAAGTTTCACGATCAGCCTCAATTTCTTGCTCATATCCATGATCACTGTCTCTTTCCATTGTCCTTTGGTTTTGAAAAATGTGGTTGTACATGGATGGTTTTGTGGATAACAATGTGAAAATATGGTGGAGGAATGAAATAGGTAGATTGTATGGAATAGAGTGTAAAAAATGTATGAGGGGAGTTGGATTAAGGGGATAGGGTATACAACCATTAGTGCAATGAAGAAAACTAGGGTTTTAGGGTTTTGGGGATAGGGGAGTAGGATGAGTGGAAATGAGAGGGGGAATTGGAAATGAAACTAGTGAAATGTAGTGAAGGGGATGTGAAAGTGGTAGAGGGGAATAAGACAGCAAAAAATGGCAATTTTTCAAACCCTAGGCATATTTTCAATGAAACTGTGCAAGGAGCTAGGGTTTTATTTTTCACCTATTGAAACACCATAAACACTGATGGAAACTCATATATTGGCAATATGGAGATGTTAAATTAGTTGTGGAATGAATAATTTGAAATTTTGGAGCTTTTGGAGGAATATTTGAATGGATTTCGGGCTTTTTAGCCCAATGTGCCACGCCATATCTATGCGTCGTGCCAGTTCATTTTTTACACTGCAGAGGGTTGCCCAATGCACCGCGCCATCTCTATGCGTCGTGACTTTTTGCAGGAGACTTTTGGAGACCTTCCTGGTGTCCAAATTAGGCACAGGATAGCTCGTTGGAAATATTATTGAGTCTAATTTCCAACCCAACTGGAATTTTTTAATTTGGAGTTCATTTTCCCTGTCAAAAATCAAATCTCCCAAGACTGGTCAAAATGTGCAAAATGAGGCTGCCTCAAAGCAGAGTGTTGTTGCAGTAAACTTTCGAAGGTCTTCCTCAACTCCAAATTGAGCTCATGATAGCTCATTGGAAATCTCTTTGTGTATAGTTATCATTTGACTCATCAAGCAAGTCATTTGACCAACCAAGCTAGGAGAAAGTTTGATTTTCCCAAGGTTACTTCAGAGGTGCATCAATTCTCCTGAGGCAACTGTATTTTTGACATTTTTCTAAAACCATGACACCTGTGTAAAAAGTGAAGGAGGTTTTTCTTCCTTGGCATATTTTGGACAAAAAATTCTCTCATTTTTTCCAAATTCATCTTTTATTTCTCAGAAACATCATTGGAGTAAAACCTATCCCGATGTTTGGAACAAGGGATTTGTCAAAATGAAGTGAAATGAAGGGGATAAGGGGCTTCTAAATTCTTCAAAAAATTTTGGGAAGTAGGGAGGGATGTTAGGAAGCAGGGGAAAGTTTAATTTCAAATATTGAGTGAGGGGAAGGGGTCCAAAAGGGAAAAACACAGGCCTAGCCTAGAAAATCACCAAGTTGTAGCATGAAACTAGGGTTTGTGCGAAAATGAGGAATTTGGGGGATCTCAGTGATGGGAAGTGTTTAATAAGGTACATTAAGGATAGGGAAAGGTGTATGAACATCAAGATACAATTTTTGCTGATGATTTGACCATCTAAGAGAAATTACCTTCAAAACCCTAAGAGAGGGAAATGAACCTTACCTAGGCACAACTGAAGCATGAACAAGGTGTAAAATGACCCTTTGGAATCTAGCATGGTGATGAAAACCCTCTGAATGATGGTACACTCAGCTGAATGGTGACATGGACCAACATTTGGACAACTTTGAAAGGAGTGAAAGCAAACCCTAGACCTAATACCTAGTGACCAAATTTTACTTGAAGACTCATTGAAATGACAAAATTTGACCTTGACACCTTAAAATCACTTTGTAAGAGCATGTTTGATAATTGGAGGAAGGATGCAAAGACTGACACTAAAATTGGCTCCAATGGGGATGGTAGCTCCTTGGAGGTGCCAAGAACGGCAGATCTTTGGGAGAGCAGACAAGTGCCTTCATCCATTGGGAAATGGAATAAAAAACTCAAGCTGAAATGCATGACTGAAAACTGACACAAACTAACTTAATAACAAGACTAAAAACTGATGACTTGAATACACAAATTGACTCTCATTCAACTAAAAACTGACTCGATACTTAAACACAACCGACAAACTAGAAATGATGCTCAAAGTAGAGCTTATTCATCAAAACCTACTCTAACAGTTTCATTCATCACCTGATCAAGTGAAATGAAACAACCAATGCAACCAAGTAAGTATTCCAACTGTTGTTTGAATTCTCCGCAAGTGCTTGCTTATGAACAACAAGAGAGAACTACTGAAAGGAAACTCCCATGAAAACTTGTGAACAGATCCGTTGAATACTATGGATTCTCTATCTGTCTCCAAAAACACCGCATAAGGATCTTGAAGTTCATGCACACTAGGACTTAGCTCATCCAATGGATTACTTCTCTTCTTCTCATACCATGAATACAAACTTTTTTTTGAGCTTTGTGACGAGACTCCTGCTAAAAATGACAAAGAAACCAGTTGTCGGATCAAGTCTATATCAGCACACGTTTCAAGCTCACATGTAGTCAATGGAGAAAGACTTTGACTGCAGACATCATCCAACACATCAGCTATTGGATCGTGAAAAACTTGAAAAGACCGCTGCAACCCATTTTCTATTGGTTCCGATGAGATTACATGATTTCCTACAGGCTGCTCATTTGAAGATATACTATGCAATTTACCCTTCAAAAAATGAAATGATTCAAAACAAAATGGTACAGAATCATCTTGTATCATTTGATCATATGTGCCAGCTTCCATGTCTTCATCTGCAACTTGAAAATCAATGGCATTCGGGGGCTGCAAATCTGGATATGAGAAGTCTTGAACAAGGTTTTCATTGCCCTCAAGATGGTCCAAATCAATACTTTTTGACAGTTGATTTCTAATTACATGGAAGTTGTCTCTGATGAACTAAAAAGAATCAAAACAAAAAGGAAAATATCCTTCACTTACTTCAAAATTTGTTGCACTTTCCTTGTCATTGTCATAGCTGATATGCATCGGTTGATCACTGTACTCGAGCTGTTGAAAGTGAACTTCCTCCTTCCAAAAACTAGTTGTTGATTTGTCTGCAAGATTAGCTTCTGTTTGGAGAACATAATCATCATCATATTGATCAAACTGAGGCAAATCATCAATATAAAACACATCATCAAGCATACATGTCATATCAACAGCTCTCTCTTCTCCAGGATGATCTATAAAACAATCACTATGAAAACTGGGATAAGAAACAAAATGTTTTGGATCAGCAACTTGTTCTTCTTCAATCAGCGAGCCATGGGCTTGAACATTATACTCATTCCTTGTGATGATCCTCTGCATCATCTCTTCCACTGCACTTACCAAAATGTCAAGCTTTACCTCTAGAGATGTTGATTCCTCCGGAACTATGTTTTTCATCTCTTCTTCCTTCAACTTTTCCCTTCGGATCAGAAAATGAGCCTCTGCATCTCTTCAAGTGTTGCAAGATTCTTTTCTCTCAGCTGAAACTCCATTTTTGGATCAAAGGCACCTGGGTAGTGCAAGAGAGCGGATCCAAGAGGAGGTCTTATATTAACTGACATCGAATAATAAACTTGGTTAAATCTGGCAGAAAATTGTTGTACTGTCTCCCCTAGCAGTCTTTTCAGCTGGTTATACTCTTCTATAATCAAGAAAGGGTTCTGTCTGACCACCCACCTGTCGAGGAAAAATTTGACGAACTGCTGGAAATCTGAGATGCTCGCATCAGGCAGGGTTTTGAACCAACTCTTGACTTTGCCTTGCAAAGAAAGAGAAAAAATCCTAATACTGACATCCTCTTCATCAACTTCAAAAAGGTCAAGAAAAGACTCAAAATTCAGAACATGTCTCTCAGCATTGATTTTGTCACGTTCACCATCAAATCTTGGTAGATATAGGTCATGAATTTTAGGGAAAGCATGGGATATAGCAGGTAAAATCATAGGCTTGTATCAATCTGGAATTTTACAAGGTATAGGGGTATGTACAAATGTTGCAGAATCAGTCTTGGTCTCTTGAGGTTCATCAGTTTGAAGATGGTCATCACAAGATTTGGAAGAAAGGTCTTGATCAAGCTCAAAAGCATGCAAATATTTGGTATTCACAATCTTAAAAGGGAAGGAATCAAATGCAGGCCGAGGATCTTTTCTCAAATACAATATACTTTGCAAAGCCTTCTTGACATTCTCGGGAAAAGAGAAGAAATAAGTTATGACAAAGAACAAAATGTCTTGGATGAAATTCCAACTTGAATATCTGATCTTTCCATATTGTCCTTTCATGTTTCTGCTGGTCAGGTTCATCCTCCAGTGGAGTCCTTGGATCTGATCTTGAAACTGATTTAGAGTCGCCAGGTGAATGATTTCAGCCTTACCGTGTCTGATCGTCGTCCACCATCAACAATCAGATCTGAACTTGATTAGACTTTACTGAGGAAACCAGATGTTCAGTTCATAAACTAGACCGGAGATTGACTGAAGCAGCATTCATCTACTTTCGTTAATGCAAAGCAAGAGCGTTTCGAAGGCTACCTGGCTAACTTCAGGCTCCATCTGTAGTTTATAAAGCAAACAACAAAATTTTCTCCCCAGTATGGTCGCCACTATGTTATGGCCTAAATCTACCTCAGGCTGAGAAAGGCAGAATCTAGGGTAACATCAAACCACGCTTAATCTGGTAGCTAGCCCTACCAGATCGGGAGAGGGCTCTCTCCTGGTCAATCTCAGCAAAAAATGATCATTGAGGCTTGAGATGACTTGAATGAAGGCTGATTTTAGGCTAGGTATATATGTAAAAGAGTTTGATTTGATTTTGAGGGTGTTTGTTGGATCAAAGGGAAAAGCAGATTTTGGGTCTGGGGAATGAGCAGTTCTGCAGAGATCTGAATGGGGCAAGGTAGGCACTTGATTTGACACTTTCAATTTGAATGATATGGGGAGTTTTGAGAAAGGTTAAGGGCTGAAGAGGGCAATAAACCTTCAAGGATCCTCTCGAAACAACTGAAAACATAGAAAATTAAACAAACCCTAAGTAGAGCACTGCAAACCCTAATGAATTCTACCTTTATCCTTGTTTGCTTAACTTAAGAAGAAATAAGAAGGAAAATGGTATACATGAAACAACAATAGACTTACATTTACAAAGAGAAACACATTATCAAATCAAAATACCACAATAATCCCATAGAGTGCTGCAGACCCTGGTCTATTCCTTGCCAAACTGCAGAGATGAATGTACAATGATGCTCAAAGCATTCCCAAAAGTCCAACCTATGCTAATGACTGAAAAATTACAAGATATAGACAAAAAACCACTCGTCCCAGCCTCTAAGGGTCGAGCTCACAATTTTAGGAGTTGTTTCAACAAAATCTAAACTGAGAACAAGAATGTAGGCAGTGGAACAGCTTGACTCTATAAACTAGGAAACTGATTCATTCAGTTGAAAATCACCTTTTGATGGATGAATCTACCTCCATGAGTGAAAATTTAACAAAATTACATCAAATTACATCATGATTTTAACATTTGGAAGTAAGAAAGTCAAAATGTCAAAAACTAGGCAAAAAAACAGAGTTTCTGGGTCAAAAATGAGCAAAATCCTCCAATGCGCCACACCTGATTTCCCTATGCTTCGCGCCAATTTGCAGTTGATTTTGGAGGCCTTCCCGGTGTCCAAATCTGCTCCAAGTGGGCTTGTTGGAAATTTCTGCCTGTATGATTTCCAACACAAGTGGAATTTTTGAATTTGGCTTCCATTCGCCCCTCCAAAACTGAGTTCTCCCAAGACTACTTCCTGTGTGTCAAAAAAGGGGCAGAAAGGTCATTTTTGGGGTGTTTTTGACCTTTTTGGAAGCCCAAAACTTGTCAAAATTTTTTGGCCATAGGTAGGCATGCATATTTTTCCATGCAAAATCCAAAAATGTTGAGTTTTCATCAAAAGGTGCCCCCAATCAAAAGCGTGCGCTAAGTGGCGCGGCGCATAGAGCTGAAAAGTCTATTTTTAGGCCCAAAATTTTCAAAAATGAAAAAAGTGTCCCAAATTTTTTGAAATTTGGGCTGAGTGTCCTCCATTATGTGCTATCCTGGGCCAAGGAAGCCTCGGCCAAGATCTGAAGTCTATCATGCCTTTTTCGACGCTTTGAGGCCCTCTTCAATTTGGCTTTCAAAATTTTGATTCTTGCTTTACAAACATGATTTCTCGCCCAATAATGATTGGCCATGTGCCTCAAAATTTTATTTTCCTTGTTTACCTTCTCCAACAGCTTTTCCAAATTAATATTTACCCTTTCAAGCCAAGTTTCACGATCAGCCTCAATTTCTTGCTCATACCCATGATCACTGTCTCTTTCCATTGTCCTTTGGTTTTAAAAATGTGGTTGTACATGGATGGTTTTGTGGATAAAAGTGTGAAAATACGGTGGAGGAATGAAATGGGTAGAGTGTATGGAAGAGAGTGTAAAAAATTTATTAGGGGAGTGGGATTAAGGGGATAGGATATACAACCATTAGTGCAATGAAGAAAACTAGGGTTTTAGGGTTTGGGGGATAGGGGAGTAGGATGAGTGGAAATGAGAGGGGGAATGGGAAATGAAACTAGTGAAATGTAGTGAAGGGGATGTGAAAGTGGTAGAGGGTAATAAGACAGCAAAAAATGGAAATTTTTCAAACCCTAGGCAGATTTTCAATGAAACTATGCAAGGAGCTAGGGTTTTATTTTTCACCTATTGAAACACCATAAACACTGATGGAAACTCATATATTGGAAATATGGAGATGTTAAATTAGTTGTGGAATAAAGAATTTGAAATTTTGGAGCTTTTGGAGGAATATTTGAATGGATTTCAGGCTTTCTAGCCCAATGCGCTGCGCCATCTCTATGCGTCGCGCCAGTTCATTTTTTACAATGCAGAGGGCTGCCCAATGCGCCGCGCCATCTCTATGTGCCGCTCCTTTTTGCAGGAGATGTTTGGAGACCTTCCCAATGTCAAAATTGGGTGTAGGATAGCTCGTTGGAAAGATTATTGATTATACTTTCCAACCCATTTAGAATTTTTCAATTTGAAGTTCATTTTCCCTGTCAAAAATCAAATCTCCCAAGACTGGTCAAAATGTGAACAATGAGGCTGCCTCAAGGCAGAGTGTTGTTGCAGTCAACTTTTGAAGGTCTTCCTCAAATCCAAATTGAGCTCATGATAGCTCATTGGAAATATATTTGTGTATATTTATCATTTGACTCATCAAGAAAGTCATTTGGCCAACCGAGCTAGGAGAAAGTTTTATTTTCCCAATGTTACTTCAGAGGTGCATCAATTCTCCTGAGGCAACTGTATTTTTGACATTTCTCTAAAACCATGAAACCTGTGTAAAAATTGAAGGAATTTTTTCTTCCTTGGCCTATTTTGGACAAATACCTCTCTCAGTGTTCCCAAATTCATCTTTTATTTCTCAAAAACATCATTGGAGTAAAACCTATCCCGATGTGTGGAACAAGGGATTTGTCGAAATGAAGTGAAATGAAGCGGATAAGGGGCTTATAAATTCTTGAGAAAATTTTGAGAAGTAGGGAGGGAGGTTAGGAAGCAGGGGGAAGTGTAATTTCAAATATTTAGTGAGGGGAAGGGGTCCAAAAGGGAAAAACATAGGCCTAGCCTAGAAAATTGCCAAGTTGTAGCAAGAAACTAGGGTTTGTGCGAAAATGAGGAATTTGGGGGATCTCAGTGATGGGAAGTGTTTAATAAGGTACATTAAGGATAGGGAAAGGTGTATTAACATCAAGATACAATTTTTGCTGATGATTTGACCATCTAAGAGAAATTACCTTCAAAACCCTAGGAGAGGGAAATGAACCTTACCTAGGCACAACTGAAGCATGAACAAGGTGTAAAATGACTCTTTGGAATCTGGCATGATGATGAAAACCCTCTGAATGATGGTACACTCAGCTAAATGGTGACATGGACTGACATTTGGACAACTTTGAAAGGAGTGAAAGCAAAACCTAGGCCTAATACCTAGTGACCAAATTTTACTTGAAGACTCACTGAAATGACAAAATTTGACCTTGACACCTTAAAATCACTTTGTAAGAGCATGTTTGATCACTGGAGGAAGGCTGAAAATACTGACACTAACAGATCTAAGGGATCGATATCCTAGTTTCAAATCATGCTGCCTCCATTTCTGGAAAATGTGTTTTCCAGCCATGGATAGCTAGCCATTCTGGATTTGGAACATTATAGTGGTATCAAAGCTGCTTTCTTGGCTCAGCCTGTGAATCTAAGTCCAAGAAGATCAGAAGATTGGATAGGATGAGATTTATCTCATCATATTTCAGATCCATGAAGAACCTCCCCAAGGAGGATATGCATAAAGAAGAGGAAGAGCCCTGCACTTCCTATTCTCATCAAGGAGACAAAGCAATAAGCAGAAGAAAGACTCCATCTTTTGGAGAAGAAAAAGAAAAAGGGGATAATCTTACCAAGCTTCTTCCTAAATCTGTATATATGATCCATGTAGAGTATGAGGAGATCCGGAGGAAGTATAGAGAATCTCCTAGAGGGTTTGATTCAAAAAAAAACTCTAGATTGGAGGAGTGTGAGCATGCAGCTACACACCACCTTGTACAGCGCAGTCACATGCCCAGGATTGTTGAAAGAGAGATGGAAAGAAGAGAAGAGGGTGTTAGGAGGGAAACCCTCAGTGATTTCTTAAAGGAGTATGAGTTTCAAACTCATAAATTCAGAGATCATCTCATTTTTTCAGAGTTTTGCAAGATAAAGGTGAATGGGAAAAAGCAGCAGGATAGATTTCATCTATCTACCTTTGAAGGTTCACCTATATGTTCATCCAAAGCTTGGGTTGAATATTTGAATACCTTCTTGCAGCAGCAACAAATCCTTGAAGAGGAAGCCATCAAAGTTGCAGCGCTGCATTTGAGAGGTAAGGCTTTTGCCTAATGGATTTTTGAATCATTTTCTTTAAGAAATGTAAACATTGCATCCTATGCTAGTTTCACTAAGGCATTGGTGAAAAGATTTGATGGAAGGATTCATGAAACACATATGGTGGAGAAAAACCAGAAAACTCAAACAAAGCCCTTGCATGACAACTTGCACCATACTTTGCTGGAAGAAAATTTTTCATCTCACACCTTTGAGAAAAGGAGCATGGAGATCTCTTTTTTAAAAAGGGATCCAATCATTAGAGATTTTCTCACTCATATTGCAAAGCTTGAGGGAAACAACACTGTTAGATCTAGAGTTGATCTAGCACCTCATGCAAAGGAAGAAGGAGCTTCTGCTCCAAGGAGAGGGATGCTTGCATCTTTGCAAGGAAGTCCCTAGGATTTCAAGTGTGGAGATCAAGGCACAACTCATGTTCTACCTGTGCCATTGTTGAGGAGGTGTGGAACCATGAAGGCACAAGGAGAAGATAGGGAGGATGAATATCATGATGTGATGAGATGTACACATCCCTATTCATCTATGGGGGTTAATGCACCTGAGAAGGTGATTGGATTGCACAGTGAAAGCATGGAGAGATTTCTCCATTCATATATTCAGTCATCTCTTGATGATGATGTCTCATTGCATGGAGACATTTTGCCAGGGAAACCACTGGAACAGCAGAGGAGGATGTATGCTTCACCTGTTGGAGCACCAATCATTAATTTCAGGAGGTTGGAGACCTGGAGAGAGCTTGATACAGTGTTGGGAGTCTGGGGTAGACTCAAGGAAAGAGAGAGCATTCTCTCAACATCATCACCCACTTCCATTTCAGATTTTGCGTTGTGGCAGAAGCAGTAGGGGAAGGATAGCAGCCTTCCAACTTGCATCTTTGGCATGAGAGATGTCAAAGAAGATGATGACCATATGACAGGTGCTCTTCATGAGAGATCATCAGCGTTTTCATTATGGAGATTAGAACCACATTGGAGCTCCCAGCTGTTGGTGGAGTATTCCAAGGATCTTTTTACCTGCATGATCTTGGATGGATAGTTGCACTTGGAGGAGTATGCAGTTAGAGAGGGGGTCATATTTTATCATGGTAAGATATAGAGTTTCCAAGCTCAAGGAGAAGTTGCTACAAGCAGCTCGGGAGGATTTCCTGTTTAGCCCCACTTTTTCTATGAGAGCATACCACACCATCATGGAGGGGTATTTTTCGAAGGGCTTTGAGGAGGAGATACATCAGCATATGAGTAGATGCATGGACCAGATGGAGATGGAGGAGAGACATGACTCTTTGAGATAGTTAACACAACCACCTCTTTCCACTTTGAGGATGAGAGGAGACTCATTTATGAGGCACTCAATTTGTATGAGTAGAGAGTATGGTAAGGGTATTCATTGTTGTTTACATGAGCATTTATATGATGTATGTCCCTTAACCATACATGTGCAGGATGATGCTCCAAGGAGGAGCATTCTTTTTTCTAGACCACATGGTTTATATGAGGCCATGAGCATGATTGATGGCCATTCCCTGGGAGGACTTAGGGAAGATATATATTTTGGAGGACATGTTCATTGTGCACCTTGAATCATTCACTTCCTCCATACTTATGAGGATATTGGAGCATCAGGAAAGTGGTTGAGAAGCCACTTATTTCAGCAGTCTCTATTGCAGTTGAGGGTCAAGCTATGTTGGTTGCACTTGAGGTACCATTGTCCTTCACATTTGTTGAATATGGAAGCAAGCATGATTCTCATCTTTTCTCCCTATGGTTCTATTGTTGATATCTTTATGAGGAGCGTGCTTGGGAGAGAGACACATTGTGTGGATGTGTCCTTTGAGGGGGAAATTCCTCACACTTTTTGCACTACATGTTCTAAGGGTAACATGGGATATGATATGGTCACCTTGATAGCACATTTGTCTCTTTATGAGGTGAGCCATATGATGGAGGAGATGCCATATGATGATGACTTCCAACTCATCATATATGGAGATACTTGGGCCAGCTTGATTTACAGCGTTGGGGGAGAGATCTTTGGAGATATAGTCTTCACCTTGCCACTTGAGGGCAAGTATTTTGCAGCCTAGGATAAGCACTTTCTCTACACTTGTCATAAGTGGAGAGATGGACAGCATGGGGTAGGCTATATAGTCTACCATGTGCATATTTTCATCCCACCTACTTTGCTGGAACCAAAGGTGGATGACAGATTTCAGGAGTTTCCTAGTTGGAAGGTGGCTCATTTTGCATGGCTCATAGCTTGGAGATGGAGGATCCATATGGGAAAGATAGTTCCCATTCTATTTCATATCCCATTCTTCAAGGGGACCTCTAGACATCACTTTGTTATCCTCTTGAGCATTTCACTTTCACATGATGATAGCTTGATAGCTGACTTACATGCTGAGGAGGAGCATTGTGGAGATTTGATTGATGAGATAGCATCACTTTCCTTGGAGGATATCATCGTATAGGGATGCTACAGGGAGAGGAGAAGAAAATAACTCAGTCTATCCTTGCACTTGCTTGAGGACAAGCAATCTTTGAGAGGGGAGAACTATAATGTTCCAAAATTTTTATGAAGAAAATTGGAACATTAATTTTTGCTTATTTCATCTAGGAGGTGAATAAAATGGGGAAAAGGCCCATAAGTAGGAATAGTATCCTTCATAAGGTGAAAAGGGTCATTGGAGAAAATTATTTTCCACCTTCCAGTGTGAAAAGGGGCAATTGGCATGAGGACAAGGTCAAGTTTGACCAAGTCAACAGCGCTGCCTAAGAGGTGTAGCTTGCATGAGAAGACAGCACGGTTTTGGAGAGAGAAATATTCCTTGTGGATGAAACCCTAATGTGTGGGATCCATGGACAAAAGGCATTCACTTTTATAAGAGGAGGAAGAGGTAGCCATAGTGAGATGTCTTGGATCATTTGATTATTTGTCTATTCAAACAAATTTCACACTTCGATTGTTCAGCAGAGTTGCAGTGCTGCTTAGCACGAGGGATTCGTGTTTAGGATTTCCTCTCCTTATTGAGAGGCCTCTTGAAGGATTTCACTTCATCTTCTCCACATCTTGTCTCAAGGCCAAAGCCATTCTTCAGGTACTGCGTTATTTATGCTCAAGTATAATGCAGTGTTGTTGGGGCATTGTAGTGGAGGATTCCACAACACTTCTCTTTGGCTTATCTTTTAGAGGAGGGAGTTTCTCTTACTCCGGGAGATCAGTGGAAGGGATTTCAGAGCTGATTGACATATTTTGGCATCAATTCCAACATCTCCCATCATAGACAGCGCAGTCCATCCTCTAGACTACGTTATTTCAGTGCACACTTGCAGTGAGAGGTTACACCAGCTTCTTGGAGGGCAAGATCTTCACTGCCGGGATCAACCTTGCATTGAGAGATCCATTGGAGGAGTTTTGTTTTAGTTTGAGAATCATCTTCAGCCATATCCATGTATTTCTATTATTGATTTGCAACTGCTGCCCAGCAACTCCAACATTTCTGCAGATTTGCCAATCTCATGTATATTGTAGCCAATCCTTCCAAGGATTGTGTATTTTGTTGTATTAGTGTTTTTAAGGGTTGAGAGCTTGCTCCCCCTCATTTATTTGAGCTGATATTGTCATATCATTCTATTCTCATTTTGTATTATGCAGTAACTCCTATAAACTGCGTTATTTTAGCCAAGGCTCTCTTTTATATAACAGTGTTTCCATTTGTCATGTATATGTCACATTGAGGCTTCCATTGCCTAGCTAGAGTGATTGATCCCTCCACACATTGTATACATTTTCTGCTATATCATATATTTTTTGGCCATCTACTTCTTCATGTATGCAGACTTCATAGAATAATGTTGTTGCTCCATATCTTGTTCTTGTATATGTTGCAGTCCCTTCATCGGGCATTTTCTGATGACATCTAAGTGTGGTAGATCTGTTTAACCACCTTAGAAGGATTTATTTGGAACCATCTCTTGGATTTTATTCTTAGACACATTTATCTAAGGGATCTAGGTCCTGGTTTCAAATCCTGCTACCTCCATGTCTAGAAAATGCATTTTCCAGCCATGGATAGCTAGCCATTTTAGATTTGGAACATTACAGAAATATAGCTCATAAAATGAAAGCAGCAGAAAATATTTAACACATTAAACCATGAGACCAATATGGATCATAACATTATGTATTAGAGCAACAAATAAATACAAAATAGTGAGGCATAAATCATATACAATGAGGAAACAAGCCTCCCATAAGCAGTCACTCCCAAATATGAGTTGTTGTTACAATAAACAATGTCAGAGAGAAACTACAACGCAGCCATATTAAGCATAAATATAGGTCGAGATGACATAATGATATAAAAATACTGATATAGGCCCTAATATAGTCTATACATACAGATCTGGGCACTAGATCAGCTTTCCAAGGCAACCCAAGAGGGTTTCCAGAAAATGCACACCATGTGCCAATGTAAGTTGCAGCCCTAGGGCTGAGGATATGCTGCAACAATAGAAATGAGAATATATGGCTGAAGTTGATGTACAGACCTACAACTCTTCTCCAATAGATCCTCCAGATGAAATAATGGCTCATCCACTGAAGAAATCACCTCCCAAAACAATCACTGCAACAACCCCTGCAACTCATCCCTAAAATAACGTAGATCTGGGTTGAAACTACGCTGTAGGGGATGAATAATCCTTAGCCTACTGCTAAATGTGTCAATAAATCTCAAGGGGCTTCTTTACAAACCTTCCAATGGATGGAAACCTTCCTCCACTGCAAAACTAGCTCTGAAGACACCCAAAATGATCCTCCACTGCTGCACCCTACAACACAGCACAATATTCTACAGAAACTGCGCTGATGAAGAAAGATGTAGCTTGGCCTTAAGCCTGAGTGTGGAGATAAAGTGAAATTCTCCTCCAAGAGGCCTCTCAAGGAAAGAGTTGGGATTCCCGCTCGAGAACACCTGGTGATAAACAGCACAGCAATCTCAACTAAACAGTTGAAGAATGCAAGGAGTCTAAACAGACCACACACAAAATAATAATCCAAAACATAATCTCATATGGCTTCCATCCTCTTCCTTATATAATTTATGAGCTTTCTTACCCTTGGCCCCACTCAATTAGGTCACTACCTCCATGCAATCAATCTTCCTCCAAAACTGCGTTATTCCTCATTTAATGTCCACTCCTCCATAACAGTGTTGTTGATTTGTTCAAAGTTGACCTATTCAACATGATCCAACCCATGGTCATACTAAAGGGTGCCTTATTGAGCTTCTTAGAAGGTATCCTTCACACTTGAAGTGTTTTTATTGCTGCTAAGGATATTTATGGGCCTCCTTACCCATTTATTCACCTACATAGTGACAAAATAATCTATAATATTCCATTTAGCTAAAAGATAAATTTTAGGAATATTACAGTCCTCCCGTTCGAAATGTTTCTTGTCCTCAAGCAACTGTAAAGGTGGAGAAAAATCCTCCCCTCCTCCTCTTGTGGCCTCCTCATAAGTAATCCCCACCATTGCTTCAGATATTCTACAATGATTTTGTCTCCCAATAATTTCTCTCAAATGTGCAAGTTAGCCTTTGGTGGATAAACCCAATAGCCTTCATTATGAGAAAGTGGAAGGTCTATATGGAAACCTTCTTGTTTTTCAATGGCCTCTTCAAGGTAGGAGTGATGACAAGCATAGGGGATCTAATTCCCAATGAAAGACTCCCATCTCCATGCTATCATCCAAATGAAATGAATCACCTTCCAACATGGTAATTCATAGAAAAGTTCCTCCAAAAGTCCATGAGAGGCATATCCCAAGTGCTCCAAACAATCATATGGATCATATCATCAAGAAATAAGTGATCTACTGTAGTGTCCATATCATCTCCCATGCTCCCTTTGAAACATGAAGCATAAAATATGTGGGAAATTCCACTCCCCGTGGACACATCCAACCAATGTGCCTTCCCTCCAATCATGTTCCCAACAAAGATAATCACATCGTCAGCATATGGAATCATAATCAAAGTCATGCTAGTTGCCATGTGTAGTAAAGGTGAAGGGAAATGGTCCCTCGTGTGCAACCATCGCAGTTTTTCTCCTAACTGCCATAGAATATGATATAACAAGTGTTTTCCCCACCACTTGTTTGCTGCCCCATTCTTCTTGCATGCTTGGAGAAGGTGTATGATGGTGGGTGTTAATGAAGCATACCATGAAGAATACATCATCTCCCCAAAATCTTCTAGGGAATGGTCAACATCATCATTACTCATTTCCCCAAGTAGCCCATGAAGCTAATAAGGAAGAGTGCCTCCTTTTGGTGCAAGGCCCTGTACATGAGTGTTAAGAAAATGAAAGTATATAGTGAGTATATCATGATGCTCATAAAAACAACCCTTACCATACACTTGGTTCAAACTAGTGAGGTAGCTCATGGGTGAGCTCCCTCTCACACCCAATGAATAAGGAGATGATGATAATAACTCTTCCCAAGAGTTATGTTTCTCCTCACCCACCAAACAATCTATGCACTTCCTCATATGATAGTGCATCTCCTCTTTGAATTCTTCCCACATGAATCCCTCCAAGATAGTATGGTATGTTCTAATGAAACCAGTGGGATTGGAAAGCAAGATCTCATAGGTTGTATGTAGTAGTTTATCCTTGAGCTTTCAAACTCTAGTCAAGTAGATCTAATCATGGAAATAAATGACTCCATCAACCACTCTATACCTCCCATCTATCACTTTCCCATCAAGAACCTTACATGTGAAGAGGTTCTTGGAATATTCCACCAATAGTTAGGACTCCCAATATGGATCTAGGCTTCCCAACAATGACAGTGTTGTGGAAATATGAAATGAAGTATCTGTCACATCATAACTCTCCTCTTTGAAATGTTAAATGCCAAATCCACATGTTGGAGTAATTTTACCCCACCTTTGTTGCCTCTCTTGCAGCTGATCTTTCCCAATACAAGATTGGAGTACATGGAAATCAAACTCCTCTTGAAAGGTATCTCTTCTCCAAAACTTCCATAGTTTGGCCAATGCATACAAGAGTGTCAATAACCTCTTGTTATATTCATAAATCTTCCTCATGTGTGGGAGTATCATTTGCTTCCCCAAGGTTATGGATCAGCCCTTTAACACCATGTTCATGTCATCATAGATTTTTGAATCATCATCTTTCAGCGCAAATAGCTGAGTGGGAAATAACAATGTCCATATCAGAAAATTTCTCACCTCTCCTTTGAACCCATCAAAGGTTCTCTGCACTATTATAGCTCCTCCTAAGCTTCCTTCCCTAGCCAAATATATCAATGTTGCACTATGTTGAGAGAATTCTTTATTCATCTTCCAATCAGGGGGTCTCCCGGGTGGAATGCCTCCATGTAAAGAGACATCAAAATATGAAGTAGACTATATAGGTGAGTGGGCTGATTTTTCCCTCCCTTTACTCCTTCTTCTGTATATAAACCCCTTGAAATAAATAAGGGTGCATGCTCCTCATCATTCGATGTTGATCCACCTTTTCTTTTCCTCCTTTGATCAAGGTGTCGATGCCCATTACTATTGTCGCATGCTGCTCTTTGGAAAATTTTTGCAAAGATGAAAAAGCTCCTTTAATTGAAGAAATAGCTTCATGTCCATCTCCATGTGGTGACAGTGATGTTACTTTCTTTATGCTCTTCCTCCTCATCACTATGTGAGAATACCTCATCAACAATGAGAGACCCTATATCTTGGTCTTCCCTTTGAGAAGAAAGCTCTTCCTGCAAAGGGGATCTTGCCCTTGGCAATGTATCATATAGGTTTTTATCCCCCTCAATAAAAATATAAAGTGGAGTTGGTACATTGGATCTTTCCAACTCATGAAAAGGTTTTGAATGATTGTGTTTTGCTAGCTCAATCAAAGAGGTTTCAAGTTGTTTCCCATCAAATATCTTCACTAATTTCTTAGTGAATATTGCATAAGTAGATATATTTGCATGATTAAATGAATAAGATTCATAAACCCACCAAGTATAAGACTTACCTTTAAGATGCAGCACTTCTATCCTAAGGGCCTCCCTTTCTGCAACTTGATGTGGCTGCAAATATGAGTCTAACTGCTCTATCCAATCCTTGGTTGTGCATGTGGAGGACCCATAAAAATTTGGCAAAAATAATCTACCTCTTATGCTTCTGTTGTTATTTTTAGGTCTTCTTTCCTCCTTGATTTGAAAAAACTCTTGGAAGTTCAAGTGCTCCTTGAATCTCCAAGATTGAGATTCATACTCTTGAAGATAGTCACTCAAAGTCTCCTCCTTTGGTGCATCTCCTTCCTCCATCTCTCTTGCAGTAAATAGGGGCATAATATTGTGTTGTGGATCTTAATGTGTGGCTGCATGCTCACACCCATCATGTAAAAATCTAGGGCTTGCTTCATATTCAAACCCCATTGGAGTTTCCCTACATATCTCCCTTCTCATCTTCTTGATATCTCCCTTGATGCTCTGCATAGTTTGAAAAAGAAGCTTTGAGAGCCCCTCTTCCTCCATTCCTCCAAATAATGGAGTCTTTTCTTTGTTTCTTCTGTACAACTCCTCTTTTTGTGAGAATCTTCTCCTTATGTTGACATATTAGCTGAATTCACAGGCTGAAACAAGATTATGCTCCGATACCACTGTAATATTCCCAAATGGGAAAAGCAGCAATATAGCTCATAAAATGAAAGAAACATCAAATATTTAACACATGAAACCATGAGACCAATATGGAGTCATAACATTATGTATTAGAGCAGCAAATCAATACAAAATAGTGAGGCATAAATCATATACAATGAGGAAACAAGCCTCCCATAAGCAATCAGTCCCAAATATGAGTTGTTGTTACAATACAAAATGTCGAAGAGAAACTAAAGCGTAGTAATATTAAGCATAAATACATCTGGAGATGATACAATGATATAAAAATACTGACATAGGCCCCAATAGAGTCTAGACATACAGATATGGGCACTAGATCAACTTTCCAAGGCAACCTAAGAGGGTTTCCGGAAAATGCACACCATGTGCCAATGTAAGCTACATCCCTAGGGCTGAGGATATGTTGTAACAATAGAAATGAGAATATATGGTTGAAGCTTATGTAGAGACCTATATCTCTTCTCCAATATATCCTCTGGATGAAAGAATGGCTCCTCCACTGAAGAAATCACCTCCCAAAATAATCACTGCAACCACCCCTACAACTCCTCCCTAAAATAATGCATATATGGGTTGAAACTGCGTTGCATGGGATGAATACTCCTCATCCTGATGCTAAATGTGTCAATAAAGCTCAATGGGCTTCTTTACAAGCCTTCCAATGGATGGAAACCTTCCTCCCCTGAAAAAATAGCTCTGAAGACACCCAAAATGATCCTCCACTGTTGCACCCTACAACACAGCACAATATTCTACAGAAACTGTGTTGATGAAGAAATTTGTAGCTTGGCCTTAATTCTGAGTGTGGAGATGAAGTGAAATGCTTCTCCAAGAGGCCTCTCAAGGAAATAGACACCCAGTGCTAAACAGCACAGCAATCTCAACTAAACAGTTGAAGAATGCAAGAAGTCCAAACAGACCACATACAAAATAATAGTCCAAAACATAACCTCATATGGCTGCCATCCTCTTCCTTATATAAGCTATGATATTTCTTACCCTTTGCCCCACTTAATTAGGTCACTACCTCCATGCAGTCAATATTCCTCTAAAATTGCGTTATTCCTCATTTAATGTCCACTCCTCCATAACGGCGCTATTGATTTGGTCAAAGTTGACCTATTCAACATTATCCAACCCATGTTCATACTCAAAGGTGCTTTATTGAGCTGCTTAGAAGGTCTCCTTTCACACTTGAAGTGTTTTTATTGCTGCTAAGGATATTTATGGGCCTCCTTACCTATTTATTCACCTACCTAGTGACAAAATAATCTATAATATTCCATTTAGCTAAAAGCTAAATTTTAGGAATATTAAACTTTCCCACACTTACAAGGTCTAATTACATACTCTAGATATCACAACAAATTTACAATTGTATAGGCTTCACCAAAAAGGAAATTCAATTTTGAAACCAATACCTTCATTCTAACATATCATCCTAGTCACAATGAACTCACTCCAGGTAGACAATAGTATCCTTCTTTAACAATATTTGGCCCTTTGGAAATTAACAGTGAGGTATTATGTACTTAGACTTCAAGAAAGGGATCCATGGTCTCCATAAAAACTTCAGGAGATTATCCTATGATGCGGGGATGCATACATAACATATCAAAACCATAAAATAAGATCATTAGAGCCTTGAATCCAAACCACTTCTACTATCACCAAAGCCATAGGTATAGACTGATAGCCAGAATAAGATCATGTTATGTATAACTTAAAACTAATGTCTATAGAATTGTATCAACACACAAATACTGTAGCTCATTGATTATGGATATAAATGGAGTTACAAAACTCGGATCGCAAGGAAATGATTTGTTGTAGCAGCTACAACAACCCTACAATTTAGCTCATTTCAAAATGTTGGAACCCCCTATAGTAGACCTTCTTCCAATCTTTGTGTGATTTCTTTTAGGGTTATACAATCCCTTTACATCTATGGGATCTCTTTGGGACTTATAAAAATGTTGTCTTAAAAAAACTAAAGCAAATTTTCTCTATAATTCAGTAGTCACATTGGTGAGATTCCATATAAGCCCTAAATATGTGACCTGTGACCTTCTCTCTCGCCCAATTATTAAATTCTCAAAGTCGCATTTGATGAGCTAGTCACATATTTCTCCATTAGTCATCATCGTGACTTATCACCCCCACCTTTGTTAGCCACATGCAATCTCGTAACGCACACTAATCAACCATGCTAGTCACATATGACTAGTTTATACCTTGTGCAACCTGGTTTCGCGAAAACCTTGCGACTCCTCTCTACAAGTCACATGCAAACACTCCCTGGAGCACCTTCAACTTGTGACTTCCATCAGTTAGGTTGTACGTGACCTTTTTATTGGGGAAAACCATTTTTTGATCCCTATATCAATATGGTCACATGCAACCTTATCCACGTGCACCTATCAGTTGCGACCCCCCTCTCCACATGTGTGAAATATTTATATAAACCCAACATGCATCTCCTTTTTTAATTCTCACACTATATCTCGATGTGTGAAGGCTCTACTCCACTGGCCTCTGACTGACTATGATCCCCCATAGGTAAGCACCCCCTTGCCTTCCCTTGTAATCATACACTGCCACCCTCGTTGACGTTGTTAGCACTGCAATTTTTCAAAGTCTGGTCTCTATTGTATTTGTTTCTTTGATCCTCTCTTGTCCCCTAGCCTATGGTTGAAGGCCATGGAGGGTTTAAAATGTGTCAAAGTTTTTATCATTTTTAACAAAATCTAAAAATTTTGAGTCCAATAGTTTGTTTTTGAGTCTTAGAGTAATTAGGGTAAATTTTCTTTTAAATAAAGTCTTTTAACTACCTTGAGTAGTTAAAGCCATGGATTTATTTTGAGAATTATTATTTATTAATAATGATATATTCTATCCAAGGCTAAGGATAAAATGTCGAAGTCATCAGCTATTTCAGGAATAACAATAAAATAGCTACCTTTTCGGAAAAGTATTTATTTTCTTCAGAATTTGTATAAGGAGGTGAAAAGGCATTATTCAAGTGAAAAGCCACTTCCCTTTGGAATAATTAAAGGTCTACTAAACAAGAGGTATTACCCTTTTGAAAGGTGGATATTTCCAATTGGAGGTTCATTAAAAGGGATTTTGGCTACTCTATTTGTTAAGTTTAGTTAATCTAATGCTACTCATTAAAGGTGAAATATATCAAAACTAAAGTACGAGTAGCAATTAGTTAATTATTCGATGGAGTGAAATATTTGGTGGAGTGATTTGGCACCTAACTTCAAATCATTTGATTTCGTGTCATTTAACCTTGCCTTGATTAAGGTCATGCAGATCACTATTTCTCATTTACCCCGAGAAAGCTACAACAAGCAATTTTCTATCCTCCAGCAAGAAATTTGTTACCTTCGTGCAAGCAGTTAGGGCTTCATGGCTTGTTGTTGTTCATAGTTTTACATGTGTCCATTAGAGGTTGAGTTAGTTGTTAGAAAAACGGAATGGGTAAGAGTGGTAAGGTAAACCGCTCAAAACCAGCTAACACATGGTTTTTTGATCACCATGCAAAGGCACAGTTCCAAGCAGATGGATGGTATCGATTTTTGAAGAAGTTCTCAGGGGAGAACGTTGCAGTTTCTCAAGCATTTTTTGAGTCTTTCAATGGCGAGCAGGTCAAGCTGGGGTCTCGGACTTTCAAAATCTCAGAGACCATCATAGCACGAGCTGCCTAGCTGCCAACTACAGGTGAGTCATGGTATAAAATAAAAATTTTGTTTAGAGAGGATTTAAATCCATATCTTAAACCTTAGCATGAAAATGTAGATTGGACCCCCATTTTCCATATTTCTTATTTTAGGCCTGAATGGCAGGGATTTATCACCACAGTGCAGTGTTATATCACTTGTGAAGGCAGGTTTTCCACAGTGCATCAGTTTCAGATGAGGTTTTCATCTCATATTTCAGGCTCTAAACCTATGAACCTCCCATTCTTCCTCTACAAATATCTATTGAAAATGTATCAAAAGATACAATGAACCCCACATTATTCTCTCCATAATATTTATCACCGAGGGTTAATCAAAATGTTGGTGGTGTATCACTTGAAGAAGAACAGAACCACATGGAATAAGTTCCTAGCAGATGAGGGTTTTAGTAGAGTTAATTCAAAGAGAAAAGTAGGAAGGCCTTCAAGACAGAAGACCTAGGAGGAAGATTCAAGCCCTACACCTATATTGACCCCTTAACAAGCTGATAAATCTTCTTCACCTTCAAGAAGGTAGACAAGAAACTCAGCTAGAAGAGCTAGATTTCAAACCACCATCCCAATACCTATGATGCAACCAGAAAATGAGGTTTATACCAGAAGGCTACCTAAGGAACCACAAACCTTGGAGTCTTTCAGGCAAGAACATGAAAGAAAGTTTAAGCAAAAGGCCACTCTACTTGAAAAGAATGTTATTTCTACATACAAGGAAGAGGTAGCTTCCTCTTCAAGAAATAAACATAGAAGGAGACCGATTCTGTCAGAAGGATCTTCAGTGGAAGTCACCCCTAAAACATTAGCACCAAACCCTGTTCTAGATACTAGACAGGAGAATGAAGAAGACAATGTGACACTAACAGCAGAGGAACCAACACTAGTTTATTCCTCTCTGAAAACATCAACTAAGGGAAAGAGTCAAGTTACAGAGACTACAGCAGAGGAACCAACAATAGCCCAGATTTATTCATCTCTGATGTCATTAGCTAAAGAAAAGAAGAAAGTATCAATCCACTCATACTCATCACTTGAGGAAGAGAGTAGTGAAACAGAGTTTACTGAAACAGAGTTTGAAGAGGAGAAACAAAGAAGAGTCATCCAAGGAAGAAGGAGGCCTTCATACATTCCTACTCCATATATTCAAAGGCCTCATACCAGACCAAAAAATAAGCTCAGGCTAGCTATCAATCTCATAGCTAATCTTTCTCTCATAGATGAGATAATAAACATAGATGAGAGTCTAGAAAATGATCCAGGGAAGAAGAAGGCTCAGAAGAATCAAGCACAAAAGAGAAAACTAAATAAGAGGTTCAGTAAGGCAGAAGCTCTTAGGTTGTTGGCCTTTGTGCTATATTTTTAATGATTAAATATCTAAAACTAAGGAAAATCTGAAGAATCATTTCATTTTGGGCCTATCTACAGAGTTATTAGAAATAGCTACCTTTTCTAAAAAGTAGCTATTTTCTACAGAATTTGTATAAGATAATAAAAAGGTAGCTCTTTGTTTTTCTCTCGAAGAATGACACTAAATGGTGATAAAGTATATGTTGCCTTAGTGGTAATGGTTTTTTATTCCAAGTGTCATCTAGTGAAGTTATCTTCCAGATGTCATTTTCAGTTGGTTACTTCTGCACTTTTGTGGATAAAGATCCAGGTGTCATTTTTAGTTAGATGTTGCACTTTTTGTGGAGGAAATTTTTCCAAGAAACGAGGAGCATTCAACCACCTCAACTCATCCATTTTGATCTCCATGCTATCATGTTTTGTCTTCATGCACATGTAAACCAAATATTGTATTTTAGACTACCTTTCTGTTATTTTTAAGATAAGATTTTCTATATTTAGAATATTGTAATAAAGTTCCTACAACAGATTTCCACTTTTTGTGGAGCTTTAACAAAACACCTTTTTGTATATATACTATGAAAAGAAATGAGGAAAGGGTTCGTGATTTATTCATCTCATTGCATCCTGTGTTGTATATTTTTGAACTTATAATATCCAAATACACTCTTGAGGACTTATGAAAGATTTGATGTGTGTATTGTCTATTTCCTTATGTTTTTCCACATCTTACAGTTCATTTCCATATTGTGATCTACATATCTTGTCTCACATTTTTGTTAGTCTTGTGATATAGTTGTACATGATTATCTATTTTTATCAGTCTTGTTTTACAAGCTTTCTAGATAAGATATGTATGGTGAGACTATTCATAAGCTTTCCCTGTGACAGAAATATTTAAAATGTATGATGAGATTCTTGTAAGTTTTGAAGAAGCCTTCTTTCCTTAATAGATTATAGGTTTGAAATATTTTGTCTTCTTTTCTCCTTAACGATGGACTTCTACCATATAGACCCATTGTTATTTTCACATTCTCCTAACCATTAGAATAAAAACTTACTTTTTCTACCACAAAAAACACTAGTACCCTCATATATGTGAGTGATTTATCAGTTTTAAATTCTTTAATTTTCCAGTGTGTCAGAATTTCAACCACCTTCCAAAACCTAATTCAACTATAAGAAAATCCCTTGAGCTTAAGATGTGTCTGGTCAGGCACTTGTTACAATCCAAGTGCTGATTCCAGTGCTAACAGACACCATGCCTCTTCAAGTTTTCCCAAGACCTTTTTATTCCTCTCCTCACCTTAATTCAAAACCAATCTCACAACCCTCGCTACCTTAGGTCCCCGCTACACGACTCTACATCCTATAATCCTTCCTTTGCACCATGAACTCGACTCTCATGGCTTTGGAATTCTAATTCACTCATCCTCTCATTGTCTATCCTCCCAAACTCCATTATTTTATTCAGCACATCCCTTAAACGACGCTCCTAGATTCACTTCTTGCCTTGTTAAATTCCAAACCCACATCCGATACCAATCGTCCCTCTTATTAATTCTTACGGTTCTCCCTCCTTTCCTGGTTTTCTCTGAGCTTGAAGCTCAAGCCGCAACAAATGGGAATGAAATTATTTTTCCCTCCTGTCACCCTAGATCATAGCCTATTTA
The DNA here is from genome assembly GCA_034641835.2 of Pinus albicaulis. Taxonomy (NCBI): domain Eukaryota; kingdom Viridiplantae; phylum Streptophyta; class Pinopsida; order Pinales; family Pinaceae; genus Pinus; species Pinus albicaulis. The sequence continues at coordinate 246,600,387 of CM076581.1, forward strand.
CAAGTCACAAGTTAGAACCTATTCCTGATCGCAAACTCGCATTTGGGTGTATCTTTCCCTTTGTGACCAGTGACCCAATTATTGTTACGATCACACATTTCCTTTTATTTATATTCTCAAGTTCATGGTCCAAAAGCCTTGAGGTTATACGACCTATTCCATGTTGCGACCATGTGACCCATCCTCCAACACCCCTAGTCACATAATTGCAGGGTCTCATTAGAGAGTATTGGCCCTAAATGCGACATGTTGTCTCATGCGACTTGCGACTCCCCCCTTTTTTTTAATTCACTAACTTCCCATAGTTGCACAGTCACATTTGCACACTCAAGAGAGTTAGTATCTCTTGTGACTTTCTCTCTAGTGTGACATAGCGACCTATTAATCCCTGTTATGACCTGTCATTTTGATATTTTGTGTGACTTGTCCCACAAATTCCTGTTGCTACCTTCTTATCTATCCAAATTGCAACCAAGTGATCCGCCTATATTTTGTGCTTGTGACCCTATGGTAATATTTTATTTGTGTTGAGTGTTATTTTGATTCATGTTAACATCTTCTTCTTGGGATCACATTTTTTAAATTCCATGTGACATCGATATGGATTACATCAGTATTTCATCCTTCTTTGAAGAGATGACACCACCGATGATCAAAATTTCTCACAGAGGTTCAGGTGGGAGTTCTTCTAATGCAGGAAGTAGTATCGAAGGACTTGTAGACAACTAGCATGCTCTACCAAATTACAGAGTTAAAAATTACAATATTAATAAAAAGAAGAAGCTAACTTGGTGGGAAATTTACTCAGAGTTTTCCAACCAATACTTCCCTCAAGACAAAGAAGATTTCAAATTATATATCAATATCAAAATATCTCGTTGCAAAAATTAGCTACACACCCGCTAGTGTTTCCTTGTGTTGATACCATAGAATGGCTATTGCAATGTGTAAACGAGGATCATTGGGCATTCAAGAGGCATGATGGGGAGGTTTTGGCATCTTTCGCTACTGCCAACATTACTACTTATTACAAGCTACATGAATGAGAAGAATTTTTCAACACTATATGACTGAAAACTTTCAATGAAACTGCCAAAGACCCCAATGACTTACTGAAATCATGGTGGAAGTAACCCACCAAGTTCTAGGTTAAGGCAGACCAAATTAATAAGACGAAAGGTCTTAGAAAATTGTATCAGTTGATGGAAGCTATGATTAACATATTGTACGAGATAGAATATATAGATACTTTCCTCGGATCATGGGTACCTCTAATGCACACAGTTTCCATTAGAGGGACCATATTCATTTGGGAAAGTATCTTGATATTTGCACTCAAGACAAATATTCAAATGAGCAAGAATCTAGAGAAAGGTAAACCATCATATTTTACATGGAATCTTATCTTCTTGATTCAGTTTGCGCAAAATGTCAATTCGAAGGGTGGTGTTTGAAGTGGACCCCGGAGGTACCAGAGCCAGTGCATATTTACTATAAGAGCTTTTGGAACCCATGTTACAAAGATTCATTTGAGACTAGTACAGAATATTTTATTTCTCCTCTATATCAGGCACTCTATGATCATGACTCACCTTATATGTCAGAGTGAGATCGGAATACCCTCATTGAGGTGGAATATTGGTTCCCTATTAGGGAAGCAACATACATCAGGGTTTTGGGCGCATACAGTAACAACACTGGTTAAAAGCCCATGTGAAATATATATAATAACCATGGTCAATGGGACACCTATTCCAAGCTAAATGGTGGTCTAAATAGCCTAGCGGGTGTTCATTTCAGTTTATTATGGCTAAAGTAAATTGGCAAAGGTAATGGCAAAGGCTTTGGAAAGGCATGAGGCATTAATTGGAATTTTATTTACAAAAATAATGGAAATTAGGAGAAAAGGAATGTGAAAGGTAACAGGTTTCATGTGAGGATTAAAATGAATAAAATAGAGGCCTCATTAATAAAAGGGATTCTAAAGATCAGTTGGTAAGCTTTTTTTCACACTTATGGCTCTCATTCTATTATCTCTCTCTCTTTCTAATACTCTTGGATACTTAGATTTTTCTTGGATCACTCTTGGAGAGTGTGGATACTTGGTGATTTTGATAAAAAGGGAAAAGGAAGAGCATGAAATCACAAGAGGACATCAAGATAAGTATCTACAGCAAGTTCTGAGCACAGGTACCACGTTGCATGTATGTTTTCCTCACTAGTTTTGGCATGCATGGTGTATGCATGTGGATTTTCCTAGCCTTTCCATTTCTTGGATAGCCATGGTGTTGTGGGTTTATTTCCAATGATTATTTTCTGATTGGTTCTCATGATTCCTTTAGCTGTGAGTTGAGTTATTATTTCGTGGAAGCCTTGGTTAAACAAACGCTCTAGAAGCCCGACGGACAATTGTGGGTTGAGTTACTAGTCCTGGAAGCCTTGGTTGGACAAACACTCTGGAGGCCCTAGGTGGGTTGAGTTACTAGTCCTAGAAACCATGGATGGACAAACACTCTAGAAGCCCTATAACATTTGGGGTTAAGTTACTAGTCCTGGAAGCCCTGCTTGGAAAAAACACTTTAGAGCCCTGGAACAGATTGGATAGAGACCAATCCATGATGGTTGTGATATCCGACTGTGAGGTTGAGTCATTATTTAAGGGTTTAGGTGGTTTTTCCTCTGGAAGCCCTGGATTGATTGTGATTGATGTGTTTGATGAGATCCCACATTCATGCTTGGAATATGGAACGGGGGTGATTGGTTGAAGTGAGACTTGGCTCAGCCAATCTATGGTCGGGTGGAACGTGGAAGTCCCATCTCCATTTGGTTTTCACATTCAGTAATGAATAGATCATTCCTCTGGTATTTGGTATTCAAATGTAGTGGTTTATGTATGTATTGTATTTTTATTGGATCCACTATACTTTTGTTGTTATTATGATGGTTATAAGCATGTATTTAATCAGTGATGATGTATGGATCTACCCATGTTTTTACCTGCCAAATAATACATAATTTATCTATGGCCAAATATATTGTATTTTAGCTTATGATGTACGGGATAAATGTTTCTTATCTATTATCAGATAAGTAAGAGACCCCCATGTTTAAATATGTTGTTTGTACCTGTAGATGCAATGTTTGTGACATTTTTGATGAAATTCATGTCATGGTTGGGACGGGTCTAGATGAGTTCTTGATGATGCGATCGCTTTCGTACCTTTGTTTTAATTTTATTTATCATCTTCTAAAGTTTCATGAAATTCTAGGCAGTTACCTGGGCTCTAGGGCTGAAATGGTGGCACAAATCTTGGAGTTGCAGGCAAAAAACTGAATTTTTGGGGCACTGGCCATGACCTTGCCTTAGCATGCCCACGAATATAGTCTTATATCTACTCCCTTTCCCTTACATGCCCATAGCTAAGGATCAAAAGGTTAAAAAATCAGTTTCCCCTCAGGGTTCAGGGATCTAAGAGGTTGGGTTACCTCATGGAGGTGTTTTTGATGTTGTGTAAGGTCTGTTTGTCAGGTTTTCATCAGTTCCACTTCCTTAAGGTCATCTAGGAGTTTGAATATCATATTAGTAACCTATCGTCACTTTTTTACCCCAATTGGCCAATTACCTGGGTAGATGTGGTAAGTGGGCATTACAGAGTGGTATTAGAGCAAGGTTTAACCTTTGTACTGGATGGGCAATGTGTTTATCATGCATTTATGTTGGTTGCATATGTGTTTAGTGTGCTTGTGGTTTATATTTTCTTTTTTCATTTTTGTTTTTTTTTCCATGGTGGTGTTTCCATGGAAGTGTTGATGGTGTTGTTGTCAACATGTTGTCATGAGTGTATGACTGGTTATGTGTGGTTCTTGCTTATGTATTGTTCGTGCATGCTTGCTTACATGTTGCTACATGTAGTGTATGCATTGCTTGCTTATGATAGGGTTACATATTGGTCATGATTTTGTTTTTTCCATGTATTCTTGCTTATGTGATGTTATACATGGAGCATGCATTGGTCATTCATGATTTGGTTATACATGTCAAGTGGGTGCATATGGTCAATTGTGCATTGGTTTGGTGAAGATTTTTGTGCATAAGGTCATTGTATGCAATTAGGTCATCATGATGATATTGGTATGTTATGATGCTAATGTCTTGGCTAAGATAGAGTAGGAGATGCAGACCATCAAAGTGAATTTGCAACATTGGACCTCGAGGCAAGAGCATGTCGGCATACATGTATGGATATTGGGCATGTAGGTATGTAGGTTAAGGATTGTTATATGCATTATGGCTATGTGTATGTCTTTATTTCTATTGATTTTATTGTTACATACATGATAGATGTTCATTAATTAGTGTGATCATATGTACATGTGTTGGTTATTAAAGCATGGTATTACTTGATGACTATGTTATATGTTGTTGATGAATGTGTTATATGTTAACTCATAGTTAGCTCAATGATTATGTTATATGTTGTTGATGAACATGTTATATGTTAACTTATTGTTGTTATATGTTACTTAACTTAATGATTAGGGTTATAGCATTAATATCTTGATGTTAAATGTATCATGCTGGATTGACCTATGCAGTTGGTTAGGGTTATGACGTTCAGGTATGAGTCAACCTAATTATGATAGTGTGTTGTACTAATATAGACTAATTATGCATATGTCTGTGTTATGCATGAATGACAAATGTTTATGAGCTTATGACATGAACATGTTAGTTATTTATTGTTATGGAAATCATGATCTTATTCTTGTTCAAGATGATATGTTGTGATGTTATATCATGCTAACTAGATTGATTGTGCACACAAGATAGCCTCCCCTGAGATAAATTAAGGTATGAGCTTGCTTATATCATCTACTTTGTACTTGAATTTTTCGTTATGTTCTCTATTTTTTGTTTGATCATTGGTGTCTATTATGTTGTCTATTTACTTTTGAATGTTTGATTAGTTGAATGATATGAGTATATGTGTTTGTAAGATTGCATGAAGGAATGATCTTGTTTTAAGATGGTTGTGCCAACACATATGTGTTGAGATAGCCGATATATACTTGAGTGTAAGTAGGTGATAGTTGTAGCATCATGTATTATGACTAATGACTGTGACTTGATTGTTGCTTATGACATGGCTTTAGACTTGGTAAATGTTGATTCCAAATTAATAGGTATGTTGTCTTGATATTTGGAACACGTTATTGATATGTGTGTGTTAAGTTACAAGAAAACATGATTGGCATAAAAAAATAAGGTAACTAGCTTTTTGTTATGTTTATTTATGCATTGACCGTTATGTGTCTATGACAGTATGATGCAGGGGATTCCATGGAAAAAGAGACTGCCATGAAATCTTGAAGAAGGCTCGGGTTGAGCTTTCCTTTGGAAGTATTGGGAACCATGGGGATTGAGTCATGGTGGTTGTTTCTAGTCTTGTGATTTCGGTCTTTATGATTTGTTTGTGCTTGATTTTCATTTTTGTTTATTTTTGGTGCAAGGCGTTGCCACTTTGTTGCGGTGTCGTATTTATTTTGGTATTTTCATGGGTTTTCTCTTGTTTGTTTCTTGTTTTTCCTTTTATGTTTTGAGTATTAGGAATTGGTTGGGAAAGAGGAAAATAATGGAGCTTAGGGAGAGCTGTCTGGTACCGAACATGTAAATGAAGGACATAGATGAAGCTCGGTGCATGAGTAAGTGCAACAGAAGGTAAGACTATGACAGTCGGTTAGACTGGTTGGGTCCACTGTGGTAAATGGACAGTGGAAGTACAGACATGAAAGAGGTAACCAGAAAGGAAAAGTAAATTTATTTGAGGCATAATATGCCTTGGCTAAAGTTGGGAACTGTTATTCTCAATGGTGTTCATGTTGTGCATGAATAAAGGAATTTATCTTAACCTATACCTTATGATATCTAGAAATTTTGTTGTGACCATTATAATGTTGATGTTTATATATGTACACATGTATGTATGTATGTATGTCGTGTCTAACAGGGTCTTCATGGACCATGATTGTTTAATGCTAATGTTTATATGTATGTGTGTGTGTGTGTGTGTGTGTGTGTGTGTGTGTGTGTGTGTCATTGTCTGACAGGATCGTGATTGTTTTGTGTTAATGATTATATATATGTATGTATCTATGTATCTATGTCACTGTATGACAAGGTTTCCAAGGATCATTCTCATGGAGGAATGATCTATTATGTAGGTGAATGGCATGAAGAGGTTCCTGGCTATGAGGAATCAAGTGGGAAGAGTAACCCTGATAGATCTACAAGGTTAGTACCATGTAACCATGTAGGCATAATTTGATATTATGTGATTATACTATGTATATGTTTATGTTATGGATAGGTAATGTTGAGGCCCCACATCAGTGAAGTGAAAGTAGTGTGATCTGTGACATGCTAGGATAAGAATGGGTAGTGGAAGGACACTAGAAACAAGGTTGCTTGTGGGGTTAGTGTGTGGTCTATGGATGTACAGTGCTATTGTTGTGTATATGTTGTGCATGTTGTATATTCAGTGATAGTACCTATGGTGATGTGTAATTTTTCATATGTAGTATTTTTTACATATGATGTTGTATATCTGTTGTATATATGGTGTTGTGTGTATATTGCATATGCAGTTCTAGGTATAGATGGTGCCATGTACATGTTGGATGTGTGGTGTTGCTTACATACCGTATTGTGCGCATGTCAGATATGTGGTTTTGTGTACGTATGGTTCTATGTACATGTTGATTATGAAATGCTATGTACATATGGTGCTGTTTGCATGATGTACATAGGGTGCTATGTACATATGGTGTTGGGTCCATGAATGTACACGTGGTGTTGTGTTTATGTGGTGTTGTGTTAATTTTGTGTCACGCATGTTTCATTGTGTACATGTGGTGTCATGTACATGTCCTACATGTGTTGATGTGTACATGTGGTATTTTGTACACATTGTACAGGTGGTGCAATGTACATTTGGCGGTGTGTACACGTTTTGCAAGTGGTGTCGTGTACATGTGATGTTGTGTACACATTGTGCAGGTCATGTTGTGTAAATGTGGTACAGTGTACATGTTGTGCATATGGTAATGGTATACATGTGCTATTTTGTGCATGACATACATGTTATGTTGCGAGCATGCAGCAATATGTATGTGCATGGTGTAGTCGTGGTATCGTGACATGTGTATTTGTTGTGTTTTACTCTATATATGTATAAGTGGTGTGTTGTATTGTACACCGGGTATAGGTGTATGTGTTGTATGTCAATGTAGGCATATGTATTTTATTATATTTTACATCGTATGTATCTGTATGTATTATGTTGCGTTGTACACCGAGTGTAGGTGTATGTGTTGTTTTGTACACCGGTTGTATGTGTGTGTATTGTGTTGTGTTGTACGTCGGGTGTGGGTGTATGTATTGTGTGATGTTGTACACCTTGAGTTGATGTACATGTTTTGATGTACATTGTGTGTATGTGTACGTGATTGAAGAGAAGAAAAGGCATTGGGTTCTTGTAAAGTGTGGAAACCGATTCGGTGTGTGTACAAATAGAACAAAGGCAGAAGTAAGGACCATTTAAAGGATAAGTATCAGCATTCGATTTCAGTTCTATTATGAATGTGATCTACGATTCTGACTTATGATGATTACATGTGATTTACGATTATGATTTATGGTGATTGGATGTGATTTATGATTTTGATCTATGATGGTTGTGCTTTGAGCTAACCATATGTGATATCTTTATACATGATGATTTGATCAAGCAGCCAATTTGATTTGTTGTGATAGGAAGTAAATAGGATTGCAAGTGTACCTTATTGACGAGCTGATAATGAGGTATGATTTGAGTTTATTTCAATTTTTTTTAGTCTAATGGAAATTATTTTCTTGGTATAGAAAAACATGTAATGCCCAGTTTGGGATGGTTGAAACCGAATGCGAGAATTAGCACCAACAACAAAGGAATTGGAACATGCAGTAATATGTTGGTAAAGCACTTCAGGAGCAGGGCCATTGTGGGACATTGGTATCCAATATTGTCGATTGATTTCCATGAACATGCTATGACCGATATGATAGTTTTGAGGCAAGGATATTCCTTGGTTTTTTTATCTTCCTATGTGATGAAGCCTTGCCAAGGGATGGACTGCCCGGGATGGGGGTGCCAGTGAAACATGGAAGTTGAGTGACTGCACGGAAGGGGATTACCGAATTTCCCTAGGGACTATGTAGCAGAGAAGGGAAGATAGGGATGGATTTGTTTTGGTCATTTTCATTTCCAGATGGAATCAGATGCACATTGGGAGTGTGCCTTGGAACAGTGAGCTGGTAGTTGTTCACTAAGAGGACAAGAACGTGAGATTGTAGCGTTAGACATTGGATGCATCTTTGACTTTGGCAGTAGATTCTGGACTTCTTGGGAAGGAGGTGAATCCTGGTATTACTTTGAGGGTGGAGGTGTGAGCCTCTGAATTCCCTTATTGTTGATATGGGCATCGTATCCTTATATTTGTTGGTTGAGCACATGTGTATATGTGTATATTATTGTAAATATTGTATCGAGCTGGATTTATAAAGCTCCATAGACAGTATGATTATTTTTTGGTTGAATAAAATGTGGTTGTTATTGTAAATATCGTAATGAGTTGTGTTATAAAGCTCTAGTAAGCAGTATTTTTGTCATGTTTTCAGCAGTGGTTATTTTAAATACTGCAATGAGGTGTGCTATAAATCTCCATAGGAATTATGTTTTGTTTTTAGCAGTTTATTGGTTTGTAGGTTTCATTGAACACTGAGGACGGTGTTCCCCCAATGGGAGGGTTCAGTAAAAACCCTGGTTAAAAATCCATGTAAATATATATAATAACAATGGTCGATGGGACACGTATTCCAAGCTGAATGGTGGAATAAACCTCCTATCGGGTGTTCATTTCAATTTATTATGGCTAAATTAAATTTGCAAAGCCAATGGAAAAGGCTTTGGAAATGCATGAGGCATTAATTGACATTTTATTTATGAAAATAATGGAAATTAGGAGAAAAGGAAGGTGAAAGGTCACATGTTGCATGTGAGGAGGAAAATTAAGGAAAATAATCGAAAATGAAGAAAATAGAGGCCTCATTAATAAAAGGGCTTCTGAGGATTAGTTAGTAAGATTTTGTTCACACTTATGGCTATCTCTCTCTCTCATAATCTTGTATACTTAGAATTTTCTTGGAGCACTCTTGGAGAGTGTCGATACTTGGTGATTTGGAGAAAGAAGGAAAAGGAAGAGCGGGAAAGCGCAAGAGGACATCAGGATCAACATCTAGAGTAGGTTCTGAGTGCAAGTAACGAGTTGCATGTATGTTTTTCTCACTATTTTTGGCATGCATGGTGTATGCATGTGGATTTTCCTGGCCTTGCCATTTCCTAGATAGCCATGGTGTTGTGGGTTTATTTCCATTGATTTTTTTTTGGTTGGTTCATGATTCCTTTAGATGTGGGTTGAGTTATTAGTTCCTGGAATCCTTCGTTGGACAAATGCTTTGGAAGCCCTAGGTGGGTTGAGTTACTAGTCCTAGAAGCCTTGGTTGGAAAAACGCTATGGAAGCCCTAGGTGGGTTGATTTACTAGTCCTGGAAGCCCTGGCTAGACAAACGCTCTAGAAGCCTTGTAATAGTTGGGGTTGAGTTACTATTCCTGGAAGCCCTGGTTGGAACAAACACTCTGGAGCCCTGGAACAGCTTGGATAGAGACTAATATGTGATGTTTGTGATATCTAACCGTGAGGTGGATTCACTGGCTGAGGGTTGAGGTGGTTTGGCCTCTAGAAGCCCATGATTGATTGTGATTGATCAGGAGATCATGTCCAAGTTAAAAAAAATTGCTCAAAAATGGGAGTGTTCAGAAATGGTTTCAATCTGAATGAATGGAAAGGACTCGTCACTATGATTATGGTGCCATGAACGAGACTCAAAACCGAGGTCGTATGTGAAAGTTACTGAGGTTTGAATTCATCCAATAACCTCCAAAACAGGACTTTTTGACTAATTTCTTTTGTCAATTTTTACAAAAAAAAATTATTATTGGAAAATTAATTTTTATTAATTTTTATGGGCCTATCAGTGGGTGCCACGTGGCCTGCCTGGAGGCTACCACGTGGCCTGAGGCCATTGGTTTAAAAGTGCATGTGAAAATTGTGGAGGCCATGGGTCTTGAACCCTCGACCCGACTCCTCGGGCAGGGCGATCCGACCGGCACGCTGTGGCAGTGTTAGTTGAATAGTCGGGCGGGTGTGAACACATATTTGGTTCGTTGGTGATTGAACAGGTGGACAGTTGAAGGTTAGCCCTCAGGTCTAAGCCTCGAAAGCCGTGTAACCAGCGTTATGAACCATGGGCTTAAATGAATGAACAGGCATAAAATTTTAGGGGGCTAGCCCTCAGAGCTAGCCCTAACTCCATAAGACCGCAAGCTCAAGACCAAGAGAAGAGTCTGGCGGGTACGTTTATGTGACCGGGGTGGGTTCGGAGCCATGTGGCCAACCCCTCAAACATTAAATGCAAACGGATAAGGCGCAGTTTAGGAGGCGGTTCCGACGGAACCTATGTGACCACTCACCTCAAACACTTATCTTAACTTCCATTTGATCCAATGGTTCTGCTGTCGGTTCACCTAAATCCGGAGGATTTTCTTTTTTTAGTGGATTTAACTGGAGTTCTCCCACTTTTAATGGTGTTTTTGGGGGACATTGCGCATTTTTGTTGCAGAAGTCATAACTCTCTCAATTTTCGACCAAACAAGATGAAATTTTAGTCAATTTTGGGTTTCTTGAGAATTATGGAGAGTTTGGAATAAGTTTCAGATTGAACAGAGGTGATCTATAGCATATTTTTCTTCAGGGAAGAGGAAGGAGCCATTAGGGTCATCATGGAGGAGGCACTATTTTGGGTTGTATTTCACTGTTTAAGGTGAAACAAAAGCCATTTCTAGCTATTTTTTATCTTCTGAAGTTGAATTTACAGTAGGTTTTTCCTTTTTAGTCATATTTTTCACTATGTAACCATTTTGAGCAAATTAATAGAGCAAGGACATGCCATTCGGGAGCCTTGGACCAGCAGATGTAGCCTAGGAGGGGTGAAATGCCTCAACAATTTGTTGTGTTATGTTATGGTGAATTTTACTTGCTGTGTATTTTTGTTGTGATATCTTAAACAATAAATTTAATTAACAAATCCTCACACATAAAACTTAGAAACATTACCAAGACTACTTTGTTTAACCTGCAAGTCATGGAGAACACTTTGCACACTAAATTATATGGAAATGGATACTTTGCATAGCATTACAAATAGATCCATTTTCAAATCAGTTGGTATCAAAGCTCAGGATTTGAGCATTGGAGCTAGATTTTTACCATGCATTTGTTCTTGTGAAAAGATATAGTTGATTGTTTGCAAATTTTGATGCTTACTAGGCTTAAGCTCAAGAGAGGGGAAGGACAATTGGTTAGAGCACAAAATAATCCTCAACCAAGGAGGGTTAGAGAGCCATTAACTCCACCTTCTAATTTACCTCCAAGAGCCATAGAAGAAGCCTCAAGCATGTCTTCAAGAGAAGGAGAAGTTCATGAAGACATTGATCCCAAAGAAGAAGAACGGGTGTTTCGAAAGGCTTTCCTAGACATGATGGAGATGGTGAGGATACTCTACCAAGAAATGAATGACAAGATTGTATGAGAAGGGTCTAAACACCATAAGGAAGGAGAGGTTTCTTCAGGAGGAAAGAAAAGTGATGACAAGTCAAAGAAATGACATAGAGGAAATGGTGATCCACCATCCCCATCTTTATCCTCTTCCTCTACATCGTCATCCTCTACTTCGGTGAATCAATCTCACAAGTAAAAAAAACTGGTAAAAGTCCATTTTTAAGGCTTGACGTTAAATTTGAGTTGCCTATGTTTATGGTGAAGTCAATGCAGAGAAACTTGACAATTGGATAAGATAGTTGGAAGTTTACTTGAGGATACAAAACCTTCATGATGATGACATCAAGATTCAGTTAGCCTCTTTGAGAATGGAGGGAGTAGCATTGGTATGGTGGGAAGCCAAGACCAAGGATGAGATTAAAAAACATGGTAAGATAACTTTATCATGGGCTGAATTTATTTCTGCAATTAAACAACAATTTTATCCATTAGCTCATATACAAAAGGCTATCATGAATTGGCAAATTTTTAGACAACTTAAGGGACAAAATGTACAAGATTACACCCAAGAGTTTAGACGAAGGGCTCTTTTACTAGGAATTGATTTGCATAGCCAAGAAAATTTGCTGAAATATATAGGTGGTTTACACAGATACCTTAGACATGCTATCCTTATGTTCAATCCTACATGTCTAGATGAGGTTTGTGTCCAAGCCACACATTTAGAGGCTAGAGGGAAACAATCTTTTGATGGGAATGAGGGTAGTGAATTTAAAGGCAAAGGGAGAAAAATAAATGCAAACTCTAGGAAAGATAAGGGAAAATTCTTTTGTAAAAATTGTTCCAAAAAAAGCCATGATGAAAACCATTGCTGGAAACTTCATCCAGAATTGAAACCAAAAAAATTTAAAACCAAAGATAAGGCCAAAGAAAAAGCCAAAATGGTTGCAATAGCTGAACAAGACTTAGGGTCTAAAACAGGAGATGAAACTAAAAGCATAGCCATGGCACTAAAGAACATAAAAGGGAAAGAGATTGTAAAATAAACAAATCCTAGTTCTAGCACTTTAAACTGTCACATAGAAGATCCAAATGAAGAGAAGGATTGAGCTGTTTTGTAGAAATTTGAATAACTGAGATATTATTCACCGAGATTCTCCTGATCACACACTATTTTAGCTTCATGCATAATACAGAATATCTTCTACCATTGATCATCACATGCGGAAATAAAATCAATTTCATGCATACATTAAAACCACAAACAATCACACATATGAACACAATATTTAATGGGAAAGCTTAAAGCTGAAAACCCCAACTATCTGTATATTATATGTCATGGAGATCATGTAACAATCATAGTACAAAAGCTTCTCACAAGCTCTCATGCACACCCTCAATTGCTACACACTATCAAGCTAGATCTAGCAAAACACATGCTCCAATATTTTGCCACTTAATAGCCAGCCTCTATTGCATAATTAATGCTATGGGATGGCTTCATTAAATAGATAAACCACCTGGCTTGAACTGCACAATCCTCATGGGCTACTCCACCTATCTGTGTGTTGCAAATAGCAACAGTATAGTCACAACTGATAGTTAACCTACTCTTTCACCTATCTCTGCACTGGTCTCCACTGAAACTGTCCATGCAATGAAGTTAACTAATGCATTCTTTAGTTGATTTATGAGTTTATAATTAGTGAATTAATTAATAATTAATTCACATCACTCTCACTAATTTTATCAATTAGTTAAACTGAATACAAATAGCTCAAATATGTTTAGATTAGTTAAACAGAATACAACTCCACTAACTTCCTCAATCAACTCCACCAAACTCTGTCACATGAGTTCTAACTGAAGTATCCATGCAATAGCTCCACATAACCCTCAGGAATAGCGTAATTCCTTCTGTCAGTTGCATGTGCCACATCTGTGCACTTAACTAAAGTGCTCCAAGAGAATAAGATAATGTTTAGAGTCCAAATATTATTAAGAGCTAATAATATTTGACATATCTATTTTTAGACTGGCAATCTAAAATAGATTCCGCCCATTATGTCTAAAAATATAAGTCCATCTATTTTTTCCGACTTGACCAACCATCCACAAATAGCATCCTGCAACTCATAGAACATGATCCATATGTCTAAAAATAGACTTTGTGCAAAAAATAGCCTGCGGGCCCACTTAGTGAAGGCGACTCCTTTCCACTAAGCTCATCATCTTGTTGCAATATCAACACTCCCTCTCAACAAGATATGGATTATCTGCAACCCCTATCCTACCCCTATGGTATTCGAATTTTCTCCTGGTGAGCGCCTTCATCAAGATATCAGCATCCTGATCCTCCGTGGGAATGTATAAAAGTAAAATGACCTTCCGCTGCACACAATCTCTGATATGATGATACCGGATGTCAATGTTTTTAGATCTATCATGAAATACTGGATTAACCGAGAGTTTGATGCAACTCTGATTATCACAATAAATCACAGTAGGCTCTACGTGTGAACCGAACAACCCGACCAGGATCTTCCTCATCCATATAGCCTCACATGCAGCCAAACTCACTACCATATACTCGGCCTCTGCTGAACTGAGTGCCACAGATCTCTGCTTCCTACTGTACCAAGAAACTGTTGTCGACCCGATACTGAAAATCCCTCCAAAAGTGCTCTTTCTGTCCGTTGGGCTCCCTGCCCAATCTGCATCCGTGAAGCCACAAAGCTTCACCTCATCCAACTGTCTGTACCACAATCCATATCCCGATGTGCCTCTGAGATATCTCAATACATGCTTTCCCGCCTTCCAGAAGAGCTTGGTTGGCTTAACCATAGCTTGTGAAAGTTGGTTAATAGCATAGCATATGTCGGGTCGTGTATTGACCAGATACATAAGCGACCCCACCAACCGTCGATAAACAGTGGCATCCACTACCTCCGCTGAAGTAGCATCCTCCTTCCTCCAACCACCAGGAAGAGGAGTATCAACAGGCTTGCAGCCATGCAAGTTGAAATTCTCCAGTATCTCCTGGGCATACTTACCCTGAGAAACAAACAGTCCATCACTGCGCTACCAAATTTCAAATCCCAGGAAATAATGAAGGAGGCCCAAGTCCTTCATCTCAAACTCTTTTGCAAGATCCTCCTTGCATGAGAGTATCAACATCTCATCACCTGTACTTCTTCACACTCCCGTCAGCGGCCTGCTTCACTTTGTAGATCCATCTTGAACCCAACACTGACTTCCCCTCCGGCCTCGGGACAATCTCCCATGCACTGTTTCTGACAATCGAATCATACTCTTCCACCATGGCATCTACCCATGCGGGATCCTCCACAGCTTCCTCAAAAGACGATGGCTCTGTCACGATACACTTGCTCACAAGAGCCATGTATCCATTGTACCGATCAGGTGACTGTCTCTGTCTGCGCTGTGATGTAGGTGCTCCTACAACCTTCTCTACATCTTGAGCCAGTCGCTCAGCTTCTGTAGTGCACTTCCGCCCTCTGATGGTTGGCGCTGCCTGAGTGGTCTCTTCCACTCCATGAACCTCATCTTGTGGATGATCCACATCCACAGGGCCTCATCATAGAACTAGTGGCTTGTACTCAACTTAGTGTTCCTAAGTTGATGTCATAAATTGTCAGCAGTCGACAAATTGTTTAGAGTGCATTTATGCATTTCTGTACTGATGTTTATCTCACTATGTTGTGTTTAGTTTTTTTATGATGTTTTTGGTTTTGTGGTTTTATTGGAAAGGAAAAGAAATAAATGTTGAAAAAGAACAGTTGTTGGTCATACTAAAAACAGAGCAAATCCTATACTAGAGAACAGATAATGCAAATTTTGATAATGACTCATAGCAAGAAAATAAATCACAACATGAACTCAATAACTCATAGCATAAACTCATCCAATTCATTCATTAGAAATATGTTGGAATAGCTTGAGAAAAGGACAATTTTAGCACAAATTAGGTTCTCCTAGGTAAACAACCATCTTTACAATATTACAAAGAATCTCATCCATGGCTAAAAGTTTATTGGAACACAATTGGAAAAAAAGACTATTTGTAACACAATAAGATTTCTACTCTGAATTAACTTGTCATTCTAAGACCAATTCATTCTGCAGCTCAATTTGTCACCACTAAACCTTATTCAAAAGTTAGAGATTTTCTAAAATAGTTTTTGGAAATAAAGGTTTAATTGTGAAATTTCAAAGGATTGCAGAACAATCAAGGCCTTAAACTGATATCACTAACTCATTCCTGTTCATATGATGATGCATTAATAGAAAGTCAGAACAAGATTAGTTTTTAAAAAATGAAGGCCGTGAAGTATAATTTTGACAGTTAATACAACGAAAAGAACAATGGATAACACTGAACTAGAATGCAATTGATCAAGCTTAAAACACAGTGATCACAACTAAACTAGAATGCTTTTATCCTAACTTTGAAATACAGTGATTTGAAACTGAACTAGAATGTCACTAATCTAACTTAAAGTACAGTGAACAGAGTTATACTAGAGTTCCATTATCAAAATTGAAACACAGTGACAGAATTAAACTAAAGTGACATCTACCTCCGGAGTACTACAACTAGACTAAAGATGCAACTAATCACTAAAATGTCTCAGCTCTGTCTCATTCGGAATTAGTGGTATTTTGGAATAATTTATGGAACAGGACTGGCTGCAACATGTTATGTAAATGAGCATGAAAGCATAAAATTCAACAAAACACAACAAAGCTCTAAAACACCACAGCTATGTCTCATCTAGAATTAGTGATATTTTGGAAGAGTTTATAAGATCACGACTAGCTGTAACAACTGATGTAATCGAGCACAAAATCATAAAGTTCAAAGAAATGCAACTAACTCCTAAATACTATAGTTATATCCCATCCAATGTGAGTGATATTTTGGCAGAGTTTGTAAGGATAAGACTAACTGTGGCATCCACTGCAAGTAAGTATAAAAACACAAAGTTTAGAAAATGAATTAAACTAAGAATGAAACAAGGCTAGGTTACTTATCTAAACCATATGAACAAATCTTCTCAGGTAGCAGGGGCCTTCTACCACCAGATTAGCACGCAAATCTACTCAATATTGACTCAGCTCTTGCAATAAAGTGATGCTTCTTTCATTAAAGGAGAAATTCTTCAAAACAAAGTATTTACGGTCTTCTGAGATCTAGCAATAAAACATAAATCTAGCTAAGTTGTTTCTCGGTCTCCTGAGCCATACTTATAAAAAAATTACTTAACTGTCTTTGAGATAAAACAGGATTAATTGTCTTTTCAAACTAAAATCAAACTAGGACTCTGGTGGTGGTCTCGTTCTATGATTAAGGACATCTGTACATTCCTTGTCCTATTAGAAGTCTGTCACCTAGTTTTGGTTTCCCACGTGCATAACCGCTTGTAGACTCGAGCTTAGACTTCGTGGAGAGAAATAAATGATGGGGGAGTGATGTGGAATACGACCATATGCATTTTTCCTTGTGGTGACACCTGGAACCTGCGTAAACATGAGAACGGCTGCGGAATAGGCGACTGGCTACAGAATGACTGTGTTCTGTAGCCAGTCTAGTCAAAAATTGCTACAATAATAAAATCATGAAAACATAGCAAGTTAGTCATTATATACATTCTTAAAGTAATCCTAATTAATCCTATTGATCATTTAAGCCTGTAATTGATGAGGGACAAAGAAAATGAAGTGAAATGTGGTGGAAAAGAAGGACATCTTCGGGGCTCAACATACCTCCACTGCAAGACTTTTTCATGTCCTCATGCAACTATTCCATGTACACTGAGACCTCTGCTAGGAAATATAAGCCTCTTCTTCTGCTTTTCCTAACAGTCAGTGGTCTTCTGGGCTTCCTTATGACTAACTCTAATCTCAAATTTGTAAGTGCCCTGCTTAACCTTTTGTTTTTCTTCTTCAATATTTCACTGGCCTTGTGCAACTTTTTCATTTGTAGAGACAGAGTGGTATTCATATCACCTTTGAGCTTAACCTGCTCCCTTAAAATTTCATTCTCATTCTTGATATGCCTATTGAGTACTTCTAACTCATATTTATCTCTTCTTAGCATATCAATTGCAGATTTTGGTGGACTAGGAGTTCCGTCTCTACTTTCTGAAGCTTTCTTCTCTAGTGTCTCAACATAATTGTAAATTTCTTGTTGTGTTGGGTCTATTTCAGGGGCTCCTTCATCAAAATCCTCAGGTGTTTCTTCATCCTCAATGTATATGATTCCAGTTTGTCTAACCTCTGTTTTCTTTAGTATACCTTAAGCCTGTGGCTCCGTCTCGGTTGAGATGGCCCTTCTCCTCGTTATTTGGCATATTTTCTTATTATTCTTTCCTTCTTAAGCTGCTTTTTAATTTGCGCCAATTTCTTAGAAATCATCTCTTCGCTGTCCTCTTGTATTGATTTACTAGTTTTAGTTTCAACAACCTTAGAAATTTCCTTTCTCCTGCTTCTTCTTATGGGTTTGCCTTCAAGTGGAGATTCCTTGGGTTCCTCAAAATGATTCCTTACTAGAAACTCATCCCAATTATCTCCCATTTTCCCAAATGATGTTCAATTAAGATTTTGACTAACCCATGGTGATACAAGGTTGTTTCCAGAAATTGAACCCTCTTTTGTACATTTGAGGCCATTCTTTTCAGACTATGAAGTAGGAAAAAGGGCAAATTGATTTCCTCTCCTAAGAAATGCATCATTAACCGAATATGATAAACAAAGAGGGTACCAAATCTTCCTTCACAAGTTATAAATTTTTGCAAGATGAGCAACATGTTCCTCCATTTATTCTTCAGTGCAGAGCTAGGAATACATTTCTTAAAAATGGAAACATCCATACCTGGTGTTTTGAGTATTTGCCTCCATGCCTCGTTATGAAATTCCTTATTTTTGAACCACTTTTCTCCTTGCCTGGGTAATTCCGTTGCTTCTGCAATGAAAGCCTCTGTAATGGTGAATTTAACATCTCCTATTTCGACCTCCGCTCCATTGAAGGACCATGAAAATTTTTTAGTCACCTCTTTGTGAAAAACACTGAATTTTTCTAAAAATTGCAACCACCAAGCCTGCTGTGTTATTTCTCTGATTTGTGGATAGCCTTCCAAGTACTTGGTTCCAACTGGTTCAGTTCTTACTATGAGACCCATAACTTATCTTTTCAACCTTCAAATTACTGCTCCTCTGCTCACTGTGAAAATGGCTATTAAAGAGATGTTTTTACTCCACAGATGTTTCGTCTGTTTTGCAGACCGGAATGGCTAAAAATTGGCTGCGGAACTCTGCTCACAGTGAAAATGACTGTAAAAAAGATGTTTTTACTCCATAGATACAGACCGGAATGGCTTAAGAAGTGGCTGCGAAAATAAATGATATGGAGTAGTTGTGAAATGAGTATAATGCGGTGCAGTTTATTCACACGGAATAATGAATTGAGAGTTATCACGGAAGAAAAGACCGCGGAGATATTTTGTGAGAAATTCAAAATCATCATTAAATACTTTGGCCTAGTGATGTGACTGATCAAATCACTTCAGTACTTAACCGTTAAGTTTTAAATGATGATCGGATATGGCAAGATAGAAGGGATTATGTCCAAAGTTTTTATGATAGGTTTGATAGGCATGATCAACACGACTAATTAAAACAAACTTTTTGAATCATACATGACTTAACTTATGCTAAACTTTCATGATCTGTTACTATAATAATTTCATAACTTTTACCTTTGCCTTTCCTTTGATTTTTTTTTTTCTTTTGGTTTTGATATGCCTTGTCCTCCTTTAAAAGTCATTGGTCTTCAGTCCTCATAACTCCTTTGATTTTTCTTGTTGTCTTGGATATGCAGGATCAATTTGTTGCTCAATCAAGTGATTACTGGATAGTGCCTTCAGGATCTCTGGCTGCAGAATGTATGGCTGGCTGCAAAATGTCTGACTGGCTGCAGAATGTCTGACTCGCTGCAGAATGTCTGACTGATTGCAGAATGTACCTGTAGAAGTCTTAAAACATGGAATGGAAAGGTTTGAAGCATGAATGTAATGTTTGTATGAAATGAGTTAAAAATGGATAATGAAGTATGGTGTAATGGAGTATGGGTGAAGTGAATAATGGAATGAAATGAATCTCAATTATGAAGTGGAGAGAAGTATGGAAAATGACTTGCAACTTATGATCTGTGTTATTCAATTACAGAAAGAAATCACTCTTAAAACTCTGAGATGAAAATGAGGTGGACCATGGAATGAAATGAATGAAGTATGGAGTGAAGTGGAGTATGGATGAATGGAATGAAATGAAGTATGGATGAATGGAATGAAATGAATCATAAGTGAAATATGGGTTTGCACTTATGATTTTGTAATAGCTACTTGCAAAAAAAGAACAAATTTGAAAAGATAGAGTGTCAGAAAGATTCTGATTTTCACTCTATCTTTTCTGTATAAACATGCTAATCAGTGATTAGTTTTCATGTTTATACTTTTATTTTTTATTTTTATTTTTATTTTATTATTATTATTGTTATTTTTTGATGCTTTTGAATTCAGAAAATTCAACTAAGTTGATGAAGAAGAAAATTCTTCTTCATTAACTTCACATTATTGTTTTCCTGAAATCTCTTGACAAATTATTCTCTTGAAAGTGGCTTGTGATACAGCTTCAATATATGACCATTTACAAGAAAAGTGACCTTCTCTTCATCTATTGTCCTGATTTTTATTGCTCCATTGTCAAAAATTCTTATAATTTCATATGGCCCAAGCCAATGTGTTTGGAATTTACCTTGAAAATCCTTGAACTTTAAATCAAACAAGAGAGCCCAGTCACCTTCTTTGAACTTATTTTCCTTGATGTATTTTTCATGCCATCTAGTCCTTTGCTGTTGGACTATACTTTTTTTCTGAACTGCATCTTGTCTGATCTCATCCAATTCATCAATCTTCTCCAATCTGTGCTTTTGTGACTTTGTTAAATCAAGTCCTAGCTGAACTGCCATTTTGAAAGTTTGAATCTGGAACTCTATGGGAAACAAAACTTTCTTTCCATAAACAAGTTCATAAGGAGTATGGCCTGTTGTGCTCCTCCATGTAGTTCTATAGGCCCACAGAGCCCATTTCTCTTGCCCAGCTCTTGAAATTTTTAGGCAGTCTTCGTTAGGATCCATGTGTGCAATAGTAGATTCCACTTGACCATTTGCTTGTGGATGATAAGGAAGTAGATTTTATGTTGCTAATTTTATGCGTCTCCATTCGAATAAAACACTCGTTGATGTAAAATTAGACTCCTTGATCTATAAGTTATTTCCCTTGGGACACCAAAAATGAGTAAAAATATCCTCAAAAAAAAGAAAATTAACTACACTATGTGATCATGAGAAAGTAATGGCAGCCTCTGCCATTTGATAGCATAGTGATTTTAAACTAATATTTAATTGCTTAATGTGATGGAGGACTATTTGATCTACAAAATCTATTTTTCAAAAGGTTACCATGTACTGAGGCAATGGCATCTCACTGTGAAGGAGGATTTCACATGCTTAAGCTGTCACACCTTAACCTTATACGCATATTTAAAAAGGTATGGCCAATAATATCCTAAATTAAGGATCTTATAAGCTGTTCTTTTATCAGCAAAGTGTCCGCCACAAGGTTCATCATGACATGCCTTGAGGATCTCAGGCATCTCATCTTCCCGAACACATCTCCTAATGATAAAATCTGGACCTGTTTTGTATAACTCATTAGCAACCCATGAATATTTTGCACTGTCATAAATGATCTTTTTTTTGTCTCTTGCATTCATTATTGAAGGAAATTTCCCTGAAACTAAATAATTAGCAATGTCAGCAAACCAAGGAGTTTGAGTAGAAATTGCAAAAAGATATTCATCAGGGAATTGATCTTCAACTGGGGTATTGTCTTTGATGTTTTGGAGTCTATATAGGAAATCAGCTACTGTGTTTTGTTTTCCAGGCCTATCTAGAATGGTAATGTTGAATTCTTGTAAAAGAAATAACCATCTTATGACTCTGCCATTAGTAATTGATTTGTTCATTAGATATCTAATTGCAGAGTGATCTGTGTGAACAAAAGTTTCATAGCCTGTTATATAGTGTTTGAATTTGTTTATGGCATGAACAACAGCTAAAAACTCTTTTTCAGTTACAGTATAGTTTAACTCTGAAGGAGTCAAATTTTTACTGGTATAGTAGATGGCATAAGGAATCAGGTCTTTTTGTCCCAATACTGCTCCTAGAGCTGTATCTGAGGCATCTGTTGAAATATGAAAAGGTAACTTCCATTTAGGTCCCCTTAAAATAGGTGCTTGGATATTTTGGTTCAAGATTACAATTAGCGATCAAGTTCCACTTGAATTCACACGAGTCTTTGGTAAGTAATTTGAAAATTAGGTCACCTATCTTGAGTAGAGTTTTCTATAAAACGATATCTATGAATCTAAAACTCCTAACATCTTTTTGACAACTTGGAATAGATAAGTTAGAGATGACTTCAACTTTTGACTTATCAACTCTAATCCCATCCCCTGAAATGTGATGTCCTAAAACAATTCCTTCAGTAAACATCATAAAACACTTCTCATGACTAAGTGAAAGATTTGCTTCTTTACATCTATTTAAAAAAATTTCCAAGTTTGTTAAAGCTTCTTCAAATGTGTTTCCATAAACTGTGAAATCATCCATAAATACCTCTACAAATCATGTATTAGATCTAAAAATATTCCTAGTACTGCCCTTTGAAATGTTGCGGGTGCATTGCATAGTCCAAATGGCAATGCTCGGTAAGCATAGGTACCCCAAGGACAGGTAAATGTGGTTTTCTCTTGATCTTCAAGTGCTACCTGAATTTGGTTATAACCACTAAACCCATCTAGAAATGAAAAGTACTTTTTTCCAGCTAAAGTATCTAACACTTGATCTATGAAAGGTAAGGGAAAATGATCTTTAAGAGTAGCTTTTTTTAATTCTCGGTAGTCAATACATACCCTCCATTTACCATTTTTCTTTGGCACAATTGCCAAAGGAGAAACCCACTGACTATCTGAAATGGGATAGATAAAGTTAACATTTAACAATTTCTGCAATTCTTCTTTAACAATCTCCCTAAGGTTTGGATTCATCTGTCTTTGAGGTTGTCTGATTGGTTTACAATTTTTCTCTATGTAGATGTGATGAGTGCAAGTCTTAGGGCTTATCCCTTTCATATTAGTGTACTCCCATGCATATGCAGAAGAATGTCTCTGTAATATCTTGACTAGCTTTTCTTGTTGAGATTTCTCTAGGTTCTTGTTTATGTTTAAAGTTTTACCTGGAAATATCTCAATTGCAGAGCTGCCAAATTTATCCATGGAATAAAGAGACATATGTCTTGATGATAAAAACTCAATGTTGGATTCTTCTTGAAATTGTTCATTTTTGTATTCCGAAGAGGATTCAAAATTTTCTAAGGTATTTAGAATCTGGCTATCTTCACTAATTTCTGAAATTGTGAAGAGAGGTTGTATGTCTTCTTCATCCTCAATCATTAGTATCATCTATTCATGATATATTTCTTGGAGGATAAAAGATGGGAATTTGGTTGACAGATTGACTACTATGAAATTCTTACATATCATGGGATCTACAACTAATCAAAGCATCAGCTGTAGCTAACCAAGGTCTTCCTAATATAATAGGATGCCCTCCTAGATTATTCTTAGGAGTTAGGATCATAAAATCCACAGGATACTCCCAAGAATCTAGGGACACTGGAATGTCTTCTATTGCCCCATCAGGTTTGATCACATATCTGTCTGCTAATTGTAATAATGTGGGTGTAAAAAGAAGATTAGGAAGTTTCAGTTTATCCATGATTTGTCTACTCATGATATTGATTGCTGCTCCTAAATCAATAAGTGTGTTTTGGATCTCAATTCCATTGATGTGAATTTTAACAACTGGATTTTCTGGGTCTAGATACTTTGGAATAGCAATCTTACCCATCATGATATCTGCTATTTTTCCTGCCAGTTGAATTTTCTTTGTCTCTCTTATTCTTTTTCTTGTTTTCTTCATGCTCAACTCCTTTATTGTCTTTGCTAAGATTGGAATTTCCTTGATGGCTTGTAATAATGGGATCTTAATACAAACATTTCTCATCTCATCTAGGAAATCATAATTAGGCACCATAATTTGTTTCTATACACCCCTATCAATTTGTAATCTTTCTGGAAAGGGAGGTGTAGAAGTGGATCTTGATGGCTGCTCTAATATAGGAGTTGAAATTATTGGTTCTTTTTGTTTTGATTTTTCGATGTTTGAGTCTTGGAAAGTTGTGTTCTCTTCAAGACTTTTATTTACCCGTAGAGAATATTCCTTATAATTTTCTTGCTCTTGTATGATTACAGAAGGTTTCCTCTTTTCAAGTATTCTTCCAGACCTAAATTGAACATCACTAAGGTATAAAGGAGTGATCAAATAAGCTGGAAACTGTTGGCCTTCTATCATGTATGTATTCTGAGGATTTTTATTGTTGGGATTTGGTATGGGTTGGGCAGGCAACTGATTTGTTTTCTGGGGAAATGGTAATGGAAGTGGTTGATTTTGATGTTGTGGATTTTGAGAATTTTGTTGAGGATTTTGTTGATGAGGGAAATGTGGATATGGTGGATAGGATGGTGGATATTGGTAATACTGATCGTATCTTCCATAGGGATTTTGTGCTCCTTGCGCCCAAGTTTGTGATTGATTTTGAAATTGGGGCCAAGGTTGCTGCCAAAATTCCAATTTGGTGGGGGTTGATTATACAACTGATCATGAAATCCTTGTGTTTGAGGTCCTTGCCAAGGCCTCCTGGAGATAAAATTGAGAGGTCACAGTAGGGCTTTGTGAGTTCTTCAGAAAACGGCTTTAAGACTAAGTGAAAGACAACTCTGATCTCATGTTTTTCAGAACAAATGACACAAGTCTCTACAACTTTTATATCCAAAGGACACTCTCTCAAGGCATGTTTCTTTCTACATTTGGGACAAAAGATTGCCAAGGCATCAGATTCAGCTTTTTGCTTGTTTTGTATCTTAAGGGTGTCTATTTGTTCACTAAGACTCCCTAAGGTATCCAATTGGAAAGCTCATCTGACATATGTATCCTATTCCCCTTCTGCATCTGACAGATTTCACCCACCTGCAAAACGGGAATCTCTTGTTATTTCATTTCCCAATTTCCCTCTTGAAAGGTTGATACATAATTCAGCTATTTTAGGTAATGTGAGCTGAGATATATCCCCTTTTCCCATCATGTTAAGGATATCTAACCATTCATCCCTAATTGTCTTCAACAAGAGAGCTTTCAAAGTGTTTTGGTCTAAGTTTTCCATTTTTTCTCGTTTGATGTTGTATTTAAATCTCTCCAACAAATATTCCAAATTTTCATCCTCTTTTTGTAGCATTTTAAACACTTCCTCCTTATGGTTTACTGGCATACAGTAATCAAAATACCTCTCTAGAAATGCTTGTTTCATGTCTTCCCATGTCCTAATAGAACTGTTGATTAAACTCATAAACCACTTCAATGCTGCTCCTTTCAATGTTGAAGGAAAGAGTTTAAGTTTTTGAGCATCTTGTAAGTAGTCATAGGTTCTACATAGGACTTCAAATTAAAATAGGAAGGTTTCAGGATCTTCAGTTTTAATTCCATAAAATTTTGGAAGGACAGAGGGTGAAATGTTTTTCATAGTTGTATTAGTTTCTTCATCTACTATAGGAAACCCAAAAGAGCTTCCCATTTCTCTTCTACCTCTTCCTCTGCCTCCTTCTCCTTCTGCACCTCTACCTCCTTCTCCTCTACCTCTACCTCTACCCCCTCCAAATAGTGTGTGTTCTCCATTAAAAACTCCTCCTCCCCCTTCTTCTGCCATAGTTTATTCTTCTATGTAAGTTGAAAGGTTTTAAGTCCCTAGCAGGGGTTCTTGAATCTTCTTCCAAGACAGGTTCAGTGGGTAAGGTGGAAGGCTTTTCTGATGAAATATCTGATCTTAAGTCCTCTGGAATTATAGGATCAGTAAAGGATGGAATGTGGGTTTGAGTTGGAGGTGTACTGGCTCTTGGTCTTGGTGAAACAAGTGGTGTTCTAGGAATCAAGTTTCTGCTTCTTATGAATCTACCCCTTGAGTCTCTTTCTCTATGCATGTCATTGTTTTTTGGAGGTAAGAAACAAGGCTACCTAGCTACACTTCCCCGGAAATGGCGCCAAAATGTTGTGCTCAACTTAGTGTTCCTAAATTAAGGTCATAAATTATCAACCAGGGTCAGTAAATTGTTGAAGTGTGGTGCACTATATGTGCCTAGGTATCTGTTTCTCACTACGTTGTGTTTAGTGTTTTTATGATGTTTTTGGTTTTATGGTTTTATGTTAAGAAGGAAAAGAACTAAATGTTGAAAAAGAACAGTTTTTGGTCATACTAAAAACAGAGCAAAGCCTATACTAGAGAACAGAGAATGCAAAGTTTGATAATGACTCATAGCAAGAAAATAAATCACAACACGAACTCAATAACTCATAGCATAAACTCATCCAATTCATTCATTAGAAATATGTTGGAATAGCTTGAGAAAAGGACAAGTTTAGCACAAATTAGGTTCTCCTAAGTAAACAACCATCTTTACAATATTACAAATAATCTCATCCATGGCTAAAATTTCATTGGAACACAATTGGAAAAAAAGACTATTTGTAACACAATAAGATTTCTACTCTGAATTAACTTGTCATTCTAAGATCAATTCATTCTGCAGCTCAATTTGTCACCACTAAAACTTATTCAAAAGTTAGAGATTTTCTAAAATAGTTTTTGGAAAGAAAGGTTTAATTGTGAAATTGCAAAGGATTGCAGAACAATCAAGGCCTTAAACTGATATCACTAACTCATTCCTGTTCATATGATGATGCATTAATAGAAAGTCAGAACAAGATTAGTTTGTAAACAATGAAGGCCGTGAAGTCTAATTTTGACAGTTAATACAACTAAAAGAACAATGGATAACACTGAAGTAGAATGCAATTGATCAAGCTTAAAACACACTGATCACAACTAAACTAGAATGCTTTTATCCTAACTTTGAAATACAGTGATTTGGAACTGAACTAGGATGTCACTAATCTAACTTAAATTACAGTGAACAAAGTTATACTAGAGTGCCATTATCAAACTTGAAACACAGTGACAGAATTAAACTAAAGTGACATCTACCTCCGGAGTACTACAACTAGACTAAAGATGCAACTAATCACTAAAATGTCTCAGCTCTGTCTCATTCGGAATTAGTGGTATTTTGGAATAATTTATGGAACAGGACTGGCTGCAACATGTTATGTAAATGAGCATGAAAGCATACAATTCAACAAAACACAACAAAGCTCTAAAACACCACAGATGTGTCTCATCTAGAATTAGTGATATTTTGGAAGAGTTTATAAGATCACGACTAGCTGTAACAACTGATGTAATCGAGCACAAAATTATAAATTTCAAAGAAATGCAACTAAATCCTAAATACTACAGTTATATCCCGTCCAATGTGAGTGATATATTGGCAGAGTTTGTAAGGATAAAACTAACTGTGGCATTCACTGCAAGTAAGTATAAAAACACAAAGTTCAGAAAATTAAACTAAGAATGAAACAAGGCTAAGTTACTTATCTAAACCATATGAACAAAGCTTCTCAGGTAGCAGGGGCCCTCTACCACCGGATTAGCACGCAAATCTACTCAAGATTGACTCAACTCTTGCAATAAAGTGATGCTTCTTTCATTAAAGGAGAAATTCTTCAAAATAGAGTATTTACGGTCTTCAGAGATCTAGCAATAAAACATAAATCTATCTAAGTTGTTTCTCGGTCTCCCGAGCCATACTTATAACAAAATTACATAACTATCTTTGAGATAAAACAGGAGTAATTGTCTTTTCAAACTAAAATCAAACTAGGACTCTGGTGGTGGCCTCATTCTATGATTAAGGACATCTGTACTGTCCTTGTCGTATTAGAAGTCTGTCACCTAGTTTTGGTTTCCCACGTGCATAACCGCCTGTATACTCGAGCTCAGACTTTGTGGGGAGCAAGAAATGATGGGGGAGTGACGTGGAATATGACCATATGCATTTTTTCCTGTGGTGACACCTGGAACCTGCGTAAACATGAGAACGGATGCGGAATAGGCGACTGGCTACAGAATGACTGTGTTCTGTAGCCAGTCTAGTCAAAAATTGCTACAATAACAAAATCATGAAAACATAGCAAGTTAGTCATTATATACATTCTTAAAGTAATCCTAATTAATCCTTTTGATCATTTAAGCCTGTAATTGATGAGGGACAAAGAAAATGAAGTGAAATGTGGTGGAAAAGAAGGACATCTTCGGGGCTCAACACTAATAGCTCCTCCTCTGCATGCAAGTGTGGCTCCCTCTCAAGTGAACACTTCATGGCTTTCTCCTCCTGAAATTTTATATCCCGTCGCAAAACAGTCTTGCGACTATCTGGAAAATACACACGATAGTTGTGGGGTGTATCAGTGTACCCCACAAATATCCCAACCTCCGCAGTCGGCTCCAGCTTCTTCCTGGCATCCTTTGTCACATGAATGTAAACAGGTGAACCAAAAATCCTCAAATGGGAAATATCAGGCCTCTTACCAGAAAATGCCTCCTCGGGTGTACTCATGCCAAGTATCCTGTGAGGACAAAGTAGCTCGAACATATACTCGTATGGCATGCCTCACGCACAAGTGAGTAAGGATGCTCCGACTACAACATCACTCAGGCAAAGACCCACGATGATGCTCGCTTCTCTCCGCCGCACCCCGTTCATTGTGGGTTATGAGGTGCTACAGGAGCTCTCTTTTCTGACCTTCACACAGAGTCCTTGAATTCGCCAGCATAATCACCATCGTTGTCGCTCTTAGAGCCTTCACCTCGCTTCCCTATCTCTTTTCAACGAGTGCCTTGAACTCATAGAACTTGAGTATGTCTCGCCTTTTCCTCTCGCATGAAGAAGATCCAAGACTTAACGTAAAAAATCATCAACAAACATCACATAATACCTGTGCTTTGTTTTCGAAGCTACTGAGAAAGGTCCACACACGTCTGTGTGAATTCTCTCAAGGATCGTCGTGGCGCGACTATCCTTCTCGTGAAAGGTGGCTTTCACAAATTTTCCCAAGGTACACCCCTTGCACTGATCTGACTGTGCAAGAGTGCCTTTAGGAATCCCAGTAGAAATCTGCTACAGTATCTTCAAAGCTCCATGGTGAAGGTGGCCCAATCTCTGGTGCCACAACTCGCCATCATCCCGGCTCACCACTCCTTCTGCCTTGCCTGCCATTGCTACGCAGCCATCTACCTGCAATTGATAAAGGTTCTTAACTCGAACCCCTATCCTCCGAGTCTCACCAGTTTCCTTACTGCGCAGGAAAGCCTTTCCCTCGCTAAAGACAACATCATATCCCTTGTCTTCTAACATCGCCACAGAGATAAGATTCTTCTTCAATCCTGGAACATGCATCACTTCCTTCAATACGAAGGGTTTACCAGACTCCCTCTCAAAGGAAATGGTACCGATACTAGTTGCACTGTATCTACCATCATCGCCCATCTCGATGTGCACTCCAAGATCTTTCTCATCCAGATCAGTAAACAAATCTCGATCTCTTGTCATGTGAAAAGACGCACCACTGTCAAGAAACCAAACCCGTCACACTTGAGACCAAGCATGCGATCAGCAAAAAATCCAGCTCAAACTGTGAGGCTAAGGCCTCTCCAGCTGCAGTCCCAGCAGCCTGCTTATTTTTCTTCTTCTGTGGACAATTTGTGGCATAATGTCCGTGTTGGTGACAGTGAAAGCACTTCACCTTGGACATGTCCTGCTTCTTGCCTTTCGCACCGGATTGAGAAGCATGCTTATTGCTCTTCCCCTTCTTTGCTTTGGCAGCCAAAGAGAAATTCTCTTCATCAGAGTTCTTTGATGAAGATCCGTCCCTGGTACTTCTCCTTATCTCCTCTTGCACAAGATCCGACCAAATTCGCTCCCATCCTGGCAATTTCTCCCGACCATTGACAGAGTCCTGATAGGAATGCCAACTCTTCGAAAGCCCTAGGAGAGCCAAGATCACCAAGTCCTCATCATCAACAGTCACCCCCACACTTCCCAGCTCATCCCTACATTGGATGAACTTCGTGAGGTACTTGGGCATACTTTCGCCTTTCTCCATCTTTATGTTCCTGAGTTTGTCCTTGAGCGCCAACTTCCTTTGGTCGCTCTTGCTTTGGAATAAATCCGTCAAAGCTTTCCACATCAAGAATGGAGAAGCCTTACCATGAATGCTGGATACTATGTGATCCTTCACGCCCTCCAACATAATCCTTCGACACTTTGTTGTCTTCTTTTGCCATGCGTCAAGTACGGCAGCATCAGTAGAAGTAGGCTTTGGGACTTCAGCATCTATGAACTCCTTCAACCCATTTTCATCTAGCACCGCTTCCATCCTGTCCTTCCATGCAATATAATTCGAGCTGCCCTCAAGGGCATACTCCAATCGCAATCCGTTGAAATACATCTCAACTTTGACACCAAGAAAACACTACTGCAAATTCGAATTCCACCAGCTCAAAACTCAACCGCTTCAATGTTTTGCAATTGCTCCAATGATCAATATCGCTCTGATACCATGTAGAAATTTTAATAACTGATATATTATTCACCGAGATTCTCCTGATCACACACTATTTTAGCTTCATGCATAATACAGAATCTCTTCTACCATTGATCATCACATGCGGAAATAAAATCAATTGCATGCATACATTAAATCCACAAACAATCACACATATGAACACAGTATTTAATGGGAAAGCTTAAAGTTGAAAACCCCAACTATCTGTATATTATATGTCATGGAGATCATGTAACAATCATAGTACAAAAGCTCCTCACAAGCTCTCATGCACACCCTCAATTGCTACACACTATCAAGCTAGATCTAGCAAAACAATGCTCCAATCTTTTGCCACTTGATAGCCAGCCTCTATTGCGTTTTCAATGCTATGGGATGGCTTCAATAAATAGATAAACCACCTGGCTTGTACTGCGCAATCCTCATGGGCTTCTCCACCTATCCGTGTGTTGCAAATAGCAACAATATAGTCACAACTAATGGTTAACCTGCTCTTTCACCTATTTCTGCACTGGTCTCCACTGAAACTGTCCATGCACTATAGTTAACTGATGCATTCTTTAGTTGATTAATGAGTTTATAATTAGTGAATTAATTAATAATTAATTCACACCACTCTCACTAATTTTATCAATTAGTTAAACCGAATACAAATAGCTCAACTATGTTTAGATTAGTTAAACTGAATACAACTCCACTAACTTCCTCAATCAACTCCACCAAACTCTGTCACATGAGTTCTAACTGAAGTATCCATGCAATAGCTCCACATAACCCTCAGGAATAGCGTAATTCCTTTTTTCAGCTGCATGTGCCACATCTGTGCACTTAACTAAAGTACTCCAAGAGAATAAGATAATGTTTAGAGTCCAAATATTATTAAGAGCTAATAATATTTGACATATCTATTTTTAGACTGGCAATCTAAAATAGATTCCTCCCATTATGTCTAAAAATAGAAGTCCATCTATTTTTTCCGACTTGACCAACCATCCACAAATAGCATCCTGCAACTCATAGAACATGATCCATATGTCTAAAAATAGACATAGTCTAAAAATAGACTTTGCGCCAAAAATAGCCTGCGGGCCCACTTAGTGAAGGCGACTCCTTTCCACTAAGCTCATCATCTTATTGCAATATCAACATGTTTCATGTGAGGATCATTTCAAAACGCACAAATATAGACACACTATTTGAAAGTGGGTCACAAGCGAATCTCATCTCAGAAGACTTAGTCAAGAATCTGAAACTTGAGACCATTCCACATCCAAAGCCATATCCATTTGGATGGATTTTCAAGGATGCAAATTTACAAGTTTCAAGGAATTGCATGTTGCGCTTCGCCATAACAGCTCATTATGTTCACATGGTTGAATTAGATGTGGTACTGCTTGACATTATAGGTGTGGTGTTGGGTAGTCCCTACTTATATGACAGGAAAGCGATCTTCCATTGCCATGAGAATAAGTATCATCTATTCAAGGATGGAAAGGAATTTATTGTGAGAGCACATCAGAAGAAGCTAGAATCTTCTTTAGTGAATGCAGGGCATTTGAAAAGGCTTGTCAATGCAAGCCAAAATTTGACTTTGTTGATGATTAAGCAAAAATATTTTGTACATAATCCTTTTCATGTTATTGCTGATGTAAATGATGAAATGTTTCAGTCTGAAAGCAGGTCGTCTTTGGAAGAAGATGACAAGATGTTGCAAAAAGTGTCTTTGGTGTCGATTGGTGCAGAAAGAAAAGTGTCAGTGCAAGGTGGTGCAGATATCCAAGAGAGGGTAAAGCATGCAAGCAAAGAGCACACAAAGTTCAGCAAGGATCATTATTGGTTTCAGAATGGCAGAATACTATGGTGAGAAAACTTGGTCGGGAATCGACACAAGTACATGGCTCATTCGGCAAAAATTCGGCATAAGGACAGTTGGCAAGGTGAATCTCATTTTCAGTTTCCTTTGAAGGTAGACCATTGTAGGAGCAGTATATTTTCTATAAATTTTAGTTGTTGTTCTGCAAATTTCAAAAATTTGCATCATGACATAGTCAAAGTTAGCAACAATCGGTCAACAGATTCAAGGAAGAATTTTTCTTTTTATGAGAAGCTCAATTTGATGAAATCAAGGAGATTTCAATGGTTCAAGGTTGTAAGAGTAAAGAATTAGTCTCCTCGTCTTCAGTTTCTGTAATTCAGAGAGCTTTTGGGGTCCAAAAGCTTCCCATTGGGGAGGTGTGATCAAGAGATCATGTCCAAGTTAAAAAATTGATCAAAAATGGAAGTTCTCAGAAATGGTTGCAATCTGAACGACCGGAAATGCCTCACGTTGCGATTCTGGCACCGTGAATGAGACTCAAAACCGAGGTCGTATGTGAAAGTTACTGAGGTTTGAATTCGTCTAGTGACCTCCAAAACAGGACTTTTTGACTAATTGATTTTTTCAATTTTTACAAAAAAAATTATTATTGGCAAAGTAATTTTTATTAATGTTTATGGGCCTATCAGTGGCTACCACGTGGCCCCAAGCCATTGGTTGAAAAGTGAATGTGAAAATTGTGGAGGCCATGGGTCTTGAACCCTCAACCTGACTCCTCGGGCATGGCGACCCGACTGACACACCGTGGCAGTGTTCATTGAACGGTCGAGTGGGTGTGAACACATATTTGGGTCTTTGGCATATTGAATGGGCAGAAAGTTGAAGGTTAGCCCTCAGGGCTAAGCCCCAAAAGCCTTGTGACCAGCGCTATGAACCGTGGGCTTAAACGAATGAACAGGTGGAAAATTTTAGGGTGCTAGCCCTCAGAGCTAGCCCCAACTCCATAAGACCATGAGCTCAAGACTAGAAGTGGAGTCTACTGGGTATGGTTATGTGACTGCGGTGGGTTCGGAGCCATGTGGCCAACCCCTCAAACATTAAATGCAAACGGATAAGGCACAGTTTAGGAGGTGGTTCCGACGGAACCTATGTGACCACTCACCTCAAACACTTAACTTAACTGCCAGTTGATCTGGCGGTTCCATTGGTGGTTCACCTAAATCCAGCGGATTTTCTTTTTTTAGTGGAGTTAACTAGAGTTCTCCAACTTTTAGTGGGGATTTTGGGGGACATTGGGCATTTTTGTTGCAGAAGTCATAACTCTCTCAATTTTCGAACAAACAAGATGAAATTTTAGTCAATTTTGGGTTTCTTGAGAATTCTAGAGAGTTTGGAATAGGTTTCAAAGCGAACAGAGGTGATCTATAGCAGCTTTTGCTTCAGGGAAGAGGAAGGAGCCATCAGGGCCATCATGGAGGAGGCACTGTTTTGGGTTGTATTTCACTGTTTAAGGTGAAACAAAAGCCATTTCTAGCTATTTTCTATCTTCTGAAGTCGAATTTATAGTTATTTTTTCCTGTTTAGGCATATTTTTCACTGTGTAACCATTTTGAGAAAATTAATAGAGCAAGGACATGCCATTGGCGAGCCTTGGACCGGCAGATGTAGCCCAGGAGGGGTGAACTGCCTCAAAAATTTGTTGTGTTATGTTATGGTGAATTTTAATTCTTGTGTATTTCTGTTGTGATATGTTAAACAATAAATTTAATTAAAAAATCTTGACACATAAAACTCATAAACATTACCAAAACTACTTTGTTTAACCTGCAAGTCATGGAGAACACTTTGCACACTAAATTATATGGAA
This sequence comes from Pinus albicaulis, assembly GCA_034641835.2. Lineage (NCBI taxonomy): Eukaryota > Viridiplantae > Streptophyta > Pinopsida > Pinales > Pinaceae > Pinus > Pinus albicaulis. Next base: position 246,634,563 of record CM076581.1, read on the forward strand.
ATGGATACTTTTCATAGCATTACAAATAGTTCCATTTTCATATCGGTGATTGATGTGTTTGATGAGATCCCACATTCATGCTTGGAATATGGATCAGGGGTGATTGGCTGAAGTGAGACTTGGCTCAGCCAATCTATGGTCGAGTGGAATGCGGAAGTCTCATCTCTTATTGGTTTTCACATTCAGTATTGAAGAGCTCATTCCTCTTGTATTTGGCATGCAAATGTATTGGTTTATGTATGGATTTTATTGTTGTTTTATCCATTGTAATTCTGTTGTTATTATTTTGGTTATCAGCATGTATTTTGTTAGCGCTCAAATCTACCTTAGGCTGAAATAAGGTAAAACTCAAGGCTACATCAAACCACGCTCAGCCTCGTAGCTAGCCCTATGAGGACAGAAGAGGGCTCTCTCCGGGTCTATCTCGGCAAAAGGTCTTCAAAGGGGCTGAGATGACTTATAAAGAATACTGATTTTAGGCTAGTAAAGAGATAGGAAAGTTTGATTTTGATTTTTTGGGTTTTTGTTGAAAAAATGGGAAAAACAATTTTGGGTCCGGGGATAAGGCCAGATCTTTGCAGAATTCGAGTTGGGGTGAGGTAGGCAATAGTCTTGATGCTTTTGATCAGGTGTATGGATGGATCAGAATGACAAGGAGCTGAAGAGGGCAAGGGAGAACATGGATCCTCTCCAAACATGCGAAAACATGTAAAACTAAACAAATTTAAAGGCAGAGCACTGAAAACAATGGATTCAACCTCATTTACTCATTCATTTAGTTTCAGAAGCATAAGTAGGGAATGGAATACATTAAACATGAAATAACTTACAATAAACTGAGAGAAAACACCATCAAGAACTGAAAGCCACAAGAATCCCAACAGGTGCTGCAAAACCTCTGATCTTTCCTTAGCCAAAATATGAAAAATATGTACAATAGTGTGCCAAAGTTTTCCCAAGAGTCCAACCTATCCAACCTCTGAAAAGGATTGAGAAATTACATCATATAGAGCATCCTAACCCCTTCCCATGCCTCTAGGGGTCGAATTCATTCTTCTAGGAGCAGTTCCAACTAATCTAAACAAGGAGCTAGAATCTAGGCATCCAAACAACTTGCCTCTAAAAGGAAGGAAACGGATTCTTTGACTTGATTTTCACTTTTTTGGGAGTAAATCTTCTAGAATAGGTAAAAGTGAGTCAAAGTTACATTAAAAACACAAAATTACATCAATACAACTCAAAAATTACATCCACAATCAAAACTGGTCCAACTGGCCGAAATCTTGAGCTGGAAAATGAAAAATCAGCCAAAAATCTATATGAGTAGCGCGCCTGAGCTATATGAGTAGCGCGCCTTTCAGCCTGCTTTTGGGGCACTTCCTGGCATCAAAATCAAGCTCATGATAGCTTGTTGGAAATCCTTGGATGTCTGCTATCCAGCCCAAGTGGAATTTCCCAATTTGGAGCTCATTTGCCCCTCCAAAACTTCATTCTCCCACAAGTACTTCCTGCTGCTGAAAAAGGTGGCAGAATGGTGATTTTCATGGTGTTTTGACCCCTTTGATCATCCAGAATTTGGTGAAATTCTTTGGTCTTACTGGAGCATGCATAACTTTCCATGAAAAATCCAAAAATATAGAGTTTTCCTCCAGCAAGTGTCCCAATCAAAATCGAGTGCGTCGACGCGCTACTCGTATGGCTGAAAAACCTGTTTTGAGAACAAATTTTTCCAAAATGACAAAAAAAATTTCAAATTCGCTCAAATTCGGAGCGAAGACCCTCCATCAAGTATCATGCCCAGCCAACGAAGCCTCGGCCAAAATCTGAAGTGGATCAGGCCTCTTTCGCCGTTTCAGTATCCTCCTGGTGCATGCAGTTTCAGTAGTGAAAACAATGTCTCTGTTGTGATGGGTCGGTCTCTGTCATGGTGTCACAATGTGTATGAAAAGTATGCTGATATGGTTATGATGAAAACAAGAGTTTGGTGTATGCTCCAATGTCAGATGTGTCACATATATGTCAAGGTGCTATAGGAAATATCACAATGGGAAAAGGACTGTCACAAGGAGTTTGAATGGAAAATAGCCACTCCTTGACTACATGAGGATTTGACAAGTGAATAGGAATGAGTGTAGTGTAGTGTAGGTCAATAGAAATAGCCCTTGCAGTGTTTGAAAATTTCAATGGAGGATGTGGACAAGTGAAAATGGGACTATGTCATAACATGAATGATGAATAGTGTGAAAATGACAATGGCAATAACAATGAGAGCAGTGATGTAATGGCAAAGAGAGAGCGTGAGGCTGAGGTAAATGATGAGCAGGTACACCACTGACAGTAGATGCATGAGCATATATATCAACCACACTAGCTTGGAAATCCTTCACAAGACTATCAACATGTCTTTCAAAACCCTAAGAAATGAATTTGCAATGAACATAGGGTTCACTTTTCTCCACATCAAACACATTAGTTTCTCCACTCTCAAAACACCACAATCATGTTCAAAATTTACTGAGCAATCATGAAAAACCTACTTGCAAGCCGATTGAGGCGATTTGGCATTAAACTGGACACAGGAGCGAAAATTTCTGGCTCTGAGATTATATGAGTAGCGCGTCACCCAACGAGTAGCGCCAGTGTAATTTTACACTGAAAAATTTCGCTATACGGGTAGCACGCCACCCAACGAGTAGCGCGTCGATCCAACACACAATTTGGCTTCAAAACTCATTTTTTCACTTCCTTGATGTGTCTTGGCCTTTTCTGATGTTCAAACATGGAAAAACCAAGCAAATTTGATATTGAAGAGAAATGGCAAAAAAAAATTGTGTTCTGGCCCAATGAGTAGCGCGCACTTTTATATGAGTAGCGCGCTACATAGTGCATTTTTCAGGAGGATTTTGGAGGCCTTCTCTGTGTCCAAATTAGGCGTGTGATAGCTCTTTGGAAATATGTTGGAGTCTAATTTCCAACCCAAGTGGAATTTTTCAATTTGGAGTTCATTTACCCTGTCAAAAATCAAATCTCCCAACACTACTTCCTGCAGGTGCATCAATTCTCCTGAGGCAACGGTATTCTTGAAATTTCTCCAAAACCATTATACCTGTGTAAAAATTGAAGGAGGTTTTTCTTCCTTGGCATGTTTTGGACAAACACCTCTCTCATTTTTCCAAAATTCATCCTTTATTGCTCTGAAACATCATTTGAGTGAAACTTATCCCGATGTGTGAAACAAGGGATTTTGTCGAAATGAAGCGAAATGAAGGGGATAAGGGGCTTCTAAATTCTTGGGGAAATTTTGGGAAGTAGGGAGGGATGTTAGGAAGCAGGGAAAAGTGGAATCACAGAGATTGAGTGAGGGGAAGGGGTCCAAAAGGGAAAAACACAGGCCTAGCCTAGAAAATTGCCAAGTTGTGGCAAGAAACTAGGGTTTGTTCAAAAATGAGGAATTTGGGGGATCTCAGTGATGGGAAGTGTTTAATAAGGTATATTAAGTATAGGGGAAGGTGTGTGAACATCAGGATACAAGTTTTATCGATGATTTGACCATCCAAGAGAAATTACCTCCAAAACCCTAGGAGAGGGAAATGGACCTTACCTAGGCACAACTGAAGCATGAACAAGCTGTAAAATGACCCAATGGAATTTGAAATGATGATGAAAACCCTCTGAATGATGGTACACTCAGCTGAATGGTGACATGAACCGACATTCGGACAACTTTGACAGGAGTAAAAGCAACCCCTAGACCTAATGCCTAGTGACCAAATTTTGCTTGAAGACTCTTTGAAATGACAAAATTTGACCTTGACACCTTAAAATCACTTTGTAAGAGCATGTTTGATCACTGAAGGAAGGCTGCAAAGGCTGACACTAACATATTTAATCAGAGATGATGTATGGCTCTACCCATGTTTCTACCTGTCAATGAATACACAATTTATCTATGGTCAAATATATTAAATTGTAGCTTATGATCTTGGGGAGTAATCATTCTTAGCTATTCTCAGATAAGTAAGAGATCTCCATGTTTAAATCTGTTGTTTATACCTATAGACGCAATGTTTGTGACAAGTTTGATGAAATTCCTTTCATGGCCGGTGTTGGGGCTCACAAAGGTGGCTTATTATCGACAACTCTAGTGCTTTATCATTTAATTATCAACCCAGGGTAAGTCTTCTTATTTCAAGAGTGTTGGCACAATATATGCGAGTGAGGTTGTCTAATAGTTACTCCTTGTTAATTATGAGGAATAATTTGCTAACTTCCTAAGTTCACTTATCCTAATGAGGGGTGGCTTGGATTGATTTTTAACCTAATATTGAGCAGCTATCTAATTGAATTAAACATCAGTCTAACTGAACTGAACAGCAATCTAGAGAAATCAAGTAGAAATTGAATTGAATTAAACAGCAGTCTAAATAAACTTAATAGCAATGGAATTGAATGGAACAACAATCTAACTAAACTGAACAGTAATGGAATTGAATTAAACAGCAGTCTAGCTAACTGAGCAGTAATGGAACAGCAATATAACTAACTGAGCAGTACTGGAACAGAAATATAATTGAAGCAATTTAAATGAATTTTACAACAATTATTTATGTAATTTTGCAATGGAATTCTCTTTATGAATCAATTAATCGACATTGATCGATGGCTGAACGCTTCGCTGTGCTAAAAGAGTAATGCAATCCATAAAGACAGATAACATCGAAATCAGCTTATTCTACGATCTATACTCAAGTGCAATGGTATTAAAAGACTTGGAGCTATCTACTGATGATGAAGCATTGTCATAAATCGGAAAGTACGATTACGATTATCCTAATTCAAGAACACGATTGCTAACAATCCTGAAGAAAGAGAAACTATAACTTTATTGAATAGAAATATACTTTAAAACTACATTAGATACTTAAGCATTGGTTCTGCAACTACACAGAGTATGAAAGTTGCGGTGAACTTCCATGGGTTGGGCCCAGACCACCAAAAGCTTTAGTGCAGTAAAAACTTCGAAATATTATTGTTCAAGGCTCTCTATTACATCCAGTGATGTTACAAAAATACAATTACACAGGTTGATTCTGATGCGTCGATTTCAAAATTAATTTCTAATCCTTTCTCTGACTCCTCTTCTCGTTTGTCCTTTGCCCTTTTAAAGGAGATTTCAAAAATGAGAAAGTATTTCCCAAACGACAACCTGCTACGTGTCGCTTTCGTTTGAGTTCTTGGGCTCGAATTTGTCTGTTTGCCTTCTACCGGCCGCTGGGAGTTACCAAGATCTCATATGTTTGCACTCGTTGGTTAGCTTTTGTTTCCTATTGGTCCAGCCACTCTGCCTTTTTGCATGCGGAGATAAGAGAAGTCAATTTTCTGTTACAAAAACATCCTTTTCATCATTAGTCTAATTGTTCTAGTTTTCATAATATTTTTTTCTCTTTATTGTTAATATGAAAAGGAATTCCCCCAAAATTGTAACATAATTTGAAGTACTTACAGGGTGATAACATACCTTAATTTGGGCCCAACATACTCACCTGCTTACCTGATTTCATGTCCTCATGTAAACAGATGATTGAGATGTAACTTCGTTAAGGAGTAGGTAGGGTAGACCTTTTCGTTGTATGATCTGAAGCCTTGTTTTTGTTTCATGAGTGCAAAGGCAGCGCCTGTGGATCCTTCTGGTAATTTGTAATTGTGATTATAATCCTCGGGAGGATACCAGAGGAGAGGGCTTTTGTATCTACATCCCAACAAGGCAGGCCCCATGCTGTAGACCAAGTTGTTGTATGAAAGGAATTTGGAGGCAGCAGCCTTGAAATTCCTATAACTGAATGGCTCCCTATTCTTCACGTTGTTCGTGGAGGCCATCCATATTTGCTTAGCTGCTGCTAAGGACAGTTCACGAATGTCCCCAGAGTATTCTTGTCCATTTTCTATGATATCCTTATGGATGGGCCCCAGCCTACTCCTCACACCTCTCCTTCTCATGAATTTTTTGTGTTGGATGATCAGTTGCAGGGGTTTTATAGGCTCCCCCCTGACCCATAAATCTAGGCTATGCTCTCTTTTTTTGGAAGATGTCGTAGGCTTTGGCCCACCTGATCTGGTTTTTTGAAAATGAAAGAAAGGCTTGTAGCTGCACATCTCCTATAAAGGGACTAGGGTTGTTTTCTGTATCTTCTTCTAAGAAGAATTTATACATGTAAATTTCACACAGGAGGCACTGGACCTGCTCATCCTAATCATTACAACAATGGAAAAATTCTTCTATGGTCCTAAAAGTAGTGGATTTTCCTGCCCTGACAACTTTAACTTTCAAGAGTAAATATCATTTGTTAGGAACAAGGCATAGTTGGTTGTCAGAGCTCTGCATGATAGCGCATCATTATATAGAGAGAAAATTTTAGATATTTGCTTCTTAGCTTGCTCCACCTGCTTTTGTACCATTTTAACCTTTGCCTGTTCTCCTCTGAATTGGGAAAATGTTTCGTCTTCTATGGAGGAGAGGTTAGTGAAATTTTTTAGCAGTTCTTGATATTCTTGTAATGGCACCACCTTCTTCCTACACTGTGTTATCTCATGTTGCACTTGCACTAGTTCATTACGTAATTTCTGGTTGGCAACTTTCTCTACTAGATGGGCATAGGTAGGGGCTTCATCTGTCTAGGTCCCCTTTTATTCTCTAACATTCTACTCAGTTTGAGTAGAGGCTTTGATGGTGTTTTCCAGTTATGTCTGCATTTTAGCCTTAGTAGTGTCTACTAAGTTGGTCTGTACCTTAACTTCTGTAGTAGTTATCAAGTTGGTTTGCATTCCAGTTTCAACGGTGTCGACTAAGTCAGTTTTCATTTCACCTTCGACAGTATTTACTAGTTCTGTTTGAGTTCCTGCAATGGAGGTTTCTTTATTTGGCTTCCGGGCCCTTCTTTCTTTCTTTAGTTGTTTTCTCAGATATTTTAACAAAATATTTAATCTCTTGTAGGTCCTTCTTATTTTCTCACTTCTCCTTTCATCTGAATCTTCACCTATCCTGATTTCAGTAGGTGGTAGGGGAGCGGAATTCCCCTTTTCAGGGATGGTGTCTAAAATGGTGTTTCTGATTACATCTTTAGAATTTACTTCAATGTGAGGGTCTTAACTAAGAGGAGTGATGCTACCTCCTAGTGTCAAAGGGGTTGTCTCCGTGTGTGTGCTTTGCTCCACAAGGACAGTGTCACCTGAATGATCTTATGATTCCATTCTCTCCTATGTCTACCCATCACTATACACCTCATAATTATCAATAGGGGACAGAGCCTCATCATCTCGAGGTTCCTCTTGGTCAGGTAGGACGTTAGTGACCAGAGCTACTAGGGGTGGTGGATTTATCAAAAAGTTCCTCTTGCTCTCCTTCTCCCCATGGGTTTCTCGATTCATATTCTGTCCTTATTTTCCCTAGGACTCGAGCCATTTCTTCCTCGAAATCTTGCAAGGGAGCATGGGATGGTCCTGCTTCCTCCATGAGGTTCGAGGTTCCTTGGAGTGTCTTAGACCATTTTCGCCTACTTGGTTTTGAAGTTTAGGTTCAGGTCCTTTTTATTCTTGGTGTATTTACCCTGGGGGCTCAATTTCAGTTCCGTCAGGGTTTATTTCTGGTTCCTGTGCCTCAGGGTTAACGAAATTATCCCAGGCTATCTGCTGCCTATCTAGCTCATGAATGATGATTACTTTTATTAACCCCTGGTGACTGACCACTACTTGGGGATTTTTGGCTTTCCTTAATCGAACAGTAGTATCATGCAATACGAAATTCAAGAAGGCAGGTAGATTAATTGAAATCTTTTGCTTAAGTACAGCTAAAAGTTGAGTTGTCGAGGTTTTACCACATCCCGACGTCCTTCGCATGTAATAAACTTTTGGATGAATGCCGCCAGCTCCTGTCGTGGCTGGTGTAGAGAGGAAGGGTTCATCCATCTGTTTTTTCGTTCCAATAGTTCCTCCGGGTCCTGGTATGCTACTACTGCTTCTCTCAGGAGGAGATGCTTCTCTGCCCATATTTCTCCTTGCACTGGTATTTCGGAAACTTCAGCAATAATTCCCTCTGTAACTAGTATAATTCTACCTTTCACTTTGGTTTTCCCTTCCTGCAGATTTTGCAGAAACTCGATTGCAATTCCCATGTCGAATCCCTATAGTCGGTGTACATAGATCAGCCATCCAGCTTGCTGGAGGATGGCACTCGCTGCCTCTGAAATTGGAAATTTTGCAGGCTCGCTTCGAAGGGTATTTCCTCCCATAGCTGATATGCTCTTTTCCTTTGATTGTATTTCATCTTGGCTCTGCGCAGATAATCTTCATGCCTTAATTGTAGTGTTCCTATGGTCTTATCGATGTGTCTAACGAGATTTGTGAAGGGGTTACACATGCTTGCAAAATTAAGAATTGTTTGGCAAAAATTCCCTACATGTGATTTTCACCGAAAGAATTTCTTACACATTTTATGGATCACAGAAGAAAAATTCCCAACAAATTAAGACCAATTACACCCTCTCCCTCGAATAAAGGGTGCCCACGCCCTCAAGTACAGGAGAGATTTGGTCGCTCATGAATGTCGACAGGGGAATTTCAAAATTTTGTAATGATAATCTGCGTATGAAGGAGCAGGAAGTTGAGTAATTACTAACATACGCAGTATAAAGGTCAGATTTATAATTTTTCATAATTGCATCTTGTGCGGAAGTGACCGGAAAGCGAGGGGAAATAACGTAACCATTATTGCGATATGATGTCCTTGTACAACTGAAAATTTATGACAGAAGCAAGACTGAGTCAAGTAATGATTGGTGTCGTCATCCCGAGGTTCAAATATGTAAGCATATCTCTGTTAGTTATTCTTATGGAAGGTCATAATTATCACTAATTCGAGTAATAGCTTGTGGATGAAGAATGGAAGACAAGGTGTATATAAAAAAAATTGGCTATTGAAGGAGCATACTTTCATACCACAAGCAGAGCCACTACTACCAACAGGTGTTCATAGCCTCGACAGGGTTTGCTATTTTAACCCGAAAAAATGAGCCAGGATCCTTATGTAAAAATAGTTATTCTGCCAACTTTATGGAGAGATCACCATGCTAGTATGGTGGCCAGATAACCATGGTGCCACTCACTAGAGTTGTAGAAAAGTGATCAGGTCGGCTCGTGATGAGACCTCCTATCCTTCAAGTAGTTAAGAAGGTCATTATCCTGGTGTGGTGGCTATTGTGGGCATGTCACTTGCTACACCCTTATGAACGTGGTAGGCTGGCTCATGATGAGACCCCTTATCCTCTCTTAAAATCTGCATGTAAGTGTAGTACTTTCTTTTGAATTGTAACATATTGATCTATAAGGAGGTCACTGTGCTGGTGTGGTAGCCAGATAGTCACAATGTCATTCACTATAATTGTAACAGAGTGATCAGGCCAGCTCATGATGAGACCTCCTGTCCTTCTAGTAGATGAGAAGCTCATTACCCTGGTGTGGTAGCCATTGTGGGCATGTCACTTTTTAAATCCCTATGATCATGGTAGGCTAGCTCGTAATGAGACCCCCTATCCTCTTAAATATTTGCATGAACACATAATAATTGCTTTTTATACATAGAGGGAGGCTCATTAACTCCTTAAGAGTGAGGGACGATGAAGGAAGTGGAAAAAAATGACAATACCATTAATACCCCTTGTTCCATTTCTTCATGCTGTAGGGACATATTACTCGAATAGTGCAGAAAGATATATCATCATAAGGTCATGTATTGTATGATATCATATTTAAACTGAGGGTGACTTATCCTTTCATTTCATGTGTGCATAATGTCAGCTTCTTGTTTAAGAATTATAGTGCCAAAGGGCCATCATATTTGTAATTTTACCATTTTCCCTCTCTCTTTCAACTGCCATTCCCTACTCAAGGTTATTCAATTTGAGAAAAACACAAAAATAAAGGGTATTTAAGTTGTTTGGACAGTAGCTGTTCAGATATTGAGCAGCAGTTGTTCATAGATTACTCGGCACAATTAAAAATGCTCAAAAAACGGTTTTTCAATTCGAATGAACAACAACCGTTCAAAAATCAAACAATAGTTGTACCCGAATTGAATAGCGAAAATAAAAACACAGCAATGACTGTTCAATTTGATTGAACCGCAGTCGTTCAAATATTGAACAGCAATTGTTCTCGAATTGAAGAGAAAAAATAAAAAACACAGCAATGATAGTTCAATTTTATTGAACCGTAGTCGTTCAAAGATTGAACAACATATATTTTCGAATTGAACAGAAAAAAAAAAAAAATAAATAAATAAATAAATAAATAAATAAAAAACCACCAACAAACAGTTGTTCAGTTCGACTGAACAGCAGCCGTTCAAGGATTGAACAGCAGATGTTCAAGAATTGAACAGCAAAGTTAAAAACGTGAAAACGGTTGTTCAATTTTGGTTGAATCAGCAGCCGTTCAAAGGCTGAACAGCAGTTGTCCAAGAATTGAACAGCAAAAAATAAAAACACCGCAAATGGATGTTCAATTCGACTGAACAGCAGCCGTTCAAATATTGGACAACAGTTGCTTGTGAATTGAACAACAAAATTAAAAACGCAAAAACGGTTGTTCAATTTTGGTTGAACAGTAGTTGTTCAAATATTGAACAGTAGTTGTCCGGGAATTGGACAGCAAAAATAAAAACACAGCAAACAGCTGCTCAATTTAATTGAACAAAATTCATTCAAATATTGAACAGCAGTTGTCGATGAATTGAACAACAAAAATAAAAATAAAAATGAACAGATGTTCAATTCGACTGAACAACAGTCGTTCAAAGATCGAACAACAACTGTCCCCAAATTAAACAGCAATAAAAACACAATCTTACAAGGAAAATAAATTGCAAATGTGAAGAATGTACAACAAGACAAGACAATTATATACATTATTTACAAGTGATGTTGGCAAACCTCTCATGTACTTGAGTTTGTGGGTTTATCAGCCCCTTGCACCACAACTTGGATGGTGGGATCGTTTAGTACCTGTTGAAAGAAATATTCTTTCGTAAGAGGTTTGTGATAGAGGTGTATTCTATGTCCGTTAACTCGAAATGTTGAACCAGACCCATCTATGGTGGTCAAGGTGAGGGTACCATTTCTATGTAATTCCTAAATCTCATATGGACCGAGCCACCTTGTTTGCAGTTTTCGTGGAAAGTCTTGGAATCTGGAGTCATAGAGGAGTGCCCAATCTCCTTTTTGAAATGCCTTCTTCTTTATTAGGTTGTCGTGCCACTTGGCTCGCTATTGTTGGATGATCGTTGTGCGTTGCAGGGCTAGCTGTCGAATTTCATCCAGTTCGTTTATTTGTTGGAGTCTTCTAGCTTGAGCTTCTGTTAAGTCCAATCCCACTTCCTGGGCTGTTCTCAGAGTTTTAATTTTGAATTCACTAGGGAAGATAGGTTCTCTCCCAAATACTAGTTGATATGGTGAATATCCAGTGGTATTTCACCATGTTGTACGATAAGCCCATAAGGCTTCTAGTAGTCTAGTGGTCCAGTCCCGGTGATGTGCTGCTACCGTCTTGGTAAGGATTGCCTCCAGGACTTTATTGGTGCTTTTGACTTTCCCATTGGCCTGCGGGTGGTAAGGAGACGTAACTCTGTGGATGATATGGTGATTTCTTAAGGTGGATGTGATCTTATTGCCTGTGAATTGTACCCCTCCATCGGTTGTCACTTCCCTTGGTAAGCCATATCGTACGAATAGTTCAAAGAGAAACTTAATTATTGATTCTTCCATGGCCCTTGACAACGCCACTATTTCTACCCATTTGGTTACGTAATCCGTGGCAACTAATATGTGGGATTTCTGGTTTGATGGTGGGTTGAATGGCCCAATGAAGTCCAATGCCCATCATTCGAATGGTTCCACCACCAATTGTGGTTGTAGCGGAATTTCATCAGCTTGGCCTAGGCGGCCCATTATTTGGAAGCTATCGCAGGCTTGGACATATTTATTTGCGTCTTTGAAAATCGTAGGCCAATATTAGCCTAATTGCAACACTTTATGCCCTTTCCTACATTCTGCAAAATGGCCACAATAGGGTTCATCATGACAGGCTCGTAAGATTTCATAGATTTCATCTTCCCTTATACATCTGCGTATGTGCATGTCGGCCCCTATATGGAAGAGGTATCCCCCAATCCAAGAGAATCTTGCGTTGCATTGTACAATCAGTTTTCGTTCTCTTGATGTTAAGTGTTTAGGTAGCTTCCCTACTGCCAGATAATTTGCCACATCTGCATACTATGGCGTTTTTACCGCTACAGCAAACAAATGTTCGTCATGGAATTGATCATCAACTGTTAGCATGTCGTATGTCTTGGGGACCCTAGACAAGAATTCTGCGACCACGTTTTCCTTCCCTGGATGGTCTTTGATTGTTATATAGAATTCCTGAAACAACAATAACCAACGAGTTATTCTCCCATTCGTGATTGGTTTATTAGCTAAATATCTAATAGCAGAGTGGTCAGTATACAGGAACACTTGATATCCAGTTATATAGTGCCTGAATTTATTGATAGCATAAATGACAGCTAGGAATTTTTTTCGGTCACGGTGTAATTTAATTCGGCAGGAGTAAGGTTTTTTCTGATATAATAAATAGCATAAGGTTTTTGGTCTTCTTCTTGGCCAAGGACTACTCCTATTGTTGTATCAGATGCATCGAAAGAGATTTGAAAGGGCAGTTTCCAGTTAAGACCTCGCAGGATTGGTGATGTTGAGACCAGTCTCTTCAAGTCTGTAAAAGCGGTATCACATTTGTTAGTCCAATGGAATTCAACATTTCTAGTCAATGCATACAGAGGTGCAGCTATCTATGATAATTTTTTTATAAATCTGCAATAATATCCTGCATATCCTATAAAACTACGCACCTCTATCTGTGTATAAGGTGTGGCCAACAGAAGGATTACCTCTATCTTAGCTGAATCTACCTGTATTCCAGCTGTAGAAATATAGTGACCTAGGATCACCCCCTCAGTCATCATCATGTGGAAATTTTCGTTGCTTAGAAATAATCTAGTAGTAATACATCATTCTAATACTTTTTCTAGCATTTCTAGAGCTTGATCAAAGTCTTCCCCATAGGGTGTAAAGTCATCCATATAAATTTCAAGCCCTTCATTTATTAAGTCAGAAAAAATACTTATTATGGCTCTCTAAAATGTTGCTGGGGCATTACATAATCCAAATGGTAAAAATCTGTAAGAAAAAGTGCCCACGGGCAGGTAAAGGTTGTCTTATCTTGGTCTTCGGGAGTTATTTGGATTTTACTGTAGCCGTTGAATCTGTCAAGAAAGGAGAAGAACCGTTTCCCAGCTAATGTATCAATGAATTGGTCAATGAAGGGGAGGGGGAAATGGTCTTTTTGCGTTGCCTTATTTAATTCTCTATAATCTACGCAGATTATCCACTTCCCATTCTTTTTAGGGATGACTACCAGAGGGGAGACCCATTTTCTGCCTAAAATAGGATAAATGAAATTTAAATCTAACAGTTTTTGCAGCTCCTCTTTTACAATATATTTTAGGTGCGGGTTTAATCTTCGTTGAAGTTGTCTAATGGGGCGTGTTTCCCTATCGGTATAGATGTGGTGTGTGCATAGTTGTGGGTATAAACCCTTCATGTCTTGGTAGTCCCACGCAAATGCCCCTTGGTGCTTTTAGAGGACTTTTATGAGTTTTTGTTTTTGGTCATCATCCAAATTGCCATTAATATTCAAAACCTTTCCTGGCTCGATCTCATTAGGTATGTTGTTACGAATAGTGGTTGTGGAGATATGTTGAGTCTCGAAGTCTATCACAGGATTCTCTTGATCTTCATGTTCGAGGACTATTTTCAACATTTGGCATTTTAGATTTTCAGGCATGGGTGGCTAATTCATAAAATTATTGATTACATCATCTTCAGTTTGATCCTTGAATTCGAGAGCTTATACTAGTGTCAGAGGTGGATGAATGTTTTTTTCCCAATATGTATCTGGATGTTTGTGAATTTTTACCATGGGTAAGCTTGGTTTGGCAGGCGGACAGATAATGATATTTTTTATAGAATCTCCTCTAGTGATAGTCATGCTACCTGCTCAGCAGCCTATGTAAGCATCTGTTGTGGCCAGCCAAGGTCGCCCAAGAATCAATGGGTGCCCTTCCATCTTGTTTTTTGGATTAATGACTAAAAAATAAGCTGGGTATTCCCATGACTCCAAAGAGACCATGATGTCTTGCACTATTATTTTCGGTCTGATAACAGACCTGTCAGCCAGTTCCAGAAGTGTGGCCGTAGGTTCTAAAGCTCATATGCCCAATTTTTCGCAAGCTCCAAAAATTAGGATATTAATGGCTGCCCCCAGGTCAACCAATGTGTTTGGAAATGAGTGGCTAGAGATTTGCACAGTTACAATGGGGTTTCCCAAGTCTTCACATTTCACAGGTGATTCCCTACCTAACAACAAGTTAGATAGCGTTCCTACCACATGAATGGTGGATGCAGCCTTTGTTTTCTTAACTTGTATTTTTCCACATAATTCTTTGATTGTCTTTGCATAGATGGGAATGTCTTGGATGGCCTGGAGAAGAGGAATTTTGCCACAATTTTTTCTTAATTCCCCCAGGATGTCAAAATCTAGAGCAATTATAGGCCTGGGTAGATTTAGTCTTTCAGGAAATGGAGGCGAAGTCACCCTAATTTCTTCAAGTCTTTATTGATCGATTGTTACCTTATCTTTACCTATTTCTATTATGTTCGTTAAGCTAGGTTCTGTTGAGGTTTCAATTTGGGACTGAGGTGGAGTTGCGGCTTCTATAGGTAAGATGGTACGTCCTGATTTGAACATCAGTTCGTTGCAATGTTTTTGTTCGGCATTGGGTTTTGGATTTTCTATGATCTGAATTAGTTGAATTGGTATCTTATTGGGATTAGGATTGGGTTGGGCTAGCAATTGAGGGCGTATGGCAGGTCGTTGGTTATACTGAACTGGGTAGGGAGCTGGCAACATAGGTTGATTTTGGGTCCCTAACCCTATCGGCAGATTGGCCATTCCCATGGGTCGCTGCAAATTCCAATTGGTGTTTTGAGTAGGGTGGTTTGGCTACTAGCTTTGGTATGGGATATTTTTCCAATAAGGGGGAGAGCATGGAAAGTTCTGCCAATTATTCCTTGATGGAGGTTGTGTAGGCCAAGGTGGCATAGGAAACACCTGGTTTGGCCAGGTTGGGAAGGATTTTTGAGTTTTCCAAGTTGTTGCAGGGTTTTGCTGGCTAAACTGCAGCGAAGGAAAGTATTTAGGCAGGTCTTGTGGTATGTCAGGTCGTGCTTGCCTTTGCCGACACTGACTCATTAAATAGACTGGCTATGTTTCTTCCTCTGCTTCCTTGTAGACGGCTTTCAGCCCGGGAAGTGAAGGACACTGGTCCGTGGTATGATCCTTAGTGCAGATAGCACAATTCTGAACCATGTCTAAAGGACATTCCCTCTGGTTGTGCTTCTTCCGACATCTTGGGTAAAAGATGGCCAGGTTTTGCTCTCCTATAGCTTGTTTCTGTTTGGCTTGTAAACGTCAAGTTGTGTTGTCAACGTACCCAGGATGTTAGTTTTGAAATTTTCTAACAGATTTCCAAATTTTGCTCTGGTTACATTGTCATTGGTCTGCTTAAGGTATTTCTTTATAGAATCACACCCAACAGTCCTATTATGTGAGCTACCCCGAGAGCATCTAATACATAAGGAAATAATCTCGTCATATTATTCCTAGTAAATATCTCCCTTTCCCATTATGTTAAGCATCTCAACCCATTCTTCCTTCATCCCTTTAAGCATCGTGGCTTTTAAAATTTCATTGGATAGTGTGGTATATGGGGATCTTTGTAAATTGTATTGAAATATTTCTACGTATTCTTATAATGTTTCATTGTCTTTTGCAGACATATTGAAGATTTCATCTTTGAGATCTTGGGTTCAGCAATAGTCTTGGTATTTGGTAAGAAAAATATTCTTCATTTGGTCCCAGTGATTTATAGCTCCCCCACCTAATCCCATGAACCAGCGTAGCGCAGTTCCTATTAAGGTAGAGGGAAATAGTTTTAGTTTATGGGGATTCGTGGTGTAGTCATATCCTCTGCATAAGACATTAAATTCAAATAGGAATGCATCAGGAGCTTCTGTGGTTAATCCATGAAAGGTGGGAATGTTGCACAAGGGAATGGCTTTCATAGGGGCATTGGTAGCATGATCAACAAGAGGGTTTTCTAATGTTGATTTCTGCCTCTGATTCTGATTTTGATTATTTGCCATCTGATCAAAGAGGTGCCATAAATCTTCAAGAATTTCTTGATCTGGAGGAGTAATTCTAATAGGCTTGGGAGGTGAATGTGGTGTGGGTTTTACAGCACTTCCCTAATCTGGGATCCTAAGTACTTATGTTTCGATCACTTCTTTAGGGGACTTAGGTTCTGATATTTCTATGTGAATTCCTCCACTCGTTTCTCCCCCCCTCAACTTCTGAGTTTGCAAGGAAGCCTCCTCTTTTAAAGTTCAGAGAATGCCTATATGATCGGTGTCTATGAACTGCTCGGACCCACTACGTCTCATAATTGAATCTCCTTTAGTAGACTCTAGCTGAGTCAGGCTACAGTGTATTAGGACTTTGAATGGAAACAGTTCTAGGTCCTATAGATGCCTGAGATTTAGCTTTCTTAATGATTTCGTCTATATATGTTGTTCTTCCAAGGATCACCAGTCCTTTGGATTGTGAGGATGGTTGCGAATGATTTCAGATTGTTTCTATATTTTTCTTCCTAGACATAAAATAAGAGAACCTATCTTATGGTTCTTTGCACAACTTGCTGGTAAGCGGGCTAGAGGGCAAGCATGTTGCTTGCCGGTAAGCAAGTTCTTACCTCTCATTTTCAATACCCAATTCTTCATAGAAATGGAGAAAGATGAATAAAGGAGATGACTCTAAACACTCTCCCTGGCAACGGCGCCAAAATGTTGGGGCTCATAGAGGTGGCTTATTATCAACAACTCTAGTGCTTTCTCATTTAGTTATCAACCCGGGGTAAGTCTTCTTATTTCAAGAGTGTTGGCACAATATATGCGAGTAAGGTTGTCTAATAGTTACTCCTTGTTACTTATGAGGAAGAATTTTCTAACTTCCTAAGTTCAATTATCCTAACGAGGGGTGGCTTGGATTGATTTTTAACCTAAGATTGAGAAACTATCTAATTGAATTAAACAGCAGTCTAACTGAATTGAACAGCAATCTAGAGAAATCAAGCAGCAATTGAATTGAATTAAACATCAATCTAAATAAACTGAACAGCAATGGAATTGAATGGAAATTGAATGGAACAACAGTCTAACTAAACTGAACAGTAATGGAATAGCAGTATAATTGAAGAAATTTAAATGAATTGTACAACAATTATTTATGTAATTTTGCAATGGAATTCTCTTTATGGATCAATTAATCAACATTGATCGACGGTCGAACACTTCGTTGTGCTAAAAGAGTAATGCAATCCATAAAGACAGATAACATCGAAATCAGCTTATTCTATGATCTATACTCAAGTGCAATGGTATTGAAAGACTTGGAACTATCTACTGAGGATGAAGCATTGTCATAAATTAGAAAGTACGATTGTGATTATCCTAATTCAATAACACGATTGCTAACAATCTTGAAGAAAGAGAAATTGTAACTTTATTGAATATAAATATACTTTAAAAATGCATCAGATATTTAAGCATTGGTTCTACAACTACACAGAGTATGAAAGCTGCGGTGAACTTCCAGGGGTTGGGCCCAGAACACCAGAAGCTCTAGTGCAGTAAAAAATTCAAAAGATTATTGTTCAAGGCTCTCTATTACATCCAGTGATGTTACAAAAATACAATTACACAGGTTGGTTCTGATGCATCGATTTCAGAATGAATTTCTTATCCTTTCTCTGTCTCCTCTTTTTGCTCTTCCTTTGCCCTTTTAAAGGATATTTCAAAAATGAGAAAGTATTTCCCAAACGAAAGCCAGTTGTGCGTGGCTATCGTTTGAGTTCTTGTGCTTGAATTTATCTGTTTGCCTTCTGTTGGCCGCTAGGAGTTACTGAGATATCATATGTTTCCGCCCATTGGTTAGCTTCCGTTTCCTATTGGTCCAGCCACTTTGCCTTCCTGCATGTGGAGATAATATAATTCAATTTTCTGTTACAAAAACATCATTTTCATCATTAGTCTAATTGTTCTAGTTTTCATAATTTTTTTTCTCTTTATTGTTAATATGAAGAGGAATTCCCCCAAAATTGTAACATAATTTGAAGTAATTATAGGGTGATAACATACCTTAATTTGGGCCCAACATTCGGGAGTGGTCTAGATGATTTATTGATGATATGATTGCTTTCGTACCTTTTTTTAATTTTATTTATCGTCTCCCAAAGTTTCATGAAGTTTTTGGCAATGACCTGGGCTCTAGGGCTGAAAAGGTGGCACAAATTTCGGAGTTGCAGGCACAAAAATAACTTTTTGGGGCCTTGTCGTGACCTTGCCTTGGCATTCCCATGTATATAGGCTTCTATCTGCTCCCTTTCCCTTACATACCTGTGGCTAAGGCTCAAAAGGGTCAAAAATTAGGTCCCCCTCATGGTTCAGGGGTCTGGAAGGTTGGGTTACCTTCTAGAGGTGTTGTTGATGTTGTGTAAGGTCTGTTTGTCAGGTTTTCGTCAGTTCCACTTCCTTAAGGTCATCTAGGACATTGAATCTCATATTAATAGCCTCTCGTCAAATGTTTACCCTGGTTTTTTGGTCACTTGGGTAGATGTGAGAAGAGGGTGTTACACATACAAGCCTCCTCATGGTCTCCCGAAAATAGTGATAGATAAATTTCTCTTACAAGAATTTTGCTACCAATTGACCACTGGGATATCTAAGACATTAGAAAAGGGTAAAAATTGACCATGGCATGTGTTCCATTTAAAAATTGAAGCATACTCATAGGAAAATTTCAAAGAAGCTAAAGCAGAAGTTGAGGAAGTATGATCCAAAAGGTATTGCAGCAACACATTGTAAATCAGTTTGATTTGGGTGGTCCTATATACATTCTAAAGGAGATGAAGAAGATAAGGTCAATAATTTTTATAATTCTTCTATGACATTTATTCTGAATGAGCAGCAATCAGAAGAAGAAGAGAAATCATAAGATGAAACCAGGGAAAACATGAGTCTCAAGGACAAAAGAGTTTTCCTTAAAAGGAAAATGGGACAAGGAAACAATAATGGAAAACATAAGAATCGGAAGGGTGACCAGCAAGAAGAGAATAATCAAGATTCAAACAAGGAAGGATAAAGTGATGGAGAGGAAAACCTTTAACAAAGTAATGTAACAACAGCTCGAAGAAAATAAGAAATGAAAAGGAAAGGAGAAAAGGAGCAGCGAAAACAAGGAGATGAAAATCAGAGGAGAGAGGAGGAAGAACTTATGAGGAAACAACAAGATGAAGAACAAATAAATAAGTTAGAAGAGGAAGAGAAACATAAGAAATAAGAGGAAGAGAAAGCATCACATGAGGTAGAATGAAAGAAGAAACAATATGAGGAATAAATGTGAAAGAAATAAGAAGATGAGGAATTGAAAAGAAAATTTAAAGAGGAATAAAGAAGAAAAATAGAAGAAGACAAGAAGCAAAGAGAAGAAGAGGAATCCAAAATATAGAAAGAGTATTTTACTAAACAAATTTAATAATACCTCCTCTGAGAGAAGCAGAGAAAAATGACAAATGAGCAACAGTCACAAGGGTCCAAAATGCAGCTATATATGCCTCTCTTGGATATCCCACCAGCTACTCCAATTACTAGTGATTACTTCAAATTACAAGAATTGGGTATCCCGCAAGATGAGGAAGAGGGGGTGTTTGATATCACTAGGCTCAATTTAGATCAAATCTAACATAATATAATGAAATAAAGTCAAAAGTGCTACGTGAAGAACCCATCCAATCCCATATCGGTGGTTACAGAGAAAGAGGTTTTCATAAATACCACCATGAACCTAGAAATGATTTCTTTAGCTGGAACTGCCTTCGTGACAGAAGCATAGATGAATGTGAATAGATTAAACAAATAGGTTGTCAATCTTTAGGACAAGATTATCACTTTTGAACAAAGAGTCACACAATTACAAAACAAAAATCAATCTTTGTGTATGACTTATTCAAGCAACAAAGAGCTACAAGCATCTATTCAAGGAGAGGTAACAATATTATAAGATGTTATGGCCCTAGTCTACCAAGAAATTATGAAGCTACATTACGTTGTATCAACATTCCCAACTATGCAGACATAATCTAAGGAAAGGGGAGCAATGCTCAGACTAGGCACTATAACTATTGATAACATACATGAGTGGACCACTCAATATCTAGATGCACCATAAACACTCTTAAGAAAGGATTGGATAATTGTCTAAGATGATAAAGCTGTAACTCATATCAAGTCCCATTCACATTACAAACTAAAAAAGGATTTGGTCAAGGTGTTATCATCATATAATAATGTGTTGAGTGCGCTAGAATCTCTTATCCAAGTGCATAAAGTCCCTTCCATTGGTATGGTGGGTGAGGTAAGGTCGCAAGAAAAAATTTAACAAGAAATCCAAACGTTCCTAAATCCTTTTAAACAAGTTGTTACTGTGGAGGACTTATAGGTTATAAAGGAAACAATTACTCGATATGTGGTGGATCCTGTGAGGATATACACTAAGCTTGTGACCCTATCAATTCAAATTAAGGTGAAGAAGACCACTTTATTAACAGAAGCCCTCGAATGTATTCACAGACATGGAGACAAGAATCAACATAAGGTTATTAGTATTGCAAAGGAGTACAAACTTTGGCACACATACCTAGTGCAAGAATTTCATTTGGATGTCCCAGATCTTTTAATTACTAGATTAGAATAATAGGAATTTAACTTTCCTTCGTGTAATATGTTAGTGGTAGAGAAGAGTCTAGGATAAGGTAGAGAGTGACATGAGGATGTGAAAGGTCATGGGGTAACTCACGAGTCAAAAGGGTAGACAAAATGTCACCCAATTTCTATAAATATGAGCTCATGACACAATGTAAAGGATTTTTAGTTTTAGACATTTGTGCATATTGTTTGAGAACTACTAGATCTTTTGGTGAATGCAAGAAGTGGCCTTATATTTCCACTCATGGATTGGATGGAATTCTCATGTGAAGGTGCTATGGATATTTCAACTTAATGTTTCAAGCTTTATGAGCCTTAGCATGCAGTTCTTTCATGTGTCATCAAGCATTGTGGGATTTCTCATGCGGTTAATTAATGGTATATGATGTATTTACTTTGTGTTTATGTCAATAAATTTTTGTATTGACTTGAGCATTATATAATTGTTGGATTGTGCGCTTACTTATTATTTCATGGTGTTGTTGATCACAAACTTATTCATGATTGATAAACTTATCTTTGTAACATTAATGGATTTGATTTGAAGTTTTGCTAACATTGCTTCTCTTGAGATTCATGTCTTATTATTACGTTGTTGCTATTCATAGTGTCCCGCATTTTGATTTTCCATAAGTTGACTATTTGTGTTTGTTAAAGATTTATTTGTTCTATAACTATAGTACCTCTTTCATTCAAATAAAATGTCAACCAACGTGATGGAATTTGGGCCTACATACCGAATGGGACTTCTAAACCAAACAATGTAGAGTCTAATAGGGATTATATACTAGGGAGATCCCCTTGTTGTAGGCGAAACATTCCAACTCATCAACAAGATCGTAAAAGATGCAGACATGAGCTTGAATCACATCCATAATAGAGAAATTGAATCATTACTATGCAACTACCACCAACGCACCAGTTAGGATCATTACTATCAACCCACATCCATACGCCTATGCTAGAAAAAAAATAAAAGACACAAAATTTGGACATTGATATACGATCCACGCAATTACTCTAACCACACTCCAATTTATAAAAATTCACCATCGACACACCTTGATTGCACACTCATCACACTGCGTCACTGCCTCACACTTTGAATCACACATTGCTCCATGTCATATCTCAAGATTATGCCTTATGCACCATATCGTAGGCATCAACAGTCAAACATCTTCATCACATTCCCTCAAGATCACAAGCTACACTTGATCGCACCATATCAAAGAAGACAAGACTCGGTCATGCAACATACACATGTGCTTGAATAAATAGAAGATACAATTACATTGATTGAACCACACCACAATCTTATATATCATGAGTTATGCACTTGATCACTCTTATTGTTCACTCCTTTAATTCTAGATGTGGAGACTTATATAAATCATTTGATGACTAAATCAAACCGGCCAAAGAATTACCTGTTGAGATTCAACAAGAATATCCTAGTGAAAATTATGCACCTACACTAGGATGGAGCCTAGGGATATTTTTAGGTGGAGGTCTATTTATAGATGCATGAGAAAATTCTATTTATAGCTGAAGTCTATTTATAGATGTATGTGTGAGTTCTATTTATAGATCGCATGTCTATTTATAGATGCATGTCGGCTATTATTATCCCTTAATATTAGTTGGACAATAAACAATAATTTATTCCCAATGAGCACTTGGAAATAGTTAACTAAAGTGGAAAATTAGTTAGCTATAGGAAATTTGAGTTCAAAGGTTAGTTGGTGGGACATGCAAGTGGAATTAGTTGTAACCAAGTGATTCGAAGTTGTAACAGAGTTTAGTGTGTAGTTATGTGAGTTGTAAAGTAGTCTAACTCAGTTAAGTGAGTTAAACTCAGTTGTGCTAGTTGTAACTGAAGATACACTAGTGAGATATCAATAAATTAATTATTCATTAATTCACAATAATTGGTCTCACATGCAACTGAATATTTACTACTGTTAACTACATGCATGTCAGATCCAGTGGAGACCGAGTGGAGATGTAGGTGAAAGGGACAGTTTGACTATCAGTTGTGACATTTGTCGGTGCACTCATGCAACCACAAACACATTGGATGTGCCCATAAGGATTGCACAGTCGAGGCAACAAGGATTCCTTTCATTCAGGGATTGCACAGTAGAGGCAAGTTGTCTAGAGGCAGTAAATTGGCACATGAATTTGCCAATTTTTGTATGATAGTGTGAGATGATTGTATATTGTACTGAGATCTCTTGGATTAGAGCTTTGTATGAGATTGTTTCATGAACCATGATATATACATTATATATGACAGTGGGGTTTTTAGCTTTATGCTTTCCCGGTAAAAACATGTGTTATGTGCGATTGATCTTTCTTCATGATATTGCAATTGGCGATTTTTTTTAAATTCTGCAAATATTTTTGTAGAAGCGATTTTGTATTTAACAGTGGCATATAATTGTTAGATCAGGAGAATCCAGGTAATACATAATTTTTATTAAAATTTCTACATGGTATGGAGCATAGAAGATTGAAATTTTGAAGCAGGAGCTAAGCTTGTTGGTGGAAAGAATTTGAATTTGCAGAAAGATTTTATTGGTGCTACAGTTGAGTAAACATCGAAATGGCTTTCAATGGCTTGCAGATAGAGTATGCACTCAAGGGCAGCTCGAACTACATTTCTTGGAAGGAAAGGATGGAGGCGGTCCTCAAAGATAATGACTTGAAGGAATTCATTGACAATGATGTTCCTAAGCCCACTTCGACAGATGATGCATTACTTGACGCATGGCAAAAGAAAGTGGCAAAGGCGAGGAGGATTATGTTGGAAGGTGTAAGAGACCACATTGTCTCAAGCATTCATGTGAAAGCCACACCATATGCTATATGGAAGGCTTTGACATAACTTTTCCAAAGCATCAGTGGCCATAGGAAATTGGCGCTCAAAGATAAACTCAGAAAGATCAAGATGGAAAAGGGAGACAACATTCCAAAGTATCTCACGAAGTTTGTCCAATGTCGAGATGAACTAGGGAGTGTGGTAATAACTATTGTTGATGATGATTTGGTGAGCTTGGCTCTCTTGGGACTTCCTAAGAGTTAGCACAGTTATGAAGACTCTATCAACGGATGGGAAAAACTTATGGATTAGGAATGACTATGGTCGGATCTAGTGCAGGAGGAATTGAGGAAAAACACTAGAGATGGCTCTTCATCAAAGCATGATGATGAAGAGGATTGTGCTTTTGTTTCCAAGGCAAGGAATGGGAAGGGGAATAAATTCCATTCTAAATCCGAGTCTAAATCAAGAAGTTGGATTTGTCCAAGGTGAAGTGTTTTCACTGTCACGAACATGGGCATCTCACTACTAACTGTCCGCAGAAGAAGAAGAATAAGAAGGTTGTTGGAGTTGTAGTTGGTGAGGCCCTTGCCTCGCAATTTGAACTCAACTTCTCCTTGATCGCATGCATGGTGTCAAGTGCATTATGATCGGTGTGGTATTTGGATAGTGGCACTTCCTTCCACATGATTGGAGATAAGGATATTTTCAGTGACTTGGAGGAGAAAGATCTCCAAATGCATATAGAGATGGGTGGCAATGGACGATACAGTGCGACTGGAATTGGTGCCATTACCTTTCAGAGGGATTCAGGTAAACCATTTCAATTGAAATATGTTATGCATGTTCCAGGTCTGAAGAAAAACTTGGTCTCAGTCGCAATGTTGGAGGACAGAGGCTATGATGTTGTTTACAGCAATGGAAAAGCTTTCCTGTGACATAAAACAATGGATCAAGCCAAGAAGATAGGGATTTGAGTTAATAATCTCTACAAGCTAGAGGTAGATGGTTGCGCTGCCATGATGGGCAAGGCGGAAAAAGTGGTGATTCGAGATGAGGGAAAATTATGGCACAGGCGATTGGGAAATCTTCATCATGCAGCCTTGAAAGTCATGCAGCAAATATCTATTGGACTTCCAATCGGAACACTTTCTCAGTTAGATCAGTGCAAGGGTTGCACCATGGGGAATTATGTAAATTACACTGAAAATGAGAACCATGCTTTGATGATCCTGGAGAGAGTTCACACAAACGTGTGTGGACCATTATCGGTTTCTTCAACAGCAAAACATAAGTATTATGTTAATTTTTTTTATGAATTTTCTTGTAAATGTTGGATCTTCTTCATGTAGAAGAAGGATCAAACATTCTCAAAGTTCTGTGAGTTTAAGGCATTGGTGGAGAAAGAGTCGGGGAAGCAAGTGAAGGCTCTGAGGAGTGATAATGGTGGAAATACATCTCTAATGAATTCAAAGAAATCTCTAGCAAAGAAGGAATTCTAAGAGAACTCTTAGCGCCTCATAACCCACAAAAAATGGGGTCGCGAAGAGGAAGAACAGAACGATTGTGGGTGCAGCACGAGCGATGTTGTATGATTAGGGCCTACTAATGCATTTGTGGGTGGAAGCATGAAACACTGTGATTTATGTGCAAAATCGTTGTCCTCATAGAGTACTTGGAATGAGTCCACCTGAAGAAGCTTTCACTGGTAAGAGACCAGATGTTTCACACTTTAAGGTTTTTAGCTCATCTGTTTATGTGCATGTGACCAAGAACGCTAGGAAGAAGCTGGAGCTGACTGCTGAAGTTGGGATATTTTTTGGGTACACAGAAACACCCCATAATTATCGTGTGTATTTTCCTAACAGTAAGATGAATGTTATACGACGAGATATAAAATTCGATAAGGGGAAATCCATGCGGATGTCGCTTGAGAGGGAGCTAAACTTGCATGTGGAGGAGGAACTATTGGTTCCCAAAGATGAGTCTCTATATGTGGATCAGCCAGAGGAGGAGGTTCATGGAGTGGAGGAGTCCACTCACGCATAGCCAAACATCAGAACTGGAAGATGGTGTACCACAGAAGCTAATAGGCTGAGACTTGATGTTGCATAGAATGTAGGAGTCCCTACTTCACAACACAGACAAAGACATTCTCCTGGCCGATTTACTAGATACATAGCTCTCATTAGAAAATGTATTGTGACTGAGCCATATTCCTTTCAGGAAGCAGTGTAGGAGCCCACATGGGTAGATGAAATGGTGGAGGAGTATGACTCCATTGTCAAAAACAGTGCTTGGGAAATTGCTCCAAGGTCGGTTGATAAATTAGTGGTAGGTTCAAGATGGATCTAAAAGGTAAATCAAGTTTTTGATGGGAGTGTTGAGAAATATAAGGTCATATTTTTGGTTTGGGGCTTCTCACAGATAAAGGGGATTGATTATGAATAAACCTTTGCACCTGTCGCAAGGTATTCTTCCATAAGGACCATCCTTTCTCTCTCAGCGCAGATGGGTTGGCGCATTCATCAGATGGACGTGAATGTTGTGTTTCTCAATGAGATCATTGAGGAAGAAGTGTACATATAGCAGCCTGAAGGATTTGAGATATTCAGCAGTGATTCGCATGTGTTCCGACTCAAAAGAGCATTGTATGGGCTTAAGTAAGCACCCCGTACTTGGTACACTCGGATAGACAGCTATTTCACTGGACTTGGCTTCACCAAAAGTGAGGCGGATGCAAACCTGTACCAAATTGTGGTGGAGGGTAAGATTTTAATCATTTTTCTTTATGTTGATGATCTAATATTGACTGGTGATGAGCAGCTGATACACTCATGCAAGGAGGACCTTGAAAAGGTGTTCAAGATGAATGATATGGGCCTCCTTAAGTATTTCCTTGGATTGGAAATATGGCAGCGAGATGGTGAAATTTTTGTGTCCCAAGGAAAGTATGCAAGGGAGATACTGGGTAAGTTTCACATGAAGGGCTGCAAACCCATGGATACTCCTCTTCCAGGAAACTAGAGGAAAGAGGATGCTACATCTAGAGAGTTATTGGATGCTACTGTCTATCAACAGTTAGTGGGTTCGCTAATGTATGTAGTGAACATGATACTGGACATTTGCTATGTGGTTAACCAGCTAATTCAAGCAATGGTTAAGCCTACCAAGCTCTTTTGGAAGGGGGCAAGCATGTCCTGAGATACCTGAGGGGCACATCTGAGTATAGGTTATGGTACAGATAGATGGATGAGGTGAAGTTGCATGGCTTCACGGATGCAGATTGGGCAGGTTGCCGAATGGAAAAAAATATCACATTAGGGGGGATATTTAGTATCGGATCTATAATTGTTTCTTGGTACAGCAGGAAGCAGAGATCTGTGGCACTCAGTTCAGTGGAAGCGGAATACATGGCAGCGAGTCAAGCTACATGTGAGGCTATCTGGATGAGAAAGATCTTGGTTGGTTTGTTTGGTTCTCATTTAGATCCGACAGTGATTCATTTTGATAATCAGAGTTGCATTAAAATCTCTATTAATCTTGTGTTTCATGATATATCTAAGCATATGTATATTTGGTATCATCATATCATATATTGTGTGCGGTGGAATATCTTTGCTTTAGTACATTCCTACGAAATATTAGGATGTAGACATTATGATGAAGGCGCTCACCAGGAGAAAATTCGAATACCATAGAGATAGCATCGGGGTGAAGGATAATCCATTTCTTGTTGAAAGGGAGTGTTGAGATTCAACAAGAAAATCCTATTGAAAATTATGCACCTACCCTAAGATGGAGCTTCAGGCTATTTTTAGGTGGAGTTCTATTTATATATGCATGAGAAAATTCTATTTATAGCTTAATTCTATTTATAGATGTATGTGTGAGTTCTATTTATAGATCGCGTGTCTATTTATAGATGCATGTCAGCTATTATTATCCCTTAATATTAGTTGGACAATAAAAAATAATCTATTCTCAAGGAGCACTTGGAAATAGTTAACTGAAGTGGAAAATCAGTTAGCTGTAGAAAATTCAAGTTCAAAGGTTGGTTGGTGGGATATGAAAGTGGACTTAGTTGTAACTGCGTGATTTTAAGTTGTAACAGAGTTGGATGTGTAGTTATGTGAGTTGTAAAGTAGTTTAACTCAGTTAAGTGAGTTAAACTCAGTTGTGCTAGTTGTAACTGAAGATACACTATTGAGAGATCAGTGAATTAATTATTAATTAATTCAATATCAGTGATCTCACATGCAACTAAAGATTTACTACCGTTAACTACATGCATGTCAGATCCAGTGGAGACCCAGTGGAGATATAGGTGAAAGGGACAGTTTGACTATCATTTGTGGCATTAGTGGGTGCACTTATGCAACCACACACACATTGGATGTTCCCATGATGATTGCGCAGTCAAGGAAAGCAGGATTCCATTCATTCAGGGATTGCTATCAGCAGGGATTGCGTAGTAGAGGCAAGTTGTCTGGAG
This sequence comes from Pinus albicaulis, assembly GCA_034641835.2. Lineage (NCBI taxonomy): Eukaryota > Viridiplantae > Streptophyta > Pinopsida > Pinales > Pinaceae > Pinus > Pinus albicaulis. The sequence continues at coordinate 246,662,926 of CM076581.1, forward strand.
GCAGTAAATTGGCACATGAATTTGCCAATTTTTGTATGACAGTGTGAGACGATTGTATATTGTACTGAGAACACTTGGATTAGATATTTGTATGAGTTTTTTTCATGATCCATGATATATACATAATATATGATAGTGGGGTTTTTGGCTTTATGATTTCCTAGTAAAAACATTTGTGTTATGTGTGATTGATCTTTCTTCATGATATTTCAATTGGCGATTGTGTTTTAAATTCCGCAAAGATTTTTGTAGAAGAGATTATGTATTTAACAGTGGCATATAATTTTTAGATCAGGAGAATCCAGGCAATACATAATTTGTATTAAATTTCTACATTACCATGGGAATTTATGTGGTAAAATTTGACGGTAATTAAGCCAACTAGAAACTGAGGAGAATAATATTAGTAAAGGAATTGGTTTTTAAGGCGTTGGATGGGGAAGATTTGTTTTCCATGCCTAAAAATATCTATGCAAACTAAAACTAGTAACCAAGCATAAATTATGCATTATGTACAATACTACTTGACGTAATTACAAATACTTGATAGGACATGCAAGTGTATATGTTGCTAGCATTAGTAGTCTTTCTTTGTTGTTTTTCAAATCATTTCCCTGCATCAAATATTGTTATACAGTCATACATCAGGGATTTCAACCCACTAAATTCATACATTCATGTTAACTGCATTAGAACAAAATTTTTCAGAATCTATCAACCAAACTAATGAGTCTCAATCAAACTAAGGATCCATGCTACCATCGTTGACATCAATGCCAACAATTTTGAATACTAGAAGAATGATATATTCAAACAATGGCAATAGATTATGAGATAAAATTTCAAATCAATGTTCTCATTTCCATATTGAGAAATACCTGCAAATAGAAAAGGAACCACTCTTAAATGTGATTCTAAGCTTTATTATATAAATATTATAAAGATTGGCCTAAAAAATTACGTATTCATTTCTCTTGTACTTGTTGAAAATGAATTAGTAATGCATTGATTCACTTACATGGTATATTTCCTAGCATATTTTTTGGTCATTAATGCATTCTACACATATGGTAGTAATGCAATGGCATAAATCTTTGATCTCAAGAGTATGGAAAAGAAAATTAATATAGGTTTTCTAGTTTATAAGTTTCAAAACCCCACTAGTTAATGATATGAACAAATATCACTAATAAACATGTAACACAGATCTATATTTGATTGTAAATTTTCTTGACCCTTCTTGATCTGAAAATGGAAGGTACTTGAAAAGGGTGCAAGGTATCCATTTTCAATTATGTAAATGAGTGCAAAAATACTCTAAGTTTAAATCTGAAAATGTGAGAACTTCATATTTCTAATACAAAGATAGACTGTAGGGGCATTTACCGTATATTTCATCTTTCAAAGAAAGGATGAATCCATAGGCTACCTGGCCCTCTTACAGACTCTGCCTAAATAAATAATAGAAGTAAACACTCAGATTTAATTAAAATGATCTTGCTTTAAACTTGATGTTATGCGGAAATTTAACTTGCAAATGGTGTAAGTCTTTTCACTGTTTATGTATCTTAAGTGTAATTGTTTTTGCTAAAACTTAACATGGGTATCAGCAACAATATTCAGCAATATGATATAGGAGTTCACCCCAACTCTTGGGCTACATCTCCTGGATCAAGCCTCCCAAAATGGGCTTGTCCTCTTGTATTAAAAGCTCTCAAATGCAATACAAGGTTATAAGTGTCTCAATATACAAATATGAATATATAAACTGATTCAGAAGACATGAAAAAGCTAAGAATGCCTTTTCAGATTCACTAAACAACGATAGATTACCATAAACAGTGATTTCTTCATCAATGTCCTGTTGGTGCTTTGAACTTCTCTGCAACTTTTCGGGCTGTAGAAGTCCTAAAATTCCTCTGAAACCTCTTCCAATGGCTTCATAAGGTCGAAATTATCTGAAATAGAGCTTTTTTTCACCTCAAATTGATAACCACAACTCAAAATAGCTCCAAACCCAAAATGGCCCTAGTGGCTCAAAAAGCTTCTCTGAAGCTAAACAGGCTGAAAATGAGCTCCAATGGCTCTGAAACCTGCGCCATTGAGTCTAAAATGATGAGAACATATGAAATCAAAAAACAAATCATTCAAAAAGGTTGAGTAATGAGAAATTTATAACCAAAACAACTTTGCCCCAATTTCCTCCACTAAATGTGGGGCAACTACCAGTTAACTCCACTAAAAGTGTAAGTCCACCTAAATTTGGGAGCGCCTCCAGAATCTCCGCCATATTAAACTCCACTTAACTGAAGCTTAATTAAATATTAAACTTGAGATTAGGCTCCTTAAGCGCTCTTAATCATTAAGCTCCCACACTGGTCATATGATGAGGTTCCATGGGAGGAGGGTTGGCCCCTCCGTGCTCCGCCGGACCCACTCCACTAAAAGTGCAATAAATTTTTCATACGGTGTCCGTTTTTCGAACCGTTTACGGCGTTGGGATCTTATCGCCGAGGCCTATCCCGTCGCTCAGGTTCCAAATCAATTTGAGCACTTTAATTTTTGAGCTTTTTCCCAAGCTCAGATTTGAGCTCCTGATCACACCTCCCAAATGAGAGGCTTTTGGTCCCCAAAATCTTACTGAAATGAAGAACTGAAATGTAGTACAGCAAATAAGAGAATAAAAATCCTCTTCTCTTCAGCCCTTCAAACACTTTTTCCTTACAAAGCAAGTGAATTTGAACCACAAATGAAAACAAATTGACATTTCCCTTTCTGAATGCGCTTGTCCACAACTATCCACAACTGACCTTCTTGAACCCACACAGAAAGTCCTGGCAAGAAATTTACAGAGTGAAACTATACAATGCAGCCTTGATCAATGATCTAAGGTGGCTCAAAACAAACAAGATATTACAACATAAAATACATGCATACATCCGAAATTTGCATATGTACAAAAGGAGTACGTCTTACTGTGTCAAGAAGTCCATCTACTTCTCACCAAGCCACTTCCATGGTGACTTTTGTTGCTGCAACTTTTCCTCATGTGAAACTTCCCTTTCCACATTAATAATGGAATCCATGATTCCACCTTCGCCAATATTTTTGTCCTCTTGCTGCATGTGCGTGGGACAACGAGTTGGATGCAAAGTCCAACAATGAGAGACAACATGTCCCTTCTTTTGGCAAAAAGTGAAAATCATATGCACATTCTTTGAAGGTAGTCTTTGCTTCATCTGCTTCTTGTGTGCCTTCTTCCTCATCCAGCATCTCGAAACATGATGGTTAAATCGACCACAATATGTACAAGAAATCCTCTTATGTTGCTTTGCATGCTTGCCATAAGCTGCATGTCTACCATCTTCTTGTTATAATGATGGCTTAAAACAATGGTAAGGAAGATTGCCATCATGACATTAATGTAATTGAGAACTTGGGAGAAATGTTCTCTTCAAATTTGCATCACATTCTTGAATGCATGTGCTCAAAGCTTTGCCATTAAGCTGCTCATAGCCAAGACCAATATTCTTGGGACGCTCCACAACACAAATAGGCTCAACAATGCCTTGTGCATGCTTGCCCAAACCTTTTCCTTCTTGATAGCCCATTTTCAACATTAATTTGGACCCAATACCTCTTGTATGTTTTTCAAAAGAACCTACATACTTTTCAATGGAGGAATTTGAAGACAAGTTGGAACGATTATCCTCTTCCTCAAGAATTTTCTTGGACAAAGCTTCTTGAGCTTGAAGAAGCTGCAACTCCATATCATGCAGTCTTTGAAGAATGGCTTCTTTCTCTTCTTGCATAGCTAGCAATTGTGCATGAAGTTGAACACTTTCCCTTTGATCCTCAATGAGAATCTGCACCATGTCCTTCACCTTAAAAAACTCATTCTTCATGTCATCATTGAAGAATCTCGTGAAGGAGGAAACTTCACTTGTTGAAGAAGTTGACATTATGTAAATTTTCAAACAACCAAAAGGAACTTCCAAAGAAAATTCCTCAAAGCTTTCAATCAAAAGACAAGCTTTTAGCCAAATGTCAGTAAAGACCCCTTCTCATTCAAGCAGCCATAAAACACAAACTATTGGAGTTTGTTTTCCAAAGATAATCTTGAGGTAAATTGGGTAAGGAAAATAGTCTTCAATCCTTTCCAAGACTCATCTAACAACAGCTATCTTTCCAACTCAAGAAAACTCATACATGCAACCATTTTGCAACCAATAAAACAGTAAATCTCTTACACTGTTTTAAAAACTTTTGCACAACAAAAAATTCTCAACCCGAGCTCTGATACCATCTGATCTGATAATGGAAGGTACTGGAAAAGGGTGCAAGGTATCCATTTTCAATTATGTAAATGAGTGCAAAAATACTCTAAGTTTAAATCTGAAAATGTGAGAACTTCATATTTCTAATACAGAGATAGACTGTAGGGGCATTTACCGGATATTTCACCTTTCAAAGAAAGGATGAATCCAAAGGCTACCTGGCCCTCTTACAGACTCTGCCTAAAGAAATAATAGAAGTAAACACTCATATTTAATTAAAATGATCTTGCTTTAAATTTGATGTTATGCGGAAATTTAACTTGCAAATGGTGTAAGTCTTTTCACTGTTTATGTATCTTAAGTGTAATTGTTTTTGCTGAAACTTAACATGGGTATCAGCAACAATATTCAGAAATATAATATCAAAACACAACAGCAATATGATATAGGAGTTCACCCCAACTCTTGGGCTACATCTCCTGGATCAAGCCTCCCAAAATGGGCTTGTCCTCTTGTATTAAAAGCTCTCAAATGCAATACAAGATTATAAGTGTCTCAATAGACAAATATGAATATATAAAATGATTCAAAAGACATGAAAAAGCTAAGAATTCCTTTTCAAATTCACTAAACAGTGATAGATTACCATAAACAGTGATTTCTTCATCAATGTCCTGTTGGTGCTTTGAACTTCTCTACAACTTTTCGGGCTGTAGAAGTCCTCAAATGCCTCTGAAACCTCTTCCAATGGCTTCATAAGGTCGAAATTATCTGAAATAGAGCTTTGGTTCACCTCAAACTGATAACCACAACTCAAAATAGCTCCAAACCCAAAATGGCCCTAGTGGCTCAAAAAGCTTCTATGAAGCTAAACAGGCTGAAAATGAGCTCCAATGGCTCTGAAACCTGCGCCATTGAGTCTAAAATTCTGAGAACATACGAAATCAAAAAACATTTCATTCAAAAAGGTTGAGTAATGAGAAAGTTATGACCAAAACAACTTTGCCCCAATTTCCTCCACTAAAAGTGGGGCAACTGCCAGTTAACTCCACTAAAAGTGGAAGTCCACCTAAATTTGGGAGCGCCTCCAGAATCTCCGCCATATTAAACTCCAATTAACTGAAGTTTAATTAAATATTAAACTTGAGATTAGGCTCCTTAAGCTCTCTTAATCATTAAGCTCCCACACTGGTCATATGATGAGGTTCCATGGGAGGAGGGTTGGCCCCTCCGTGCTCCGCCGGACCCACTCCACTAAAAGTGCAATAACTTTTTCATACGGTGTCCGTTTTTCAAACCGTTTGCGGCATTGGGATCATATCGCCAAGGCCTATCCCATCGCTCAGGTTCCAAATCAATTTGAGCACTTTCATTTTTGAGCTTTTTCCCAAGCTCAGATCTGAGCTCCTGATCACTTCTCTAGTCCTAAAGCAAAACTTCAAAGCAATCATGTAATGGACAAGTCAGTTTGATTCCAAAGTTATATAATGGCTTGAAAATTATGTACATTAATAGTAAAAAAAAATGGATCTTTCTAGGAAAATACCAATGTAGTATGAAGAAATAGGTCGTAGCTAGACATGGTGAATGAGACTATCACTTAAACATTGTTTGCAAGGTAAATGCTTTACGTAAGGAAATGTATAGTAGGTGAAAAAATCCTATTGATTTATCACAATTAGAAAGTTAGGATGTCAAAATCAAGGGAATATCCCTCCAGTTCTATTGTGTCATGGAATATTTTTAATTCAATTGAATTCATTAAAGGAAAATATGATAGATTCTTGCAATGTAAACAACACTAAAATTATAGAGATGAAAATAGTAGTTTCTCTTCCCAATTATCTAGGAATGAAAATTCCTTATAAGAGCTCATTAGATTTACATTTTTTATATACAAGCTCTCCAAAGAATTACCAAAACATTGTAATTACAAGAAGATCAATGATTGCCTCCAAATTTGTGAACTACAATCTCCCAATTTATGACACACATTAAAATATTTTCAATAAAAATGTTTCCTAAGAAAATAAGTGTTCTACATATGGACATAATATTGAAGGAACTTACCTTAGCTACAAGATACCTCGAGGAATTGAGCCACAACGCCAAAACTATGGATAAAACTAGCCAACAACCATCTTAAAGAGGAAAATCGACAATGGCCCTCCACGACAACCAATGAGAAAAGACAATAAAAACCATATACCAAAAAGGAATATAGACATTGGAGACGCAAGGTAATGCAACTCTACCTTAAAAATAAATTTTGAATGAAGCTCAAGACTTATGTACGCATTGCTCAAAATTTAACTCCTATCATAACATCATTTAATGCAACCCATGCAAGCTTGCTAAGAGCCCATGGATGCTAAAGTTCAAGGAAGATGTGAAATTTCCAACAGCCAATGAAATGAAATGATGAAATATCTCTCTCTCTCTCTCTCTCTCTCTCTCTCTCTCTCTCTCTATATATATATATATATATATATTCTACGCCTAAGGAAAACCTAATGCCAAAATAAAACTGGTCAAAACCAAGCACAAGGAAAAAACATAAGAACTCTATTGCCATCACTCAACCAATACATGGAGAAACTCAATGGAGTTGTCTTTAATTGTGACTTTTTGGAATTTTCAATGGATTTTTGGCCAGAACCTGGTAGAAAAAATTGTGGTGAAATCTTGATTTGTGTTGTTTAAATTGGTTTTTTTACTGCATATATGAATCCATCACCCTCAAAAACACCTTAGGCACTTCGATTATGCAGAGTTCACCTATCAAACATGTGATTTAAATGAATCCTTGCAGGATTCTAGACAAATTAGATCAGAAAATAAACCACAAAAATTTTCAAAAAGTCTCACTTAAAGACAACTTGAAACTCAATACCTATCATGCCATCTTTTAATGTAACATATGCATAAAACAATTTCAAGAAGAAGTGTCCTTGCGCACCACAAATGAAGTACAAAAATAATAATATATAATAATAATAATAATTAAATTAAATTGTATGCTAAAAATAAAATCGAGCCATCGTATCAATAAACCAATGCAATATAGTGAAGCCTATATGTCTGACATAATAGTAATTTGTAAAATGGACAAAGGAAGTGAGATAATCCGATTACACTCAAATTACAAATGACTACATCCTTGTGCTCATATATTCGTTGTGCACATTATAACTGTCAAAATATATTCTTACACACATTTTCCAACAACAGAATAAAGATTGTAGCGAGGATATCAATGAAACAAATACTATAGATCCCCTGTATTTCCACCTTTTTTTCTCAAAGAGATCCAATGTGTGAGGAATTGCAACTCATCCTTGGTTACCTTTACAATTTAGTTTCTAATTTGGTAGATCAATAAGAATTTTTTAAACATTTCTTACGAGGGGTGAAGATGGCGTGGGAACTTTACAACATTAATCAAATTATAGAGAATCTTATAAAGCATATTGATAATTTTAGAGGACTTTACATAATGATTTTTTTCTATTGAACTTTGCATACTATAAGAAAGTATATTTTCCTATATAAAGTTACCTTTAGCTCAAAGAGAACTATTTTCCATCTATCTAGAAGTTGTATAGTTACATGCTCATGTTGTTATAGTTGTATTGGGATACATTTTATAGGCTTCTATACTAACCTCAAGTTCCTCTTCTTTTCTATTTGTTTCTTAGTTAAGCCTTGAGATCTTTTAATTATTTCCCACAGACATATCTATCTCTCTCGATATAGTTACATGCTCATGTTGTAGAATTGTATTGTGATACTTTTTATAGTCTTCTATACTAACCTCAAGTTCTCTTATTTTCTATTTGTTTCTTGGCTAAGCCTTGAGATATTTTGATTATTTCCAACAAACATCTATCTCTCTTCCTTTATAATCATAATATTTGGGTGCACACACACACACACACACGCGCGCATAGGAAGCTCATGGTTCTATCATCCTCAGAGGGGGGGAGGTTTTAGTTCTCAGGAATCCAGTAACAACCATGAGAACCTAAAAAAAAATATGGACCTTCTTGCAGAAAGAGAGGAGGAATAACACCTGAAAAGCATAGCCATTTGGTTAAAGAGCAGAGATGAAAACATTAAAATTTTCAGGATTATGCAAAAAGGTCAAAAAATTATGAACACTATCTAGATCTTACAGGATGAAAATAGTGTTGTGATTTTATCTTTTAATGGGTTGGATAGATTGGGAAAATGATACTTTGAATGATCCAGGTGGATATTTGTGGCCACCCGTCTATTCCACTAGTCAGTTTCATTAGTTTTCTTATTTACTATTTTTAGCAGTTTTTTAGGTCTTGGACTTCCAGAGTCGTTTTAAGGTCCTAAATGGCGTATTTCTTGGAGATATCTTTCCAATGAGGTATAATATGCGCCAAACGGATTTAATATGACCAAGTTACGACCCCATGAAGTTGGCTGCCCAACTAACCCCAATGGGGCCCATAAACTCTCAATGTTACATCTCCTCGGGTTAGGGTTTTGGTTGTTTAGGGTTTTCTCTTATTGTTAAATAATAAAAAGACCCTTGAGCCTAATTGTAACATATTTCAGAGGCATGTAGCCGCCACATCTCTTCTCAGAGATAAGCTACCAACGCCCTAGCTATTTTATTTCCATTATGTCTGTAAGCATATTTCTGTTATATGATATTAATGAAATGAAGTGTTATTTCCACTACATCTCTGTGTTTATGTTTATTTCTGTATTTTATTCCGTTCCTGTATAAATCCATATTCAGATTACGGCTCCATGAGGGTTTGAAATATATTTCGGTTTCAATGTTTTGCAGTAATTTTCAGTAAAATTCATGCAAGTTCCACGGTCTCCACATATCATATTATAGAGTTAAAAATATCTCATTTGAAATTATTTTTTATTATCTCAAATGGGTTTTTTATGGAATTTTATTTCGTTTCCTGGTTTGAGAGATATGAGCAATTGAAGTTACACCTGTCTATAACACTATGTTCTCGCGGGTCATATGAGTTTGTGGAATAATTTTATCACCCCACGGGTCATCAAATTTCAAGTGTCTTATATCACTGGAAATATCTATTCAATACCTCAAATGACACTTTGATGGAATTTTATTTCACCACCTATACCAGAAGTTATCATCAAAGTTGCAGCAAGAGGTCCATTTCAACCAAGATCAAGATCAGTGGTATCAGAGTGGTCTGCTCTTTCTCGATCTTTCTTTGCATGTCCCCAACAAGGTCAGGGTATAAGGATTTAGGTCTCAATTTGGTTGAAACTTTGCAAGATCAGCCTTGCAAACCCCGATGGCCTCCCATGGCGGAAGAAAATAAAGATGAGAGATCAGGAGATCCTATCAAAATATTTCTTGAGCAGGTCCTCCAGAAACAAAGGAATGTGATGATAGATAACTTTGTCCAGATCCTTCAACGACTGCCCACCAGTGGTGCATCTGCATGCAGCAGCCACTATGGAGGTTCCACTCCTTTCAAGGTACAAGTCAACTTCGACATTCCTGTATTTGAAGGCTATATAGATGCAGACATCGTATATAGATGGTTGAGTTTTCTAGAAGGGTATTTTTCGATCCATGATTTCTCTAACTGAGAAAATATTACTTTTTCACTCCTCAAAGCCACCCCCCATGTCAAAGATTGGTGGGAAGGATACTATGAGCAAAAGGATGGGAGGGAACCCTCTCTGTTCTCAGCCACACGCACTTGGAATTTGTTCCAAGACAACATCAAGGAACAATATTACCCTGTGGGGAACTATGAGGACAATTACATCCAATGGACCATGTTGCGGAAGAAAAGGGATCAAGATGTGCACAAGCTGAGGAATTTTTCCATACCCTATGCACAAAGTTGGGTATTAAATATTTAGAGAGACAATTGGTGCTCAAGTACCGCAGTTTTTTGCATAGATACATTCAGGAGGAAATGGAGTTCCTCGACATTACCTCGCTTGGCGTGGCATATCAATATGCCTCCAAGATCGAGCATAAATTTAAGAAAAATAAGTGAGACTTTAGATCTGCGAATTTGAAGCCAGGGAAAGGTGCCCCCAAACTACAAAACAAGGGGCAAATCCAAAGCAGGGCCGACTTAAAACAACACCACAGCCAAAGAAGGACACAAGTAAGTGTTGTGAACTTCATAACAATTCCACTCACAACACAAGAAAGTGTCAGACCAAACAATCGTTGGTGGCCGAACTAAAGGTATCCAAATTAGATGCATGTTCTGATTCTAAGTCTGAACCGAACAAGGGAAATTAAAAAGGGAAGTAGATCATTGATGTGGATCCCAGTGCCACTTTTACCACCACCAAGCTCCAGAGGGAGGATCTCAAGGATCCAAAGGAGGGGGGGTGCCTCTTCCATTCGCAAATGTGGGTGAAGGGTTCTCCACTGCAATTCCTTGTCGATAGCGGAAGCCAAAAGAACCTCATTTCCGCAGAGGTCGTGAATCGGCTTGGCCTACAGACCACAACACACCTACATCCTTATACCATCGGGTGGCTTCACCAATGAATATATATTAGCGTCATCCAGTAGTGCCGCCTTTTGTACAGTATCAAAACCTTCATGTATGAGGTATTGTGTGATGTTTCTCCTCTTGACGTGTCTCATGTATAATTGGGCCAACCATACTTGTGGAACTGATGTGCTGTGTATGAGTCTAAACCTCGTTATGTTATTATTACTTTGGGAAATAAGTTGTACAAGATACCAGAGGTAGTACCACCTCCCTCCATATCTTTAATTACTACAAAGCAACGGAGTAAGATTATTTCCCAAACTAGGAAATTTTTTTTCATTACAAACCCCCCACAGGACAAGAAGAATATTGTGGCCACAACCTCCAATCAGGGCTCCCCTTCATGGAAACAACAAATGGAAAAAGTTGTGGAGGAATACAAAGACTTTTTCTCCTCACCCACAAAGGATCCTCTACACTGTCAGGTCAAGAACTCCATTGATCTGACCACAGGTGCGCCGCTACCTGATGTTGCCATGCCTCATGCGACCACACAGAAATAATCCACACATGTATTGTCTGACGTTTTCCAACAGGTCCATGACATCTTCGAGAAATCCAATACCAAGTACAAGAAATTCCAGGATCAACATCGAGTGCCACACAAGTTCCAGGTGGGCGACACATTTTGGTTACATTTGCAAAAGGAGCACCTCTCTAGACCCCACCACAAGCTATGCCCACTTTAAAGCAGGATAACTCCTTCACTAGGGAAAGTGGTTCACCAGGGACCAAGTTCAAAAAAAAATTCCCTACCTCATGGAGGCTCTTCATGCAATGGGGACCATTGTTTCCTAAGGGGGAAGGAATGATCTAGGTGGGTATTGGTGGACACCTGCTTATTCCACTAGTCAGTTTCATCAGTTTTTTTATTTACTATTTTTAGGAGTTTTTTGGGTCTTGAACTTCCATAGATGTTTTAAGGCTCTAAATGGTGTAGTCCTTGGAGATATATTTCCAACGAGGTATCGTATGCGTCAAACAGAGATAATATGACCAAGTTACGACCCCGAGAATTTGGCTGCCCAACTAATCCAATGGAGCCCATAAACTCTCGGTGTTACATCTCCTCCGGTTAGGGTTTTGATTGTTTAGGGTGTTCTCTTATTGTTCAATAATAAAATGGCCCTTGAGCCTCATTGTAACATAGTTTAGAGGCCTGTAATCACCACATATATTCTCAGAGATAAGCTACCAGCGCCCTAGCTAGTTTATTTCCATTATGTCTATAATCATATTTCTAATTATGGTTTTAAGGCTTCTGTGGTTTTCATTCATTGTAAAATTCTCCGGATTATCCACAGTATCGAAAAACATTAGCGTTATATGATATTAATGAAATGAAGTGGTATTTCCACTGCATCTCTATGTTTATGTTTATTTCTGTATTTTATTGCGTTCCTGCATAAATACGGATCATTGAAGACCTTTTTCAAGCTCCTCTGAATACATTGATTTCTAAAGTCATACAAATTTCTCAATTCTTTCCAAGAATGATGGATGGTGATGAGAGCAGGAATCTAATGGAGGTGGTTTCTATGGAGGAACTCCATGTGGTGCTTCATAGTTTCCAAAGAGACAAAAGCCCAATTTTTCCTCCAACTCTTTGATTTTCTGGCTTCCAATCTATTAGGGGTTATTGAATAATCCAAGGAAGGAAGAATCTATTCAGATTTTAAGTCAACTTTCATAGCACTTATTCCAAAAATCTAGTCACACACTCTCCTTCTCGAGATTTAGGCCTATATATTTATGTAATTATATTTACAAGATTATCGCAAAGGTCATTGTGTCTCAACTCGAACCCATTCTTTCTAGATACATCCCTCTCAATCAATTTTCTTTTTTTGAAGGGATACAAATTCACGAAGCTATTGGAGTGGCTCAAGAAGGCATACACAATGTTAAAACGAAAAATCTGAAAGGGGTTGTTACCAAAATTGATTTATCCAACGCATATGACAAAGTAAACTAGATATTTATTAGGGTCCTATTTACTCATCTTGGTTTTAATATGGAATTCATAAAACGGATAATGAGTTGCATCCAATCGGTTTGTTTTGTGGTTCTCATAAATGGATCATCTTCCCTTTTTTTCATGTGCAGAGAGGGTTGTGACATGGTTTCCCTCTATCTCCTCTTCTTTTTCTTATGGTGGTGGAGGGCCTGATTCATATTTTATCTTATGTTAAGAGGGGGTTTTCCATGTTTCTCATTGCTACGAATATGGAAATCTCCCACCTTCTCTTTTTTGATGATAATCTCATAATTTTTCAACAGTGATGTAAGGGATATTAGGTGCTTGTGGAGATCCTGTTTCTTTTTTGGCGTGCCAAAAATATGTCGATTAATTCCCATAAATCTTCCATATCTCATCATAATCTCTCTGAAGTTGAGCTTCATCAAATATACCAGCTTCTCCCCTATAAATCAAATTATTTGGAGTCGGGTTTAAAATACCTGGGTTTCCAGTTGAAGCCAAACAGTTACAAGAAAAATGGACTGGACTTGTTGCAAACGTGGAAAAGCACTTGAATAATTGGATCCACGGGTGGTTGTCTGAAGCTGGCCTCCTGGTTCTCATAAAATCAGTATTATAAGCTATTGTGGTAAATTGGGTGTCTATAACCTAGATTTCTAAATGTGCTTGGAGAAGGTCAGGCATTTATGCTATGTTTTTCTATGTGCTAGTAATAAAGAATCAGGGTTGTTGCCTTGGATAAAATGGGACTCCATTACAAAACCAAAATCCCTAGCGGATTGGGGCTTAAATAACTTATTCCATTTTTCAAAATCCTTAGCTGCAATGCGGTTGGCGCCTGATCTTAACTCAAATTCTATGGATGTTTGTGGTATACCATAAATATATTGCTCCTAATTCTAAGCCAAGATCTAATATATATTTTATTTAGAGGGCGGTTCTAAACCCATTTGAAATCATAGGAAGTGTTTTGGCTTGGAGGGTCAGTAGATGAAATAGAGTAAGACTTAGCATTGATCCATGGCCTGGTAGTGGTATAAATCACTTGTTTCCTTGGGCCCTCACCCTAAATAATTTTCTTAGAGACAAAGGCTTTAGTAAGTTGGCACACATTGAAAATCTTGATATTTCTTCTATTTTGCGGCAGGGTTGGCTATCAATTGACCACCTCAACCTAGATGGGGAATATCATATTTCTTAGCATGAATACTTATAATCTCTCTCAAACAGTCATATCCTATTGACTAATAAAGTTGATGAACTCACATGAAGGACCTCTCCTTCTGGATCCTACACTCCAAAGTTAAGTTTTATTTTTCTTATGTAAAGCAATGTGGAGGAGGGGAAATATGGTGGTGGAGGGAGGTATGGAAAGAAAAATGCCCCCTTAAATCAAAATTATTCATGTGGTGTCATATGATGGATAATGCCCCTACTTGGGACATTTTACAAAGAATGTTTATGTGTGGGCTTGGTTGGTGCTCTTTACATCAAAATGAGGGGGGAAATGTTGTTCATGTGTTCATGCATTGCTCCTTCTTTAAATAGGCATGGAATTTATGTAGCTCTGCACTAAATCCCTCTATCCCTTGGGTAGGGGTGGACTTAGAGGCAACCTAGTTTTCCTAGCGTTCAAATTTTAGTTATTGCTCATTTAAATCCCTTCCCCTCATCGTTTGTTGGGGGTATGGCTGGACAAGAACAAGGTTGTTTTCCAAGACAAAATATTGATCCCAATACACATTGGTGATGAGATGTTTGCCATTTTAAGTCATTATCCATAAGAAAAATGTGTTACTGCGCCAAGAAAAATCACCCTAGGAAAAAAAATTACTCTAATTCGTGGGATTTTTTTTATGGTGCTTCAATCAATAAGGGACAAAATAGTGGAGGGGGTTTTATTTTATTCCTCCCTTCGGATCACATTTTCAAAGTAAAAATGGGTTTGGGTCCGAGGACTAATAATCAAGGTGAATTACTTGCATGCAAACACTTTCTTCTATTTGCAAAAAAGAGGGATTGCACTCACTTACATGTATTCAGGGACTCCTTGTTATCTATTAATTGGATCAACAACATTATTGTATGCAGGAACATTTTATTATTCCATATTCTTGAGGAGATAGAACATATTATTGATTCTTTCACTCTGTTTACATGCTCACATATTTATAGGGAAAGGAACCAAGTTGTTCATATATTTAGGATCACAGCTCGGAATCTCCACAGTTCTCATTTTTAAGTCTACGTTTCGGGTCTAAAACAAGACCCATCATCAGGAAATTCTTGCAAAAAAGAGAGACAATGAGTGATGAATAAATAGTGGAAAATGACAAGGTGGAGAGCCGACCAGCAAACAACTAAAAGTTATAATTTCTAAAAAATTTCAATTATTATTAATTTATTTATTTATATTTTAATTTATGATGAATTTTAGTTTATTTTGTTTTATAAGCTTATCATAATTATTTTAATGATGTTTTGAGTTTACATGTCAAAAAAGTTTAATATATCTCATTATTAATTTTATCCCCTTTTTTATAAAGTCTTATGCTAATTTAATTTTGGTTAATTATTTTATTATGTTTATTTTTAATTTTTTAAAGCATTGTTTATAATCAAGTCAAAGTGTTGTAATTTCATTCTAATCCTAAAATTAAGTAGAGAGGTCCTAGTAGATTATATTAAATGATTAAAAGGTTGATTATTATTTTATAAGACCCTATGTGGATTAAAGTGTCGACTTTTTTATTAATTATTAATCCTAAAAGTACTAAGTTATTATCCAAATTTAGTCTTATGAATTACATTAAAAGATTATTTGTTTTTTACTAAAATCGAAGATAGTATTTTTTATTTTTATCCTAATAATATGTAGAAGGGGGTCAAAGTAGATTATATTAGAGGAATTGAGTTGATATCCTTAAGATCCTATGAAGATTATAATGTCCATTAGTTCATTAATTATGAGTCATTGTTTAAAAGTCCTAAGCTTTTATCTTATTTTATCTTATGATTTGGATTAGTTGTTTGAGATATTTTAGGGTTTTTAGTATAATCCTTATGCTAAAGTATTATTTATCTTATACTAACTTAAAGACTGAATGGTCCTATTATAATACAATACTAAGGACGGAGAAGTTTATTTAGAAAGGTTTGGAATAGGTCAATTGATTATAGCCCATAGATAGGGTTTGTGAACCATTGATCCTATAAACTAAGGTTTGTAGAAGGTAGGGTTAATTTAAGTTAATGAAAGGAGATTTATAAGGGTATTTTATTTTTATTTTTTATTTTTTATTTTTTATTTTATTTTTATTTTTATTTTTTATTTTTTTAATTACATCTACCCTTTATAGATTAAAGAGGGGCAGCACGGTAAGTTCAAGGAGTAGGGTATGGGTTTGATGTGAGCAGGTGGGTAGAGGGAAGGGGAAAGGGTACGAGGGAGAGATGGTGAAAGACAATTTAAGGATCAAAAAGGGGAACGAAGAAAGAGAAGGGTGAACAAGGAGACCAATGACTCAAGGGTGCGGGATGATTTAACTGGACAGCACATGGACCCAGTTTCTGCTAACTTCTAAGCCTCCATCTCTATTTAGGTTGTGAGGGTATTTTATGATTTCCAAGGCTTCACGTATTTTGCGTTTGAAATGATGCTTTTCTTTGGCAATGACCTCTGCTTTTTCAAGACATATGTGGTGACATGTTTTGCTTGAATGTTCTGCCAGGGCTGAGGTTTTAATTCTTCCAAGCCTAATGTATGCCCCATGTTCTTTAAACCTTATTTTAAAAGTCCTACCTGTTTCCCCTATATAGCACTCTCCGCATGAACAATTGATTTTGTAAACCCCTTTTTGTTGGAGGTGGTCAGGGTCATCCTTAACTGATTTCATTCTTTGCCTGATGGTTACTAGAGGTTTGAAGGTCGCTTTGATGTCCTTTTTGGCTAGAAATTTGGATATTTTGTCAGTGACCCCTTGAATATAAGGGAGGTATGCTTTTGTAGTGGAGGGTTTGTCAGTAACCATTCTTTTGTTTCCGGATCTAGCTCTTTGAATAGCTTTGTTAATGTCCTTACTGTTATATCCCCAGTTAATGAAGGAATTTCTTAGATATTCAATTTCTTCCTCCACATGAGTTTTGTCTGATATTCTAAAAGCTCGTGTAAAGAGATTTAGCAGCACCCCTATCTTCTGGGCTGGGTAGTGGTGTGAGTTGGCGTGCAGATAATTATCCGTGTGTGATTTCTTTCTAAACACTTTGTGTCCAAGGGATCCATCTTCATTTCTTGCGAGGAGTACGTCAAGGAAAGGGATGCAGTTGTTTTCTTCGCCTTCCATTGTAAATTGGATATCTTTGGATATGTCGTTGAGGTGGTCTATGAAGTTCTTTAATTCCTCATCTCCATGAGGCCAATTGACATTTGTGTCGTCTACAAACCTTATCCAAAATTTGGGCTTTAATGGGTAAGAGTCCAAAGCCTTCTTTTCAAATTTCTCCATGAAGAGGTTTGCCACTATAGGGGATAACGAGGATCCCATAGCCACTCCAGATGTTTGTTCTAATATTTCTCCTTGGAAGGTGAAAAAGGTAGAGCGAAGACATATTTCAGCGAGTTTTGCAGTTTGCGAATCTGCTACTTCTTTTACTACTTGCACAACTTCATCCAGAGGGATTTTGGTGAAAATTTGGACAACATCAAAGCTAACAATTCTGTCACCTGGCTCCAAATTAGCCTTTTTAATGAAATCCACGTATTGGTTGGAGTCTTTTATGAAAGAGCTAGTATTACCCACAAGACTTTGGACTCTTACCCATTAAAGCCCAAATTTTGGATAAGGTTTGTAGACGACACCAATGTCAATTGGTCTCATGGAGATGAGGAATTAAAGAACTTCCTAGATCACCTCAACAGCATATCCAAAGATATCCAATTTACAATGGAAGGCGAAGAAAACAACTGCATCCCTTTCCTTGACGTACTCCTCGCAAGAAATGAAGATGGATCCCTTGGACACAAAGTGTTTAGAAAGAAATCACACACAGATAATTATCTACACGCCAACTCACACCACTACCCAGCCCAAAAGACAGGGGTGCTGCTAACTCTCTTTACACGAGCTTTTAGAATATCAGACAAAACTCATGTGGAGGAAGAAATTGAATATCTAAGAAAATCCTTCATTAACTTGGGATATAACAATAAGGACATAAACAAAGCTATTCAAAGAGCTAGATCCGAAAACAAAAGAATGGTTACTGAAAAACCCTCCACTACAAAAGCATACCTCCCTTATAGTCAAGGGGTCACTGACAAAATATCCAAATTTCTAGCCAAAAAGAACATCAAAGCGACCTTCAAACCTCTAGTAACCATCAGGCAAAGAATGAAATCAGTTAAGGATGACCCTGACCACCTCCAACAAAAAGGGGTTTACAAAATCAATTGTTCATGCGGAGAGTGCTATATAGGGGAAACATGTAGGACTTTTAAAATAAGGTTTAAAGAACATGGGGCAGACATTAGGCTTGGAAGAATTAAAACCTCAGCCCTAGCAGAACATTCAAGCAAAACATGTCACCACATATGTCTTGAAAAAGCAGAGGTCATTGCCAAAGAAAAGCATCATTTCAAATGCAAAATACGTGAAGCCTTGGAAATCATAAAACACCCTCACAACCTAAATAGAGATGGAGGCTTAGAAGTTAGCAGAAACTGGGTCCATGTGATGTCCAGTTAAATCATCCTGAACCCTTGAGTCATTGGTCTCCTTGTTCACCCTTCTCTTTCTTCGTTCCCCTTTTTTATCCTTAAATTGTCTTTCACCATCTCTCCCTCGTACCCTTTCCCCTTCCCTCTACCCACCTGCTCACATCAAACCCATACCCTACTCCTTGACCTTACCTTGCTGCCCCTCTTTAATCTATAAAGGGTAGATGTAATTAAAAAAATAAAAAATAAAAATAAAATACCCTTATAAATCTCCTTTCATTAACTTAAATTAACCCTACCTTCTACAAACCTTAGTTTATAGGATCAATGGTTTACAAACCCTACCTATGGGCTATAATCAATTGACCTATTCCAAACCTTTCTAAATAAACTTCTCCATCCTTAGTATTGTAATATAATAGGACCGTTTAGTCTTTAAGTTAGTATAAGATAAATAATACTTTAGCATAAGGATTATACTAAAAACCCTAAAATATCTCAAACAACTAATCCAAATCATAAGATAAAATAAGATAAAAGCTTAGGACTTTTAAACAATGACTCATAATTAATGAACTAATGGACATTATAATCTTCATAGGATCTTAAGGATATCAACTCCTTAATTCCTCTAATATAATCTACTTTGACCCCCTTCTACATATTATTAGGATAAAAATAAAAAATTCTATCTTCGATTTTAGTAAAAAACAAATAATCTTTTAATGTAATTCATAAGACTAAATTTGAATAATAACTTAGTACTTTTTAGGATTAATAATTAATAAAAAAGTCGACACTTTAATCCACATAGGGTCTTATAAAATAATAATCAACCTTTTAATCATTTAATATAATCTACTAGGACCTCTCTACTTAATTTTAGGATTAGAATGAAATTAAAACACTTTGACTTGATTATAAACAATGCTTTAAAAAATTAAAAATAAACATAATAAAATAATTAACCAAAATTAAATTAGCATAAGACTTTATAAAAAAGGGGATAAAATTAATAATGAGATATATTAAACTTTTTTGACATGTAAACTCAAAACATCATTAAAATAATTATGATAAGCTTATAAAACAAAATAAACTAAAATTCATCATAAATTAAAATATAAATTAATTAATTAATAATAATTGAAAAAATTTAGAAATTATAACTTTTAGTTGTTTGCTGGTCGGCTCTCCACCTTGTCATTTTCCACTATTTATTCATCACTCATTGTCTCTCTTTTTTGCAAGAATGTCCTGATGATGGGTCTTGTTTTAGACCCGAAACGTAGACTTAAAATGAGAACTGTGGAGATTCCGAGCTGTGATCCTAAAAATCTACACCACAGAAATCTACAATCCATCATTGTTCATATCTTATCAAAAGATGGCCTCCTTCTGGATCTTTGGGCAATAACTGAGCATGTTAATGAATAATCTTTCAAGTACTTCCATCATTCTTTCAAGCCTTCTTTGCGGACAACAATTCTTGATTGAGACATTTTGCATTGGGATCCACAATATTTCTACACACTTCTTGTTGGTTTGAACATTTTTTGTTCCTCTTTTACACAATCGGTTTATGTGAAGACACAACATAAAAGTTAGGTTTTCTTTTTTGGAAGGCTAACACAGTTTGTTGTATATAATCCTTTATTTTTATGCTCTCAACGACATGAAAAACTTTTGTGGTGTTCCATTGTAGAGAAAGAGATCGGATTTCCCACGGTGGTATGTGAAATATGTCGACATTTCGAATCCCAAAGAGGATCCATCATCGGGACAATGAGTGAGGAAATAAGAGTCGAGCAGAAGATTTATTAATAGATAAATGAACAAAAAAAACTAAAAACTAAAAAATCAACTAAAAAACTTAAACACTAAAAAACTAAACTGAAAAATAAATACAATAAATTAAAATGAAATAACTTTATTTTGATTTATTTTCTATAAGCTAAATAATGTAATGATTATTATCAATAAATTATTAATAATAATAATTATTTATTTATAATAATTATGATTATTTATTTATAATAATTATGACTCATAATGCTAAAGGTTAAAAAAATGATTTGTTTTTTAAATCTACACTAAAATTTTTAATAATCTAAAATAATCCAATAAAAGTAATCACTAGATCCTATAATTAAATAATGAAACAACATTTTATAAATAAATAATTATTAATAATACTAATTATTAATTTATAATAATTGTTATATTTCATTATAAATAAATAAATAATTATTATTAATTATTATTATATTATAATAATTATAATTCATTTATAAATAAATAAATTATTATTATTATTATATTATAATAATTATAATTCATTTACAAATAAATAAATTATTATTATTATTATTTATTTATTTAACGTTAATGATGAAGATGTTATGAAACTAAATTTAATAAAGAAAATTAATTATCTAAAAGATTAAACTATAGAAAATTAATTGTAGAAGAGAGGAATAACATGTTTCTGAGTTTTTCTAATAACCCAACGTTTTGGACTGTCTAAGTGAGTCCATCATCAGAGGTATACGTCAGAATTTTTATAGAAAATTAATTTATTTAAGAGTTAGGTTAAGGAAGTTATACCTGAGACGAGGTGGAAGAGTTAATCTGACTAATTAGAGGAAACCAACTCCCGTTGATCTCAATGCCACTATCTCTATTGATATTATGTGGATTTTTCATAATCTCCAAATCTTCCCTAATTTTTCACTTCTGATAGTGATCTTCTCTAATGATAATCTTGGCATTCTCTAAGCAAACCTAATGTTTAGTAAAGAGCTTGAACTTTCATTCTTAATGTCAGCTCCATGCTCCTTCAATATTCTTTGCAAAGAGCGTCATGTTTCTCCAATGTAACTTTTACCACAAGAACAATCAATTTTGTAAAGTCCCTTAAGTTGTTGTTGATCAATATTATCCTTTGCATACCTCATTCTTTTCTTGATAGTTCATGTTGTTGTGAATTGAGTGAATATGTCATTCTTGCCCAAAATTCTTTCAATTTAATTTGTGACTCCCTGAATGTATGGTAGGAATACTTTGTCGCACCTTCATGAGGCCTTCGGGAATTGACCTTTTGTTCTGCTCTTTTTATAGACTTCTTAATGTCCTTATCATTATAGCCTATACTTTTAAATACAAAGGTTAAGTGCTTATGGAAGCTTTGGAGATTATAAAAAATCCACATAATTTCAATAAAGATAGTGGCATTGAGATTAGCAAGAGTCGATTTCCTCTAATTAGTCGAATTAACTCTACCACCTGGTCTCAGATATAACTTCCTTAACCTAACTCTTAAATAAATTAATTTCCTATAGTTTAATCTTTAGGATCATTAATGTTCTTTATTAAGTGTAACTTCATAACATCTTCATCATTAACATTAAATAAACAATTATTATTATTATTAATTATTTATTTATAAATAATAATTATTATTATAATATAATAATTATTTATTTATAATGAGGTATAATTATTTTTATAAATTAATAATTAGTATTATTAATAATTATTTATTTATAAAATCTTATTTCATTATTTAATTATAGGATGTAGTTATTACATTTATTAGATTATTTTAAATTAATAAAAATAAAAATTTAGTGTAGATTTTTAAAAATAAAATAAATTTTGTAAACTTTAACATTATGAGTCATAATTATTATAAATAAAAAAAATTATTATCAAAAATTATTTGTTTATAATAATCATTTTATTAATTAACTTATAGAAAATAAATCAAAATAAAATTATTTCATTTTAATTTATTGTATCTATTTTTCAGTTTAAGTTTTTACTATTTAAGTTTTTTTTAACTGATTTTTTAGGTTGTTGTTTTTTGTTTTTTTTTCAATTATTTATTTATGTATCTTCAGTTGGACTCTTCTTTCTTCACTCATTGTCGTGATGATAGATCCTCTTTGGGATTTGAAATGTCGACATATTTCACATACCACTTGGAAAATCTGAATGATTTCTCTACAATGAAAACTTATGTTTAATTTGGGAAAGTTTAAACGGTCTTTATCTGTCTATATCTTTGTGATTTTCTTGGCGTGTACAGAAATATGTTTTTTTTTTCTTGTTTTTGCCAACAAACATTCAATTAGCGATACAAATTAGATTATGTGATTGTAACAACTCATGCTTATAATTGAACATAAATGTTATGTTGGCAGGATCCTAATGTTTTTTTCCTAAATAGAGGATAAATACTTGAATGCACTCTCGAAGTGTATATGCATAATGTAATTACATCATTTTACTATGTATGGAATTATGGGTATTTTTCTTCGAATATATATATATATATATATATATATATATATATATATATATATGGGGGACATGAAAAGTACTTGTGTGCACCTATTGAGCTTTTTTTATAGTGGATGGGTATTTTTATGTGTGTGTGTGTGTGTGAGAGAGAGAGAGAGAGAGAGAGAGAGACATCAAAAGTACTTGTGTGCACCTATTAAGCTTTTTTATAGTCAGTTGATAATGTTATATATCTATATGTGTGTGTGTGTGTGTGGGAGACATCAAAAGTACATGTGTGCACCTATTGAGTTTTTTTATAGTGGATGGATAATGTTTCAGATTAGCTCTAGCAAGCTATTATATAATTTAATGGAGAGATTTAATGTAGCACTCATGTTGCATATATTTTTGTCTGGGAGTAAATAATCTTCAAACTATTGGTCCTCTTCAAATTAAATGTATAATATCACTTCAACATGTAAAAGGAAATTAATTTTGTTTGGAAGTACCCACGAAAACAAACCATTTTTACAAAATTCTACACCATCTAACGAAATTGCCATTGTAAAATAGACCAAGAACCATACTACTAAACATAATATCAAGCAAAAAAAAAGATCTTGTCATTTCTTATGTGTAGATTTTTATGAGGCTTCAATTCTTGATCAATTCAAAATTAATTTAATTCACTAGTATGACAACTTGATATGGGTGGAACATAGTTAAAAATCCATGACAGTACTTGTGTATGTGGCCAATTGCAAATTAGAATTGATTGTTTGCATAGTTTTTGGGTTTTATGCAACGGATGAGTTATTGGATGCATATTTATATTTCATGGTGCAACAAAATCTACCAAGATTTGTTCAAGGGTATGTATGTGTGTGTTGAACACCCCCCAACCACTCAACTTAGGGAAAATACCACTCATCCCTACCTTTATCACCACATGTGTTCAAGAAGTTGACTCAACATAGATAATTAATGATTGTAACATGTTCTCAATTTGCACATGGGAATATATTGCACATGGACTAAACATATCAAGAGAGAAATCAATCTATTATTCATCAACTATACTCACAATCAGCTATCATAGACTATATAGGAAAATCCACCAAATTTCGATTGCATTGTTTTGGTAGCATGGTATTGGCATTGATGCCAACAATGAACTATATGCATGTTAGCATTCACGTCAACAACTAGATGAGACTGTGCATGATAATTAGAAGGTTGACATAGGTGTTCTCATGTTGCAGGAGGTTAACATGATGCTTAATGATCTGATGATGCAAGTGGTTCATGATCTAAGTTAAATAAATTTGATTTTTCCAAGAATAATTTCATTTTCTCTTACTTGCTTCTTCATTCCTGCGACATTTGCATAAAATGTGCAGGCTTGCCTTTGTGTCCTCGAGACAATGTGCTCTAGATTGCCTTTATATCCCCATGACATTTCCTTTAGGTGGAAAATTTTATACCTATGCGTGCACAATAAAAACCGCAGGCTTTTACCATGGATTTTTCCCAGGTTTTTTCTTGCGAATGGAAATTATTTGAATTGTCCTAATTGATTTTTCCTCTAAGACGAAGTGGAAGGAAATTAGTGTGTCGATCTAGTCTAATTTGTGACATGGGAAATTAGATTAAATTGTGTTGAAATGGATTCATTAGAAGGTTATATGATGTGCGATTTGGAGATGAATATATACACCTATAACAAATGGTTTAATATGGAATAATTATTAGATCGTGTGGTAGAGCATTAGAATGTTGGAGAAAATATGCATGAATTGCATAGTGATGTATTGTGTGTATTTGTGCGGTGAATTATCCAACAAAGTGAAAACAATTTGAGATCGGTGGTAGCTTGATTTGTGTTTGCCAATGTTTTTATTGTTGCAAGGGATAATATTGCAGAGGACTTGCATGTTTCTATAGTTTCCATGTTTATGTCTTGTTGGTATATTTGCTAGTATGGCTATAGTGTTGAGGTGTATTAGTATTTTTGATGCTAATGTTTGGATATATTTGAGTGAGTATGGGTATGGTTCTACTAATAATGTATTGCTAGCATTATATTGTTGAGGACAGAGTATGTGTGAGTTGAGAACAAATTTTGATGTTTCTAGAGCTTGATGGCTTAATGTATTGTTGTTAAGGTTTGATAGTAAGTGATTTTTTAGAGAGTAGAGGCTGTTTGTATTGATATTGATGAAATTGTGATAGTATTTCAGATTGACATGAAATTCAATAGGGATTGTATTTCATAGGTTCATCGTTTTGTGTTGATACTAAGTAGAGGTGGATCGAGTGTGAAAAATGATGAAACATGACCCGCAGTTGTTTGAGAAGATATTCTATAGCTATAAACAAAGAAATAAAAGTGTAAATGCTTGGAAAAGGGGGCCCTCAAATGCTTAGTGGGCACACTAGAAGTTTACAATTGGAAAAACAACATATATTAAGTGAAATAAGCTTGGAGTAAACTCCAAAAAAATTGAAGTCTAGCTACAAAGATATTTCTTCAAGTATTCTTATTACAAATTCTAAATGTCTTCTCCCTTCCTCCTCTTGAAATGGAGAAACCAATTCTATTTATACATGATTTTCTTTGATAATATGATACTCAACTAATAAATTTAGATCCACTTTTCTCTTAAGTAGTAACAACCAATTTGTTAAAATTAGGAGATAACTATTTCTACAAATCCTCTCACAAATCTCTAATATCTTTGATAGTATATCTTATCAAAGATTCCATGTTTTTTTCCATTGAATGTGATCACTAATTATCCTCAAATCTTCAATATTTGAAGAATAAATTCGAATTTGAGGCTAAGTGATCAAATATCACTTTGCTTAAGTCTTCAAATATGCCTATAAACATCATAAAGCTCATCTAATTTTTAGATATATGTGAAAACATGTTATTTTTCTAATATTTAATCATAAACTCACTCAAAATATTAAGATAAACGTTTTGGAAAATAATAAATCTAAACCCATTTATAATCATAAAATGGTCTTAATGCAAGGTTATGGAGCAGCGAAATGTGGTAAAAAATGAAGGAAAAAAGGGTGAAAAGAATGAAATTTTGGTGATCCAACACATGTTCCAAAGGAAAATATAACTAAATTGGATAGAAAATATGAAAGATGCATATTTATTGGTTATAAATATGGTTTAAAATTTTACAAGCTTTGGAACCCATAAACAAATAAGGTTGTGTACAATCAAGATGTGGTATTTAGAGAAGTGAAAGATGTTATCAAATAGAAGACCTACCAAGGAAGAAAGAACGAGAGAACAAAGAGTTTGAACTAAAGGATGATGATTCAGACTCTACAAAAGAAAAAGAATCAGCTGAAGAAGATCGGTTTGGGAAAGAAGGCATCCAAGAAGGTATACTCTACTTTATTTTCATTCGAAATTTGCTTTGTTTATTACTGATGATATTAGAACTATTAGGAAGGCATGGATTTAGAGGATGGAAAATTCTAGAAAAAAGCCATGGTTGAAGAAATTATGGCTTTGGAAAAGAATGAGGCTTGGGATCTAGTAGAGTTATTGGTTGGAAGAAAACCCATTGGCAACAAATGGGTGTTTAAGAAGAAAAAGTGCAGGGAATTGACTTTGGTGATATTTTTTTCTCTTATTGCAAAGTTAGCTTATTTTATATTTATTATATATATTGTTGTTATTTTTTTATCTTGAGGTTGAAATTATGGATGTGAAGACAACATTCATATATGGGGATCGGGAAGAAGAGATCTACATGAAGCAACCAAAAGGCTTTGCATTGAAGGATAAGAAAGAGTTGGTATGTAAGTTGAAAAATTCCTTGTATGGGTTGAAGCAATCACCTTGAAGGATGTGGTGTCAAAAAATTGATACATATATACAAGGACTTGACTTCACAAGAAGAAAGCAGATCATTTTTTGTATTTTAAATTAGTTGGTGATCATATTATTTATTTGTTCTTGTATGTAGATGATATGTTGTAGATTGGAAATGACAAGAAAACCATCCAGGAAGTGAAAACTCAGTTGTCCTGTAAATTTTATATGAAGGATATCAATGTTGCAAATTTTATCTTGGGAATGGAAATTAAAAGAGATCGAGAAAAAAAAGAAACTCTGGTTAAGTCAGAGGAAGTATGTTGAGACAATATTATACAAGTTTAATATGTATGAAAGTAAACCAGTGAAGGTCCATATTCATGTAGGTGTAAATTTATATGCAAATCAGTGTCCCATGACACAGGAAGAGGAATAATACATGTGGCGTGTTCCATATGCTAATGTGGTTGGAAGTTTTATGTATGCAATGTTCTATACTAGATCAAACATTACACATGCACTCGGAGTATTAAACAATTATATGCTGAAACTGGGGAGGGAGAATTGGAAAACAATGAAGAGAGTCTCCAAGTATTTGCATGGCACTAATGGATATGGATTGTGCTACCAAGGGATACCAGGATTGGACAGAGTGTTGGACATTCATGGCTTTGTTGATGCAGACTCGACTAGATGTTTGTATCACGGAAGATCTACAAGTGGGTATTTGTTTAACCCATTTGGAGGAACAATTTTTTTGATGAGAAAGATATAGTCTATAGTGGCACTTTTAACTACAAAATTTGAATACATTGCAGTCATTCATGCAAGCAAAGAAGTAGTTTTGTTATAAAGATTGTGTTTATCTATGGGGTTGTTATGACAAGCTATAAGGATATATTGTGAGAACCACATTGTAGAATTCTTTGTGAAGAGCCCTTATTATCATTTGAAGACAAAGCATATTGATGTTCAATATCACTTTGAGAGGGATATTAATAAATACAACAAAGTGTTACTGGTAAAGTTCAACACTTTGAAGAATGTTGTCGATGCAATAACAAAATCTGTGAGCACTGAAAAGTTCTCTTGGTGTAGACAAACAATGGGCATCATTGCACTAGATTGTTGGATGTGTAATCATGTGCCCCCTTGTACTCAAAGAAAATAAGTGGGAGAATTTTGGGTATACATGAATTATATGCACCATGAACATTGGGTTATTTTTTCCATCTATTTTTGGGGGTTTTCGGCCCACAATTTTGCTACAAGAATTTTTATGGCACATGGTGGTTTTGCCCATGGTTTTGTATTTTTGGCTAAAAAATTACAATTGGATTGGTGGTTCATGTATGTCCCAGGATATATATTGTCTTTTAATACTATATAGTAAAATATAATAATGAAAACAATTTTATTGGTTCTTCTCGGGTTTGGCTTTCTAGGATAAAATTTATGTGCAAATTTTTTGTGTTTGCCATTATATCTTTTCTGAAAAGATAGGCGATAATGGCAGAACCCTAATCATGTTGCGGGTTTCTCTGCGATTGGTGCAATGGACGATTCTTCGGCTAGTTGACCCCTAGTGCCGGGCCTGAAGGACACTTGTGGGGCTGACAAGCAGGGCAGCGGTGGCGGGCGGACGCTCTTTCATCTGCGAGGGCCACCACATGGCACTCACTTCAGACTAAATTGTTTTTTTATTATCACCCTTCATCTCCCATGATGGGTTTACTATTTTTGTCTATGGCGTGTTGGTGGTCTTTCGGTTATATAGTGGAACGTCTCCGTTGAGCCCTATTTTCTTGGTGGTTATTATTTTTCTCCCGGTTTCCCTGGAAAGGTGTGAATCCCCTCTGTTTGGGGTGTTGGGATTTTTGTGAGATTTTTTACTTTCCCACTTCAAACGAGTTCACATCCGGTGGAGGTAAGTTACTATGCCGATTATCAGTTACCCTCGGGTGCTTTCATGGATTTTTTCAGTGTAGTGATGTTTCTCTTGGTCTGTCTGTTGGGTTATTTTTTCGGGGATGGTTTCTTGGCGGTTGTCTTGCCATTTTCTACTTCCATTTCCTCTTGAAACTTTTGTCCACTCCCTGTTTTTTGTCGCAACTATCTCGGTCCTCCGGGTCTGCAACAGTGACCCTCTAGTTAGCTTCTCACCATGAGCTTTGGTCGGTATTTGGGGAGTCGGGTTTTTAACATTATTTCTCCCTATGGGTAATGAAAAGTAATATGTGAATGTGGAACCGAAAGCTGAGGACATACTGTCAGTCTGGGGTTTATACCCTACAAGCCCTAATCTGGCGAAAGTCTCCCTTCCTTCTCGGTCATATGAGGTGAAGGGTTGGGAGGAGAAATATAAATGGAACCCTGAGGTAGGGTTTTCCTCACTTAAAAGTTTTGAACTATCTCCTTCTCAGCATCGGTCAGTGGAGAGGGTCGGTTTTGTCTCACTTCACAAGCCTCTGGGTCTGAAAAAACAAAATTCTCTACAGGTCTGCCCTTGGCCACATCCTCTAGTCTTATGGGTTATGGATTCTCCCGTGTGCACATTTACTTGGGGGATTTTGAGGAAATCATCATCAGGGCGGGGGTGGAAGGAAAATCGATCATTTTCTCAAGCAGTGGCAATAGGCCCTTGGACCCCTGTGTGGCTAAGCCGGACGGCCCATCTGAGACTGCTCCTTTCAACTCTCGGAATCTAGGCTCGAAATCTCCTATGGTGCATGGGGTTTCAGCTATCCCTGGGACGGCAGACCTCATAAGGCCGGAGTGGGTCTCTTGTGGTGTTTTTGGCATCTTCTCTCTGGGAGGTCTAAGTGGGGGTTTTCAGGGCCTTCCGGGAGTTTTCAGTGAAAGGGAGGTAGACATATTTAGGAATGGAAACCCTGGTATCTGGACGGGGCTTAGCAAGGGCCCATCACTAGCTAGCTCAAAACACAGTCACGGTTGGGATGTATTTGGGGTTGGATTGGGTCAGTCAGGGAATGATGTCGCCCGGAATATGGGAGGATCTTCCAAAGGTGGCGATCGGTTGTCCAAATACTCTGTAAAATTCAATGGGCAGAAAGGTAACAAAAGAAAGAAAGGAAAAACGATAAATGAGAGTTATGAGTGCCCGAATTTGATTTTCGGGGTTTGATCTTCATTTCGATAGTGTGATGCTAGCCTCTAAACTGATCTTGGTGGGAAGAGCCAGAGGGAAATTTTTCTCTACGGATTATATTACGGAATGGTTTCAAGTCAGCTGGTCGGTGGCCTCTAATAGGGATGTTGAGGTCATTACTCTGTCAAAAGGATGGTTTATGGTGACCTTTAAAAATGCAGCAACAATGGAATGGGTCCTCGCTCATCAATGGGACTTTGGTATTTCTCCAATTCTCTTCAAACGGTGGACCCTGCTTTTTGACGCAAACAGAGAAAGGGTGGATGATATCTCGGTTTGGGTTCCTCTCCCAGCTCTTCTGCCTCAATTTTGGATCATGGAGGTTTTCAAGGCTATTGGGAATAGCTTGGGGACTTTCCTGGAAGTGAAAATGTCCTTCTTGGAATCAATATCTAGGAATACTGCGAGAATTCTGGTCAGGTTGGCCCTGAGGGAAGGATTAATCGGAAAAATTATACTGAACACGAAAGGACACGCATTTGAGCACGTGATTGATTATGAACATATCCCTTTTCGCTGTCATAGATGTCACACACTGGGCCATCTGGCCAGGGGCTGTCCTCCGGGTTTTAAAAAAAGTCGCAAACATAAAAGGGGCTCCTCCCACATTGCAAGAAATAGATAGGAGGTTCTGGATTTGGAGGAGCTCACTGATGTGGATATCAGGGTGTAGGAGGATCATGTATTGTAGACGAATCAATACTTGGCTGTGGAGCGGCTCCAGGTTGACTCAGGGGCTATTCCTGACCCAGTGGTCGAAGTACAGATGGATGAAAACATAACATAACTGGTTGCGGCCGCCCAGGTGGAGGAGGTGGACATGGTGTCGAAGCATCCAATGCCCCCCCTGCTGATACTGCTTCGGATTTATCGGGTACTTCCCCTTGCCCCTCCTCTCCTCTGTTAAACTCATTTGATCTTTTGTTCAATAGCATGGCTAAGCCTGGTCCCTCAAGGCTTGTATCTAACCCCCTCTTTGTGTGTTAGTAACTTATCTTTGGCTATGTATAGTATCATCACTAATATTCCTAAACTATCCATTGATATTTTCCCTTATAATTTGAGACCCAGAGAAAATAAATTACTAGAAAAGGAACTTTTTGGGGGATTGGGGAAATTTCCCAATATCTATAAATTCAAAAAACTCAGGGGTATAAATTCTGACTTATCTAAAGCCCAACTCAAGGCCATTATAGACATTTTTTATGGTAGAAAATTATCCCTCAAAGGGACGCTTAGAGCGGAGGCTTCCCCGGATCAAGTTACCAAATGATTTTTTTATCATTCAAATGTAGGGGTTTAGCTAGTGAACCTAAAAAACTAGCCTTTAAAAATCGTGTTCATCTACACCATCCAAACATTATTATGCTTCAAGAAACTTTGGGCATCGGGGCTTAGATCTCCCAATTCTTATCTTCGTTCCTTCCAAATTGGACCTTTGTTTCTTCCGATGTAAGGGGCCGCTCTAGTGGGCTTATGACCGAGCTCAAGAACAATTCGGTCAATCTGATCAATTGTTGGACTTCGGACTCTTTGATTGGTGTGGAGGCTTTCTCAATGGAATTGGGCTCTGTTTTTTCAGTTCTCAACATTTATGGCCCTTGTGTGGATAGAGTTTCTTTATGGAATTATTTGAGGGGTAAATCCTTTATGAATGGCCCAAATTTGATTGTGGGGGGCGACTTAAATTTCTCCTTGGGTCAATCAGAAGCCTGGGGCCCGTGTGCTTGGGTTGACCCACTTGTCGACTATTTTTTGAAAATGATGCGGGAAGGGTCCCTGTTCGACTCCTCTCTTTCTAAAAATTAATTCCCGCTTGGAGGAACAATCGAGTGGGTGAGGCCCGCATCGCTAAAATATTGGACCGTTTCCTTTTAAGTGATGATTTTTCAAACATTCCTATTGGCTTTCGGCAATGGGTTGGTTCTGGGGGAATATCTGACCACTCCCCTATACTCTTGGATCTGGTGGGTCCTTTCAAGAAGCCTCCTACACCTTTCAAGTTTAACACTAGTTGGCTTAAGGAGGCGGATTACCACCAATTGGTGGTTGAAAATAGGAGATACCCCCTGATTGAAGAGGGCTACTCCCATGCCCAGGAGTTCATTGATAATATGAAAAATATTCAAACAGCCACCATTCTTTGGGCTAAAGAAAAGGCCCAAAAAGATATGGAATCTATTAATATTATTAATGAGTCCTTGGGCTCCTTGTACAGTGATGGGGAGACGGGGTTCATGGATGAGGATGCTCGGAATAAGATCAAAGAACTGGAAACTAGAAGGAATAAAATTCTCAGTGATAGAAAATAACTTTGGCGCTTAAGAAGTCGGGCCATTTCGCTTGAAGCGGGAGATGAAAATACAAAAAAAAATCACAATTATGCTAAGGGGCGGAAAAACACCAATACCATTTGGGAAATGGAAAACTCAATAGGGGTTAAGGAAAATAACTTCAAATATCTTTCAACCATGGGGAAAAATCACTTCAAAAGCCTTTATTCTGCTTAGGAAGGGGTTAATATCAGGGAATTCATTCAAGTTTCTCAGTTATTTCCTCATTATGTTGATGAGGAAAGAAATAATTTTCTCTTGGCACCTGTGGAAAAAAAGGAGATTGAACACATTCTAAAATCTATGCAAGTTGACAAAAGCCCTGGGCCTGATGGTTGGACTGTGTAATTCTTTCAACACTTTTTTGATCTGATGGGGGACACACCATTACAGATGTGGTGGAGGAATCTCGCTCTCATGGCCATATTCACGACGTCAATAAATCTACTTTCTTGGCCCTCATTCCTAAAAATGACTCCCCGTCATCCTTTGATGATTTTTGCCCTATTTACATTTGTAATTGCATATATAAAGTCATTTCTAAAACCATTTCCAATCGATTAAGGCATATCCTTTCAAGTTCCATCTCTAAAGACCAATTTGGCTTCCTGGATGGTAGGCAAATTCATGAAGCCATCGGGGTGGCGCGGGAGACTCTCCATAGTATTAAACTATCCGATAAAAGATGTATGGTTTTTAAGATTGACCTCTCCAAGGCATATGACAGAATCAATTGGCTCTATCTTAGACTTTTATTGACTCATCTTGGGTTCCATATTGATTTTATTATTTGGGTTATGAGTTGTATCACTAATATTTCTTTTGTTGTTCTTATTAATGGAGCAGCCTCTTAATTCTTTTCAAATCAAAGAGGATTGAGACAGGGATGTCCATTTTCTCCATTACTCTTCCTCTTGGCGGCTGAAGGCCTTAATCAACTCATTCACCAAGCCAGAAGAATTGGGGACCTTGGGGGCATCAAAGTGGCTTCAAATCTAATCATCACACATCTCCTCTTTGTGGATGATATTATGTTATTCAACAATGGAAATCAGCGTGAAGTTAAAACCTTAAAATATATTTTGAATCTTTTTATGAAGGCAACAAATTTAACTATCAATAATCAAAATTCTTCCCTCGCCCATGAAGGCATCCCCGAAGTTGATCTTCTATGGACTTTTGGTCTCCTTCCTTTCCTACAGGCGCCTTTGGGAACATGTATAAAGTATTTGGGATTTTTGCTTAAGCCGGATGGGTATCACAAACAGGATTGGTTATGGCTGGTCTCGAAAATTGAAAAAAGAACTAATATTTGGAGTCGTAAGTGGCTCTCTAGAGTGGGGAGATTAGTCCTAATAAAATATGTTTTATTAGCCATCCCAATCTATTGGATC
The DNA here is from genome assembly GCA_034641835.2 of Pinus albicaulis. Lineage (NCBI taxonomy): Eukaryota > Viridiplantae > Streptophyta > Pinopsida > Pinales > Pinaceae > Pinus > Pinus albicaulis. The sequence goes on from CM076581.1 coordinate 246,696,487, forward strand.
AGTCTGGCATGGGTTCCTATTGGCATTCTTAATCAAATCAGGAGCATCTGCAGCAAGTTCCACTGGTCAGGCAGGGAGGAAAAGAAAACTTTACTGTGGGTGGCTTGGGATAATATTGCAAAACCTAAGGAATGGGGGGTTTGGGGTATCAAACAACTAAACCATTTCACCTTGGCGCTGACAGCAAAATCTATTTCGAGGGTACTTTCTGAAAACAATTTATGGACTTCAGTGGTCAAAACGAAATATATTGATCCTACTCCACTGGACGACTGGATTAGATCCTAGGTCAAAGAAACAAAGAGAGTCTCCAACATTTGGAAAGCCACCATTCTGGTTTTTGAACTGGTGGGTCAAGGACTTGCCTTGAATATTGGAAATGGGGAACGCTGCAGGACTGGTCTGGACTCTTGGGCTGGATGAAATGAAAATTACTTACTCTCGATGGGCCTTAGGGAATCCATGCACCAGAAAGGCCTTATTACTATTGCTCATATCAATTCACCTGGTCAGACCACCATTTGGGATCAGGCGTGGAAAAATGCGAAAGAGATTGGACTGGAAAACCAGTAGGTTGATGAATGGCAAGCCTACATACAGGAGCTGGAAAATACTCGAGTTCACTTAAAAGAGTCTATTGATAGTCTCGTCTAGGTTCATTCCAAATCTGGTTTATATTCCCCTCACTAGTACAAAATATCTAATTAGTTACTAAAAAAAATGACTAAAATTTTCATATAAATCACTACTTTTCGGTCAGTGACCAATAATAGCTAATTTACAGTATCTTATAATGCGACCAACTTTTAGTCGTTTTTAGCTTAGTCATTAATTGGTTATCTCAATTTTGTTGTCTAGTAGTATATCTAGTCATTAATTTAGTCACTGATTTAGTCATTAATTTAGTCATTGATTTAATCATTGATTTGGTCATTAATTGTCACAATTAATGACCAAATTTACAACAAAATATATTACTATATAATCACCCGAGAAAACCAATTAATGACCAAATAAATATGATCAAAATGTTGGTTGTGTTATAAGATACTATAAATTAGCTACTAATAGTCATATATATGCAAATTTTAGTCATCGTTTGAAACTGATTAATGACCAAAGAAATATGACTAAATTTTTTGTCGTGTTATAAGATATTGTAAATTAGCTACTAATAGTCGTATATATGCAGAATTTAGTCATTATTTGTAATCACAAATTTATCATCTGCAATGGTCATTTATCTTTTTTTGGTAGTTTCATATTCATTATATAAATAACTAATTTAGTAGTTTATATTCATTTCATTTACTTTCATTAATAATCATTATAAATGACTAATTTAGTCGTATATTATTTTATTTGTGTTCATCATTAATCAATATAAACTACTAAATTAGTAGTTTTAAATTGATTGTATGTGTTCATTATTAATCAACATAAATTAATTTGTATGGTTTTAGAAATATCATACAATGTGCATGTTCATCTAATATGAAAACATAAAGTTGCAAATGTTACTTGCAATACTAAACAATATCAAGTGCAATTATAAATAATTTCAACCACAAAAATTATATTATATGAAATGTTAAAGTCTTACAATGAGTTTCCAACTTAATATTGGTTGGACTACAATTTACACATGAAATGATGTTTCATCACTTCAAAACATTATCATTGTGTTGCCAAGGCATTGCACGTGAATTCACCAACTCTGAAGACTTGACCATCAGTATCTATATGAGTGTCTTATGCGGGATATTAGCTCTAAGGGTATCACCAGACCAGTTCTATTCTCTCTCTTTTTTTGCATTTGTTGCTCCAATGTTATTGCTCTCCTCTTTCTTCATTTTTTACTTCTTACCATCAATACTGAGTTCATTATCTGAAAACAAAAAAAATATACAATGCAGAGTGTAAGACATGAACAACAATGAACACTAGAATATGAATTAAAAATTTGACTATAAATAGTTTATACGACATATACCTCAACATCAGTAATGCCAAAGCCATTTTTCCCCATACAAGTAAGAAACTCGAACAAATTTTCTTCAGTTGGGCGATAGTGGCCACTATAATGTGGCCAGATGACCTGTATAAACAAAGCAAATAAAATGTCACCATATATAGAAAATGACACCTTATTAACTTAGTATTCAAACTTCAGGGAAAGCTTAGGAACAATCATGTCAACTAAGTTATATGCTAAAAATCTCAAGTTGTAGATAAATTGTGAAAACAAATAATATGAGGTGTGATGTTTAATCCTTGTCATTTAATTCGCAAAAACATTTAATTTTCTAATGCATGAAATTTTTCAAGTATATAAACAACATGTGCTCAAATAACAACATGAAAGTAAACTTTTCTGATATTCATGAAAATATTTTACCACAAAATAGGTATAAGGTTCCAATAAATATCGTGTATACTAATTTCATATTCAAGCTTTGGTTGTTGTTTAAATTGACATGATACCAAGTATTTTCAATTTCATAGTTAAACGACAAAACAAAATCAAAAGAAACGTCCAAAATACAATCAAACAATAAAGAGAGGATATCATGGAATGGAAATTACAATTATAAAAAAATTGTTTACCTATCCACCGATGTCATGTCTAGCATTCCTAAAACATTTGCTTGCCCAAAATAACCCTGAGGTGAAATAATTAGAACATTAAAAGGCATATGAATTCCTAGTAGAAACATTTCCAAATTTGATGGCGCATGTGCCTAAAGGATCTCTAACAACAAATTAATCATATCCAAGACGTGTTATGCATTGTCTCCCCATATTGAAGGTGAATTCACCAAATTTGAAGGCTTGACCATCAGTCTTTATGTGTGTGTCTTATGCATGATATTGGCTTGAAGGGTATCACTAGAATGGTCTCTTCTCTCATTCTTTTTGCATTAGTCGCTCCAGTGTTATCGTTCTTCTCTTTCTTCAATTCGTACTTTTTACCATCAATAATGAGTTCCTTTTCTCAAAACAAAAGAAGATACCATGTAAATTTTAAGACATGAAAGATGATAAACAATAGAATATAAACTAAAGTAGGAACTCATGAGTTGCAGGATGCTATTTATGGATGGTTGGTCAAGTCGGAAAAAATAGATGGACTTCTATTTTTAGACATACTGGGTGGAATCTATTTTTAGATTGCCAGTCTAAAAATAGATATGTCGAATATTATTAACTCTTAATAATATTTGGACTATAAACATTATCTTATTCTCTTGGAGCACTTCAGTTAAGTGCACAGATGTGGCACAGGAGCTGACAGAAGGAATTACGCTATTCCTAAGGGTTATGTGGAGCTATTACATGGATACTTCAGTTAGAACTCATGTGACAGAGTTTGGTGGAGTTGATTGAGGAAGTTAGTGGAGTTGTATTCAGTTTAACTAATCTAAACATAGTTGAGCTATTTTTATTCAGTTTAACTAATTGATACAATTAGTGAGAGTGGTGTGAATTAATTATTAATTAATTCACTAATTATAAACTCATTAATCAACTAAAGAATGCATCAGTTAACTTCAGTGCATGGACAGTTTCAGTGGAGACCAGTGCGGAAATAGGTGAAAGAGCAGGTTAACTATCAGTTGTGACTATACAGTTGCTATTTGCAACACACAGATAGGTGGAGAAGCCCATGAGGATTGCGCAGTTCAAGCTAGGTGGTTTATCTATTTAATGAAGCCATCCCATAGCATTAATTACGCAATAGAGGTTGGCTATCAAGTGGCAAAAGATTGGAGCATGTGTTTTGCTAGATCTAGCTTGATAGTGTGTAGCAATTGAGGGTGTGCATGAGAGCTTGTGAGGAGATTTTGTACTATTATTGTTACATGATATCCATGACATATAATATACAGATAGTTGGGGTTTTCAGCTTTAAGCTTTCCCATTAAATAATGTGTTCATATGTGTGATTGTTTGTGGTTTTAATGTGTGCATGCAATTGATTTTATTTCTGCATGTGATGATCAATGGTAGAAGAGATTATGTATTGTGCATGAAGCTAAAATAGTGTGTGATCAGGAGAATCTCGGTGAATAATATATCAGTTATTCAAATTTCTACATGGTATCAGAGCGATATTGATCATTGGAGCAATTGCAAAACATTGAAGCGTTTGAGTTTTGTGCTGGTGGAATTCGAATTTGCAGCAGTGTTTTATTGGTGTTGAAGTTGAGATGTATTTCAACAGATTGCGATTGGAGTATGCCCTTGAGGGCAGCTCGAATTATATTGCATGGAAGGAAAGGATGGAGGCGGTGCTGGATGACAATGGGTTGAAGGAGTTCATAAATGCAGAAATTCCAAAACCTACTTCTAGTGATGCTGTCGTACTTGACGCATGGCAAAAGAAGACAGCAAAGTGTCGAAGGATTTTTTTGGAGGGTGTGAAGGATCACAAAGTGTCCAGCCTTCATGGTAAGGCTTCTCCATTCTTGATGTGGAAAGCTTTGACAGATTTATTTTAAAGCAAGAGCGATCAGAGGAAGTTGGCGCTCAAGGACAAACTCAGGAACATAAAGATGGAGAAAGGCGACAGTATGCCCAAGTACCTCACGAAGTTCATCCAATGTAGGGATGAGCTGGGAAGTGTGGGGGTTACTGTTGATGATGAGGACTTGCAGCTTGCCTCCCGCTTCCGAATATTTGGTATTCCTCACCAGACCTCGCTATCATTTTGAGAAATTATTAAGATGGGAGCGACTGGCTCTGATTTTGTGCAAGAGGAGATAAGGCAGTACTAGTGATTTGATTCTCATTAAAAGAATCCAATGAAGAGAATTGTGCTGGATGCCAAGCAAGATAGGAAGAGCGAAGAAGCATGCTTCAATCCGGTGCGTAAAGGGGAAAGAAGGTGACATGTCCAAGGTGAAGTGCTTTCACTGTCACCAACATGGACATTATGCCACAAATTGTCCACAGAAGAAGAAAAATAAGCAGGCTGCTGGATCTGCAGCTGGAGAGGCCTTAGCCTCACATTTTGAGCTGGATTTTTCACTAATCGCATGCTTGGTCTCAAGTGTGGCGGGATCAGTGTGGTTTCTGGATAGTGGTGCGTCTTTTCACATGACAGGAGATCGAGATTTGTTTACTGATCTGGATGAGAAAGATATTGGAGTGCACATCGAGATGGGCGATGATGGTAGATACAGTGCGACCGGTATCGGTACCATTTCCTTTGAGAGGGAGTTTGGTAAACCCTTCGTATTGAAGGAAGTGATGCATGTTCCAAGATTGAAGAAGAATCTTATCTCAGTGGCCATGTTAGAAGACAAGGGATATGATGTTGTCTTTAGCGAGGGAAAGGCTTTCCTGCGCAGTAAGGCAACTGGTGAGACCCGAAGGATAGGGGTTCGAGTTAAGAACCTTTATCAATTGCAGGTATATGGATGTGCAGCAATGGCATGCAAGGTAGAAGGAGTGGAGCCGGGATGATGGCGGGTTGTGGCACCCCAGATTGGGCCACCTCTTACCATGGAGCTTGAAGACATCAAGAGCAAAACTTCATCGGGCTTCCAAAGGCACTCTTGGCATAGCTAGACCGCGGCAAGGTGTACCTGGGTACCTCCTTTGCCACCTTCACCGAGAAGGAAACTCATAGCATCACCGATCCTTGGAGAGCAGAATTCCGGCACGTATGTGTGTGGACCTTCTTTCAAAGAGTTTCCGGACAGTTGGTGCCACAGGCTATAAATATTTGTTGATGATTTTTCTCGGAAGTGCTGGATCTTCTTCATGCAGAAGAAGAGCGAGACATACTTAAAGTTCTGTGAGTTCAAGGCACTGGTTGAGAAAGAATCGGGGAAGTAGGTGAAGGCTCTTAGGAGCGACAATGGTGGTGAATTCATCTCTGGCGAATTCAAGGACTTTTGCAGCGTAGAAGGAATTCGAAGAGAGCTCATAGCACCTCATAACCCACAGCAGAACGGGGTTGCTGAGCGGAAGAACATAACGATCGTGGGTGTTGCACAAAAGTATGTTGCATGATCGTGGCCTACCCATTCACTTGTGGGATGAGGCATGTAATATCATAAAGATATGTGTTAACCGTTGTCCTCATAGGATACTTGCATGAGTACACCCGAGGACGCGTTTTCTGGTAAGAAGCTTGATATTTCCCATTTGAGGATTTTTGGTTCCCCTGTTTAAATTCATGTGACGAAGGATGCCAAGAAGAAGCTGGAGCCGACCGCAGAGGTTTGGATATTTGTGGGGTACACTGATACACCCCACAACTATCGTGTGTATTTTCCAGACAGTCGCAAGACTGTTGTGCGACGGGATATCAAATTTCAGGAGGAGAAAGCCATGAAGTGTTTGCCTGAGAGGGAGCCACACTTGCATGCAGATGAGGAGCTATTAGTTCCTAAGGATGAGTCTCAGGATGTGGATCAGCCACAAGATGAGGTTCATGGAGTGGAAGAAACCACCTGCCAGCCGCCCAACCATCGCAGGCTTTAAATGAACTACGTGGTTGAGCGACCGGGACGAAGATGCAGGAAGGCTGTAGAGCACCTACATCACAAATAAGAGATAGAGGACAAGCCACCGTACCTAAGATATCGGATACATGGCTCTTATGAGAAAGTGTATCGTGACAGAGCCATCCTCTTTCGAGGAAGTTGTGGAGGATCCCGCATGGGTAGATGCCATGGTGGAAGAGTATGATTCGATTGTCGGAAACAGTGCATGGGAGATTGTCCCAAGGCTGGAAGGGAAATCAGTGGTGGGTTCGAGATGGATCTACAAAGTGAAGCAGGCAGCTGACAGGAGTGTGGAGAAGAATAAGGCAAGATTTGTTTCCCGAGGCTTTTCACAAATAGAGGGGATCGATTGTGAGGAGACCTTTGCACCTGACGCAAGGTATTATTCCATACGGACGATTCTTTCTCTCTCAGCGCAGATGGGGTGGCACATTCATTAGATGGATGTGAAGACTGCGTTCCTCAACGGAGTCATTGAGGAGGAGGTGTACATAGAGCAGCCCGAAGGTTTCGAGATCTTCAGCAGCGAGTCACATGTGCCGAGCTCCGGCGGCGTTGTATGGGTTGGGAAACAAGCACCTTTCCGTGCTTGGTACACGGATAGACGATTGTTCATCGGACTTGGATTCTCCAGTGAAGACGGACCTCCTAGCCTGCCGGTTGGTGGAGGGTAAGTTTCTCATCATTGTACTTTATGTAGATGTATTGATTTTGACAGGTGATGAGTTGTTGATACACTCATGTAAGGCTGATCTTGCAAAGGAGTTTGAGATGAAGGACTTGGGCCTCCTTCATTATTTCCTGGGATTGGAAATTTGGAAGCGCAGTGATGGACTGTTTGTTTCTCAGGGTAAGTATGCCCGGAAGATACTGGAGAAGTTCAACATACATGGCTGCAAGCCTGTTGATACTCCTCTTCCTGAAAGTTGGAGGAAGGAGGATGTTCTTGATAGGAGGTAGTGGATGCCAGCTTGGTTATCGACGATTCGGTGGGGTCGCTTACATGTCACAGTATTCACGACTAGACATATGCTTTGCTCTGTTAACAACCCATTTTCACAAGCTGTCTGTAAGCCTACCAAGCTTCTTTTGGAAGGCGAAAGAGCATGTATTGAGATATCTACGAGAGGCACATCGGGATATGGATTGTGGTACGAACGATCGGATGAAGACGGTGTGGCTTCATGGATCGCAGTTGGCGGGGAGACGCGAGGCGAAGAATGGGACATACGGAGGGATTTTGATCTCGAGGTCGACAACAGTTTCTTGGTACAACAGGAAGAAGATATCCGTGGCACTCAATTCAACAGAGGCCAAGTATATGGCAGCGAGTTTGGCTGCATGCGAGGCTATATGGATGAGGAAGATCCTGGTCAGGTTGTTCGGTTCACACTTAGAACCTACTGTGATTTATTGTGATAATCAGAGTTGCATCAAACTCTCGATTAATCTAGTATTTCATGATAGATCTAAACACATTGACATCTGGTATCATCATATCAAAGATTGTGTACAGCGGAAGGTCATGTTACTTTCATACATTCCTACGGAGGATCAGGATGCTGATATCTTGACAAAGGTGCTCACCATGAGCAAATTCGAATACCACAGGGGCAGGATAGGGGTTGCAGATAATCCTTATCTTGTTGAGAGGGAGTGTTGAGATTGCAACAAGATGATGAGCTTAGTGGAAAGGAGTCGTGTTCACTAAGTGGGCCCGCAGGCTATTTTTGGCGCAAAGTCTATTTTTAGACTATGTCTATTTTTAGACATATGGAGCATGTTCTATGAGTTGCAGGATGCTATTTATGGATGGTTGGTCAAGTCGGAAAAAATAGATGGACTTCTATTTTTAGACATACTGGGCGGAATCTATTTTGAAGGATGCCGATCCTAAAAATGATCCTCTTATTGAATATTATTAGCTCCTTATCAATATTTGGACTATAAACATTATCTTATTCTCTTGGAGCACTTGATTAAGTGCACGGATGTATAGCACGGTATGTGGGGGGGGAAGGTACGCTATTCACGAGGGTTATAGCGAATATTGTGATCCTAAATTTTGACTCATGTGACGAGTTTGGTGGAGTTGATTGGGAAGTTAGTGGGGAGTTGTATTCGGTTTAACTAATCTAAACATAGTTGAGCTATTTGTATTCGGTTTAACTTAATTGTCCTGATTAGTGAGAGTGGTGTGAATTAATTATATTAATTAATTCACTAATTATAAACTCATAAATCAACTAAAGAATACATCGATTAACTTCAATGCATGGACGATTTCGGTGGGAGACCGATTGCAAAAATGAGATTGAAAACTGAGGTTAACTATCAGTTGTGACTATACAGTTGCTATTTGCAACACACAGATAGGTGGAGAAGCCCATGAGGATTGCGCAGTTCAAGCCAGGTGGTTTATCTATTTAATGAAGCCATCCCATAGCATTAATTATGCAATAGAGGCTGGCTATCAAGTGGAAAAATATTGGAGCATGTGTTTTGCTAGATCTAGCTTGATAGTGTGTAGCAATTGAGGGTGTGCATGAGAGCTTGTGAGGATATTTTGTACTATGATTGTTACATCTCCATGACATATAATATATAGATAGTTGGGGTTTTCAGCTTTAAGCTTTCCCATTAAATACTGTGTTCATATGTGTGATTGTTTGTGGTTTTAATGTGTTCATGCAATTGATTTTATTTCCGCATGTCATGATCAATGGTAGAAGAGATTTTGTATTGTGCATGAAGCTAAAATAGTGTGTGATCAGAAGAATCTCGGTGAATAATATATCAGTTATTCAAATTTCTACACTATGTAGCCAGATGACCTGTATACACAAAGAAAATAAAACGTCACCATAAAAATAAAAATAAAACACCTTACTAACTTAGTATTCAACATTCAGGAAAAGCTTAGGCACAGTCGTGAACTAAGTTACATGCTAAAAAATTCAAGTTGTACATAATTTGTGAAAACAAATACTATGAGATGTGATGTCTAATCATTGTCTTTTTATTCACAACAACATTTCATTCTCTAACGCATACAATTGGTCAAGTATATAAACAACATGTGTTGAAATAACAACACGAAAGTAAATTTTTCTAATAGTCATGAAAATATTTTAACACAAAACAACTGAAAAGATTTCAATCAATATCGTGTAATACTAATTTCATCTTCAAGCTTTGGTTGTTTAAATGGACATAATACCAAGTATTTTCAATTTCGTAGTTAAAAGACAAAACAAAATCAAAAAAAATGTCCAAAATATAATCAAACAAAAAATAACGAATATCATGGAATGGACATTGCAATTATAAAAATAAAATAAAAAAATACCTTTCCACCAATGCCTTGTCTAGAATTCATAAAAACATTTTCTTACCCAAAATAACCATGAGGTGAAAGAATCACAACATAAAAAAGCATGGAAATCCCTCCTAGAAAAATTTCCAAAGTCGATGGCTTAGGTGCTTGAAGGATCTCCAACAGCATATTAATCATATCCGAGACATGATTTGCATTGTCTCTCCATCCTTTTTCCAATCACATTTCTTGTAACCTGCCCACACCATAGTCAAGTAACAAATAGAGTTTCTGAAATATTTACACAAGGAGCAATATGTGCAAATAGAGTTTCTGAAATATGAAGCAAGGTGCAAATATTCAGTAAATTTGACAAATAATTATAAGATTAAAACATTTATATGGTGGATGAAAAGAAATTGGAGGTAAAGAACGTGTTGATGAAAAGTAGTTGGAGGTAAATAACACATCAAATACAAAGGGTCGTTGTTCCACTATGAAAAGATGATAGAATAAGACTATGTCATGTTGATATTATTGTTGATTTATTTAAAAAGGTGATAAACATATTCTAATGTCTAAGTTTGAGATTTGCAAATCTTTCCTTTCCAGACTGAATTACTATTACTTTCAACGATATGAAATCAAGTATAACACCTTCACTGTTTTTCAAAGCCACGAAAGATAAAATGAGAATAAGTACAAAAGTAGCAAACATACACCAAATAAGCAGTGCCCAATTATAAATTGAAAGGAATATATTGACTCATAATTAGAAATTTATGCTGACAATTTCAACCTTGCAGATTACTTTTTCAATAATATGTGGCTTATGTAGAATATAAATAATAAATCTATGTTGAGATATATTCAAATTCAATATTGTTAGACCTTAAAAAAAAAAAAAAAACTTGTGTCCAAAACAAAGTACCCAGAATCTTGTAAGCATTCGCCAATTTGTTTAGAGCAACCTTTCTTATTTAACCATCACGTTTTGTTGTCAGAGTAGCAACACTGTTAATTTTGGGCAACTATGTCCAAACTCCAAGTTGCACTGCTCATATGATGACGATTATATTTTTGTTGGATTCCTCTTTTGGAGAGGTGCAAGATTGATCTAAATATCATCTTGTTTGGATGAGAAGAACATATATTTTTATTTTATTTTCCACATGTGTGCTAGGTCGACCAAATTTGTAACATAGGCTCACAAGCCTAATAGATGTGTAACACATCCTCACTGACTGATATAAATTGGAGAGATATGATGTCCATTTCATCATCATCTCATCGCACACATTCCTCATGATCTGATTGGTTCGTATAGCCTAGAAGATACTTCTCTTTCTCCCATGTGTGAATATGGATGCCAGAAATATGGATGATGCCGAAAATGATGTCAGAAATGAATGCCAGAAATATGGATGATGCCGGAAATGGATGCCGGAAATCTGGATGTCGAAAATATGGATGTCGGAAATGATGTTGGAAATGGATGCTGGAAATATGGATGATGTCGGAAATGATGCCAGAAATATGGATGATGTCGGAAATCTGGATGAGGGATTCTTTTGTTGACTTGCGTTGAATTTTGGAGCTGTCTTTGAGGGTGTGTGTGACACTTGGAAGGTTGGTTGATCTGATGTTGAGAAATAATTTGCTAGCTGATGCATCTTGTTGACTGTCATAATGCACATCACTCTCTACCTTTGTTGGACAAGAAGAATTGTAAAATCTAATCTACATTTTTTTTCTTGTCTTCTGTTGATCTAATATTATGTTCTATCAACATTTTACTTTCATGTTTAAGTGTTGAATTGGGCCTATAAGAAAGATTAAATTAAAACTACATTAAGTATATAGAACATACCATGTTTATCTAAAATTAACATGGTATCAGAGCTGACGTGAAGACAAAGCCCAATATATTGTGAAAAAATCACCAAAGAAGAATTCTTGTCAAAGACCAATGGTCTGATGATAATTTGACTGACAAGTCTGATTATCATGCATGGAAGATGTCCTTGGATTTGGCATTATAAGATCAATATTTCATGGACTATGCGCAGGGGGAGATTCATGAGCCTCCATCATATTTATGAGGCTCACAAAAATCAGGAATGATCTCCTTGCCATAGGAGAAGTAGTTGATCGAGAGCTCGTCCTCATTGCTCTTGGAGGACTTCCTCAAGACTAGTATGTATTTAATACTATGATTCTTAATAATAATATGATTCCTAATTTGGATGAATTGTTGACAAGATTCACTCAAGAGGAGACAAGAATGATGGAGATAGATCATCCCTCTAATGGAAATAGAGGTGACCCTACTGCCTTCACCGCTCATGCAAATAATAAGAACCATGGTGGCCTGAGAAATCAAAACCATGGTAAAGTAGAGCCCAAAGGAAGGAAGGGAAGATGTTACACTGGTAACAAGTCTGGTCACTATGCAAGAGAGTGCCCCAACAGAAGAGACTCTCCCTGGGATGATGACAACAACAACTTCAGGGGGAATGGAAATCAAAGGAACAATGGGTTCAAAGGAAAAAGGAAGGCTCCCTCTAATCATAGTGGAAATGGGCAACCTTTCAAGAGGTCAAGAAATTACAGGTACGGTGAGTCTAATGTTGTTGATAATAAGAAAAATGAATATATTCTTGTATATGCCCTCTATGTTGCATCTCCTCCCGACACCCTGGATGTCTGGTTGATTGATAGTGGTGCTTTAAGGCACCTCACTGGTTATAAATAAGCCCTCTATTATTTGATTAAGAAGGATACTAATTTATAAATTATCCTTGGAGATAATGCGACATATCTTGTGAAAGGGATAGGGACTGTGAACCTTCATCTATCTCAAGGTCAAGTCTTTTTTTTACAAGATTTGTTGTACGTACCTGATTTGAAGAATAACCTTATGTCTATTTCAGAAATGGAAGACAAAGGGTTCAAGGTGGAATTCGTTGATGTAAAGGTACACATTTGGAAGAAGAACTTAAAAGAAGCTCTTACTATTTTTTTTAGAGTTGATACACTCTACCAAGTTGGAGGAAGTCCATTGGGGGCTATTTCATGTGATACAACTCAAACAGAGTTATGGAACTAGAGGTTTGCACACCTTCATTACAAATCCCTTCCCTAAGCAAGGAAGGTGGTGACAGGGATGCCCGAATTTAAAGATGATCATGAAGGTATATGTCAGGGTTGTGCCGAAGGGAAGCATACAAGGGGACCACTCCCCTCAAGTGTCATAAATACAATTGATATCTTGAAATTGATACATTCTGATTTATCTGGTATGTTTCCTATGACATCCTTGGGAGGATGTTCCTATTACATGACTTTTACATATGACTTCTCCCACAAGACCTGGATATATTTCTTGAAGAAGAAGAAGTTACATGACTGTGTCTAGTAGTAGCAGGATTGTGTTAAGTGCTAATTATAATAAGTGTGCTCAACGAAGTAATGTAGCACAAGTAAGGGTGTCATTAGAGTATGAAAATGGTGGATTGTTCATCAAAAGGAAATAAGACGTGTGTGTATTTTTAAGACCAATGAGAAAGGTGAAGTGAAGGTGAAAGGTGTGCACAAGACATTCTATAACAAGATGGTGATGTCTTAGTAAGGATCACATACAGTCAAAGAAGGGAAATACAGTTAGAGACCAAGCTCTCTAGTCCTAGTTTAGAAAAGCGCAGGACGGTGCAGAAAAGAAGGATCAACTTAAAGAGTCAATGAAGAAGCAGTGACAAGGTCTTGGAGGCATACAAGGTTCAAGGGTTTGTTTCATGGTCATGGTACTTTTCATCTAAAAGTATATAATAAGAATTTCTTGTGGGTTTTCCTCTCCAAGAGGGAGAGGTTTTGGCCCTGGCTCGAAGAGCCTAAATTTGTGTCTCATGTGTTTTGGTAATTGACTTGATGAAAGACATAATAAGCTAAGAGAAGCCATAAGTAAAATAAGTAAGCTCACATTTAATTATCAAGAAGAGAATTTTAATTAAACCTAGCCCTACCTAATTCTCAACAAAAGCCATGTTGTCCTATTCACCTTATGCACACAAACATTAAGGACAGTCACAAAGAAAAAAAAAAATTTACCACCTTAGAGGCATCATTCCAAATTTTCTCCTATACTATCTTATAGAGTGTATTTTTTCCTTTCCAATGAGCCCTTATTTGTCCCGAAACTCCTAGTAGTTTGTGAGATATTGAATTTTTAAGACTAAGAAAATTACACCTAATAGTGAGACGACCTGCACTTTGGCACACATGTTGGCCTCCCCTTCTAGAAGGACGTTTCCTTTAAAACATGGTAAACTACTATAAAAATAAACCTCCACTCCTCATTTTTTTACAATAAAATTCAGTGAAAAAATTAGAGTATAACCGCATGAGTGACTTGGAAGTCAAGGAATAAATTTTGTTTGGGTCAAAAATCTGTGATGGTTATCTATTCCTTCGGACTTGTGATAATAATTGTGCTAGAAGACAGAATTTTGGATTGCAAACCAGGCTACAGCACTAGTATTTTTTGTGGTGAACTCCTTGATAGAACTGTGGAAGATTATAGTGATTCTTGTGTAGTAACAATAGCAGTTTCAGAATGTGTATAGACTCTTGACTCAAATTTATTTTTTGGACAGTCCAAACTTCGCATTTCTTTGAAGCTTTCGGTGGATAAGACATCAAGATACTCTCTGTATTTTGGACCTATAACAAAAATTTCCATACCTTTGGACCTGTAAGAGGAAGCTACAAAACCCTTGGGCCAGTGGAAACCAGAGCTATGGACAAAGCTAAAACATTGTTGCAAATTGCAATCCTCAAACAACTTCGGTCTTGAGAATGTTCTATGGAGACTTTAACATCCAAAAAACAAGCTAATTGGCAGCTTGGTCCTGTGAGGAGGGCTCATCGTATATATTCCTCAAATCTACAACTCATATATTATATTTTCTAAAGAGTTCAAACCTGTGTGTGGACAAAAGGCTATTCAAACTTATGGGAAAAAATTTGAGCTTGGTGAGAAGGTATATCTCAGCATTTAGACTTGAACCTATTCTTGACCTCTACACGTGAATCCGGTGCTTGATCATTTCTCTGTTGGGACACATTCTAGGCTAAGAGCTCTAAATTAAGACCGTGTGTACTTAGTCCAAGCCTCTTGCACAGAATTTAGATTCCTTTTGAAGATGATCTTGGCAAACATTTTTTAGCAGGCTTGAAGAAAAATTGTTTTATCTTGAGGAAAATGGTTAGCAGCTTTAGAACAGACTTTGGGCATTATTTGAAGTGAAATAGTAATAGGCCTTAAGGGATTGTTTGGTGAATTTATTTAAAGGTATTTTTGAAGGCCTATAATTGTTTGTTCTTTGCAATATTGGAGACATTTTAGGAACAGGATGTTGAAGAAGAGTTAAGGACTACGGACTTGGAGCACCTTGAAAATAAGTAGAAGATATCTTGTTGAAGATCTATTTGGATCACCTTGACGAAATCTTGGAGCATCTTTTGAAGACACTTTGAAATTGAACTTGGGGTGACATTGGGAGCCGTAAAGTATAACCAAATATATCTTGATGAAGTAAAGCAAGGGTTGGAGTCTCGAAAATACAAGGTTGGTGCCTTAGAGAATAGGGTTAGAGCTCTAGAGGATTGGAGTCCTCAAGAAACTAGGTCGAAGCCTGAACCATATACACGGTTGGAGCCTTTGAGGTTGTTGCCTCATAATTGACAAGGTTGGAGCCTTGGAAGTCCAAGTCGGTGCTTGGAAAATATAGGTTGGAGCCTAGGAGATTGAAGATCGGTGTCTTCATCTAGGGTTGGAGCCCTACATATATTGTACTTGATTTATTGTAAAGAAGAAATTAATAAAAGTATTTATTCTTACTCTTCATTTTGTGTTCTAAATATAAGTGATCTAACTGGGAAAAATAACAATTGAAAATAAATTTTGATTCACCCCCCCCCTCTCTTAGTATTTCCAACAATATCAACTATTGTACCAACATTTGATCATACAAACCTCAATTTCTTGAATTTTCTCTAGACGTGGCTCTTGGAATTTGTGCTTATGTGGAACCAGTCTTTCTCGGTTTTCCCATAAGCATTACAATTGCATGGAACATCCATCTAGTCATTTCCTTGATACATTTACAAGCAAAGGACTAAAACACAATATTTTCTTAAAGCTAAAATTGTTTGAATCCTTCAGATTAAACAAAGTTTGAATTGCAAGATCCTGAGCAGTTATAGCAACTACACGTTTTGTAAATTTTGGTTGATTTCCTCTCTCTATGAAAAGTAACCTATTGAAAACAACACGCAAGACAATATAATTTATGCTCCATAAGAACTAAACCTTTTCAACATTAACATACATGGCCTATAGTTCATGTGCCAACTCGTGAGGATCGTCATCCCCACTGGCATGGACAATTGGTTTAACACTCTTACTACCTTGCCTTGTCCCAATACTTGAGGTACTAATTCTTACTGATTCATTAATCTATGTTAATAAGTAAAATAATATTAGAGATTCAAAACTAGAAATATAAAATCTTATTAAAAATATTTCCTGCAAAAAAATGCTAACAGACCTTGAGGTACACCTGCATATCTTTGTTGTTCAACTACTGCATTCAAAGCATGCCCTTGTAAAAGAAAAAATATCATGCAGCTATTGGCAGACAAATATTTGTTTCAAAATTTTTTGTGGAGAATGAGAATGAACTATCCACAAATAACTCACCCTAGAATAGATAAGGGTCAATCATATCTATCTAAACCATACTTCTATTATCAGCAAAATAGGATTCCAAACCAAAATGAGAAATGTGCACTTTTATTTTTAGAAGAAAAATATTTACCCATTTTATTTGAAGATAAATGGTGTTCATTTAAATGGGCTGGTAACTTGGAATAATGATCAGTCTAATAATGATGGAGCTTAGGTGCTTGAAATAAAGAGAGCTTGGAAGCTTCAGAGCATAAAAGCTTGAGAGCTTAAGAAACATGGAAAACAATAGAGCTATTACACGTCTAATTGAAACAAATATATAGAAAGTATGATGATCTTTAAAGCGTCATAGGCCCCTAGAATATACCAAACTCGCATTCTCCATATAGGAATAAATCAGCAGTCTATCATTCCCATACTTGCAGTATCCTTGCAATGACACTCGATTCTTATGTTGGACTCTTGATAGAGCTTCTACTTTAGCCTTAAATTCATGCTCCATCTGACCACATTCTCCATTCAATATTTTAATTGCAATTTTTGTGCCATCTTCTAGAGTGGATCTATATACCAATCCAAAGCCTCCACAGCCAATGATGTTTTCCTGGTCAAAATTACCAATAGCTTTCAAGAGATCAGCAATAGCAAGATCCTTACGAAAATTATTTTGTAATAACAACACCAAGTTATATCCCAAGGCGTCAGAAAGCTTGTGAGGCATGTCAAAATCCATCTCATCTGCAAATCCCTGCTCTGTTACTTGTCTTCTTGATTGATTCCAAAGCACTGCAACCAAAAGAAAAGCAATCCCAACACCAAAACTCATGGTTATGCCAAGAATGGTATTTTTGTCCAGCCTATTGATTTTGTGTGCAGTAGTAGGTACCCCCGGTATTGACATAGGCGGACTACAGGTAGTAATAAGAGGCTGGCCACAGAGACCAAGGTTTCCTTCAAAACTAGACTTGTTAAAGGTATCAAATTTATGTCCAGAATGTATTAACCCATGCAAGTGATTATTAGAGACATTGAACCTTGCTAGGAATGTGAGATCCTTCAGGTATGGTGGTATGATTCCAACAAAATTATTGTTTGACAAATCTAAGGTCTCCAAATTTGTCAAGTTAGACAGTGTGTATGGTATTATCCCCGAGAAATTATTATGACTCAAATCTAGAATATGAAGCATCTTCATCTGCCCAATATCAGGGCGTAGAGTGCCACTGAGATTGTTTCTGGACAAGTATCAGATTAGACAACTGATTGTAATGCAACCCAAAATCATTTTGATTTTTCTTACATATAAAGGGGGCTCAAAGGGAGTTTGAGCTGATACAGGGGGTATTTGTATTGACTTAAAACTAGGTAACTCCATAATCTACTTTGGAATTGGTCCTGAGAGAGATTTATTTGACATGTCCAAATAAAAAATATATTGAAGAGTGTTTAACCAAATAGGAATAACTTCGTTGATATTATTCCATGAAAGATCCAAGACGTGTAAATTTGGACATTTCAGGAGCCAAACTGGAACTTGTCTAGAAAGAGCACAATTTCCAAGAATTAATATCCAGAGCATGGGAAATCCATGTGTGTTAGTTGGAATCATATCCCCATTAAAATTCTTTGACATAACCAATATGGTAAGGTTATGACAGTGCTGCAAAGCCGTTAGGTCACTTGTAATATTGATAAAATTGTTGTTTGAGATGGAGAAAAAAGAGAGAACCTGAAAGCATGCCATACCAGGAGGAATTTCATCGCTTAATTTGTTTCTTGCAGGCTCACAGACTGGATATTTTTGCAGGTCCACAAGCTAGGTGGAATACTGCCAGACAAATTGTTGCTAGCTGAATCTAGATAAATTAGTTCAGGCAAGCTTGTAAAATTCAATTCAATAACTCCCGTGAGAGATTTTTTTTTCAAATTAAAAACTTTCAACTTCTTGCATTGGGACAGATGAGAAGGTACCTGAAAGGAGCAAGCTCATCACGGGTACCTGGAGAATGACTTCTAGAGTAGGTTTCTGGTGGAGCCGGAATTTTTTTCTCCCTTGTAGATGTCAGTTATCATCTAGCTTGCTGCCAATTTGGCTGATACCTTGGCTAGGGTGTTAACTTTAGTATTATTCTCTGTGTAGATGTGAGAGAATGATATATGCTCAAAGAGTGACATTGTTTTTGAGCCAAGTGGAATTCAACCTACCGATTAATCCGAAAGACATTTATCTACAATATGGATCACAAAATTCTTAGATCTAACGATAATGATGTTGTCTGACTTATCAAAGAAAAACTGCTAAAATACCTACACCTAATACAATGGACTTGAATGCCTCAAATGTTGAAAAATGGGTGCATAATGACCCCTTTGTCTCAAATTCCATAGATAAATAAGACAGTGAAATTAAAATCAGGACATATGATGGTGTCATCGGTGCCCCTAAAGACAGTTCAGATTGCCAAAATTATGAAAGGGCATATGATCTTCAGGAATCCAAATTTGAGCAATATTTTGAGTTTGAATACCCACCTTAGGAGCCCTTGGAAACTGGAAATGACTACAAAATTGATCACCGACTCCGTGATGGTATGTTTGTTTCCTGGATGCTGGTGGAAGTGATAAACATACCTCCAGTACTAACAGACATAGTTATATTCCGCTGCAAGTTTGACGAAGCAGACATAAAATGGTAATGTTTAAAACCCCTCCTATTTTTGATACTTATGAAAAGTTGGATAAAGAAGGGTTTGAGTATTAAGTGAAGGAGTTACCCTTCATATGGTGAATTTTCTGAAGATGCCCATACAGAAATTTTTAAGTTTGGTGAACTTGTAAATCTCAAGTTTTATGGGAATGCTTCAGCTCATCTTTACGGAAATACTCATGTGCACCGTCAGTGTCATGAAGCTACAGGTACAATGAAATTTATCCTGTCAACCTTGGATTTGTGCATGATGTCTCAAAGAAAGCGTGCATCCAAAACTGCTGAATGGGTTTCTGTGAATTCAAAGTAAGGTTCATCTCTAACAAAAGCTTTCCATGGTGATATGTCACATAAATCCATTCAAATATTTGAAGTATTGGAAGTAGAATCTCCGATATACAAGGTTGTTTCAAATACATATCTCCAATATTGCAGGCCAACACAATTATCTACAGTAGAGTGCCATCAGAAAGTGTTTGCAAGCATAATATGCTCTTCTATGAGGACAAAATAACGAATTTCAGAAGGGAGAGATTGTGCAATAGTTATGATCACAATACGTTGAATATCCTTATACTGTGTTTTGAACCAGCTGAGATCATAGCCTGTCAGCATTCAAATTTTGACATATCTCTGCTTTCAATATTTTTGAGGCACGGAGAAAAGGGACACTCTACAGACAAAAAGAGAGAACCTCAAGGCATGTCATGCCAAGAGGAATTTCACTGCTTAATTTGTTTCTTGCCAAACTCACAGAATGGATATTTTTGCAGGTCCACAAGCTAGGCGGAATACTACCAAACAAATTGTTGTTAGCTAAATCCAAATAAACTAGGTTAGACAAGCTTGTGAAATTTAGTTCAATAACTCCCATGGGAGAGTTGTTTTTCAAATTCAGAACTTTCAACTTCTTTCATTGGGACAGATGAGAAGGTACCTGAAAGGAGCAAGCTCATCATGGGTACCTGGAGAATGACTTCTAGTGTAGGTTTCTGGTCGAGCTGGTATGTTTTTATCCCTTGTAGATGTCAATTATCAGCTAGCTTGCTGCCGATTTGGTTTTTGCCTTGGCTAGGGTGTTAACTTCAATATTATTCTCTGTGTAGATGTGGGAGAATGATTTATGCTCAAAGAGTGCCATTTTTTTTTAGCCAAGCGGAGATCAATCTATCGATAATGATGTTGTCTGCCTTATCAAAGAAAACACTGCTAAAATACCTACACCTGATACAATGGGGTTGAATGGCTCAAAAGTTGAAAAATGGGTGCATAATGACCCCTTTGTCTCAAATGTCACAGATAAAGAAGACAATGAAATTAAAATCAGGACATATGATGGTGTCATTGGTGCCCCTGAAGACAATTCAGATTGCCAAAATTCCAAAAGGGAATATGACCTTCAAGAATCCAAATTTGAGCAGTATTTTGAGTTGGAAGACCCACCTTAGGAGCCCTTGGAAATTTGAAATGACTACAAAATTGATCGCAGACCTTACATTATCTAATATCTTTTTCTAAATTCTAGCATACTTCATTTTTACTTGTAACTTATCCAACTTTCCATGCCATGGATTTTTTATATCCATTTACTAAGCCTCTTACTACATAAGCTTCATTTAGATCCCCTGATGATGGGTGCAGAAGGTTCAATTGGATCCCCTGATGATGGTTATAGTGTCCACTTGAAATGTTGGGACATTTCTACATTATAACACAGTTCATATGCAGAAAGTATGGCAAAATTATGGCTAGCAATGAAAATATTCATACTAAAATCATATTAATTTTTCACTGGATTTGAAAACTGATCAGTTTTTCATTTTCCTTTTCTATTGTTCTCTAAATGAATTTGATCATTCAACACAAAGTTAAAGAAAAGCATCAGCCATATATATGCTTGAAACATATGGTAAAAGTAGATAGTGAAAATGGGAGAAATTAAGCTCCAAAATGTCATATGCACATCCTTGAATGTCTCATACCTTCCTTTGTAAGCCTTAAGCCTAGTAATCCATAAAGTACACAAAGAAAAATTGAAAAATATGATATAAAGCCATCGCACCAGTAGTTTGTTAGATAATCCAAATTCTCAAAAGTCACAGGTTAGATTCATTTGATTGCTCAACAAAAGAGATTAACCAATTATTGGGGAAGGTGACTTAGCATCCTTTACAAACAAAAGTCAATAGTAAACATCACTCATGTTGGAATGCTCCATGCAAAAACAATGATTGTAAAAAATATATATCTAAAATAAAAGTTGGCTATTTACTCATCCAACTATATGAGTAGAAAACAAAATTTTTCATCTTTTCCCCCTCTTCTAATGTTCATATATATAAAACTACTCAGTGTATTTTACTATTTCCACAACAAAAATATAATCAATGCATTACCTTCATTACAAGGATTTTACAACTCAGTTTTACATAACTATTCATGTCTTATCCTTTTCTTTCTTGAACTAGTTTCCTAGTTGTTACGGCTTGTTCTCAGATATTAGATCTTTTCTTATTTACAACAAATTAGATATTGGCTCTATTTTTTGTTGATTTTTTGTGTAGCTTGGGAGGTACTCCAAACCCTGGTGATCGAGGGTTGGAGGTCAAAGCGCCACAAGTGGGCTTGTGGGCTTGAGATCCAAGCTTGGGGGTTTTTCACCCATCATGTTTGGGCCAAAACCATGATGAGAAATCAACATGTGATGGATGAGGATGATAGTGCTCGATGATACAATTCCAACTCATCGAGAATCGTTCGAATCCGAGTTTTTGTTAGAGAGAAATGAATTTTTGAAGTTGACAAGGTAATTATTGGTTGCAAAGTCATGTAGGCTTGGTATCAAAGGGTGCCAATATATGGGTCTCTTCAAGCAAATTTGTGGAGGCTTAAAAGGCTATAAATAAGAGCTATGTGAACCTCATTTTAGCATCCATCCTTGTGCAACACAACACAAACATAAGCGTTGAAGGGTAAATACATATCTCTGAGCTGGCCGCAGTGAGAAGAGGGCATACCAGCATGGGAACAAGCTTGTTTTAGGGCCATAGGAAGGTGACCGAGTAGCTGGAGAAGGGTCCGAGTAGCTTAGTGCAGGACCGAAGTGTTAGTCTTGAAGGCCGAAGTAAGGGAGGGTTTTTTTGAGGTGAAAGGAAGGTGGGAAAACTCTTAGAAGGGATGACGCAACCCTACACAGCCTTGTTGTAAGGTGACGCAATTGTTTGAAGGGAGATTGAAGGGCTAGTTGAGGCTATAATGGCCCAGCATGATCAACGAGGGTCATATCCTTTCATATAAGGGTGTTTGTACCTCCTTAAGGCAACTTTGGGCAGAAATTAGAGGATTGTTAGGGACTGGTTTATGTGCCCTAACCAAGTGCAGATTGTAGAAGTGGAGCTACAACAAAATAGTCAACAAGGTGTATGTCTTTGATGAAGTGTTTGTAGGTGTTGGATCCTAGATAGGACTAGTGTTGGATCAATTTGATAAGGATCCTGTGGAAGTCAAAGAGGAGGGGCAGACCTTGTGGTTAGAGACCCTAAACCAGTGACATTCTCCACAGTGAATGAGCATCATACTTGCAGCAGAATATTGTTGTGCATTGGGTCAAAGTGTTGACCATTTCTTGGGTAAGTTTGTGGGTTGCTTGTAAGAGACCTTAGGAGTTGTTTTGAGGATCCCAAGTGAATTGTTGGGAGACCTACCAAGCAACCAAGGTGACAGCATATACATTATATTGGAAGGCAAGAGGACAACAGCAATGTGGGTTGCAGATGGACCCATGTATGATGGTTTGATGGTGTCCTAGGCAAGGACACATTGAGGTGCCTAGATTTGTGAAATAGCTCCTCTATTGTAGGGCAAAGGGCAGATTGGTGGAGTCTGTGGGAAGCCATATGTAAGGGTCTCCTAGGTGTGGGGATGCCCTAACTATGAGCAGATACTATAACATGGACTTGGTCTCTCGTGGATTATTGGAGGGCAGCGTGAGAGAGGACCAAGTGTGGAAAAGATTGGGAACTTATGGTATTTGAGGATGACTATATCCGGGGTAATTTAGATGAAATTGAAGTGACATGGCCTATTGAAGACAGAGGTAAAAAGGTAGCAAAAGAAAGCAGTCCAAGTCAGGAACAAAGGAGAAATCAAGAATCTAATGATAATTAAGTCAATGATGATAAAGCTAGTACTAAGGACATCACCAAAGCCCAAGAATATTTTGGAATGTTAATAGTGAGGGCACTGTGACAAATTACTGTGTGATGCAAATAAGAGTTACTGTGTATTTACTCACACTTATAGTAGTGGGGTGCTAGCTCCAAGAAAGCTGACTAGGTTGGCCTTATCCTAAAATAGTCAATATTGAAAAAATACAATTTCTTGTCACCTTTAAAGGGTTTATGGAAAATATATCACATACTCTATTCACATTGCAATTGAAAATAACTCTGAGAACTAATTTGGATTTTTTAGAGGTAATATGGCTTGCCATCCATTGAAAGAAAACACTCTCAAAATGATTCAGTATAGGTTGTTAAACAGGTGACACTCACACATCATCTGGAATAAATAACCTAGGCACCTTCAAAGAAAGTATTCTTGCAACTTTTGAGATGGCAGGTTGATAATTAGTGTTGCAACATTCTTTCACTAGATGCACTGTTTTGCAACCAGTCAAAAGTTTACTCCCATTAATTTTTTGTTCAGCCTATTTTATGCTCTTAATGGGACTAGATTCTTCAGTGAGATTTGATGGTTGAGAAGAAAAAATCAAAGGAAGAATCTAATTTGCGCCCTCACTTGTCAAGATATTTTGAACATCTAAAAATCAATAATTTTCAATTGTTGTATTCAAATAAGCCACGCATTGATTTTGTTGGACTTCCCAATAAGGATATGAAACATTTTCTGTAGTTGTGGACAAAAAATCACATTTCCCAGGTATGGTGCTGGTGATATCCAACACTTAACTACCATTCCACTTACTATATATGTTGTTGCTTAAAAAAAAAATTGAAAGCATATAGCCTTGATAAGACAAGGACAGTTGAATTTCGAAAGAAATTGTGTAAGGGAGAAGGAGAAAGCAATGGACTCAATGCATCAGGAGAAACACTAGGGGAAGAAGGTACAAGAAGAAGATTTATTTCCGCTTCCTTTTGGATAGCATCTGGATCAACTAAAAATTGAAATGGGTGGTTTTGTATCTCTGGCATTTGGTTTTGCCTTTGATTTTGGCATTGATGGTAATATTAACAAACAATGGAATGCATCTCATTTATGTTAGAGGTAAGTGCATATCTATGGAACAATCATCCCCAGTTGTAGCTCTAGGTTCATCCGCTATTTGTGCTTGAGCTTTTGAGTAAAATTACAATTAGTTTGATAACCAATTGGGACTTGGAGGGAAATATGGGTGGTGGGCCATGGAGGTATGCTTGATCAGGGCACTTATTTTATGTTGAAGGAGCTAAGGATATATCTAAATATTTATCATATTGTATGTATTTTCCACTTCATAGTTGCATTCACCATAATAGTCTTCATGTTGATAGGCCTTCTACTAAAAATATTGATCTTGAACAGTTTGTAAAAATGTCTTTTGTTTCCAATGAGGAGATGATAAAGTGGAAAATGTTGGCACTGAATCTAGAGATTTATAAGTCAAATATATGTCTCAAATTAGTGATACATTCTCATTTGAAATTGGAACAAAGGTTGTTACCATTGGAGAGGGTATTTATGACTTAGTCGATTTCACCCAATATGGTGAGATAGACAAAAAAGTTGGATGCTAGTAACCCTTTCAGACTAGCCAATCAAGTGAAGTGATTCAGAGAAAGGCTTCTTAAAGATTCCAAATTATTTCCACCCATATATTCTTTTAAAAAAAATTAGTAAATATCATATTATTTTTCTTATCATCTATGCTAAGATGAACTACCAAAATAATTACAAGTCTTCTACTTGAGTAAATAAGAATAGAAAGAAATTTTTTTAATCTCTATACCCCTCAGGGTGCCTCAAATGTTTTAGAAACAAGTTTTTGGTGTAACCTATTAATAAAATCTCATTAACTCACAACATTTCACCAATCAAAACCTCTTAACTATGGCCAATACTTCATAAACGTAGTAACTTTAACCAAATTAATGTCTTACGGTATCATGATTCATATCCTCCTCACTCACATAGATGATAGAGCACCACTCTTTGGATGAATGCCCTCAAAAGGACCAAGAAATGGTTGAAAGTGCAATTTAGAAAGAAGCTATAAATGCATGATTCATTGCCAATCAAAAGCAATTTCCGACCAACA
Organism: Pinus albicaulis; assembly: GCA_034641835.2. NCBI lineage: Eukaryota > Viridiplantae > Streptophyta > Pinopsida > Pinales > Pinaceae > Pinus > Pinus albicaulis. The sequence goes on from CM076581.1 coordinate 246,722,095, forward strand.
CAACACATTCAAAAGAAGAGTTAAACTCTTATAATAAGATTACATAAAGGACTCAAAACCACTATTTTTGTTTTTCTTCAATGAAGCAAAAAGGAGAAGAGCAAAAATTTACTCTGTAATCGAGCTAGAACCTTCAACAGATTTACGATTCAAGAGTAACTTCCATGATCATCATTCAAACAAGTGTCAGCCATAATGTTATTGGGATTAGTTTTCCACCACTGAATATTATGACTGACTAGGCATCTTTAACAACTTATTTTCTCCTCATCAAACTCTAGAAGAATATGAAACCTGCTCCAATGACCATAAACAATGCATGTTGTCAAACGAGTAACTTTGATGCACAATTAATTTGGTCTTTACATAGTATCATTTACATTATAAAAGAGTTATTTATTTGTATCTTATTTATGTAGATTATCATGTTATTTATTCAAAATAAATAACATGTGGTGGTTGATAATATCTTCATAAAGAGATCCAAAAACTAAACCATTAACACTTCCACAGGGATGTTGGTTTGCAAGGATTCAGAATATTTTCAAACATAGCCTTCAGGGTTGTTGACTAGTATTGTCGTGAAAGAGAAAGGCATTTAAAAATGATACAAGAAAAAATAGAAATTTAGCATTTGCAAAGTTGTTGGGACAAACTCATTCCATCAATCTAAGGGGAAAAACACTTCATTGCTACCTCTAACAACTGTGCTTCAAAATATAGATTCAATTATCAACTACAAACCCCAAAGTTACTTGAGGACATCACCCATTGTCACCTTGGTGATCATCCTTCTCACATAAGGCAAGCTATCCTCCAACATAAGGGAGGAATCCATGATAAGCCTACAGATATGTCCTTCAAATGCTAAAAAAATAGATTTGCAAAATGATATTGTTTTTGTCTTTTAAGATTTAAAATGGAAAGCTAGGAAAGACCTTGTTCTAGTCTCTAGGCTATAGACTCTAGGCAACAAACAGAACTTTAAAAGTGATGAAAAATATGTGAGTCATGAAAAAACAACCACACAGAAAGTGTTATCATTCAATAATATATCCAATAAATATGTAACAGTGATATCTCCTAATAGATGGAACATTTGAAGACAATGTGCTCCCCCAACTTGATCTTTTGTAAGTCACATAGCTGAAAATTCCCTTTGATGTGTGTGATGCAGTGAGCTTTCTCAAACCAAAGCTAGTGGGACCCCACTCTAAATGAACCAAGGGGAATCCTAAGGTTTTGCATCCAATGTCTATTAGTATATATAGGCCTAACAATAAGAATCACTTAGCTACATAAACCACTCAAAATAATAAAATTACATATCAAAGCTAATGCCCTTAAGGAGGGAAATCCAAGTGATTTTGATGTAGTTTGTGGATATCCTCTCTAATCTCCTAGGTTAAGTAACATTTAGATAGTAGGAGCTGATACAGAGTGTCCAAAGATTACCTAAAAAGGGCAAGTTGATTGATAGAAACGGCCACTAACTGAAGCAATTAAGAAGAACCCACAACAATTACACCAAGGAGGGGTCTACTGAAGCAATACCTTGAACTCGACCTAGATGATAGATTGAGGAATTGTATGTTAGCAGCAAATGAAGCATCATAATAAAAGGGTTTAGAATCTCTCCATCCTATCCCAATAAACCCAAAGCAAGCTAGGTCCCCAGGCCTTGAAGCCATAATGGGTCATGGCTCTAATGATCATGTCCAAAGAAGTGCATCTTGAAAGGGATGTCCTAGAGCACTATCTCTTTAGCCAAGAAAACCATACTCCTTATTAATTTTGGGCTAGAAATCATGCCTCAAGCTAAGCTATACTCCTAAGATCTGACCCCCAAGTATGTGTAGGTTGCAGTATTATGAATCCCATCCCCTTCAACGTAAAAATGGTAGTCAAGGAGAGCATGTTGAGACATGTTGAAGATCATAACCTTAGTCTTACTAAGTTAAAATTTAAACTATCAAATATCACAAGATTTGGAGAAGGCTTCAATTTTTCTCTACAACCCCTTAGGTGAGGTGCAAAGAGGATCATGTTGTTGAAAACTAAAAGCAAGGAGTTCAAGACATCAAGTAGAAGAAAATCAGCACCATCCTATATGTGCTCCTAAGAATTGAGTCCATCTCATCGATATAGAACCCAAAGAGAGTTAGTGAGAGAGGGAATTCCTATTTGACCTCTATAGTAATCCTAAGGTAGTCTAAGAAGATGTCGATAGTGCAGAAATGACCAAGCACTGACTCATATAGTCTCATGATAGAAGCCAATTCCGTATCACCTCTAAAACAATGCCTCCCTCATGACAAAGTCAAATGCCTTACAAAATTCAACAAATCAACAAAATATTTTCAAAGAGAAATGACGAGCCTCTCTAATAATGCCACAAAGAGTGAAAGATGTGGCCAGTATTTTGGTACCTCTTGTAGAACCCTAGCTACATTCTAGCTCTAGGGTTCCTCCACTCTAGCTCATTTAATAATCACGTTGGGTATTGTACCATAGAGCATGGAAAATGTGTGTGCAATCATGATGTTCTGATAATTGTTTTGGTCTTAAGAAACCCCCAACTTAAAATTGGAGTGGATGTTATGGTGGGTCCATCACAAAGAGAAACCTAAACAAAGAACGTGATTAGACAAATCAACAATGTGGGATTCAAGGGGATGAATACCATGCTTGAGAAACTCAACCTAAGAGGCTTCCCCATCAACAGTGCTACTAGTGCTCATGATATTGATGACCCTCCCAAGCTTGAACTAGAAAATATATAGAAATAAAAAGGAATTGAAGTGATCCACACTAGAGGTTTTCCACAAACATCATAGAGGGTGGTAGTATTCAAGAACAAGTAATGACTCATGAGAGCACCCTAGATAGGAAAAAGAGCACTTAATGGGTGGTGGAGGCCTTCAAGCTGTGAGGAATGGACTGATCATGAAAAAAATAAAAATGGAGATGTCTATGGAGTTTTACGTCTTTTTCAAACCAGAAATTCATGGGACAGAGGTAAAGGATACATGGTGTAGTGTCAGATGGTGTTGGGGACCGGGGTAAGATAAAAACGAAGCCTTTTGTTACTCCTCAAAATGCATTTGTATTTTGGGGCATTCATTCCAGCAGTGCAGTGATTAGGATGTGAAATTTGGAGGTGGAGACTAGGCTGAGATTTTTCATAGGCTTTTAATGGCATCAAATATGGAAGATGAACATGCTAAAATGGCTTCCTATAGGGATTGACGTAGTGCCTTTGTTGGAGCAGCCAAGGATGCACTCTGAGACTTGTTCCTATCATGCTAGCTAATTGTATCTACACATCTGAATGACTCTTGAAATGGGTCCAAATTCAAGTTTTTTTGGCTAGCCTGTAGCATTTGATCAACTGAAATTGAGCATATTACTATTTTTGGGGTTGTTCCACCAGTTGTGCATCGTAGCATTAAGTCTGCCAATATATTGTTAAACCATCTTATGAGAGAAACCATGGTAGATTTTAGAATTTCCAAAGAACAAACATTTTATGGGCTGAATTCAAGCCTCAAAGAAACATATGATCATAGTGACCCTGAATATCTATCAGCAAACGCCTTTTACAGAAAAACATGATATATACAATTTTACAGCAAAACATGATATATACTCCTATGAATATAAAACAGCACATAAGTACTTCCTCATGGTGTGGTTTATTCATGATAGGAAAAATTTCCTCTAGAGCTATTATGATATATGATGGGCAGTCTCAGCTGGTGATCTGATGTAAGTTTTTGAGGCCTATTTTGCATAATACGGTTGCTATTCTAGAACGAAAAATGGAAGCCATTTTCAGTAGTTAGTATATCCCCTTCTCCAATGTGACACTCATCAAATTAAGAAAGAGTTAACTGTAGATTTAAAAAGAAACAACCAGCAAGTAGCGTATCATTCATTGTTTTATGGCCTAAAAGAAGTTGGGCCTCATTGTGTAGGGTGCAACTCCTTGCCATGGTCAAGAGGTATGTTTTAAAGGGGATTCCACTTGGCACACAATCCTAGGTTGCTTCATTTCCTAACATATGTAATTGTTTTATTTTTTATTTTGTGGTTGATGCATTTATGGGGGGGTAGTTATAGTCACCTGAGTTTATTTATTGTGCCCTTAACCATTGTTTCCTATTCTTTGAGAGATAGTTGGGTCATTGGAGAAAGAGCCTTAGCTGCCTTTTCTTTTTTGAGATTGTAATTGGTTTGCAATTAGGATGAGTGATGAATCACCTAGATCGAATGAGTGCTCCCCTAGTTGGCACCTTAGCACATTATTTAAGGTCATTCCATTTGCTAGAGCTTGTTGTAACTTACAATGGCCAAGTTGACCATCCTGCACACATTTTTAGCATGTATTCTTAAGGGGTGAATTGGCTAATTCCTTGGGGAGTACACACTAACTCACCCTGATCTATTGGGGGTATGTTGACATACTAATAGTGATATGGGTGAGAGTATGGAGAGATAGTTGGGTCATTGGAGAAAGAGCCTTGAAGCCCTTTTTCTATTTTATTTGTAATTATTTTATTTACATATATGATGAATCACCTCAGATAAAGGAGTTCTGAAGCAATCACAAATCAGCACATTGATGAAGGAAATAAAGGTCACTATTTTACAGAGTAGAAGTAACTAATAAATAATAAAACAACATTTTGCACAGTATTTTTAGGTGGTTATTAAGGCATGAATGGCCATTTCTGAGACATAACAGGTCAATCTTTGATCTATTGGGGTATGTTGACCTACTGAATAGTATGGATATGGGTGAGATAATATAGATAGCAATATCTATAAAGAGCTCATTTGCTTTAAGGCTTTGAGCTTGTAATTGGTTTGAATTTATGATGAGTGATGAATCACCTAGACCGAAGGAGTGTTCCCCTAATTGGGGCACCTTAGCACATTATTTAAGGTCACACCATTTGCTAGAGCTTGTTGTAACTTACAATGGCCAAGTTGACCATTATGCACACATTTTTAGGGTGTATTATTAAGGGATCAATTGGCTACTTGTGGTCTCAATATCTTGTATGTCTCTGTTACATTATGCTTTTTATCCTTTGCTGCAGTAAGTAACCTGTAGCAATCTGTTATCTCTTTGATTGTAATTTATTTGTCTTTCTACTCTGCTCTTATTCATTTCTATATTGATATTTGTATAGTAAATAATTTACTCCTAATGGTGCAGTGAATTTGGTTTCAAAGGATTCATCACCATATAATGTAATAGAAATGGGAACCCAGGATTGTAGCATCACTGCGTGGACCACAACCAGTCCATGCCCAATTTTTATTTTTGATAAGTTTTAAAGCCATTAGCTGAACATGATAATTGGTTTGATGCCCCAATCCAAGTCTAAAGTTAATGCTATGAGATTCACTATATAAAAAACTTCCCCCTACTCCATAGAACTAAGGGTCATAATCAAAATATGCCCATGCACCATCCTTACCCACTTCTACAGCAATCTGCCTAGGAGGTTTAGGTACACGCGTCTAAGGAAAACTCTTTTAAATAATTGAGACCAACTCTTTTAAAGAATTGGGACCACATCAAATAGGAAAAGAACATTGAATAGGAAGAATTTGCCTATCTTTAAATAAGTTGACATTCCTAGCTTGCTAAATACCCAAGCTAGGATCCATGGAAGTGCTTTATAATCCTTCAATGAAGAGTTATGACACCAACCTCTTAGACCATTTTCAACTGTGCCACAAATTCAGACATTTTTCAACCTAGTAAAATGTTTAATCTCCCTCTAAACTTTCATAGTGTAGTTACAGTCCATGACAAGATTTTTATTGGTTTTTTCACATACCTTGCATAAACTGCACCTATCGAGTCTTGCTCTATTCCTTGTCAGGAGATTATACCAGGTCAAGTCTTTTTGTTTAGTGAAAACCACATAAAAATCAAGCCTTTGAGGGATATTTAAATATCCAAACTCTCCTCCACCACACATGATTCCTCTTCTCCCCATCTAAACTAATAGCAATATATCTAGCTTTTGGAGTATAAACCCTTGAAGGGTTCTTTGACCATATGAGCTTGTCTATCTTCTTAGTCAATATGACATAGCTAGACTTGAGTCTTGCAATAAAAATGCCCTAGGAATGAGCATCATTGCCTCTAAAATCTAATGATAGCCACCTTTGACCTCCAAATAGAAGTAAGATTAGGAATTGCAATCTACGAAATATTAAAGTATATTGTCCCTCAACAAAGGAATCATATGGAGTCGTGGGTAGACATGGGAAATTAATCCATAGGGGAGAACCTTGTTTCATTCATATTGGAATTTGGATGGTTGTTGAAGAGTTATTTCATAATACCATGTGTTTCATACACTTGTTGTATCACCCTTCATATTTTATGCAATAGTTAACTTATCAGCTATCCCCGTCTTCTAAAGTCCGATCTGCTGACCCTGAGATCAGTGCTCTTGGAGAGGGATAAAGTTAATAAAAATTTCTCATGACAAGAGGCATCAAAGGAGAAAAAGCACCATATGATAGGTTGTACACAAACAGTTATGCCTAAATTGGAATGAGAAGCAAGGATAAGAAGATCGGTAAAAAAAGCTCCATGTGTTTCTCTATGGAAAACAAATTAACCTTATCTAATAGTTATCAGCGATGTCCATCTTCTAAAATTCCAATCTGTCGACCCCAAGATCAGTTCTCTTGGAAAGGGATAAAGTTAATAAAAATTTCTCGTGACAAGAGGCATTAAAGGAGAAAAAGTGGCACCTAATAGGTTGGAAACAAATAATTATACCTAAATTGGAATGAGAAGCAGGGGTAAGAAGACCAGTAAAACAAGATCGATGTTTAAGAGTATATTGGTGCTTTAACTCTGACAAAAAAAGGTCTTTGTGCCAAAATTTTAAGGAAAAAAGATACATGGGGAATAAGGAACCTGTCTACCTTGTGGGGGTCCTGATATGATGATGTCCCTAAACGATTAAGCATAAGGAATAATATGATCCAAAAAAGTTTAACAGATAGTTGGATTTCCCAAGATGTCCAACATGGAGAAAAGGAAGACTTTTGGGAGTATGCATGGTTTGACACCAGCCTCTCAGAAGCATCCAAGCTCCAGACAGAATTAGAAAGGTTATGATCAATTTGGGGTGAACCAAAACAAAGGATTATTGGATCAGTCCCAACAAAATATTTTTGGTCTATCACTAAAATCAAATGGAAATATCCTTTAACATGACCAGCAAATGTATCGACTCTCAACTGATGAGCTAAAGGCAATCAAGGAGGCTCTATGATTTAGATTCACTAAATTCCAAAGCGAATAAGAAGTCTTGTGTTGAAATCCCACATCAAGAGGAACCTACTCACTTAAAGAAGGATAACTCATGGTTCTATTAGAAGAGTATCAGATTCTTAGATTAAAGCCTAGAAGAAAATATGGTACCTGGGAATATGGCCCAAAGTTGCACCATTTCAGTGGATAGCAATGAAAAGGAAAAAAAATTACACAATAAAATTTGAATAGAAGAAGTGTACAGTGCCCAACCAGGTCTAATGGATGTTAAAGGGATGAAGAAACCAATGATTACATCCTAACACAGTGTTTTTTTGCAAAAGAGGTATGGGCATCATGGGCTGAAATGTTTAGAATTGTTTCCCCTTTGAAACAATGAGTTTAGGAGCTAATTTGAAAATGACCAGCCCCACAAGGAAATCAGATGTTATCAGGAAACTATAGAAATGTATTACAGACTTCATATTATAGGAATTCAAATGTCAATTGGGTTTATTTCGGGTTGTTAGGAGGAATGATTATTATCCTCCCCACCCAAGTTCAATTCCCAAAAGTGATATGATGAGCTCATATAAAGTGTAATGTTGCAATGGCTTCAAGCCTTCTTTTTTAACAGTCTTGAGCCCTAAAGAATATCTTACCCTTTTCTACATGTTAGAGGGTGAGATGTTTTGTTACAGGGAAAAAATTTTATGGGAAGTCAAACAAAGAAATAAGGAGAATTAGCAGAGGTAGAAGCCTCCTCAGTTGAGGGGATAAACCTAATCAAATCTTAAGGATTCTAAAGGATTGAAAAATAAGTCATACTCCGAATTTCTATTTAACATCTTGAACAGGGCAGCCAAAGTCAATAACTGGTTCACTAATGGCAACATACGCTGGATTCTGAGGGCTTTACAATGAAAGAGGTTTCCTTCTAAGTTCCAAGTTCTCACACACAAGGAAGTCATAGAATGAGCTGGTGGATTGGATAGCCAGCCAAGCCATTGTCATAGAATCAGGCCTTGATATTATTAAGATTAACAATGCGATTAAGGAAGTGAAGGGCCTTAAGTACCCCCTCACCTCCTTAGTAATGGAATTTCTGGGAATGTGAAACAACTCCCTTACAAAGATGAGATTAATAATAAGGGAGATAAATCCACTGGAACGCAGGGATTACTCATGTAGGGAGAAGGATGGGAGAGGTGATAGACACAAATTGGGTAGATGGAATTCATTAATGGTAAGGTAACCAAGACAGATATTAGAGGTATAAACCTCTGGAATACCTTCATTCAATATCAGTTTGAAGTGGTATAAAAAGAAGAGGAGTGATGGAGTCCTCACCATCATGCCATGAACATCCAATGAAGTTAGAAGGCAACCACTGCAACTTTCCAGGATTAAAGCATTTTCATGTTGGGGATCTATAAGCATGTTTTAAAGTGGTATGCATAGTGATAATAAAACTCAAAGCTGAGTTTTGTACATTTTGAGAAACAAATGGATAAACCGGGGTAGGAAAAATAACCTTAGAAAGGAAAATAGCTTATCAAAGATGTTGATTCAACTATGTTGACTTTATGGCAATATGCCATAAATATTCATTCTCCAAGAAAAAAAACTGAAGAACTGTTGAGTATAAATATATTATGAATTTTCCTCGATTCCAGTCTATGGTAAGGCTAATTGAGACTTTCTCATCAAAACCATTCAGGATTTTGTATTCAATGAGTATGGTGAATTGGACTTTTGAATGCAGCTCAATTACTTCTTGTGTACTTCTAGTTAATGAGAAACATTCCAATTTTGACAGAGTGCTAAGAGGATCAAGACATGGTTGCTTTTTGTCCCCACTTTCTTATCATTCTAGCAAATACTTTGAGAAAGATTATCAAAGAAGCAAGAGAATGAAGTCTCACCTGAGCCATTTCAATATTTTATCTCTTCAGATTTTGATTCTACCACTCGTTTACAGTTTAGGGATGGGGGTGCCATATTCCTATTAGGAGAAGCTAAAAAAATTATCAATACCATCCAGATTCAAGGATAGTTTGGGCCAATCTATAAACAAGGAAAAATGTAGTCCCGTTTTATCCTTTAATGTCAATTTGAGACTAAAAATAATAATCTTGAAAGTTATAGCATTCAAATAATATGCGCCCCCCTTCCTATCAGTTATCACAGAAAGAAAAAATTAAAATCACCTGGCATTGCATCAATAACATCATGCATGATAGCCGCTCTAAATTTTAACATTTTAACAGTCCCAAATGTGGCCTGAGTGATAATACTCATGATATCCAGTTTTTTGGGTCAATTTATCACTCCTCATTTGGCTTTCGGAATTCTTATTTTGTTCGTACCTTCTCAGATGTTTGTCTAAGTTCATCAGATCAATCTGTTGTATTATTAAAAAAAATCACTCTTCCTTGAAATCGCCTTCTTCCACACATCGCCCTTTTCACCTTCCTTTTCGAGGTTTCGAACCCCTGTCCTTCTCACCTTCCTTTTTCTCTGAAACCTTGTCCATCCTAAACGATCGATCCACACCTTCCTCCAGAATTTTGCAGCGGAATCCCTTCCTCCTGAATTTTGCAGTGGAATCCAATGTATCACTTCCTCCTAAATGTTGCAGTAGAATCCGGCGAAATCCAAGAGCATCGAAACTCCTCTTGCAGTTGAATCCAAAGAGGAACGAACTCTCTCGGAAACGTCCCAAACGTGAGATCCAAAGGAACGGGAATGTAAATTTCAATAGGCTAATCGAAAATGTCCGAAAATGTCAATTGCAACAGAATCCAAAGTGAGAACCAAAGGAAAAGAATAGTGGGAAAGAGCGGGAAAGTAAATTTTAATACGCTAATCTGAAAATTTCAATTGCCATAGTAGGCTAGGGTGGTATTATTGAGGTTAATTTTTTTTATATTTGAGCATGTTATTAATATTATTAATATTTGGGTTAATTTTTAAAAAAAATTGTAATTTTTTTTTTTTAAAGATGTAGGGTACATATAATGATTTTGAAAATCTACATATTGATTATTAAAGAAAAAGAGTAGCATATTCATGATTTTGAAAAACTCATATATTGATGATTAAGGAAAAAGGTAGTGAGAAAGTGAATTTTAATATGTTAATTTTAGATTAGTTGAAAATGTCAATTGACATGGTAGGTTATGTTACTAATATTGAGGTTAATTTTTTTATTTGAGTATATTGTTAATATTGGGATTAATTTTTTTAATTTTAATTTTAATTTTTGAGCAAAAAGATGTAGGATATATCTAATGATTTAGAAAAATCATAGAGTGATCATTTTGGCATGAGGGCATCAATAAAAATTATTGAAGAACTCCTTAATATAAGCAAGTATGCTCATATAAAGAGGGAAAGGGGACATGAGGTTTACACACAAGGGTAATATCTACTAATCCTTAAGGAGGTGGAAAATATTTCAAATCTATGAATAGTGTTATCAATATTTTCAAATTTATGAATAATTTTATCAATAAACTCAAGCAGTTGTAGGTAGCCCATTGTTTTCGGGGAACTTCACTTAGAGCTCATTAACACACTATTAGAAGCTAGCCATAGTTTAGTTTAAATTAGTCACTCACATTAGTCATTTTTAGTTGTATTACTTATTAGCTAATCGTATATTTTAGCCCAAGACTAAATTAGTCATTTAACTTAGTCGTTTTTAGTTGGGTCACTTAATTGCTCATTTTTTGTAGTATTTCACTTGGAAAAGTTGCGGTGACTAACTTTTTTAGTCACTAATTTCTCATTTTCTACTAGTTATACATATCAAGTCGAGACCTAAATATGTCTCGGAATCAATTAAAAATGACTAGCATAAATCCAGAGTGACACAATTAAAAATGACTAGCATAAAATACTAATTCATATACTTGTTTCACTAGTTAGTTGGTCATATTTTTATTCTTTGACTATAGTGTTTGTTTTCATTAATCATTTTTTATTTTGACGCTAATAATCTAGTCATATATTTTAGTCGTGGACTAAATTATTCATTTAATTTAGTTTCTTTTAGTTTAGTCACTTATTATATAGTTGTATATTTTATCTGTAGACTAAATTAGTCATTTAAGTTAGTCATTTTTAGTTCGGTCACTTAAAATTGCTCAAATTTAGTAGTAATTCACTTGAAATAATTGCAGTGGCTAACTTTTTTAGTCACCTAGTCATTAATTTCATCATTTTTTACTAGTGCCTAAGGCAGGATATGCCTATATTATGGCTTCCAAGGAGGGAGGGAATAAAGAATGGTGGTATAAGGCTCTTTGGGAACTCGTTGCCCTGCAAAATCCAAGCTTTTCTTCTGGAACATTCTTTGTCGGAAAGTGCCGACTTGGGACACCCTCCAAAAATGATTTCTCACTAGTCCTGGGTGGTGTTGTCTTTGCAACAAGGTGGAAGAATCTATTGATCACTTATTCATTTCATACCCCATCACCAGGAAGGTTTGGGAATACACCCTTACTCTTTGTGATGTGGATTCTTCTTGGGTGGGAAATAACTGCAACAAGGCGTGGAAATCCTAGTGGGAGAAGTGTAAATATCCAAAACACGGATGCATTCCTCTCATTATTTCTTGGGGCATATGGATTTCAAGAAACAAATGTGTGTTTAAAGGCACCCTTTCTTCCTTGGCTCTGGTGGCGGGTGAAAGTGCTGCCATTTTCACCGCTTTCTCTTCTCCCTCGTCGACAATTCGTCCCAGGCGGGGGCTGATCGAAGTCATTATCCCTTATATACCTTGGGCCTTTTTTGAAGGAGCGGCTACTTAGGGTCTATGTGGGGCGGGCATGGTCATACACAAAAATTAAAATTTTTCATTTGTGGCCTCTGTGGGTCTTGGCGTGGGGACAAACAATTTTGCAAAGCTTCAAACTTTAAAACTCTTGTCATGTTGGCTTCTTCACCTGGAAAACACTTCAATACAAATTTTTGGGGACTCCTCGAATGGCATAAATTGGTTTAAAAACTCTTAGAGATGTCAAAATTATTTATTGCTTCCTATTCTTGATGAGATTCTGTCACTAAAAACATATTTTACATGGATTTCCATTTGCCATATTTACAGGGAACGGAACCAACATGTTGACAATTTTTCTAAGATCGGTCTTAGACAGGGTCAGGGCTCGTGGTCGATAGAAGAAAAAGATGGTCTAGTTTTCCGTGTGTCGAATACTAGACCATACTGATGGAGGGCCTCCCCTCATCTAGCAGAATCTTGTTTTTATTACTTTCTTATTTTACTCCAGCACTGCTATATCTCCTAGAGCTGATGTACATATGTTTTTATTCCTTACTTTTTATCAACAAACATATCAGTTTTTGTTTATTTTTGGACATAACATATATTTCAACACAATATTATTATGGTTTTCTGACCGGTCTCTCTTTTTGGAGAGGTCAGGATATGGATGGTCTCTAGCCATCGTCTTATCTGTCAGGTGTTTCTCCTTGTTCGGAGACCCGTAGTGTTGACTTTCTTATAGTTGCTACGCTCACTTACCATTTTTTGCAGTTTTTTCCTAAAGTGGCCTCTGAGTGATCCTGGTATCTCACTTTTGTCTTTTCGCCCATGGGTGTTGGACGACTGGTATTTTTCATGCTCTCTTTTTTGGGGCAACGACTTATGGAATGTTATGGCATATGCAATGTAACTTTTTGTTTTGCTAACAGAAATTTCGATTTTTTCTTGGGAAAAAAAAATATTTTCTATTTTATTTGAATTTTTTTGTAGGGATTAATTTTATAGGGTTGAAATTTGTAATTTGGACGTCAAGTGACTTATCTAAGGTTGGTTTCAGGAAACCTATATAAATTTTGATATACTTTACAGTATGTGAAAGTGAATTTTTTTATAGGTGTTGTCTAATGCGGTACTACTTGAAGGGATACCGATAGAGATTACAAGGGTTTCCAACCATGTGATGTCTCTTGTATTCCTTGGGTGTAGGCTTCACCAACCACAAGTTTACCCACTCAACAATCGATCTTTGTGTTATTTATGGACATCGAAACATGTCTCTAGTATAAATAAAGATATTCTAAACATTGTGCCAGGAAAGTTCTCTGATACTACTTTTGATGTGCCAAATAGAAATTTTTAGAGTGAAAGTCACAAATATTATTCAAATTTGTCACAGAAAGAACAATAACACAATGGACAATATGAATCAAAATATTATACATTTGTTGATATGGAAACAATGTTCATTGGCCTTTTTTGGGGTGTAAACCCTAATAAAGAATATCAAAGATTACAAACAATTTTCAAGATACCTTTTATAATGCTTCTGTTATGAAACTAGCTCACAAAATAGAAGAAAATATCGATCAACGCCTTATAAATCAGCCTCTTCAAGGGGGGGACCTCCTTTACATTACATAAATGAACAATTCGTGGATATACAAATGAAAAAACCTCCTTTCTATATATAGGAGTCCAATGGGTCACAATATAATCCTAGCCGACATAACAATAATAATGTAAGGGCACAAAAATAACAATAGTGGGCTTCTATGGGGCACAATAATAACAATATGGGGACTACATGGGCACAGCAATAACAATAAGGTGTTTATACTGACAATAACAATAAGGGGATACACTATTATTATAGGGACCTAACATGCATCTCTCCTTCAAAAAATTGTTGTCCTCAATGCTTGATTACTTATGGATGCTTTTGTATAAAATTATCATCCTCCCATGTGGAATCCTCATAGGGTAAGTTCTTCCACTTGATGAAATACTTTGAAATTGATCGATTTCGTAGTTGTTGAGTTCTTGTTTCAACGACTTCTTCAGGTTCCAATATGATTTTTCCTTCCTCGTCAAGTTCTGTAAATATTGTTTGAACTGGGATTTTTTCACCTATAACCTTCTTTACGCATGAAACATGTAAAACTGGGTGCACTCGGGAAGATGCGGGCAGCTCCAATTTGTATCCCATAGTACCAATATTTTGCAGCACCTTGTAAGGAGCATAGTACTTTAGTGATAATTTATTATACTTCTTTGCTTACTTGAGGGGAAATGGTTTATATGGTTGTAGCCATAAAAATACCCAATCACCTACATAAAAATTTCTTTCGCTCTGATGTTGATCTGCCTGTTGTTTCATTTGATTCTGCACCAAATTTAGGTTATCTATTAAGAGTTGGAGAACTTTTTTTTGATGCTTGATGTGGTCTTCCATTGCTTGATCATCCATATTAGATTTCATTTCATCCTTCAAACCATCCATATTAGCCTCCATGTCTACTTTTAAACCATCTATGTCATCTTTTAAACCATGCATGTCACCTTTTAGTTCACCTTTGGTTGCTCTTTGTGATATCGAAATTTGTTGCACTTGATCTCATAATTTTGATATATCATGTTGCACTTCTTCCTCTTCATCAGTCGTAGTAGAGCCTTATGAGGGCTTAATGGGTGTTGAATTATTTTTAGGGGGCATTTTATAACCCAATAGTGATATCTATGCTTCAATATGCCCTTGGAATCACTTCAAACTGATTTTTTAAACAAGACTTATGCAATTTTTCTAAAACAAATACACACCTTTTTCTTGCTTTTGAGGAGCTTGATATTGAAACTGGTGTATCTCTATAATTTCGGATCCCCAAGATTTTATCTTCGGTCCTGTAGTATCCCTCTGTGTCTTATTTCCAATGCCACAGGTCAGTCCTGATTTGGTTTCTTCAAGAAAAATTTATGCCCAATCTCCCACAATGACCAAATTATGGACTAGTTCAGTAGAGCGCACTTGTATGGCGTGTCACGTGTCACTTTTTCATCTTTTGGCTCTAAAATCGATACAAAAGAAACTACAATCCGTACAATTTTATCCACTTTTTACAGAATTTGAATCTGATGCTTAGAGAGATAGTTATCACGATTTTCCCAAGGTCGCCTCTTTGAGATGAAATTCGGGAGTCTACAAAAAACCCTAGCTTCCTAAGATAATATCTCTGAAAATATAGTGAACCAAGATCTGAAATTTCTACACGACGTTCCTCAGGATTTCGGCTTAAATGGGTTTTTTTTCAACATCTGAAACTTTGTAGAAAAAAATGTTATAGAGAAAATTTCACGATGGCTTGTTTTCATCAGCAAAACCCTAGAATCCAAAGCTCTGATACCAAATGTTATGAAACCAGCTCACAAAATAGAAGAAAAGATAGATCAACACCTTAGAAATTAGCCTCTTTGAGGGGGGAACCTCCTTTACATTATATAAATGAACAATTATTGGATGATACAAATGACAAAAAAAATTTCTATATATAGGATTCCAATGAGTCACAATATAATCCTAGCCAACATAACAATAATAATGTAAGGACACAACAATAACAATAGTGGGCTTCGATGGGGCATAATAATAATAATATGGGGACTACATAGGCACAAAAATAACAATAAGGGGGCTATAATAACAATAACAATAAGGGGATACACTATTATTATAGGGATCTAACAACTTCTATATTATGTAAATTTTCACAATGTATCATATTGAAGAGTGATCGTTTGGAAAGTATCATGTCCAAAGTTTTGAAACATCCAACATTTTGAGTGGACACTCCACCCATATTCATGGACGAAAGCTTAATCATCAAGCTTTTGTCCTTGAATATAGGTGAAGTGTCCACTCGAAACATTGGAAATTTCAAAACTTTGGAAATAATTTTATTCTAAAAGATCACCCTTCAATGCTTCTACATCTTTATATATTATTTTTTATCTCCTAAGAACGTTCTAGAGAAGGAAATTTTAGTAGGAGAAGCATTTTGTAATCCTTTTTATAATAATCGTACTCACACTACAACATGGGCCTTATTTTACTAGTGATGGCCTCCATAAGCAGTCATAGATAATGATTTATCTACTTAAGGGGTTGGGGAGATTAGAACCCTAACATTATTAGATTGTTGCATTTTCAATTTCCTATGGTGGCACTCTCATCTCATGGGAGTCTTAATCATTGGTGATATTAAATCATTCAATTGTGGTGATCAAAGTATGTGGGGATCCTAGTGCAATATTAGCACAATTTTGTCTTTACTTGATCTATCATAGCCTCATCGTTTATGTCTGGAAGAATATTAAAATAACTTGACATATTGATGTTGCTAAAGTTATTTGTACTACTAGAGTTTAGGGATGAAATGAACACAAATTTATTTTTAGATGTTTTTAGTCCTTTCCATTTGAAACTTTGTTGTTGATATTTGGAAATGATACCAATTTCAAAAGCTTGTACCTTTTGTGTTTTATAGCTAAAATTGAGTATAATTTCTTTGTAATTGACACATTAACTTACTCTTCCATCCTTTGGTGGTTTTCTTAGAGTTATTTCCATGTTGTAAAGCATGTAATAATGAAACTCTAATGAATTGATTAAAGGATTTGAATTCCTAATATTTTCAATTTTCATTATAGGATACAATTAGGTGATTGATCGTGTTAGGATTTAAAATTTCCAAAACCTTGGTAAATTGACTATAGAGTTTGGGTTATGGCCAATTTTCACTATTGAAACCCTTAAAAAAAAACACGCATGATGAGATCAAACTAGAATAATTGCAATGGAAAGAACTACTACATAAAAAAATTTGGAAAAAAAGATTTGTGTCTAAAACTTGGTTCATAGCATTTTGCTCTATTTCACACTTAGATTGAAGTAGGTGCTTGATATTCTTGTGTGTTTCCAAATTCAATATTCCATTAAAAAATATATTAAGGAGATTTTGAAATTAAATTTGTTGTGAACTTTATTGTCTCAATTCCACAATAATTGCCCATTGTATTTTAAATCTTTATGCGTGATTTTAAGTGTTGCAAGCCCTATAAAGCACTTGTTAGGATGTTTTTAATCTAATTGTGAAAGAAGGTTTTGAATATATGGGAACACAATGGTGCTTATTCTTGGTACTCAAATATAAAGTTTTATTTTAAAAAAATCACGATTCAACGTTGGTTTAAAAAATTATACAAATATCATTTGTTTAAAAAGTGTGAACATTAACATTTTTTTAATACAATGTGCTTAATGTACAGTTTTAAAATTGTGACCATTTACATTTTTATTTAAACAATGTGTGCTTACATTTTATGTTGGCCGTTATAAAACCATTATTGAAATTCTTGTCGAGAATGGAAAACACTCGAGATGATTATATGCTCTTAAAATTTATGAAATAGAAGAGACTAAATGTATGGAGACCATGTCGAGGAGGAAGAGTAATTATTGCCGAGACACGCCTTCCATGGAGGGAAGAAATTAGGTTATTCATTCTACCTTATATATAATATTGAGGTGTATTTTTTTCTAAATTCATGTTAGTTTTTGTTCAAGTTTGTTTTGTTATTAGTTTTTGTGGAAGGTAAGAACTATATATTAATTGATTTATCTGTAATATCTCCAACTGTTTAACCGGTTGGACCAAATTATAATAGTAGACTAATAAATAAACTAATAAGCGGCATTGGTCCATGATTTTTTTTGGTTTGTTTTGACTCAAGTATATTTTCACGGTTTTTTTTCAAGCAGTTCGATTATAAAAGGAGGAGGAAGATCGAGAGCAACTCATGGAATTTTGGATCATTTCTTCGGTTTCTTTCAAGCAGTTCGATTATAAAAGGAGGAGGAAGATCGAGAGCAACTCATGGAATTTTGGATCATTTGGCAAACCATCTTCGGTGGTCTCTCCAATCACCCTAGCTGGCTCTGTTATTTTATTTTTTAAGTGAGAGGGTTTGCTTTTCTTCTTTTCTCTATTGGACGAAAGGGTTCGTTGTTTCATTTGCATAAGATACAGTATAATCCGTAATCTCAGTTACGTTGATCATCGCCAAGGAGCACGCCAATGCAGAGGAGGTTTGTTTTAATCTGCGCGTGGTGAAATCAGGTTTGGATGATAGCGTAGGGAGTCTGTATCTGCAACGTCTCACTTCATCAAAGAATTATATGTTCCCAGAGATCGTGGATTGCAGCGTCGTCTTCTCCGCCTAACAGCAGCGTAGAAGTGACAACTATGCATCCGGATCGAGCCCTGCATGTGGACCTGCTTGTATAGTCTGCAGCAATGAGCCACTGTGGCATTGGCAACAAGTGTTTTCCATTCAACGCTAAGGGAGTAGTACGGTGATCGCCGTTTCAAAGCGGAGGATGTAATACGGTAATCGTTGTTATACGCAGCGCTGGGTATTGTAAGCAGTAAACGCAGGCCATTGATTTAATATTTGATTTGGCCCTTTCCTACTTTGCTTTAACGCCTCACGCCTCATTTATGCAGCTGTAAAAAAAATATGTGGGCCATATCAATAAAATAATTGATAGCTGGGTTGTTTAAAGTTATTGTGGAAGTTTATTTAAATGGGGTTATTTGCCATTAATCATTTAAATGATGTTTGTGGTCCATTTTCATTTGAGAAGGTTTGATATGATTTTTTAGAGTTTATTATAGCAATGGCCTTATAATTATTATTATTTTTAAAAGGTATATTACAGTGGTATTAGACCTTTATCTTGGCTAGTTGTGGGATGTCAAGGAAGGAGAAACAAAAGGGTATTACCATTAATTCGGAAGTAAAAAAGGATAGGATTTAAGGGAAAAACGAAGAGGACTAAGGGGAAGAAAGACCAATGGGTTATCACAAAAATACCAAACTTGAAGATGCCCTACAAAAGATCACCGACACTCAGAACGCCATCATGGAACTCCTTAAAGTATATATCGGGCAACCTAATGTGCAAAGCAATAATGGGGAAGGAGGTTCCCATTCAGGTGGGGACGCTCCACTTCATGAGTATGTCAATATTCGTAGCAGCGGTCCATAACAATAACATGTAAACACTCAGAGCAGCCCTTTCAGCCGACCAACCATGCCTCCATTTTTGGATGACTCCTCCAGGGAGCAAGGCTGCCCTTCACCAATTGCAAAAATGGTTACCACATGGATGAAAGGGTATGATATGTTTCCTCCCAACATGAAATCGACCCTCAGCCTTAATGAATTTTACTACATGAGGAGCAAACAACAAACAAAGGCAACCACATATGGGGGCCATCAGTCAAACATGGATTTGTAGAAGGTTGTGGGAAAGGTAACTCTTCCTTATTTTGATGGATCATCGACGAAGTGTTCTGCACGGTCATGGGTACAGAAACTGTATACATGTTTCCAACTTAATCCCATGTGAGAGAAGGATGCCATCAAATACGCCTCCCTTCATCTTGATGGAGAAGCACGTGAATGGTGGCAACATGGCATGCCCACTCTAGGACATGCCAACATCATCTCTTATACAGAATTCACGCAAAGGTTAATAGAAATATTGGATAGGAAGGATCCTAAGATGTACTTCAAGGAGCTAACCAAGCTCCGACAGACAAGTAGCCTTGAATCTTATGTTGCAGAATTATAGAGGTTTGAAGTAATGGTCACCGACCTCTCCATGACCCGGTTGGTCATGTTATTTATAGAAGGGTTTCCAGAACCCTTACGTGGTTGGGTTAGGGCCTACAAACCTGCCACCTTGCAAGATGCAATTAACTATGTAAGGGATATGTGGATGCAGTACCCAAGAATAGATTCTTACCCAAATTTTCTATTCCTCGGAAAGGGAAGGAAGTCAAGCAGCAGCAACGGGAGCCATTTGGTAAGGGGAAGCTGGATGATGAGACCAGGAAAGATCTTAGAAGGAGAAGGCTATGCTTCTCTTGTCATGAACCTTGGGCACCAAGACATCAGTGTACTAAAGGGAAGGCCTGCTATATTGAAGTATTTTCCGAAAGTGAAGATGAGGAAGAGCATCCAAAGCTGGATCAAGGGGAATCACAAGGCATGGGGGTTATACAGGAAGAAATCCAGGAAGGATTCATTACTTCTCTTACAGGGGTCCCAATATATCACACCCTCTGGGTTAGGGGCACCATACAAGGACAGAAGTTTACTATGTTAATTGATGGTGGGGCCTCCCACAATTTCATTGATGCAGAATTCATAGCCAGAAGGGGACTAGCTACTGAAGAATTTGAAGGCTTTACAGTTTTGATTCCTAGAAAGAAAGAGCACAACTGCATGCCATGCACTAAAATATTTCCTAACATGAGACAACAATGGGAAACTACACAGTTATGGATAACTTCTTTTTTGTAGACTGCCCAAACTCTCATGTAGTATTGGGGGTACAATGGCTATATTCTATCGAAACTCATACAGTAAACTATCAAGACTTGGAGTTCGCATTCACATGACTAGATGGTAAAAAGGTGATGTTGAAAGGAATGCATGTATATCCTCCCAAGGTTGTGACATCCAATTGGATGGAGGCAGATCTTCGACATGGGGATATTGTATGGGTGGTAGAGTGTCGAATCATGGAGAATAAACTAGTATAACAACACAAGGAGTACTCCCCTAATATTATGGCACTATGTCAAAAATACCATAAGGTCTTTAGAGATATACCCCTAGGAGGACCACCTGATAGGGGATTTAGCATATCATCGAACTAGAGGAAGGGGTCCAAGTTGTCATAACGACCCCTTACCGGCACCCCAAAGCATACAAGGATGAGATAGAAAGGGCAATACAAGAGTTTTTTGCATTAGGACACATTCGGCCAAGCTCGAGCCCTTTTTCTTCGTCTGTAGTCTTGGTCAAGAAAAAGGATGGGTCCCTGAGGATGTGTATATATTATCGAGCATTGAATAATAAGACCATCAAAAATTGATATGCTATCCCCAAGATCGACGAAGTGATGGATGAGATGAAGGGAGCCAAGTACTTCTCAAAGATTGACCTTCTCTTAAGGTATCACTAGATCAGGGTTCATGATCAAGACATTCCAAAAAAAACTTTTAGATGCCACTATGGACATTATGAGTTCTTAGTGATGCCTTTTGGTTTGACCAACGCCCCTGTGACATTCCAATCATGTATGAACCATGTATTCAACAAGAAGTTACGCAAGTTTGTGTTGATCTTCTTCAACGACATCCTGATCTTCAGTCAAACATGGGAAGAGCATCTGCAACACCTGGACGAGGTCTTGGGAATATTAGAGGCACGACAATTTTATGCCAAAATCTCCAAATGTGAGTTTGGGATGACGGAAATTTTATATCTGGGTCACATCATCGGGGGCCAGGGTGTCAAGGTCCACCAAGAGAAGATTGAAGCATTCTCAATTGGCCCACTCCCAAAAATGTAACAGAGTTAAGGAGATTCTTGGGTATTTGTACTTATTATAGAAGATTTGTGAAGGGATATTCACAACTAGCAGCCCCTCTTACTGACTTGAAAAAAAGAGGAGCCTTCGTATGGACGAAGACAGCCCAAGAGACTTTTGATTGGATGAAGGAATTCATGAGATCATGTCCAGTTCTAGCCTTGCCAAACTTCTCTCAACCATTTGTATTGGAGTGTGATGCTTCTGGGGAAGGAATCGGGGTTGTCCTAACACAAAACCATCATCCCATTACTTTTGAGAGTAGAAAGTTGCAGGATTATGAATGCCCTTACTCCATTATAACAAAGAAATGTTGATTATTATGCATGCACTGGCCAAGTTTCATCCATATCTAGTGTGGAATCGGTTCAAAGTCAAAACTGATCACAATGGTTTGAGACACTTCCTGGATCAGAAGGGGTTAAATGAAAGGCAGCAAAAATGGGTCAATAAGATCCAAGCCTATGATTTTGAGATTGAATATGTCAAAGGTAAAATAATGCAGTTGTAGATACCTTGTCAAGGAGACCAAACCTTCTTCCTCATAGATATTGTGGATGACTAGGAGTCCCATATTTTTGTGGAATACTAAAATAATCAGTCAGCTTGTGAGATCCTTGACGGACTATCATCAAACATCTGGTATAGAGTTGTTAATGATATTATCTATTATAAGGATCGAACATATCTAGTACCTAAGTCTCAACTTAAGATGAAGATTCTACAAGCAACCCATGACTCCCCTTTAGTCGGACATCCAGGAATTCTGAAGACTTATAGGACCATCAGGGAAAGGTTCACATGGAAGGGACTCAAGAAGGACATTATCAAATATGTTAAGGAATGTGGTACATGTCAGAGTAATAAGGTTGAACATACACACCAGGAAGGATTATTACAACCATTACCCATTCCGAAACAAAAATGGGAAAGTATCTCCATGGATTTCATTACAATTCTACCCTCCTCACAAGGCAAAGATTGTATTTTTGTGGTGGTGGATCATCTCACCAAATTCACTCACTTCTTTGCAATCCCCTCCAAAATCTTTGCATCTCAAATAGCAGAAATATTCTCCCAGGGGGTATTTCGTCTACATGGTTTGCTCAAAACCATTGCGAGTGACTGTGACAGCATATTCATGGGAGCATTTTGGCAAGAGTTATTCAGGTTGGCTGGAAAAGAACTCACCCCTAGTACCAGTTATCACCCGTAGATAGATGGACAGACAGAAGCAGTGAATAAATGGGTGGAAGGTTACTTACGAGATTATGTCACAGGACAACAACGAGTATGGACCAAGTGGTTGTACTTAGGATGATACTGCTATAACACCACTTATCACATGTCCATAGGGATGTCACCTTTATGAGCCTTATATGGATATGAGGCACTAACTTTTGCAGATACAACATTTAGAGATATTAGAGCACTGTTGGGAAAGGATTGGATCTAGGGGTGTCAGGATATTCTAATAGCCCTTAAATACAATCTGCAGATGGCACAGAATCAACAGAAGTTATATGCAGATCATCAAAGGATATAAATGAGTTTCGAAGTGGGAGATGTGGTTTATCTCCGGCTTCAGCTGTATAGGCAATCTACCTTGAAGTAGAAGGGGCGGAAAGATTAAAGCCATGATTTTACGAGCCCTATCTAGTTATCCAGAAAATAGGAGAAGTGGCATATGAGCTGGAGCTTCCTGCAGACAGCAAAATTCATAACATATTTCATGTCTCCTATTTGAAGAAAGAATTAGGAGCAAATATAAAATCATCCCCAGAATTACCACCACCAGATGAGGAGGCCCATCTTCAACTGGTTCCCGAGGAGGTGTTGGAGTTTCGAGAAATAAAGCTTCGAAGCATAATCATCCGCGAATATTTGGTACAATGGAAAGATCTGGGCGTCGAGGATGCCACCTGGGAAGGAGAACACATATTGCAGCATCCGACATTGAAATTGCTTGAGGGCAAGCAACTTTGGGTAGGGGGAAGTGTAATATCCCCATCTACTTAACCGATTGGACCAAATCATAATAGTAGTAGACTAATAAATAAATTAATAAATAAGCGGAATTGGCCCATGGTTTTTCCTTTTGGTTTGTTTTTACCCCAGGTATTTTCCCACAGTTTCTTCCAAGCTGCCCGACTATAAAAGGAGGAGGAGGATCGAGAGCAACTCGTGGAATTTTGGATCATTTCTTTGGGAATTTTGTGAGCTCAAACAATTTTCCAATTGAGGATTTTCAGGTGAGATCCTCAACCTCTCTTATGTGGGACTAGATCTCACCCTAGTAGGAAAACCATCTTCAATGGTCTCTTTGATCACCCTAGCTGCTTCTGTTATTTTAATTTTTAAGTGATAGGGTTTTTTTTTTTTTCTTTGTTGGACGAAAGGGTTCACTATTTCATTTGCAGAAGATACATTATAATATGTTAATTATCTCAGGTTATGTTGATCATCGCTAAGGAGCACGCCAACGAAGAGGATATTTGTTTTAATCTGCGCGTGTTGAAATCTGGTTTGGATGGCAGCGTAGGGAGTCTGTATCTGCAACGTCTCACTTCATCAAAGAATTAATTGTTCCAAGGTATCGTTGATGGCAGCATCGTCCTCACCGCCTAACATCAGGGTAGAAGTGACTTTTATGCATTCAGATCGAGCCATGCATGTGGACCTTATTGTATAGTCTGCAGCTGTAAGCCGCTGCAGCATTAACACCAAGCGTTCGCCATTCAACGCTAAGGGAGCAGTACGGTGATCGCCATTTCAAAGCGGAGGGTGTAATACGGTGAAATACACAGCGTTAGGTATTGTAAGCAGTAATCGCATGCCATTGATTTAATATTTGGCCCCTTCCTATTTTACTTTAACGCCTCACTTATGCAGCTGTAATAAACTGTGGGCCATATCTATAAAATAATTGATAGTTGAGTTGTTTAAAGTTATTGTGGAAGTTTATTTAAATGGGGTTATTTTCCATTAATCATTTAAATGATGTTTGTGGTCCATTTTCATTTGAGAAAGTTTGATATGATTTCCTCGAGTTTATTATAGCACTGGCCTTACAATTAAAAAAAAAAATTAAAAAGGTATATTACACTATCTTTGATTTTTTATTTTTTATTAATTATATATTGCATGTTTATTTTTTAATGTAAAATGTTAGGTAAATAATAATTTTTAAAATATTTATGACATATTAAAATTATACTTTTATATTATTTTATTGGTGGAAAAAATCGAAGTTATTATTTAAAAATAGAAATTAAAAAAGAAAATTAAATAAATAGATTAATAAATTAAAATAGAAAAAGCAAAAAAACTTTATAATTAATAGAAAACACTAAAACTTATTTTGATTATATTTTCTACTTAAAAATTGTGTGTGTGTGGGGATTAAGTTTATATTTTCTTAGAAAATAAAAAAATCAGTACATCCATCGGATAAGCATATTCCAGTTGGACCAGATATTGGTGATCTCAATCTGCTACCTAGGAAAGAAGATATAATGATCACCTACAAGTCATAAAGTTTGAGCAAAACATAATATCTTCTGAAAAAGAGCAATCATATCTAGAGCATAATTACTAAGAAAGTTATTACTCGAATATAAAGTATGAAACATCAGTCAGATGAGGTCACCAGAGCAAGATTTTTAAGGCTAGAGCTTGGAAGGGTTGTATGTTTCTCCTCAAACTAAATATGGCTCGCCAAGTAAGATATCCAAGCATTTAGTTGTTCCAAAAAGTAGTGTTGATTTCTTTGAGCACGTTTGATGTCCTCTAAGGATGCAAATATATTGTATTATTCCTCCTGCTTTTCTTTCAAGACTCAACCTAAGATGGTTTTCATCTGCCAATGTAAGGTTATAAAATTGAGGTATTGTTTTCGCCATCCCCTGGTATTTCCAAGGTCAAGAGCCCGTTAGGAAACCTCTTTAATGATATCAGAATCTGCGAAAGCTTGTATATCAACATTAAACAAGGATTCAAGATGACCTATTTCAGACTGAATTTCATAAGGAGTAAAGCCAAGTTAAAAATAGTTGCAACCTCGTCTGCCTAGGCTCGGGCTCGAGGTCTACCCTGGAGGCTATGACCACCCCCTCCTTGGTAGTTGTGCATGCGTTTCCGAGGCATAATTTATAAGAGGGAGTGATAACGTAAATTAAATTTGATTTCAAAGACAACTTGTGACCATGAACAAAATCTGGAAAAAGCATTGACAATCTATACCATAAGAAAAATAATGGCCTTGATAGTCTTACTTGACATAATTCACCCCAAATTGAGGGCCAAGAGATAAACAGGAGCCAACAAAGGAGATGGTGTAAGAAGAACATATATTGACTCCAAAAACATAAATGCTAAGTATCCCAAGAGAGAAACTGCCACAAACATGAAATGATAACCTAAAATGACTTGTAAAGAGGATAGAGAGAAATCCAATATGCACAAAATTTACCATTGTGAATGCATCCCAAGTCTTCACCCCCCCAACAACAAATGAGGAGTCGATGAAGTAGTGACCAATCACATTGTGAAGGCCAAGCATGAAGAGAAATGTTGCTTCACTTGAAATTCGTCATTGTGAAGGGATCCTTTCCGTGTTGGATGACTTTTGGCCCATACACCACTCACCAGCGCATCCCCCATAGAATCCCAGTCTTTCTTAGGCCCGAGGTAGAAAGAAAACAAGTTCACCCTTAGAAAAACCAATAGGGTATTCGCCAAGGAAATGGACTTACCTCCATAAACATCCCACCCTTGCTGCTAGGCCTAGAATATCCAACCTGCAGCAGGGGATTTCAAGAACAATACCATAAACCTTGGAGCCCAACTACCTTCGATCACGAATAATAATGTGTTTTAGGCTCTCCATAATAAAAAAATTTCGATTTACATCGCACTCTTCTGCACATGGGGGTGTTGGCCACACCAACCACCTCTTAAATGAATTCTAAGGTGGTGGGTTGGCGGGCTCGCCCCTCCACCTCCTGACTAGCACCATGTTCCACCCCCATCGGGGGTATATATATATATATATATATATTTAAAGGAACGGGTAGCATTTTTCATTAACGAAACTGGAAACAATCAGGTCCCTTACAATCTAGATAATATTTGTCTCATAATTTTCAGATACATAATCATAAAGAACCTATTGCTACCAATTTTATTTCTACATATTTTCTTTACATCATTGAAACTATAAATTTCTAGTAAGCCCCATAGATATTTACTATCCAAAAAAACATGAAAATAAAAGTGACAATCTACCCACGACTTCTAGATTCAGTTTCCTCCCGAGCCATTTCAGATGGTTGGCCCAATTCTGTGTTCCTCACAGCATCAAGCTCTGTCTCTCGTCTCACAAAAACTATACTTTCCTCCGCCATTAGAGCGGGGCCATCACATAACCCAAAGACCTCCTTCATCACCCCAATGGTGTTCATTTCAACTCGCACTTCAATATTATCTTCTTTGTCTTTCATATTAACCATTCCAGTGTTCAGGTGTTCCACCGCCTTTTGCATCAAACCCATATCCTTACCTAATCCAGACAAGTGGGAAAACACAACCACCATATTTTCCCGAATCTCCTTTATTATCTCCTTAACCATGTTCTTTCTTGAATTGTCTATCATCTCCACCACACTCTTGTTGTGCACGAGCTCCTCTACTCCATTCCCACTTCCATTGTTACTCGCAGAGACCATATTTTTCTTAATCCTTCCCTGCACGAGAATGATTCTATGATTGAATTTCATCAACCTGTTTATATAAATAACTGTATGTTCCTTATCAAATGTTACTCCCTTCTTGTCGAGCTTTAATTCCTTTCCTATCTGCAACATAGCCAAGCCACCTTCTGCCATCTCTATCACCACCAAATTCCTTACGACCCGAACCACAATGGCACTGAAACTATATTCACCTGAATTCCCATTTATTAACCAAGGGAATCAAGTCCACTCATCTTGTAAAATGGACGCCTTATGCCCCTGCACCCATATGTTCTTAAATGCATAGCTACTATCGACTACTCCCAAGGAGTTCATGTGTATCCTCATGATATTATCATAATTAATGGTCTATTGATCCTTCTTTATTCCTATGCTCCAGTTGTGATCCATTAAGAATTTTATTAATAACTCATTTAAGGTACGTGACATATGACACTATGATGATCAATGTATAATATTCATTGTTCTAATTCCACTCCCTTGTTGGGTTGGATATCAACCATATAGTTGTTTTCTCTTTTGACATGAAATTTTTTGTATCCCTCTAATTTCCTGAGAAGAAACATTATCCTTATGACCAAGGGAGAAGTATTTGAGTCAATAAGGTGCTCATTCCTATAAATTCTTATGCATTTTTGAATTACCACCATTGAGTCACTGACAATGATCAATTTCCTAATGCCTTTAGAGATGCTAATATTCAAGCCTTTCCAAAGTGAGAGCACTTCAGCTTGATTGTTTGAGGCTTTCCCTAGTCCTCAAGCGTACTTTATTTCAATTTTTTCTTCGAGGTTATCAAGCACCCCTCCCACTCCTGTCTCCCCTACATAAAATATGATATATATTTATTTTACCTTTTACTACTTGCACAATATTAATAACTAACATACATGAGATGGTATGAATATATTTTGTGACGATAATATTTACTCATAATTCACAATTTATAACTGCTCACATGAACTTGCTCTTTAGAAGATCTAAATATCTCTTTTCTTTTAGGATAAATGATTTAGTTCTCTTTAGATTTTTTATGAATAAACATTTTTTTTTAAGTTACCTTCTAACAAATAACACTCATTACTTGTCTACTTAGTTATTATTTTTTTTGTTGGTTTGGCCCGTGGGGGATTTGAACCATGAATTTCATGGTTTACATAATACTTCATAACACAATGATCACCAATTGACCTGTCCCCCATGGGCGTCTACTTAGTCTTATAAAAAATTAACTATTCATTGTGTATTTTCTAAATTTTTAGGTAAGGACTAAGTTACCATTCAATACTTGTTAAATTTATTAATGGTAATAATTAGAAATGTATTAATATAACAGTCTTGATAAAAAAAATATAAACAAATCCTTATATTGATATTTTATACTGGAAAATAAAAATATATTTTTTGAGACTCCAAGAGAAGCATAGACTCACCCATAACGAGTCTTTGGACCACTAACATCATGCAATCCTCCATTGTTAAGCCTAAATCCTAAAGCTTAAAGACCAATACTTACTTGGCATGCCCACACCTATGGACCATTTGTATACTATATAAAAAAAAACTAACTTATGGGGATAGAGCCATCAAATTAAAGGGTTTTTTTTGTTGCTCAATATAAATTATATAATTAGCTTTTCTTATGTGGGTGAAATAAAAATTATATATATTTTTTTTATTTTTGATACTTTTTATGTTGTTTATTTAGTGTTGGAATGCTAGTGATGGATCTCATTTTTTAATAAAATGGTGTTGGAAATACTGAGAGGGGGGGTGAATCAGTATTCCTTTCAATTAGACCATTAGTTAATCTTCGATTATTATCAGTGTTTGTACAATGATAGCAGCAAACAAAAGGAACACAAATGCACATATTTTTTAAGGTGGAAACCCACTCCGAGACAAAAACCACCTAATGCTTTTCTAATAATTCTTTAATATTCAACTCCAATTGAAAATAAAGCTCCAACTTCCTAGAATCTAGAAAATCATTCTTCTCCAGCTCCCACCGGATGGACGCTCCAACGCCCGAGATTCTTCAGTAGTCAACTGAACGGATGCCCCAACACCCAATGAGCTACAACTCACCCTAGCACCACCCTACCACCCTATAGAAGAATAAAATAAGAATGGACTCTCGTACCAGGGAAAATGGTCCACTTTACAATGATATATAATGATGTAGAAGAAGAAGACACACTAGACCATAACCCAACTATGACACAGCCACCTAATGATGATCCTAGACCTCCCGACACTGCCTCTTCAACTCTTGGCAGATAGACACTAGAACAATTTTTACAATAATGTATTTACAATGACTTAGTACAATGATACCTTCACAGTGACTGTATGCAGTGTTGCCCACTTGAAGACTTCATGTGATGAACTTCTTGCTGCTGTTCTTCACCTTGGTTTTTTCTCTTGTCATGCTACCCTATGCTGCACCTTGCTTTGCTTTGCTACCCTAGAAAGTCTAGTCCTTTGTAGCCCTTGACAACACATGATTTAGCTTTTTCTTGCCTTCTAGGAGCTTGATATTTAAACTAGTGTATCTTTGTTATTTCAGATCCCCAATATCTGATTTTTGGTCTTGTAGTAGTCCTCTGAGTCATCTTTCCAATGCCACAGGTCTGGCCCAATTTGGATTCTTCAAGAGAGATTTATGCCCAATCTCTCACAATGCCCTAATTATGGACTGTTTCAGTAGAGCGAATTTGTACAACGTGTCATGTGTCACTGTTTATTCATTTAGCTCTGAAATTTATAGAGAAAAAACTATAGTTCGTGCACTATCTACCAATTTTTATAGAATTCCAATCTGATACTCTGAGAGAGAGTTATGATGGTTTTCCCAAGGTCACTTCTTTGAGATGAATTTCAGGAGCCTGCAAAAACAATGACTTCCACAAATCATATCTCCGAAAATATCGCGCACCTTGATCTGAAATTTTCACAGGAGCTTCCTCAGGATTTCGGTTGCGCCTCATAAAAATTTTAGCTTCTGAAACTTCGTATAAAACAAGTTAGATCGAAAATTCCATGCTGACTTGTTTCAGATGTTGAAATCCCTTGCATAAGGAGGATATGAGGATCACAATTTATATAAATGCTTAAGTTGAGAGGGGCTTCAACAAGTGAATGAGGGAGGGATTTTAGGAGATTAAAAAATATTAATTATGACTTTTCAATTACCCATGCCACAACCCCATGGGGTTTTTACCCATTAACTGGGGTTACAATCTTCAAACATGAATATCTCTCAAACCGTGAAGAATTACATGGCGTGCCATATATCAACGGAAACATATAGACAAGAAGAAACCATCAAAAGAATTATTGACCTAGAATATAGTAATTTGGTAGGTCAAAATTCCCATGCACTATTGGGGTAGCCCCTGGTGCCGCTTGGGTTGACATCAATGACATCCGTTGATCAAAAAATGGGTGTATTTATTAGTTTGATCAAAGAAGGGATCCATTTCATGGTTGGATATGAAAATCTCAATTATGTGTGAACAAGGCTACAATGCATTTGATACATTCATGCTTGAATATGAACATGATTGGTTTGGGCCTTTCAAGTGTGAGGGAGGTGTTATCATGTGGGTTTGGGACTTTTAGGTGTTAGAGTGATGACATGAGAGCTTCATCCTTCTTCCTTGTAATAAGATTACGCATTTCTTCAAAATGAATGTCCTCTATATTATTATTACTTGAAATGTTAGAATCCTCTCAAATTCCTATTTGAAAGCGGCTTCAAACTTATTTTATTATTTATAAGGTCTCGTTTTAGTGCAGTTAATCACATGTTGAAATTGAGATTGATTGTTCCTCTTCAAAATGCATTATAGTTAATAGATTTAACCAAAATAATTGAGAACTTTTAGAGAATAGTTTAACATGATTTATAAAATCTGTGAAATTACGTAAATAGTAACCATACATAACTATACCAAATTATTAGTGAATTTATAAATACGAATGAACATCATTGAATATGTTTAATATTTTAGAAGTAATATAATTTTGTTGAATCATATTTTTTTTAACAATAATCGAGGATTTTATATTAAAAGGTTGAGCATTAAAATCAGAAGTTACATGTTATTGAAATAATGAGAGGCTCTCCCCATGATTCCTAATTCAAAATGTTTGTCATTCCTATGAGCCAAAACTTGATTTTTATATTTACATTTCTAATTAAGCTATGGCATCTATTGTAGCATCTCCAAAAATCGTCTATTAAGAAAAAAATAAGAGTAATACATCTAATGATTGGAGAGAGACTAGAACCATTATTAGGCATTGTATTCTTCAGGGATGTCTCATAAATGTTAATTCAAGAGCCTGTTCGTGCCATTTACCTTGGGGGACTCCACAATTTCATCATTTTTTTTATCTACATGGTTATGTTTAAACGAAATTTTTGTATAAATTAAGCTTATGATATTGATTATCTGAAAAAATGTTCACTTCAGTTGTAATTATCTATGAGGCATGTGCAACAACAAGACAACTAAGCCTTGAAATCTACACAGAGGGCGCCCGAAATTTGAATTCCATAGACTTTTCCACAATGGAGACTTGAATTCTTAATGTGAGTTTGGAACTCATTATGAGTTTAATCAAGGGCTCATTTCCATCCAAAATAAAATAGAGAGCCCATACAAAATGGTTCATGAGGTCCATGTATACTCCTCTCCCAACAACAACCCATAATAGACTCAGAACAACAAATGCAACAAAAATAGACACATAAATAGCAACAAATCGCCACAAAGGGGCTCAAAATATATCATAATATAAATACTCACGTATTTACATAACATAATAGACCATGAATTACCTCTAAAACGCAAATCTCGTAGCTGAGTAACTGAAATAATTGATCTCACAACAACTAAGACCGATCCTTTAATATTTGATCCTCTCGATGAGCAATAATTCTCCGCCAACCACCACCGCTTTACCAATCATGTCCCTAAATACTATTATCCACTTGTGTAATTATGAAATTAACATTTTAGCTTACATAATAAGTAGATTTTCCCTCTTGAAGGATCGAACAGGGTGGATTCCCCATGATTGACATTGATTCGATACGTCATCTAGTTCTTTTGATTGGATGGGGGATGGTATATTGCATAGCCCACCTGAACATGATTTTGCAGTACCCTTTATCAATTGCAACGGAGATTTTGGGCATCGTCCCAAAGTGAGAGAACTTGTGTGATCCTTCTATGTCAATAGTACACATAGAATTAGATTCATGGTGCCACCTATTTCAAAATTTCATGATATAATTTCTCGTGCGGGGGGGGGAGGAAGCTCGTATGTGAGTTGACCATCCCATTCCAGGCTTCCCTTGGAGAGAAGAGTCTCATGGTTAGATTTTTCATAAGCTTTGGATTTATTTACTCTCAGCACATGATAGACATGGATCTTGGAATGTGATTTAAAATCTCTAGGATTCTTGTAGTTATCTGAGCGAGTCCTACATCCAGGGGCAGGGTTTTTTTTTTCTTATCCTTGATAAGATAAGAAGGGAATCTGTTATCATAGTGATTTATTGAGCATTTTTTTTCACAACTTGTTTAATCACTTGAAAGATAATGTAGGCTCCGACAACATTATTGGTTGCTTGTCCCAATCCCCCAAGCGTATTTATATTCATGTTGATTCTCGAGATTAATAATCACCCCCCGACTCCTGCCACCCTTGGATTTCCTTTCACGACCCCACCAAGAAATAAGATGAAGTTTTAATGTTGGGAAACCCATTTCTTAAAGTATTCTCTTGTTGTTATGATTTTCCAATGCTCTTTGGGAGCTATGAGTTGAATTGATGGAGTAGATATGTTAAATGTGTTAACCCAATCGGATTCCTAAGAGTCCATATTGGTATCCTCATCCTTTATCCCTTTAGCCCTGATAATTTCTCTCGTGAGAGCAATGATCCTCGCTACATTTTTAATGATATTTTTTTCCTCATTTTGAAATATGATTGTGTTTCTTGCCAACCATAATTTCCAGTAGACCACTTTTATAATTGTTTCCCACATCATTTTTGTTTTCTTTTTACCACTTATGGATTCCATAAACAATTAGACGATCCTCCTATTTCATCTGAGATATTGTTAGGCTCCCTAATTCCGTTTCTGAGAGGATTGAATACTATGTCATAGGTCTCCTTGGTGAAAGTACACTCAATGATCAATGATCTTCTGATTATTTTTGCATATAACATACCAAGAACGGCCTTGAATTGCTCATTTTGAGAGATTTTCACCTGTTAATATTTTTTATGTGCCAAGGTCTAAAAAAATGCATTAATCTTAGGAAGGCATGTAGGGTCCCAAATTTTCCCCCAAATCCGGTCGGGAGGAGAGATCGATAAGAGTGTATGAGGGATTCATATCCTTTTTTAACCGAGAAGGAAGAGGGTCCTCAACCTCTAGAATCCTCCTTCGATAGTAAGGTCAAGGTGTAACCAAATAATAGGGATCTAATTTCTTTTCTTGTTGTTATCATCCTCTTCGGGATGTTTCCCAATACCAAGATTCCCAGTTGTCATCAATAGAGCATAAAAAACCATCATCAAGGGAGAATTTGTTATGTCGATAAAGGAACTCCAATAGGGGATGGAAGGAGGGATACCTTCATAAGGGATGGCCTCCCAAGATGATGTTGTTGGATAAGCTAATATGCTTTCCATTCCCATGAATTCAAGTGAGTTTAGACAAGATGAGCAGTATGTAAGCTTCAATAATTCTCCAAATTTGTGAATTTCCCCTATTTGGCAGCAAATGAAGGATGCAAAAATGTCTTTCACCGAAGAAGTATTTGCGATGTAAGATATACTCCCACCAGTCCTGGTTACTTGTTATTAATTTAGACACTAATCCCCCCCCCCCCCATAGTAGTATTAAACATGAATGGGTCTCTGATTCCGAATCCCTCATATTTTTTGGAAGACGAACTACTTTCCAATTGATTAAATTTTTTTTTTTTTGGATTTGCCCCGTATACATTGAAATTTATTGATTTCCTGTGTTGAGATTCAACAAGATGATGAGCTTAGTGAAAAGAGTCGTCTTCACTAAGTGGGCCCGCAGGCTATTTTTGGCGCAAGTCTATTTTTAGACTATGTCTATTTTTAGACATGTCGATCATATTTCAGAAGTTGCAGGATGCTATTTGTGGATGGTTGATCAAGTTGGGAAAATAGATAAAATTCTATTTTTAGAATATTGGGCGAAGTCTATTTATAGATCGTCAATCTAAAAATAGATGCATGTCAATTATTATTAGCTCTTAATAATAATCAAACTCTAAACAGCAACTTATTCTCTTGGATCACTTCAGTTCAGTGCAAAGATGTGGCACAACAGCTGACAGAAGTAATTACGCTATTCCTAAGGGTTTACTACAACTATTGCATGGAGGACTCAGTTAGAACTCAAGTGGCAGAGTTATGACACAGTTGGAAGAATTAGTTATGGAGTTGTATTTAGTTTAACTCAGTTGAGCTAGTTGTATCTAGTCTAACTGATTGATACACTAGTGAGAGTGGAGTTAATTAATTAGTTAATTAATTCACAAATAATAACTCATTAATCAACTGAACAATACAACAGTTAACTACAGTGCATGGCAGTTTCAGTGGAGACCAGTAGAGAGATAGGTGAAAGGGCAAGATAGACTATCTATTGTGACTATTAGTGATGCATTGATTGCATCCAACACACAATGGAGATGCCAATGAGGATTGTGCATTAAATCCAAGAGTAATTCGAATTCATTCAGAGTTATTCTTCAGCAAAGATTGCGCAGTGGAGGCAGGCTAGTAGGTGGCAAAGATCGGTGCATGGATTTGCAAGATTAGGCTTGTATAGTGTATGACGATTGTACTGTACTGAGAGCTTGTGATAAGCTTTGTATGTTTGTATGAGATTGTCATATGATCTCCATGTTACATAATATATAGTTGGATTTTTCAGCTTCAGGCTTTCCTGGTTAAAAACTGTGTTATGTGCGATTGAATATTTTTGTTTACGCTTCACATGTGTGTGCAATTAAATTTTTCAGAAAAAGATTAACAAGTGGAATAGATTCAGTATCTTGCATAAAGTTAAATAGTGTGAGATCAGGTGGATCTTGGAAATATGCATGCTTAGTGCATATAATTTCTACATGGTATCGGAGCATTTTTTATTGAAGATTGCAATTTTGAAGTGAGTTTGTGCTGGTGGACTATTCGAATTTGCTACAGAAGATTCTTGGTGCAGAAATCGAGTATACACTGAAATGTCTTTCAACGGGTTAAGATTGGAGTATGCCCTTGATGGAAGCTTGAATTGCATAGCCTGGAAGGACAGGATGGA
This sequence comes from Pinus albicaulis, assembly GCA_034641835.2. Classification (NCBI taxonomy): domain Eukaryota; kingdom Viridiplantae; phylum Streptophyta; class Pinopsida; order Pinales; family Pinaceae; genus Pinus; species Pinus albicaulis. The sequence continues at coordinate 246,757,816 of CM076581.1, forward strand.
AGCGGTGCTGGAGGATAATGGGCTGAAGGAGTTCATCGATAGCGATGTTCCTAAGCCAGGATCGAGCGATGCTACATTACTTGATGCATGGAAAAAGAAGACTGCAAAGATGAGGAGGATTTTTTTGGAAGGTGTGAAGGACCACATTGTGTCCAGCCTTCACGAGAAAGCCACTCCATTATTAATGTGGAAGGCTTTGACATATTTGTTCCAAAGCAAAAGTGACCAGAGGAAGTTGGTGCTTAAAGACAAGCTCAGAAAAATAAAAATGGAGAAAGGCGACAGTATTCCAAAATACCTCACGAAGTTTGTCCACTACAAGGATGAGCTGGGAAGTGTGGGGGTTACTATTGATGAAGAAGACTTGGTGAGCTTGGCTCTCCTTGGGCTTCCGAAGAGTTGGCATAGCTACGAAGACTCTGTCAATGGACGAGAGAAACTGCCAGGATGGGAGGGACTTTGGTCGGATCTTGTGCAGGAGGAGATAAGGCAGGGTACCAGGGATGGATCTTCATCAAAGAATGAAGATGAAGAGAATTGTACTTTGGCTGCCAAAGCAAGGAAAGGGAAGAGGAAGAAAAATCCTTCTAAATCCGGTGCTAAAGGCAAGAAGTAGGAATTGTCCAAAGTGTAGTGTTTTCACTGTCACGAGCATGGACATTTCGCCACTAATTATCCATAGAAGAAGAAGAATAAGAAGGCTGCTGGATCTACAGCTGGAGAGGCCTTAGCCTCGCAATTTGAGCTGTATTTTTCCTTGACCGCATGCTTAGTTTCAAGCTGCATGGGATAGGTGTGGTATCTTGACAGTGGTGCGTCTTTCCATATGACGGGAGACAAAGAGTTGTTCAGTGACTTGGAGGAGAAGGACCTCCAGATGCATATAGAGATGGGCGACGATGGTCGGTATAGTGCGACTGGAATTGGGACCATTAATTTTGAGAGGGAGCCCGGTAATCCATTCTTGTTGAAGAATGTCATGCATGTTCCAGGTCTGAAGAAGAACTTGGTCTCAGTCGCAATGTTGGAAGGCAGGGGTTATGATGTTGTTTTTAGTGATGGAAAATCTTTCCTTCAACATAAAACAACGGGTCAAACCAAGAACATAGGGGTTAGAATTAAGAAACTCTACAAGCTAGAGGTAGATAGCTGCATTGCAATGGTAGGCAAAGCAGAAGAAGTGGTGAGCCAGGATGAGGGCAAATTATGGCACAGGAGATTGGGCCATCTTCACCATGGCGCTTTGAAAATTTTGCAGCAAATTTCTACTAGACTTCCCAAGGGTACTCTTGCGCAGTCAGATCAGTGCAAAGGATGTACAATGGGTAAGTTTGTGAAGACCACCTTTCATGAGAAGGAGAACCATGCTTCTGATCCCGGAGAGAATTCACTACGTACGTGTGTGGACCATTCTTATTGCTTCAACAACGAAACACAGTATTATGTGATATTTGTTGATGAATTTTCTCGTAGATGCTAGATCTTCTTCATGCAGAAGAAGAGTGAAACATTCTCAAAGTTCTGTGAGTTCAAGGCATTGGTGGAGAAGGAGTTGGGGAAGTAGGTGAAAGCTCTATGGAGCGATAATGGTGGTGAATACATCTCGGGCGAATTCAAAGACTTCTGTAGCAAAGAAGGAATTCGAAGAGAACTCATAGCGCCTCATAACCCACAGTAGAATGGGGTCGTGGAGAGAAAGAATAGAACGATCGTGGGTGCTGCACGAGCGATGCTGCATGATTAGGGCCTACCGATGCACTTATGGGCGGAAGCATGTAACACTGCGGTTTATGTGCAAAACCGTTGTCCTCATAGAGTACTTGGCATGAGTACACCCGAGGAATATTTTACTAGTAAGAAGCCTAATATTTCTCATTTGAAGATTTTTGGCTCACCTGTTTACATTCATGTGACAAAGGACGCCAGGAAGAAGTTGGAGCCGACTGCAGAAGTTGGGATATTTGTGGGGTACACAGAAACAGCCCATAACTATCATGTGTATTTTCCAAACAGTCGGATGACTGTTATGCGACGGGATATAAAATTCAATGAGGTGAAAGCCATGAAGTTGTCGCTTGAGAGGGAGCTACACTTTCATGTGGAGGAGGAACTTCTTGTTCCCAAATATGAGCCTCTGGATGTGGATCAGCCACAGGAGGAGATTCATGGAGTGGAGGAGTCCACTCATGCAGAACCAAACATCAGACAAGGCAGAAAGCGTACTCGCTAAGCCGAGAGACCGAAGGTGGATGCGGCAGTTAATGGGTGAGGTCTTGCATGGAATACGTAGACAAAGACAGTCACCTGACCGATATACTGGATACATGGCTCTTATGAGCAAGTGTATTGTGACAGAGCCATCTTCTTTTGAATAAGCAGCGCAGGAGCCCACATGGGTAGATGCCATGGTGGAGTATGACTCCATTGTCAGAAACAGTGCTTGGGAGATTGTTCCAAGGCCGGTGGGAAAATTAGTTGTAGGATCAAGATGGATCTACAAGGTAAAGCAAGTTGTTGATGGGAGCATCGAGAAGTATAAGGCAAGAATTTTTGCCCGGGGCTTCTCACAGATTGAGGGGATTGACTATGAAGAAACGTTTTCACCTGTCGCACGGTATTCTTCCATACGGACCATCCTTGCTCTCTCAGCACAGATGGATTGGCACATTCATCAAATGGATGTGAATATTGCTTTCCTTAATGGGATCATTGAGGAAGAGGTGTACTTTGAGCAGCCTGAAGGATTTGAGATCTTCAGCAGCGATTCGCATGTGTGCAGACTCAAAAGAGCGCTATATGGGCTAAAACAAGCACCCCGTGCTTGGTACACTCGGATCGATAGCTATTTCACTGGACTTGGCTTCACCAAGAGTGAGGCGGATGCAAACCTGTACCAGATTGTGGTTGAGGGTAAGCTTTTGATCATTGTACTTTATGTTGATGATTTGATACTAACATGCGATGAGCAGTTGATACAATCATGCAAGGCTGATCTTGCAAAGGAGTTTGAGATGAAGGATTTAGGCCTCCTTCATTATTTCCTTGGATTGGAAATATGGCAGCGGGAAGGTGAACTGTTTGTGTCTCAAGGTAAGTATGCCTGGGAGATACTGGAGAAGTTTCACATGCAAGGCTGCAAGCCTATCTACACTCCTCTTCCAGGAAATTGGAAGAAATAGGATGCTACATCGGCAGAGGTAGTGGATGCCACTCTTTATCGACAGTTGGTGGGTTCGCTCATGTATTTAGTCAATACAAGACCGGACATATGCTATGCGGTGAACCAGCTTTCACAAGCGATGGTTAAGCATACCAAGCTCTTTTGGAAGGCAGGCAAGCATGTCTTGAGATATCTCAGGGTCACATCTGAGTATGGTTCATGGTACAGACAAACGGATGAGGTGAAGTTGCATGGCTTCACGGATGCAGATTGGGGAGGAAGCCCAACATACAGAAAGAGCACATCAGGAGGGATTTTCAGTATCGGATCTATGACAGTTTCTTGGTACAACAGGAAACAAAGATCTATGGCACTCAGTTCAGTGGAAGTAGAATACATGGCAGCAAGTTTAGCTGCATGTGAGGCTATTTGGATGAGGAAGATTATGGTTGGTTTGTTCAGTTCACATTTAGATCCCACGGTGGTTCATTGTGATAATCAGAGTTGCATTAAACTCTTGGTTAATCCTGTGTTTCATGATATATCTAAACATATTGATATCTAGTATCATCATATCAGAGATTGTGTGCAGCGGAAGATCATGTTGCTTCAGTACATCCCACGGAGGATCAGGATGCAGATATTCTGATGAAGGCGCTCACCAGGAGCAAATTCGAATACCATAGAGGCAGGATCGGGGTGAAGGATAATCCCTATCTTGTTGAGAGGGAGTGTTGAGATTCAACAAGATGATGAGCTTAGTGAAAATAGTCGCCTTAGTCGCCTACTCTAAGTGGGCCCGCAGCGGCTATTTTTGGCGAAGTCTATTTTTAGACTATGTCTATTTTTAGACATGTCGATCATATTTCGAAGTCATAGGATGCTATTTGTAGATACGATCAAGTTGGAAAAATAGATGAAATTATATTTACAGAATATTTGGGCTAAGTTCGAATATATCTTCATTCTGTAACAGATGCATGTCGATTATTACTAGCTCTTAATAATAATCAGACTCTAAACAACAACTTATTCTCTTGGAGCACTTCAGTTCAGTGCACAGATGTGGCACAACAGCTGACAGAAGGAATTACGCTATTCCTGAGGGTTTACTAGAGCTATTGCATGGAGGACTCAGTTAGAACTCAAGTGGCAGAGTTATGACACAGTTGGAAGAAGTAGTTATGGAGTTGTATTCAGTTTAACTCAGTTAGACTTAGTTGAGCTAGTTGTATCTAGTCTAACCGATTGATACACTAGTGAGAGTGGAGTGAATTAATTAGTTAATTAATTCACAAATAATAACTCATTAATCAACTGAACAATACAGCAGTTAACTACAGTGCATGGCAGTTTCAGTGGAGACTAGTGGAGAGATAGGTGAAAGGGAAAGATAGACTATCTATCAGGACTATTAGTGATGTATTGATCGCATCCAACACACAAGGGAGATGCCAATGAATTCACATAGGATTACAGTCAATCCAAGAGTAATTCGAATTCATTCAGAGCTATTCTTCAGCAGAGATTGCGCAGTGGAGGCAGGCTAGCAGGTGGCAAATATCAGTGCATGGATTTGCAAGATTAGGCCTGTATAGTGTATGACGATTGTAATGTACTAAGAGCTTGTGATAAGCTTTGTATGTTTGAATGAGATTGTCATATGATCTCCATGTTACATAATATATAGTAGGGGTTTTCAGCTTCAGGCTTTCCCGGTTAAAAATTGTGTTATGTGCGATTGAATATTTTTGTTTATGCTTCACATGTGTGTGCAATTAAATTTTTCCACAAAATACTAACAAGTGGAATAGATTCAATATCTTGCATAAAGTTAAATAGTGTGAGCTCAGGTGGATCTTGGACATATGCATGCTTAGTGCATATAATTTCTACATCCTGAGCCATTTTGTGCTTCATAGACATGGGATCTAGGAGTACCATAAACTGTTAAATGGGCAGCACTGAAAGAATTGGTTTTATTATATTTTCTATTTGTGCAAATTTCAACCAATGGGCTCCCCATTTCTCAAATTTATTTTTAAATTTCTCTATCATATTGTTCCACGGGGAATTGGGAGAAGTTTTGAGACAAATGGGAATCCCTAAGTATTTAAAGTTGGACCAAGAATCTTTACTATAAATCTTGAGGATTTGGAGGAGTTTCTGTTGGATGCCTTTTCTAGTATCTACCTATATAAATAATTTTTCCTTTCATTAATTTTACACCCATATACTTCCATGAAATCATCTAGAACATACATGAAGCGCCACACTATTATAGATGAAACCCCCCCTAAAATAATTGTGTCATCAACAAATTGGGAATTATTTATACTTTTGATTCCTTCCACGTATCTTATTTGTGGAAGTTGAGAGGCGATATGGTCATGATCTAGATGTTTGCTTAAGGATTCTTCCATCAAAATAGTGAGAATGGGGGAGATGGGACACCCCTTCCTGAGACCAAGAGAGGCTCAGAAGAAGTTGTCAGAGCTTCCAATAATTAGAGGTGTGATCCAAGGAGAAGATATACATACCTTTATCTAATTTAAGAAGTATTTAGCAAAGCCAATTTTCGTGAGAATAATGAATAAATATGAATGTCTTACTTTGTCAAAGGCATTGACTAAATCAATTTTGATTGTTACTCCTTTGTCCCGTTGAGATTTACTAGAGTGGATGGCTTCCTAGACGGGGATAATGTTATCTATAATTTTCCTTTGCTTTATGAAACCACTTTGATTTTCATAAATGAGGGTGGAAGGATAGGTTGCAATATTTTTTAGAAATAAATTATAATTATTCTATAAGAAAAATTACGAAAGAAAATATGACTAAATATTCCAAAAGAGGAGGGATTTACCTCTTTAGGAACCAAAGCAAGGAAGGTTTATTTAAGATCTCCTCCAATTCGCCCAAATATTTGGACAAAGGAAACCATCCTGTATAAATAAAACTTGATCGCTTACCAGAACTTTTGATAGAACGATCCTGTGAATCAATCTGTCACTGGGATTTATCCAGATCGAAAGAACACACTTCTTCCCTTATTTCTTCAGATGTAATGGTTTACATTAGCTTGGAAATTATTTATGGAGTATTCAACTTCGAAATGTGCTCCAATAAGGACAAAATCCTATTTGGACCTGCCTTGCCATCTTCTCTGTAGAGATTTTGATAGAACAAGGATGCTTCTTCCTTTATTTTGTCAGGATCTGAGATGACGTTTCCATTTACCTGAATTTGATTGTTTCTAATTTTGAATTCCCTCATTTTTGTCTTATTATGAAAGAATTTGGTATTTCTGTCCCCAGATTTTAGCCATAGGATTCTAGACTTTAATCTCCATAACTCTTCTTCCTCTCTCATTAATTTATTCAAATTCTCATACATCTCCTTTTCTTTTGAGAGAAGCTCTTTGGATGCTAGGATTTCCTCAATTTTTCACTAATTTTATTCGAGTTGATTCTGTAATAGTTGCACTCTAATGGATTTGGAACAATATTTATCTCGAACATGTTTCTTTATTTCTTCCTTCGGGCCTTTTGTTTTTTGTACCCATATCAATATTAGAGAGCCTCTTATCCATTTGGACCAAGAATTTTTTATTATGTGAATAAAGTTTGGCTCACAAGCCCAAATGGGATTGTACCAAAAGGAGATATGGCCATGCTTTGACAACCATTCTGTGCCCAAATTGATAGGGTGATGGTGAGATCCTCCCCAATCCAAATGAGAAGAGGAGATGGAAAACAATTGATCAAGAAGATCACTCCCAACAAAAAATATATCCAACTTGGACATTATGTGCCCTGGATCTATTTTTTTTTTACTCCAGGTGTACTTTGACGACTTTGGTTTTATATCTACCAATTCAAGCTTTGTAATTAACTCTTCCATATTTTTTTGAAATTGGTCTCTAACTATATTTCCCCCTTTCTGCTCCCACTAATTTATCATGATATTAATTTCCCTCCTAATATAATATTGGAGTTACAAAGAAGCTCAAACTTTTCAAGAAGAGAGCCCCAATATTGTACTTTATCTTGATAATTATTGGGCACACATATTGAAAATATTACATATTTTCCCTGTTGGGATGTGAATAAATTTGGATTTTATCCAATGAAGTGATTTCTCTTCATAAATGAGGCAAAGTTGAGAAGAGGACCACATGGTGCATAGTCCCCCTAACATCCGTCGGGATCCTACTGCCACTATGATAGAATTTTTCCATATCTTTTGACATTTCTAGATGGCCTTGTCCTTTCCTAATTTAGACTCCTAGATAAGTATAATGTGGGGATTCTACAATATTATTAAATTTTTGCTCTCATTTTCCCTTCTCTCACTGCCCGTCCCCTTACAATTTCAAGAGATAATATTCATTATTTATTGTTTACTCTAACTCCTCCCTCCATAGAGGAGCTTGTTGAATCATTTTTCTTTTGATTTTTGAGAGTTTTGAAGGTTGTGCTACATATCGCTCCCTAGGTGCCTCTTTATTTCTCTCATTCAACCTGTTCATGCCTAAATTCCTTGTTGGATTTTCTATCGAGTTTCCTTGTGGATATTGTTTGAAACACCTCTTGGTCCGGTTTTGAATCTAATTCCTCCTTTGTGGAGATGCAATTTTCATGTACATTTGTTCTTTCCTTTAGGATTTTTAACTACTCTTCATACTTTTACTCTTTTGTCTAAGGTGCGACTTGGATTGGAGGGGCTTCTTCTATTTCATACATTCTTGCTAGGCTTGTGTTTTCACCTTTTCCATGTGTAGCAACGTTTTTTGGATTTCCTTGTGTAGGTTGAGTACCTTATTCTTCTAGTTATATGTTGGCGTTGGAATCAACACTTGGACTGCAACAAGTGCCTGACCAGACACATCCTAAAATCTAAGGCAATTTAATGATTTGTTTTATGGGATTGGTAGATGGTATAAACTCTGATTTAGTGAAAAGAGATTTCAGTCAAATCCCCAGTTCTACTAATGAGGGTATTAGAATCTGATGTGGTAGCAGAGTGCAAGTTTATAGCCTATGAGGAGAGGAAATTGTAAGATGAGAGAGGAAAGAGTATGTATGCAAAACAGAAATCTACTACATTTGGTAGAAATTAACAGAAGTAGCAGTTTGACAATATTCCATTAAGATAAAGCTATTTCTAGTCTGACAAGATTCTCACTGAAATATCATTAAGAATAACTATCATGAGTGATGCTCTTCCATTGTTATAACATATATTTTACCAGGAATGCTCACTGTGTGAGACTAACAAAAACTGATAAAACACATAACATGTTTAAGAGATTGATAAGAACACATAACAACATAATGATTTGCAAACTGAAACTGAAAGAGAGAAGATATAGAAACACAAGTATAGTTGACAATACACACAGCAAATTGCTAATAAGTCCTCAGTAGTATCATTCCATTTCATTCACAAAAAAAATTACAGATCATATGAGTCGACACTCTAAAACCACCAATCTTTTCTTCATATCAGTTTGGCATATATATACAAAATATGATACTGTCATCTCCACAGAAAAAACTAAATCTGTTTCAAAAGTTATTACAATCTCATGCAAGAGATGAGGCTTATCCTTAATCTTAAATACGAAGTGTTATATTAAAACTAATATAAACATCATGAAGGCTATAAATCCGAAACTGTTGGATGAGGTGGCAGCCTATTTGAAGACTACTCTTTTGTTCTGGTATAACCAATCTTCAGCAAAAAGTGTAAAAATAGTGGGAGTGACATGTGGTTGTCTCCTTCAAACGTGCAAAATAGAACCTTGGTATTTTGGAGAAGAATTGATACATGACACCTCGCAGCATCCATTGCAACTGAAAATCTCCTCCACTTCATCTGTTTAATGTCACCATCAAGATAAAAAACAAAAAAGTAGCCCCTTTCCATCACATGTTGATATTTCAAAATAATTTTCTACCTTCGTAGAAAAGGTAGCTATATCCGGAAAACATGGAACATTAACCCAAAAAAATTCCCCAAACTAGCCCTATCCTTCATTCATTAGAGGTCCAGAATAGAGGCAAAAATCCTAATGGCTTCTTCTTTAGTCACCCTCTTACCAGACCTCTTTCTCTGTGCTTGACTCGTTGACTGAGTCTTTTTATTCCTTTCAATTTTTTCTTCTGGGCTCTCTTCAATGTTGATAATTTCATTTCTTAATTTAGGGTTGGAAATCAACTTGTTGTTCAGCCTGAGTTTATTTTTGGGTCTAGTATGAGGCCTCTTGACATAGGGAGTAGGGATTGTTGGGGTTCCCATGTTTTGGCCAGGTTGACAGAGACCAAAAGATGATACAACATAGAACCACTTTCAGACCTTAGGATCTAGCCCTCCTAGGTCCAGAGAGGGATCTCTCTATGATTATCAAAGGATATATGTCTTTGAAGTTCTCAGTTGTGATTTTAGGCTAGTTAAAGGCTCAAGGTTGTTTGTTTGATTGTTTGAGTTTGGTTGTTGAGGATCAGGAAGGAAGGTTTCACCATAAGACAAGGATGAGTAAAGAAGGAAGCTAGGCAAGAATGGGTAACTCAGGGAACATCAAGGCCATTGGGCAATGGAGTCAAGAAAGGATTTACTTATGTTCAATGTGTAAGCTTCAATTGGGCTAGTCATCTAGAGCATTTGGATCTCAAAGACTGATTGGTGGGATGGAACACTAAGGGATGAGAATGAAGGATGGAGAACCATCTGATTCCGTCTATAGATCAGGCCAGAGGTCATTTAACTCCAGGCCTGCTTGGACAAAACCATAGGCAACACAAGGGATCTTGAAAAGGTTTATATGGAAGGGTAGGTTATGAAGAGGCAGCAACAGGCTTTACACCTCCCAATGTTCCTAACCTCTTTCAATTAAATCTTAACAAAGACATCTGAACACTGATTCTATCAACTTGCACATCAGAGAGCAGGCAATAATCATCCACTACACTGGTTTAGTTAATTAAAAACAATATTCAGACACACATATGAGCATAAAACATTAAAGACTGAGAGAGCTGGGATATAAGGTACATAACAAGGGTAAATCTTATATCATGCATTCAGATGTCAGTCAGAAGAACATGAAATGAAATGGAAATAAACACAGAGATAAGAAAAACATCACCAACTGCTGTAGATCAGGATCCAATGAAAACTGCTTATCATGTTAAACACAACACCAATCAGGTACATCACTGCCCAAAGCTTTTACATTCAGCCTGAATACATCGTATTTCTCAGCCTGTCATACAACTATTACACAGGAAACTTGGCTCGGGACAAAAATGCTTGCAATTCACTGATAATCCAACAACAACCATTACAATGATATCCCTCTGTGCTTTATAGCAGAAGAGACACAGAGGACCGACTGAGGAGGTAGGTGAATCTTTAAATGTTACATTTAAGCGCAACAATGAATGCAGGGCCGAGGCCCATTCTGCTTGATACACTGTATATCTAATCATTGTCGCCTTCCTTGTGAAAGAAAGATCTGCTCCGGATATGATTTGACCTTTGGGCCGCAGTACCTCAGGTGATTTGAACAAAATTAAAGAACATGCTGGGAGGTCGGCCTTATGGATGTTAGATTTCTTTGAATTATAGCTGGGACAGAAAACTCCTTCAGGGACAGAGCGCATAATAAATACTGTATGGGAGACCTGTCCTTTACAGAAAATCATTCTGCTGATAAGAAAACCTTGATATTGCCTCTTATTGATGTTCAGGATCCCCAGAATCGATCCTCGGGGTCTTCAAAATGATGCTTTGCCTCCTTAAACCTCTATTTCAGGCTAAAGATCTTTGTTGAAGCGCATTAATCCCTTTGCTCTGTACTGAAAATCCTTGCTACTTCATGACTACCTCTATCGGGTTAGCTCGAGCTTTTAATGGCACAGGCAAGACTTTTGGCGTTTGAACTTCGCTTTCCTTTAATGAAGTCCTGACAGCCCCATTCCTTGACTTTTCAGATGGTACTGGTTCATTGGATTTGACCCTGACTGCGCCGCTTACCATTAAGGCAATACATTGAACAGAGGCGGTCCTCTTCCTCTAGAAACTCTGCAACACGACAAGTCTGTGAAGAAACGGTGGACGGAGCAATGGACGCAGGGTGAACATGCAGCTTAGACCGCGGGATCATGGTCTGGGGATGAAGATCGACGGTGGAGATTGAGCGGTGAAACACATGTGGAATGGGAAAATACATGCAAAACACATGAAACCCGACGGAGGTGAATGCATGAGTGGGACCCAGCGGCGGCGGAGGGCGACTAGATCAGAACCGTCGGATCCGAAGGGGGACCAATGGCCAGGATCCAATCGGCACCATCACAATCAGAGGTAACCGAGGCAGACACATATAAAATTTTCCGATCGCGATCAGGGAAGATGAGCGATGACTGTTGGATCTAGGAGAAACGGAACGGCGGGGATGCAATCGGGAGGGTTTCAATCGGGGGAATCGGAAAACAAGGTTGCGATCGATCGGAGGGCACAAACATGTGACACACACAAACCTTCGATTGCGATCGAGCGGGGGGCTGCGATCAGCACTGGCCGTCAATCTGGGTAGATCAACGGTGCGGAACACACCGCGGGACTTACCGAAATAAAGCAATCGCGTCGGGTTTTTTGAGTATTACAAAGGGAATGCACCCGTCGGTTGTTTCGATTACGATTGGCCCCCAAGGCTTAAGCGCTTGGTCTTGGGGAAAGGTATATATGGGGAAGTGGTTAAGGGGCCAGCGGATGAGGGGCTAGTGCCTATAGCACGGTCGGAAAGTGGGTTTTTTGCCCATTTTAATGGGTTTTAAGGGGTTTAAAGGGGAACGATAGGGGAATAAAGGGGAGAAAAGGGAAAACAAAGGGCAGGGGAAGAATTTAAAGGGGATATTGGGGGGATTCGAGGTGTAAATGGGGAAATAGAAGGGGAGAAAAAAGGGGAAGAAAAAGAGGTTAAATGAGGAAAAAATAAAGGGGAAAGGAGGCCTTTGGGCACTTTTTTACATAGCAGAGAGGCGTATAAGGGAAATCAGCAGAGGGGATTTGATCAAAGGATAGAAGGCACAAAGAGGCTTCAAGGAGACTGTGTTTTCAGAGGAAATGCATTCCTTGAAGACTCAGGAATGATTTAGCCCCCCATTTGCTTGTCAAAAATCTATAGGGGGGCTAACAGTGGCTCCACATGGGGATGGCTTCTTCTTGAAGGAGTCAAGAATTCAGAAATTGATCTCTTGGTGTAGGCCAGATGCATGCTGCTGTAAGCCATCTTTCTTCTTTCTTTAGGTTAGCTGCCACAATATATTAGATACAAAAATCAGCAGAAACATTTCCCAACCGATCTACCTACCCAAACTAGAGCTCTAACAATTTTCCCTTGGGTGCATTTGAACCAGTAGACCCTTTACATTTTATTTTGCAAAACAAAAACAAACCTATTCTAATTCTACCCTTATTGCTCCATGAGGCCAGACTAGACTGTTGGCCTCATCTATTTCTCTACCTAATCTACTACCTGTTGGGATTAAACTGTCCAACAGGTTTCTTCACCTACATTCTAAGACAGGAAATTTAAACACAGCCAAGCCAGGATTAGACAGTCTGACTTGCTGGGCAGAGACTTGAAGAAAATAAAACTGTGAAGGCATGGAGTTTTGCAACTGTGAAACGTCCTTCTTTCTTTCTTGTGACTCAGGTTTTGGGCATATTTGAGTCACTTCTTTTGCCTCAGAGGTTCGTGTTTTGAGCATGTCTGAACCTCTCTTTTCATTCGTTGCTGGGCAGAAACTTGAAGAAAACAAAACTGTGAAGGAATGGAATTTTGCAACTGTGAAACATCCTTTTTCTCTCTTGTGACTCAGGTTTCGAGCATGTTTGAGTCACTTTTTCTTTTGCTCCAGCTCTGATTTTGGGCATATTAGAGCTGGATCTCGTGTCACTGCTGATCCAGATTTTGAGTTTGTTAGGACCAGCTATTCTGTCTTAGAGGTTCACGTTTTGAGCATGTCTGAACCTCTCTTCTCATTCTTTTTTTTTCTAGAACAATTTCTTCATTTTTTGCTGAAAATGAAAATTTGCAACGGTATATACAATGGAGGTGAAATTTGAAATGGAAAATCAATAAAAGTAATGTTTGAGCATCCTGCCATTGACAGGACCCCCAAACAACGTGGAACCATCAAGTTCTTGCAAGAAAAACGCATTAGGACCCACCGTGGCTTGAATTATGAACGGACCTTGCCACAAGCTATCGAATTTGCCATGTTTGCCTTTATCCTCTCTTCTTGAATCCCATTTCAGGGCCTTGTCCCCAACTTTGAAATTTTCTGCTTTGGTTCTTTTGTCAAACTGTCTCTTCATGTTTTCCTGCACTCTGACAGCTCTGTCATAAACTTGCTCCCTTGTTTGCTGAAGATGGATTATTTCATTGATTCTCCTTATCACGCTGTCTTATTCTGATTGGATTTCTTGAATAAGCTTAACCACTGGTGTCCCAAGGCTAGTAGGAAAAACTGCTTCTGTCCCATAAACCAGCTGGAAGGGTGATGTGCCAATAGACTTCTTTGTAGTGAGCCTATCTGCCCACAAGGCATGTATCAACTTTTTATGCCAAGACCTTTTGTTCTCTTCCAACAGCTTCTTGATGATTGTAACCAGGCTTTTATTTGATGATTCAGCTAAGCCATTAACCTGGGGGTAATAGGCAGTTGAATGTCCAAGTGCAATTCCGTACCTGTGACAGAAATCAATCATTCTTTTGGATCCGAAAGCAGCAGCATTGTCAGTAATTATTTTCCTTGGGCAGCCAAACCGAGATAAGATAAAGTCCTCTAGGAACCTAATGATGACAGAATCAGTGGCATTCCTAGTGGGTATGGCTTCAATCTACTTAGTGAAGTAATCAGTAGCAGTCAGGATCCATTTGTGTTGCCCAGAAGAAGAGGGGTGGATTTCTCCAATGAAGTCTAAGCCCCATTGCATGAAGGGACCTTCTATGGTGATAGGTTGCAGAGGGAGGGGAAGGAGCTTTCTTTTGCCCTCAAAAATTTGGCATTTGTGGCAGGTAAGGACCGTTTTATGAACATCACTAAAGAGTGTAGGCCAATAGTACTCAGCCCTGAGTATCTTATTTGCAGTGGCTTTCCAGCTCAGGTGGCCTCCACATTCCCCAGCATGGAATTCTTGTTTGATTCTTTTAGCTTCGTTTTCAGGCAAACATTTCAGTAAAAGACCATTTGGATTTTTCCAATATAGACTCTCATTCATAATGCAGTAATTTCTAGCTTTGAGTTTTACGAATCTGGCCTTTGTTTTGGACAGTTCTGGAGGGGCATTGAGGTGTGTGAGCACGTAAAGGATATCAGTGTACCAAGGAGAGTTCTGAAACTGCTCCTTAACAGTTTGATGGGGCAATCCTTCCTGCTCATCCAGGGCATTCATCATGTTAATATCAAGGGCTTGTAGATTAGATTCAGCCATTAATTGGGCCAGGCCTTGGCCTTTGATCAGCTTGGTGGGTTTGATTTCAATGTCATATTCTAAAATTGTAGCAATCCATTTTCCCCTTTTCCCATCTGGGTCTTGGGACATGATATCTTTGACCACTATATTTGGCACATAGGCGATGGTGTGAGAATGCAGAATGTACACCCTAAAGTCTTTTAAGGCCTTAATCAGGGTGTAGGCCTGCTTTTCCATGATGTTGTACTTTAAGGGTGCATCTCTTAAGGCTTTACTGAAGAAGGCTATGGGCTGTTCATTACCCTCTGAATTGTTTTGCAGCAAAACTGCAGCTATTGTGTGTGGTGAAGCAAATGAAAAGATCAGAAAATCTTTTGAGAAGTCAGGGCTGATAAGGACAGGGGCCTGGGTGAGTGCAAGCTTTACTGACTCAAAATATTTCTTGGCTTCGACAGTCCACTTAATTCCAGCATCTTTCTTCAGCATTTCAGTCATTTTCCTAAGATGCTCAGCAAGGTTGGGGATAAATCTTCTAAGGAAATTGATCTTCCCAATGAAGGACTGTAGCTCTTTGATGTTTCTTGGATGTGTAATTTGAAGTATTCCCTCAACTCTCTGGGGGTCTATCCTAATCCCTTTCTCGGATATGATGTGGCCCAAAAGCTTACCTTCTTGCAGCCCAAAAACAGTCTTCTTAGGATTTAGGGACAGACCATACCTTCTACATTTTTCAAAAACTTTCCTCAGATGTTTTAAGTGTTCTTCTTCCGTTTTAGAAAAGACAGTTAAGTCATCCAAGTAGATAACTATAAAGTGTCCAATCTCATCTGAGAAAGCAATATCCATTGCTCTCTGGAAGGTAGCTCCAGCATTCATCAATCCAAAAGGCATTTTCACATACATGAAGGTGCCCCATGGAGTGGTAAAAGCTGTTTTGAGTTGATCTTCTAGGAGTACCAGAACCTGGTTGTATCCTGAAAAACCATCAAGCAGGGAGATTCTTTTAGAGCCCACTACCTTCTGTAAGATATGTTCCATTCTAGGCAAGGGGTAGTTATCTTTCAGGGAGGCTCTGTTGAGGTTTTTGAAGTCTATGCACAGTCTAATCTCCCCTGTTTTCTTCCTTACAGCCACTAAGTTTGACACCCAATCAGAAAACCTTACAGGGACTATAATGCCCGCATCATACATCTTCTTAATTTCCTTTTCTACTGCAGGCAATTGTTTTGGATTAATTCTTCGAAGTTTTTGTCTAAAAGGCTTCTGATTTTCCTTTAGTGGTATCTTATGTTGTATAATGTTGGTGTCATAGGCCTTTAAGTCTTCGTATCTCCATGCAAACACATCAATGAATTCCTTAAACAAGTCAATGTATCTTTTCTTCATGTCTGCAGGTATAGACTTAGCCAGTTTTATCATTTTGGGTTTGTCTTCAGTGCCTATGTTACATTCTTCTACATATGATTCTGCATGTTCTATTGTGGGCTTCTTTGCAACATCATCAAAATCAAAGAGATCCTCTAATGGTGCTAGGCCTCTTGGTATGTTCTTGTCTTTGGCTTGCAGCACCTCCATTTCTTCTCTATCTGCGTTTTCACATTTTATGGCTGAATCTCTAGTTTCTTCAGAAAAAGAATTTATTTCTATACTACAAGGTGTTTCTAGTTCATCTGGGGAATCCTCACTTGGGCAGTTGTCATCAGATTTTGAGTCTGAATCAGAAAATTCAAACCCATTTCTGCCCATTAGGAAATCTTCAATCTGTTTGTCTCCCTCAAAGACCTGCCAGTATTTTTCATTGTATGGCACTGCAGGCCTGAATTTAGTCTGAATGATGATTTGTTGGTCAACTGGGGCCTTAGGATAAGAGCTAGCTAGGCAGGCTAGTCCATTTGCAATAGCGTTTTGACCCCTAGGAATGGATACTAAATCATATTCAATGAACTTTTTCAGCAAATCTAGAGTATCATTCCTATATGCCTTAAGCCTGGGGTGTTTTTCCGAATACTCACCATTCATCTGTTTGATATTCTGCAATGTTATTCGTGCATTTGAAATGCAGATTGACGGCGTGGCTCTCCGCGTGATGATTTTCGGTGTTATGCAGCCACACTCCTACTCTAGCACTTTGTCTAGTACAGGACCCATCAAAGTTCATTTCCCACAAGGGCTCTTTGTTTACTTCCACTTCACTTCCTCCCTTACAGCTGATTTCGCCACTAGGTTGAGTTGGGAGGTCTGTACTAGGTTGCAAACTATCTTGTTGTTCATAGAGGCCATGGATGTCAGGGAAGTGGTTAGCTTGCTGTTCTTGCTCTGTTTCTGTTTCACTTGGAGTGAGAGGTCCACCACAGATCTTGCAGGCTTCATTTCTGGTTTCCTCTTCATTTTCAGTGTGCTTCCCATGGTCTTCCTGGTCATATTCTTCCAGGGTGGCCATTATGTGGAGGTCTATAGGCTCGGCTTTCTCGTTTGTGTGCCTATTCTGGGACTCTGGCTTTCCTAAGGATTCGTCATTACAAAAGATGAAGG
The DNA here is from genome assembly GCA_034641835.2 of Pinus albicaulis. NCBI lineage: Eukaryota > Viridiplantae > Streptophyta > Pinopsida > Pinales > Pinaceae > Pinus > Pinus albicaulis. Next base: position 246,774,998 of record CM076581.1, read on the forward strand.
AGTCAAGGTCGGTATGCACAGAATATAATGGTGAATTTTCAGGTTTCTCGGGGCTGCTGACTAAGAATTTCATTTGGGATTCTCTACATAGTCTTCTTGATTGGCCAAATATAGGGATAGTGGCATATGAGCCATCCATCTGCATGGTGCCTTGCAGCTTGGCTCCCCATGATCTAGATAATAACATGCCATACTTGGGTGGCACGTCTTCCACCACTACATCCATGGCCATACATTTCGCAGGAATCTGAGTCAAACTCACACACAAGTCTTTGATCAGGCCAAGACATTTTACCCTACTTGAGTCAAAAGAGTATAAGTCTTTATAAGGTCTGGTAATTTCTAGGCCTAGCTTCTCCATGACTACCTTAGGAATTACATTGTGTGATGCACCAGAGTCATGCATGGCATTATGGAGGATCTTGTCATGAATGTTAAGACTGATATAAAAAGGTGGAACTACCCCTTCCTGAAATTTCCCCTCAATCTTAGGACCAAACAAGAGGGCAGGCTGATCATCGCTCAAATTTACAGTGTCATTGCCTATACTCAGCTTTAATGCTTTCAAAATCTGGCCCTTATATACATCTTGAGAGGCCAGCTCAGATAATGGTACAGAGATTTTGATTTTTGCAATCTCACTTTCTAAACTGAAAGTGGATTGACTCTTGGAAGTGTTCAACTCTGTTTTGTTTGCCACTGTTTTAGTGGCTGAATCGGTTTGTGTTTTCTCATTATGTACATGTGTATACACAGTTTTATCAGGAGCACTAACCGAGGTGCTAGTGCTACTGGTTGGTTGACTTTGTTTTTCATTGTTTTGGTTGCCTTTCTGTTGGTTTTTCTCAGAACTCTCAGCTATTGATTTATTGTTTGCAACAGTTACTTTAGGAGATTTCTCAGGCCTCTTTTTGATAGTTACCTCAGGAGTTTTAGGTTTGGAAGAGTCTTGGTTCTTTTTACTCCTGAGCTCATATTGTTCTCTGACCTGTAACATGGCATTTTTGAATCCCAACCTATAATCCTCAGATTCAAACCATTCCTCCTCCCCATAAGAGGTTGAGGGTTGGTCTTCTTCTGAATCACAGTTTAGGATCGAATCTTCTGTTTCGAACATGTTTATCACATTCCCTTCAAACTCTTCTATGATTCCCTCATCCTCATCAAGAAAGTTTTGGAAAGGGGGAATGACTTGCTGATCTGACTCTTTCTGTCTGTTGGGGGTGTTGTTGTTTCTTCTGAAGTTCTGGTTTTGGTTTTGATTTTGGTTCCTGTTCTGAGTGATAGCCATCTTTTCGACCACTTGGCATAGCTTATCTAGATTCTTAGACAATCTGTCAATATTAGGATCAGAAGTGGAGGCTATAGTGTCATCCTTGTATGTTACTCTCTTTTCAGCTCTCAGTTTGGCCCTTTTTTCGATTAGGTTTGCTTCTATGTTTACTGCCCTTTTCTGCATATCCTCCAACGTGGTATACTCTTTATCTCTAAGCTCATAGGCCATATCGGCATCAAATCCATCAGGATATTTGGCCAGGGCCATACCTTGCAGAGGTTTCATTTGTGGGGGAAGAGCGTTGTAAATACTGTTAAATCTAGTGGTGTAATCATGAACACTTTCCCCTACGTTTCTCTTAAGGGACATGTAGTCTGCTAGGAGCTGGCGAGGGTTTGCTCTAGTTTCTCATTTGTTGATGAAAGTCTGATATAAAGCAGGGAGGTCTTGGATACTACCAGCAGGTAGGTTTTTAAACCACTTTTTAACCTCTCCCCCCAAGCTCTGCGCGAAAATTCTCATTTTGATTGTTTCATCATCAATTTCCATATAGTCAAAAGAGTCCTCCATTTTATCTACATGTTGTTGTGCTGTTGTAGGCTCTTTAGCAGGAAAGTGTGGGATTTTTTATTGATAATCATTTGGTAAGGGCAGTAGAGGCTGAGGTAAAACTAGAGGTGCATACCAGGCTGCCATGATGATGTTCTGATGAGGTATAGGGTTGGCTTGAGCAGCTGGTAGTTGGATGATAGGGATGGTAGGACCAGCAGAAGTTTGTTGAGCAGACCTAGGGTGAGAAAGCCCCAAGTTTTGGAGAAGGTGGAGATCAGGTGGTGTGGAAGGAGGGGTTTCGCTGTCCCTAGTGTCTGGCTGGTCTGAAACACTGAATGACCTAGTTCTAGGTAATATGTTTTGGAGGTCTAGGTCGAAGAAAGGGTCTAATAGAGCTGCAAGATTTTCTGGTGCATAATTGGCTCTATGAATGTTGCTGGAAATAGTTGATCTCCTACTCACAGGTGTTCTTTTAAGGATTTTCTCAGGATTATCAACTATTTCAGGTGGGTTTGGATCAGGGAAAGCTCTTGTATGAATGGTTCTGTGAGCCAGAGTGCTGTTTATAAGCCCAGCAGCTTAGCCCTACTTGTTACTTCTACTGTGGTTAATGTTGTCTTGGGAACTGGCCTCCCTGTGGAGTCTTCATTATGCTTGGGACTGGTCTCCCAGTGGAGTCTGATGTGAAACCAAGATAATCAGCAGGCCTACTGATCACCAGTGGAGTCTTTGACGTTTAGGAATAATGGAGTCGCCAGGTGGAGGGTTTAGGATGATTCTAGGGTAAACTGTCCACCACAGTGCTCAGACACTATCACCTTTCATGAATCTCCTCTAAAGCAACAAGCTCCAACCAGAGATTGACTGGGAGGGAATTTACCAGATATGTCACCCCTGAAGAGAGGATGAGATCTGGAGGCTACCTGGCCCTATCCAGGCTCTGTCTAAGAGTATGGTGGATATCCAATAATGGAGGCTGATTCAAGAAAGGTGTGACTTGCTGTCAACCTAACCAGAGCTCTAAGCTTCTAAGGATGTTCGAAAGGAAAAGCACTCAAAATTCCCCATCGGAGTCGCCATTATGTTGGGGTTCCCATGTTTTGGCCAGGTTGACAGAGACCAAAAGATGAGACAACATAGAACCACTTTAAGACCTTAGGATCTAGCCCTCCTAGGTCCAGAGAGGGATCTCTCTATGATTACCAAAGGATATATGTCTTTGAAGTTCTCAATTATGATCTTAGGCTAGTTATGGGCTTAGGGTTGTTGGTTTGATTTTTTGAGTTTGGTTGTTGAGAAACAGGAAGGAAGGCTTCATCACGAGACAAGGGTGGGTAAAGAAGGAAGCTAGGCAAAGATGGATGACTCAGGGAACATCAAGGCCATTGGGAAATGGAGTCAAGAAAGGGTTTACTTATGTTCAATGTGTAAGCTTCAATTGGGCTAGTCATCTAGAGCATTTGGATCTCAATGACTGATTGGTGGAATGGAACACTAAAGGATGAGAATGAAGGATGGAAAACCATCTGATTCCGTCTATAGATCAGGCCAGAGGTCATTTAACTCCAGGCCTGCTTGGACAAAACCATAGGCAACACAAGGGGTCTCGAAAAGGTTTGTATGGAAGGGCAGGTTATGAAGAGGCAGCGACAGGCTTTACACCTCCCAATGTTCCTAACCTCTTTCAATTAAATCTTAACAAGGACAACCTGAACACCGATTCTATCAACTTTCACATCAGAGAGCAGGCAATAATCATCCACTACACTGGTTTAGTCGATTTAAAACAATATCCAGACACACATACGAGTAGAAAACATTAAATACTGAGAGAGCTGGGATATAAGGTACCTAACAAGGGTAAATCTTATATCATGCATTCAGATGTCAGTCAGAGGAACATGGAATGAAATGGAAATAAACACAGAGATAAGAAAAACATCACCAACTGCTGTAGATCAGGATCCAATGAAAACAGCTTATCATGTTAAACACAACACCAATCAGGTACATCACTGCCCAAAGCTTTTACATTCAGCCTGAATACATCATATTTCTCGGCCTGTCATACAACTGTTACACAGGGAACTTGGCCCGGGACAAAAGTGCTTGCAATTCACTGATAATGCAACAACAACCATTACAATGATATCCCTCTGTGCTTTATAGCAGAAGAGACACAGAGGACCGACTGAGGAGGTAGGTGAATCTTTAAATGTTACATTTAAGCGCAACAATGAATGCGGGGACGAGGCCCATTTTGCTTGATATACTGTATATCTAATCATGGTTGCTTTCCTCGTGAAAGAAAGATCTGCTCCGGATATGATTTGACCTTTGGGCCGCAGTACCTCAGGTGATTTGAACAAAATGAAAGAACGTGCTGGGAGGTCGACCTTATGGATGCTAGATTGCTTTGAATTATAGCTGGGACGGGAAACTCCTTCAGGGACACGGCGCATAATAAATATTGTATGGGAGACCTGTCCCTTACAGAAAATCATTCTGCTGATAAGAAAACCTTGATACTACCCCTTATTGATGTTCAGGATCTCCAGAATCGATCCTCGGGGTCTTCAAAATGATGCCTTGCCTCTTTAAACCTCTGTTTCGGGCTCAAGATCTTTGTTGACGTGCATTAATCCCTCTGCTCTGTACTGAAAATCCTTGCTGCTTCATGACTGCCTCTATCGGGTTAGATCGAGCTTTTAATGGCGAGGGAAAGACTTTCGCCGTTTGAACTCTGCTTTCCTTTAATGAAGCCCTGACAGCCCCATTCCTTGACTTTCCGGATGGTACTGGTTCATTGGATTTGATCCTGACTGCGCCGCCTACCATTAAGGCAGTACATTGAACAGAGGCGGTCCTTTTCCTCTAGAAACTATGCAACACGGCAAGTCTGTGAAGAAACGGTGGACGGAGCAATGGACGCAGGGTGAATATGCAGCGCAGACCGCGGGATCATGGTATGGGGATGAAGATCGACGGTGGAGATTGAGCGGTGAAACAACATGTGGAACGGGCAAATACATGCAAAACACATGAAACCCGACGGAGGTAAATGCAAGAGTGGGACCCAGCGGCGGCGGAGGGCGACTAGATCGGAACCGTCGGATCTGAAGGGAGACCAACGGCCAGAATTCAATCAGCACCATCCCAATCGGAGGGGATGCAACATGAGACACGCACAAACTTTTGATTGCGATCAGGGAAGATGAGCGATGACCGTCGGATTTGGGAGAAACGGACGGCGGGGATGCAATCGGGAGGGTTTCAATCGGGGGAATCGGAAGACAAGGTTGCGATCGATCGGAGGGCACAAACATGTGACACACACAACCTTCGATTGCGATCGACAGGGGAGATCGATTGAGCGCTGGCCGTCGATCTGGGTAGACCAACGGTGCGGAACGCACCGCGGGCCTTAACGAAATAAAACAATCGCGTCGGGTTTTTTGAGTATTACAAAGGGAATGCACCCGCCGGTTGTTTCGATTACGATTGGCCCCCAAGGCTTAAGCGCTTGGTCTTGGGGTGACGGGCATATGTGGGGAAGTGGTTAAGGGGCCAGCGGAAGAGGGGCTAGTGCCTATAGCACGGTCGGAAAGTGGGTTTTTTGCCCATTTTAATGGGTTTTAAGGGATTTTAAAGGGGAACGATAGAGGAATAAAGGGGAGAAGAGGGAAAACCAAGGGCAGGGGAAGAATTTAAAGGGGGTCTTGGGGGGATTTGAGTGGTAAATGGGGAGATAGAAGGGAAGAAAAAGGGGAAGAAAAAGAAGTTAAATGAGGAAAAAACAAAGGGGAAAGGAGGCCTTTGGGCATTTCTCCACATGACAGAGAGGCTTTAAAAGGGGAATTAGCAGAGGGGACTTGTAAAAGGGTAAAAGACACGAAGAGGCTTCAAGGAGACTGTGTTTTCAGAGGAAATGCATTCCTTGAAGACTCAAAAATGATTTAGCCCCCTATTTGCTTGTCAAAATTTCATAGGGGGGCCAACAGGGATGAATTTGGATCTCTTACCTCCATGTATGAATTTACTAGACTCTGCCTCCTCATCTTCTGATTCTCTGTACTCAGGGTCATTGTTGTCTTCATAGGAGGAATAGGAGTGTATCACATTTTTCTTCCTCTTCTTGATAAAAGAAAAAATGGAAGAAACTAAGTTAGCCAAAGTAGGCTCTTCTTCTATGACAGGCTCTGACATTTTATGTTTTCCTTTCTTAAGGGAAAGAAAAACCTGTGAGAGAAGTACCACTACTTGGTTTTGCTTGATGAGATGACTCAGGAACATGGCTTGAACTTTTCATACCAGGGTTGACTTCCACTGGTGAAAAAACAACCTTTGATGCAAGAAGTCCAAGGTTGACTTCCACTGGTTCTTCTGCCATGAAGATTTTCTTCTTAGTTTAGCTCCGTGAATAGGAGGTTATTTTCTCTTTTTCCTTTGACATAGGCTTCTTAGGAGACTGCATTTTTCTGTTGCAGATTTTGTATCCTTCCATGAAAGACCTCAGGGTTTGGGGTTCCCTAGGTGAGCTACTGACATGAACTTCATCAACTGGTGAAACTGTTGGCATAGGCATAGGATTTGCAGCCTTTCTACTTGAGCTTCTAGTTGGACTTTTAACTAAGATGGAGGTAGGGTTAATTTGACAGAAGACTGATGAATGTATAAATTTAGATGGTGAACTGTGTGAAACAGGGGCAGCACTGGTTTTCTCATGGATGTCTCTTTTCTTTGGCCTCCCTACCTTTCTTCTGGAATTTATGCTACCAAACCCTTCCTCTCTTAAAAACCTATCCCAAGTAATTTTCTTCTTTCTGAGATGATAGACAATTAAAATTTTAATCAACCCTCTATGATACAAATTGTGCAAAGAGTAGTTTGGAATTTTCTGTAGCTTTAGGGACATTTTGAGTAGAGATTTATACAAAAAATAGGGTAGGTTCAAAGGTTTATCTCCTGAAATGTGAGCAAGGAATATTAACTGATAACGATGAATAGAAGAAAACCTCCGCTCGCATGTGATGTATTTTTTGACTAAGGTAATAACATGTTGCCACTCGACCTTAAAACATGAAATTTGAGTAGTAGGATTCCACTTTACATTAACATATTCAGGCTTAAGGTAAGAACTTACTTCTTCAGGCACCTTTTTTCATTTAAACCAACGTTCACCAGTTGCAGAAGTTTGGGTAGAACGAGCTATGATGGCCTCGGAAATGTTTAATGTTTTGCTGCCTAAATTGACCTTTTCACCATCGAAATTCTCGGCAAAAGCCTGAGCTAGAGCCACGTTCTCCCCAGAAATTTTTTTAGGAATTTATACCAGTCAGCGGATTTGAACTGTGGTTTATCCCTAGCATCCATGAATCTTGTATTAGTTGGCTCTGACCTATTGACATTTTCTCCTTTACCCATTTTTCCAACAGCTAGACTGCTCACAAACACAACTGTTGAATTCTAGTTGCAATACTAACGACGAAGCCTTGGTTTGCCTGTTTTGAAATTGAAACTGCTTGCTGGAAGAAGGGTCTCTGTTTACCTGTAGCCTACACAGAGGACATTGGTTGAGTGAACATCGAGCTCTCTTCTCTAATTTCGCGCCTGCAATTATGGCAAGAAGTAATGGCATGTTTTGAAATAATTCAAAAAACAAGCCCCAAGTCATCCCACTAAGCTTCACACTCCACATTATCATTAAATGTCAGATTCCTCGTTCTATGATTTCTGCTTGTCTTAAGTGAGGTAGCTACAAGTTATATGTCTAGGTAAATTAACCATTCACTAATAATAATCCCCTTGGGTCAAATAATAATTAATATTAATTAAAATAATAATCATATTCAAAGCATAGGGGTCTTCAATAATCTTCAAACATGAATGGTCCTTGCTTTTAAAACATTCTTTGTTGCTCCTATATGCTTGATGAACAACTATCTTTACCTTTGAATTGAGATAACCAAAATCTCAGTGAAATAGTTGCGCTTTTCATTGTGTGAAATATATAACTTTCAATTCTGAGAAATAGCTTCCCTTTATTGCATTACTGTTTTGACAATGAAATCACAACAGAGGTAACTATTATTCCAGACAAGGTGACTACAACTTTATTACCCAAACGACGACTAGCCTTCGGCACTAACATAAGTTAAAATAGTGATTTTAACTTATTTTATGACTCTAAAATGCCAATGACACCTATTCACTTAAAAGTACCCTGATTTTGGGACTCTTTTTTACCTTTTTTCGAAATGACTCAAATTTGGACATGGACTAGGAAATTTTAAAAAAAAATTGAAAACAGTGACACAGTGGCGATTACACCATTAACATTTTCAGTGCTAACATTATACATTTGTGAAATCCAAGGAGTCAAAAATATTTTATTATTGGAGGTTTTTTGTCTTTTCCACTCCCATTTCCATCTCAAGTGGAGCTTTTGTGCTAAGAGGGGAGCGAACAAGTTTTGTTCCCTTGGCCTTGTTATGGATTACAACTAGCCAGATTCTTCCTTTTCCTTTGATTTTTCCATTGACCTTCTTCCTCATGATTTGTAGCCATTCCTTCCTTCTTAGGAAATTTTTTTGGCAAAGTGATCATGTTCATAACAATAACAACATTTAAAAGGAATTTGATCATAGTATATTGGTTGAATGAAGGACCGACCATCTAAAGAAAGTTAGACAACATTAGGAAAACCTTTTTCTATATCTACTTTCACACATATTCTAGCACAAGCATACATATATTCTCTTATCTCAACTTTGTCAATATATTTTCCAAGAGCATTATCGATATTTTAGAGAGTTTCTTCATCCCAACAATGAAGAGGGAGATGAGATAGCTTCACCCATACAAGCATAGTTGAAGGCACATCATTTTCAAGATTGAAATCTAGATTCCACCTATCCAAATATAAACCCTATGCTCCCATGAAGTATGGTCCATTTCTGGAGATGAGATCTCTATCCTCCTTCAACTCAAAAAAGAATGTATTAAATTCTTTCCCACAAAATACAATTTCAATACGTCCTTTCACTAGAGGATTCCAATTTTTTTAAACCTATTGATGAAGGATTTTTGGGGATGTCCAAATCCCCATGAATTTTCATACAAGACCTCTTTATGCCAGATTGAGAGTTGTAGAACTGGATTTATTAGAGTTTATCTAGACTTTAGGAATAATTTCCAAAATTTTCACAAATTTCTCTTCTCTTGTTATGACACCCTTCAGACTTGATTGGCCTAAAGATATGAATGCAACAATGTATTTGGAGGGTTGTGAAGAGGAAGGCAGGAGGCCTGAGCCTCCGGTTGAAGTGGTCGACATGTCAGCGATCGATCAGATGACCAAATCACATAGTTTGTTGAGCTAAGGTTTTGTTTTTTATTGAATAATTTTTTTTGAACGAAATGGTTAATTGGCCCACCCAACGAAATTGGATACTCTATAATACGCCTGCCTCTATTTCACCAAGTAAAACACAATATTCCAAATCATTCCATATCTTCATAATTTGAATCTTTCACGACATGGAACACAAACATCTGCCATATCGCTTGAACTACGCTCTTTCAACTTTTATTAAATCATTTTTTATAGTCAAGCTAATTTTTTTATACTATAATATACAAAACTTAAAACAAACAAAACAAAAACATTTATATTCATAATAATAATAATACTAAAAACATATATAATACATAATTATTTAAATGATAGCCTATCCAATATAATAATATAATTCTATGTTGTTTTTAAAAGCAACGTTTAATATTTCTTTCCTATATAAGATTACATATTATCCCCGATGACGCTATAATCTTAACCAAACACTTTTATTAGTTATATGGGAAATTGTAAATATGAAAATTAATCTTACTTTAAGAATTTAAAAATAAAATATATTTTTTCTTTAAAGTAAAAAATATACCTTTTTCCTTAAAGTAAATTTGGGACATGAAAAGGTTATTTTTTTAGTATAGTTATATTTTTAGAGTTTTGTTTTGGAAGGTGATCAAAGTTTGAGAATTTTTGTATTTGGGAGGAAATGTTACAAAAAAATTTGAGCCATGTGTTATGCAGGAAAGTCCTCTCTGTGGACAGAGACGATCCCTCTAGCCCTAGGATGGGTTTAGTAACAACAAGGAACAATTAGATTCTTACTTTCCTAGATTGTAAATGTATGCAGATTATGAATAGATCACCTACCTCGATCTGATGTTGTTCCTCGCTTAAATCTTTTGATCCTTCGTGCTCCGTAATTGAAAGGAATACTGATTCACCCCCCCCCCCCTCGCCGCCTCTCAGTATTTCCAGCATCTTAAACATATCAGTGACATGACTCCAGAGTTTGGCAGTATTTGACTCAAATGGAATTAAAGGTCATGTTGACGAAAATGGTAATGGCATGAGAGGCAAAATATATTTCTCAAACCCATGGAGGCAAAGCGACGAATGTAGGATATCCCCAACCTGCCACGAAACAGAGGGTGTGTCATGTTCAAGAGTGACATACTGCCAACACAACTGATTAATACTTTCCATTTCCCCCCACCATTTCTAGCAAGTACCCCAATTATTTTTGTATACAAGCTTGAAGGGGATAGCATATGCTTGTCATATAAGTTTGTCCTTCAGAAAAATCCATCCTAGTACATTTTAAGAGCCCTAGGAAGGAGGAACTCGGTGTCGTCATGATGACGGATCCAATGTCGTTAAATTTTAACGAGTCTAACAGAGGTGGAACTCGGCATATTTTCATGTTTAGAGAGTTTGAAAAGAGGCGAAAAGAAAAATCCAAATGGCCCTTTTCGTAACTAGTCCCTTGTACCTGAAAAGGTAGAAAACAAAGCCTAAGAGAACCTCTTAGTCATGATTGACTAAGGTATTCCTTTTTCGTAAATAATTTATCCCAACCCGAAAAAGGGGTAAACTTATACTGGGTAAATGACGTTTCGTGCACTTTAAAGAGTTCAAAACGACAAGAACTCGACAATATTTTCATGTTTAGAGAGTGATAAAAGAGTTGAAAGATGACTCTAGGGGGTTACTTTTTCATTTATTTTTAATCGAGTTTGAAAAAGTAATAAACTGGAACTCGTAAATATGTCATTTGTGAAGAAATTAACCTTTTCGCTACACAAGAAAAAACCCATAATCCGTTTTCGAGGTAAAAACATTAAAATATTATTAAAATATGATAAAATCCCTAAAGTGACTTTGAACACTTATAAAAAATAGATAAAGTAAAAAACATTTCACTTTTTACTTTCACACTCTTGAGAATAATTTTTTTACCCTCTTTTACCTTAGTTCTTCGGGAGCAGATTGCGAGAGATACGAGAGGCCAATAAACGAACCGTCAGCGCCAGGTAAGAAGCGCACTCCTTCCTTTCATTTCAATACTTGTTTTATTGTTTTTCATGGCATGATTTAAATTTTAGTAGGAGGATTTTAAACCGATGGTCGCGGCGGATCGACGCGGGGGTCTAATGTCGGGATCGTATCGGACTGTCATTTTTAAAACGGACAGGGCATCGATTGGCACTGCTATTTTTAAAACAGTCGCGCCGCTCGTAGAGCGCAAAAATGCAGAAAAATCCTCTTGAAAAAACCATTTAAAGTCAGATTATTTAGCATGAATCCTGATAGTAAACCATGTGAACATTTTTTGTGAGGAAGAGCAGTAAATCATGGTGATAGAATGGAAAGAGAGAGATCATGGCGATGTTGACAGAGAAGCCATGGAGAACAGATATTGCATCGATGCATTGAGAAACTATGGGATCCTCAATATCTTCATGACTTCCGGCATAAGAGCCCAACCAGATCTATTACAATATTTGATCAGCATCCGGGATACGGATTGAGAGAGGTTTATTTTGGGTGATCAGGAACTTGAAATTGAAGTGGTTGACATCTACTTCATTACTGGCCTCTCACGTAGAGGGGCAAGATAATGTTTGACCGGAGCCTGAATCATGGGTGAAAGCATGGAAATGATAATTGGGAGAGCATGCTCCGAGGCAAAAATATCTTCGAGCGGAACGATAGCAATAAGCATTGTGACCAATCTACCACTCAAAGTAGTGCTATTACACGTGTGGCTGGGGCGCAAGCACCACATGAGGCCACCAAGGCTCAGCTACAAACTAAGGTGGATTGTATGGCACCCACCATTTTAAACTGGTCAAAGGTCGTGGTGGAAAACATTAAAAAACAACTCACAAAGTGAAAAAATAGTAAACTGAAGCAATTCGAGTACAGATCCATTTTAATGGAAATCTTCCTAGAATGAGTGTCATTGTTCCAATACCAGGAGGTAGAGGTAGAGGCACCGTTACCATGAGAGCCACGACTGGCGAGGTGGGCAAAGTTGATGCCTCGTGGAGGATGCAGAAAAAAGATGTCATTCAAACCTGCCTTCTTTACATGGCTGAGGCGTTAGCTGATTGTGGTGGAGGATTGGCCATAATCCGGAACGGATTTATGGGGTGATCCTGATTTACCACTTCTAGTGGGTGAACACTAGGATGACAAAGGAAAAAACATATTTTTGTTATATTTTGCATATTTTATGTTTATATGTGTGTGTGTGTGTGTGTGTGTGTGTGTGTGTGTGTGTGTGTGTGATGATATTAAAACTTTATGTGTCACAGATGTCGGACAACAGAGGCCAGCAGGGATGTCACTGATTTCCAGAAGAGTGGCGAGAGACTTCGAGGCTACTCCATATGTGGAAGGAGCGGATGCAAAAGAAGAGATCGCGTGGAACCTAGACGCTTTCACTGCCAGGATTCCAGAGTATGCTCGAGTGGGAGACATTCCCCGCCAGTACCAGCAGCATACAATCAGAGTATCCAATCGCATTCACCGACTGTTGACTCAAGTTCTTCGAGCAGTAGCCTGCTATCATGATTATCACGCTAATTAGTTTAGTTTTCTTTCTGCAGTTGTAGTTTTTCCGAGACCTACAAGTCTCGCTATGTACCAGAACATATATAATTTTTGGGGTTATGATGTACTTTAAACACTATTTGCAAACCAAATCAATATATATATATATATATATATATATATATATATATATATGCTATTTTCCCATTCCATGCATGTTGTAATGATTATAAATTTCGCAAATGTATATCTAGAACATAATTAGCCAATGCATCTGTTAATGAATTCATGTGTCGTGGAATGTGATGATATGTAATGTAATCAAAATTCCTTTCTAATAGACGAACACGCAGATACATTCTCAAAATTTGAGGGTGTCTAACAGAATATTTCCCATTGAGTTGTACGACAACAAGTTGTGAATCCACGTTAACAACCAGTTCCCTAATGCCGAGAGAGATTGCTTCAGACAAAAGCTCAATAACTGCATTGTATTCAACAATATTATTGGTTGTACGACCTAAACATATACCTTGCAGATTTACTAACTCACCATTAGGGTCAGAGATAACCCAAGCCGCAGAAGATAGATTTTGAGTACTATGGCAAGCACCATCAGCGAAATTGACATAAGGATTCAAAAACGTCTATAAATCAAGTAAAACATGATAAGCAGGAAAACCACTCGCAAATGCACACCAATCCAAAAATGTACAGAAATATTTAGCACACTAATGTACAAGAGTAATTATACGAGAAAATCATGCATAATATTTCTTTAGATAAAGCCAGTTTCAGGGCTTATCCAAAGGATTACCTTCATAATCAATCAACTCATAGGCCCCTTCTGCAAAACAAGTTTTACGATGTACGCCAATGCAACATAGGTTCAAATTTTCCCGCCCCCAGTTTTTCGTGTGCTTGGTCATAGAGAAGGACCAAGTCTCCTTCAGAGAAGGCACGTGGGGAAACCGTCTAATCAAAATGTGCTTTGACCTATTTCTTCTTTGCTTCAATAACCAAAGCGGCGAGTTTCATCAAGCCTTTCCATATACAAGAGACGTTCCTCTTTTGGCAAGGTATTCGGAAGCAATTTGACAGCTAATTTGAGAAAAGGAATTTCATAGTCAATTGGCAAGGTTGCTTCAAGGCCGTAGACTAACTGAAATGGATTGAATCTAGTAGCATTATTGGTAAAGGTTTGGTACGCCCATAGAGCTAAAAACAACATGAGATGCTAGTTGGACTTGTGCATCCCAATAGTGTGTTGGAGCATAGTAACTAAGACTATATTTACTGCTTCAACTTGGTCGTTGGCCCGAGGGTATTATGGAGTTGAGCTGTCGTGACACAAGCCCAAATGAGAATTCAACTCATCCATCATGTAATGGCGAAAGTGAGAGCCATATTCGGTGAAAATGGCTTGAGTAACGCTGAACCGAGTGATAACATGATTGAAGAGAAATTGAGCCGCATTTTTACCGTCAACAACATATGTAGGCATCGCCTCGGCCCATTTAGTGAAATAGTCAACAATGATGATGATATAAGCATGCCCCCTGGTTGAGTGAGGGTTACATGTCATGAAGTCAATACCCCATTTGGAAAACGGGCCAACGGTAACAACTGGGTGTAAGGGTGCGGGTGGGGCGTGCATCTTCTGTTGGTAAATCTGGCAAGCATGGAATTTACGAACAGAAAGAATGAAGTCTTTGAAAATAGAAGGCCATAAATAACCAAAAAGAAGGATTTTTTTAGTTGTTTCATAGCCATACATGCGATCACCACATTCCCTAGAGTGGCATTCGTTGAGCACTCTGTCAGCCTCTTTGATATTCAGACAACAACGAAGAATCAAATCTACGCCAACGCGGTATAAAGTATCCCCAATGATAGGATATGGTTGAGAATGATGTCAAATACATTGACGAGCTGACTTGTCCAACTCAGATCGAAAGTTTTGGGTTTCGATATATACAATAATATCACCATACCACGGATCGATAGTGTTGGTCATGAAGAGAGTGTCCTTCGGAATGTGCTCATCAAGATCGGATGGAGCGGAGGCAAAGGGAAGGGAGCATATCAATTCAGCGAAAATCAATGATTTATTTGATTTGGCAGCAGTGAATTCCAAATCAAACTCTTGTAAAATGACAATCCATTTCGAATATTTTCCCCCCAGCAACTGGTGGGTCAAAATATAAGTCATAGGATTGCAGTTGGAGATCACAGTAGTCATGCGTAGGAGAATATAATGCCGAAAGTGCTGAAAATCATGTACCGCAACTAAAGCTAGTTTCTCGACATGGGCATATCGAGTCTCTATATCCATAAGGTTACGACTCAGGTAATAGATGACATGTTCAATACCATCGTCGTCGTCTTGGACCAACACCATAGCAATGGTGCCAGAAGAAGCTGCTAAGTAAAGAAAATAGTCACGATGATAATTTGGGGGATGCAGTAAAGGAGAATTAATGGGAATGTTCTTTAAAGCATCGAAGGAGTGTTGAGAAATTCCATCCAATAGAAAGGGGATCCCTTTTTTCAGTAATCGTGTAGAACCCTTAGCAAGCTCTGCATAGTTGGGAACAAAACGACATAGGAAATTAGCTTTCCCTTGCAAACTCTACAACTGAGATAAAGAAGAGGGAGGGGGTAAATGAACGATAGCCTTGAATTTCAAGGGATCGAGGCGAATGCCTTCTTTAGAGATGAAAAACCTAAGGATTCTACCAGATTCAACGCAAAAAACACATTTATGTGGATTCAAACGAATATTATAGTGTTGACAGCGTAGAAAAATCTCTCGAAAGTGCTCAAGATGGTCATGGCTGCTTAGCTAAATGAGCATGGAGGTCATCTAGGTAAGGTTGTATGATGTTCTTAATGTCATGGAAATCATAGGACATCACACACTAAAACGTGGCACCGGCATTCTTTAGACCGAAAGGGAGCTTTTTGTAAGTGAAGGTTCCCCATGGAAAGATAAAGGCGGTCTTGTATTGATCATCCGACAAGATTTTAATCTTGTTGTAGCCAGAAAAACCATCCATAAAGGAGAATATCTCACTCCCAACGCATTCATCAATGATCTGGTCAATAAACAGAGTGGGATAGTTGTCCTTCGGGCATGCCCGATTGATATCTCGGTAATCAACACAAACGCGAATGGTACCCTACTTTTTATTGACAGGGACAATATTGGACACCCAATCTGTTAATGGGATAGGATAAATAAATCCAACCTTAAGAATTTTTTCAACCTCGCCCTTTATGGCGGCTACCTTTCTAGGGTGCACAGAGCAAAGTCGTTGACGAACAGGCTTCGCGTCAGGGTAATTCAATATTTCATGCACCACTATACTTGGGTCGATGCCAGGCATTTCCTCATAGGACCATACAAAAAAATCTATAAATTATTGAAAGAGACTAGTATAGAGCTTGACCTCATCTAGAGAGAAATTCACCCCAATGTGAATGTTCTCGACAATTCCTGGTTTCATAGAACTCTCGATAGGCATTTTCTTAGTGATATTACCCATGTTCCCCTCATAGAAGACCTCATGGGCCAACATCAGCGTCTGGAGTGGATCACGCGGAACATGGGGAGCGAGATTTTCAAGACATGACTGAACTGATCTAGGGCTCGGGAGAAATGATGAACGATGATGAATATCATTCCAAGTGTTTCCTCGAGAGACATAGTTTCCACGATACTTTTGTTAGATGGAAATGTCTCATTCAGGGGATCATATGAGTCTGAGGAACCAAGCCAATGAGACTAGGAGTATGCGTCAAAATGCATGGTAGAAGTAGCATGTTCAGAAGCATTAGCCGAAGCCGAGACGATTTCACAATAATTGACTTCTACCGGGCTTAACAACATCACTTCACCAAACGAATCGACATGATCAGGCGAAGGGATGATCCAAGGATTAGAATAAGTGGAGATGATATTGACCTTAGTAGTGTTCAGTGGAGTAAGAGAAAATAGGCCCATAAGGGCAGAATATTTGAAAACTCCTGCCCCCACACTCCCATAGGGTGTGGTGATATGGTCTACATATGGAACATTTCCTTCTAAAGAAGTGGAAGAGAAAAAGTACAATTGATCAACAATGATGATCTTTCCTTCGTGCAGAAAAAAGAGAACACGAAAGAGGGTGAACGGCACGCAAAGCATAGCGTGAGTCCAACTATGACCAAGGAGAAGATTATAATTGAGTTTAGCATCAATGAATTAAACCTAAACGTTGACCATTTTTCCTTCCAACATGATAGGCAAGTTGGGAAGGATAGCAAAAGGACGAGAGTCCCTTCCGTCAAATACCTCCAAAGTATTTGGAGACTGGTTAAGAGTTGGAGAACCAATGGCTTTCCAACATGAGACAGACATAATGCATGTGGACGCACCTTCGTCCATGACTGCTTGATGGATATTCTTGCCATTAATACCAACTTGAATAATCAAAGAAAGTTGATGAGGAAGACACGAAAAGAAATTCTCTAGATCAAAAGTAATAAGGCTCGAATCAGATGGATTGATTCCTCCGATAGCGTATAACAATTATTTATGTTGTGACGGATAGCTCTGAAGCACCTCTAGCGCAGACATAGAGGAACGTGCATGAGCGAAATACTCAACATTATTGTAGTGTTGAGCGGCGTGAGCGTTCATATTATACGATGACTTGTGGAGCATGCCTCTAGAAGGTGGACGTACAACGGGATCATAACTAGGCCTTTCAATATGAAGAGGGCCAGAAGCAGGCGGGGGAGAAGGAGTAGGAGCATCGATGATTTATTTCCCCGCTGAATGACGCGATTCTGAATAAACTTTAGATCTTGTAACAATAGACACGGGCGCAACACCATTCATCATGAAAACCTGAGAACCAAAACAGGTGGAAGGTTGGGGTTGTTCCACCATTTGAGTCTGTTGTGATGGAAATGGCTCTTTAAGAACAACCAGAGTCCCTTGAGTGCCTTTCAGTATTCGACTCACCTCGGCCCATCGAGGACAGTCCTTGGTGTAATGCTCATCATCACATATCATGCAAGGATACTTCGGTTTAGGTTTAGCTCCATCATCAATGTGAGGTTTTGGGGAATCCTTATTTGGGGCATCAGATTTAAATTTACCTTTGCCCTTATTTTTTCCTTTAGAGGATTTATCAGTTGCATAAGATTGAATGGCGTTGACCTCTAAATTTTTTCCAGGATTCGAAGGATTTTGAGGAACATAATCTGAGAAAGAAGACGATTTGTGCTTAGAAGCAGAAGAAGACTTCCAAGAATTCTGGGAAACAAAACCAATGACGTCGTCCACCGGTGGTGTCACTGGCGCTCTTGAGGTTACAGACTAAGAGCTCGGGCGTGGAGCATCGGGTAAAATATCATATAACATGTTGGATTGGGAGTAGACCAAATTGAGATATTGGGCATGAGCTATGGCTTGCTCTTCTGTGACAGCTGCCCCCATAAAAATATCCTTAGCGATCTGATTGACGGATGCTTTGGTAAACCATTATGTCAACATTTGATTAGGAATATCAAATTTGATCAAACGACGATGCCTTCTCCATTCATGAATATGATTAGAGATATCCGTAGAAGTATCTTTCTTTAATGATGTAAGGAGGTGGGTTCCTATTTCATAATGAACAGGAAACTGAAAAGGTGTAAGGAAAGCCCTGGCTAAGGAATTGAAATCATGAAACGTCCCGCATGGAATTTCAATTTACCACTTTGAAGCGGCACCAGTCCACGTTCTTTGAAAAAGACGTAGACGGACGTAATCTTCGACCCAGGAATTGGAGGAGCACCAAAGATGGTACGCCATAACATGTGCCTGGGGGTCCTCTCCAGACTTGCCTTCAAACTTGGGGCAATCGCTCGGAATTTTGGCTGGAACTGGGAGCCAATACAGATTGTGGAGAATTGGATCATTGGTCAATCTTGACACATCAGGAAGTTCCAACATCGTGATAAATGGAAATTGCGGATTAAAAGGCATGATTTTCAGTCTTTGATACATGTCCATTTGTGGATTCCAACTAGATTGGGAGAAATTATGCCCCCAAGGGTTTTGTCCCGAAGGATTTTTCCCATATGGATTCTCTCCATAAGGAATGAAACCTTGTGGATTCGGACCAAATCCCGGCTGCTGACCCAAAAACGGATTCTGACCTGCAGCATATGATTAGGAGCTTAGTATTTAGCTAAAAAATGAAATTTCTCATAAATTATTCAAACCTGAAAGACTGGATAGAACTCGTCACCATGATTCCAACGCAACTCGTTTCATCAAAATCCAAGTTCGTATGAGTAAGTTATGGTCTGTTGTTCGTTTTCCCAAACAGGTAAAAATTGTGTAGAACAGTGACAAACTGATGACTTGGTAGTCCAGTCAGCACCTCAAGAATCTTCAGGGAATATTCTCTAGTTTTCAGCCAGTGACATTGTGACAAGTGTTAGAATCGGATTCACCAATGTTGCTTGGGGAAGTTGAATTTTTCCTCCTAATCGTAAGTTGGAAATTTCTATTATGGTGGCTTATTATTATTATGGTGAATTTTTTTGGGCCAATGGGGAAGGGCGATGTGGCCTAGTCGGAGGCTCCCACATGCCACCTCCATGGCAAGGTTGGTTGGCATGACATTTTTATTGCAAGGTCGAAATGTGGGTGCATTTTTAATTTTATACAAAGTTGAACAAAGGTTGGAACCATATCAAACGGTCGCACATATATATATTTCGCAACATACATTTATAACCAAAGTCAAGACCATGGTCCTAACTATATGCCACATTCAACAAAATTATATGGTGGGGGTCGGGATCGAACCCATGACCACTCGCCTACGGCACCGCCGCCTTACCACTACGCCCTCCACTGAAGATCTTAACCATAAGGGCTTTCACATTTATTTAAAGAGTGTCATCGCCATATATGGGGGTTCGGAGGGGGCCAGCCCCCTTCCACAAGTCCACGCGCCTAAGACCTGGAGCTTAAGTGAATCTTTCATAGTTTTGTAATGAATATTAGAATGTATTTAATTACATTTATTCGTGGGTTAACTACGATAATCTGAGATTAACAATAAGTGCGTGTTAGCGCTAAACGTGCCCATAACCTCACTTAAATTCTAATTGTATGTTAATTAATTACAGTTTAACTTGTTGGCACTTTTGGCAGACCCGCCAGATTCAGCCAAACCTCCACATTTAGTGCAGTTAACTGGCGAACTTCCAGAATTAGTGGAGAAAAACTAGGAAAATTTGGTTTTTCCATAACTGAGGAAATTTTAGACCAATTTTGGCTTAGGAAGAGTCATTCTTGGTAGATTTTGATGTTTTGGAGCCATTGGAGTAGGTTTTGAAGGCAATATGAGACTGTAAACATCACTTTTTCACAATTGGAGCTAATACAAAGGCCCACACTATGAAGTTGGACCAAGGAGATGTAGCCCAGGAGGGGTGAACTCCTTCATCAAAAACTTGTGTATTTGTCTCTGTTATTTGTGTTTGTTGTGTTTTATTATGTTTTTGTTCAACTTTGAGTTTACATGCTTTTAAGTTCATGAAATACACTTAATCTCATCAAATTTAATGAATTGTCACTCATAAGCACATGCATAAACCCTTGTATGATAAGCAAACCAAAGCACATTCACGTAAATATGAAACTGATATTAGCACAACATTAAATAACAATCAATTTCAGATCAAGTTGGTTTAAGAGCACAAGGTTTCAAAAGGTTTATTGCTTGCTTTTCTTGAGATTGTTCAAGAAGGGTTCTAATAGTTGCAATTTTGCGATGCTTACAAGATTGAAGTTGCAGAGAGGAGAAGGGAAGCTATTGGTTTTTAGTCCTGAGATTAAGACAAGGAGAAAGATATTTGAGAAAGCATCATCTTCACCCAAATTTCCACTCAAATCTTCACTTGAAACACCTCAAGTTCCATCTCTAGCAGTTGAGATTGAAGAGGTACAAATTGCACAAGAAGCTGAAGTGATTGAAGAGGTACAAGCATCAGAGGTTGAGCTTGAATCCTTAGCCATTATTTCAGGAGTTGGAGAGATTCATGTACATTCAAATGAATAGGATGTCAAGGGATACTTCAAAGACATACAAATAATGGTTAGAATCATGTTTGATGCATTCATTGCAGAAAGAGCAGGAGAAGGTTCTAATCCTCCACATGGAGAAGGATCTTCAAATGGTAAGGAGGATGAAGAGAAGAGTTCAAAAGGAAGTGGAGGAAAGCCACCACCATCTCCACCATCCTTATCCTCATCATCTTCATCGGTATCTTCATTGGCATCTTCATCTTCCACATCCACCACAAAAACCACCCACACTCATTCAAATATACCAAAAGGAAAAACTCCATTACTCAAGTTGGACATAAAGTTTGAACTTCCCATTTACAATGGTGAGGTAAATGCAAATAAGTTATACAATTGGATCCATCAATTGGAAGTATATTTCATAATTTAGAATCTACAAGAGGATGACATAAAGATCCAGTTAGCTTCATTAAGGCTAGAAGGAGCAACACTAGTTTGGTGGGAGGCAAAGACTCAAGAGGAAATGTGAATCCATGGTAAGATATTCATTTCTTGGGTTGAATTCATTTCTTCCATTAAAATACAATTTTATTCATTAACCTATATGCAAAAAGAAATAATTAGTTCGAAAAACTTTAGGCAACTCAAAGGCCAAACTTTTCAAGAGTACACCCAGGAGTTTAGAACGAGGGCTTTGTTGTTAGGAGTAAACTTGAATTCACAAGACACGCTCTTGAAATACATTGGGGGTTTACATTCCTACTTGAAACATACCATCCTTATGTTTAACCCAAACAACTTAGATGAAGTATGTGTGCAAGCCACACATCTTGAAGCAAGGGGAAAGAACATTCAGGAAGAGGGTTGTAAGAAGAAGCCATTCAAGGGTAAGGGAGAAGATAAGGGAGGAAAATGGAAGGGAAAGAAGAATGCAAGAATCAAGAAATAAGGGGAGAAAACTACATGCAAACATTGTTCCAAAGAGGGGCATGATGAATCCCACTGTTGGAAACTACATCTCGAACTAAGGCCAAAGAAACCAAATAAAAAAGGGAAACAAAATATGACTGCCACCACACAACAAGATCTTCGATCCAATTCAGGAGATGAGACCAAGATTGTAGCCATGGTTAACAAAGGAAAGGAAGCCGTAGCAAGTACTAGTTCCTCAAATAGTCACAACAACACTCCAAATGAAGGCACAAGGATAGAATTGTTCCAAGTTAGAGTGATTTCAAATCATAATAAGATTGATGCATTGTTTGATAGTGGGTCACAAGAAAACTTGATTTCAGAATACTTGGTCAAAAATCTTAACCTTGAAACCGTACCACATCATAAACCATACCCTTTGGGTTGGATAGTTAAGAACGCCAATTTACAGGTTATAAGGAAATGCATATTTAGATTTTCTATTACTGCAAACTTTGTTGATGAGGTCGAGTTAGATGTGGTTCCACTCGATATTTACGAGATTATCTTGGGAAGTCCATATTTGTATGACAGAAAATAAGTGTTTTATCGCCATGAGAAAAAATATCATTTGCTTAAGGATGGGGTGGAGTATATTGTGAGAGCTCATCGCAAGAAACTGAATATTTCTTTAGTTAATGCAGGGCAAATTAAGAGGCTAGTCAATACACGTAAAAATTTTGTGCTTCTCACGATAAAGAAAAGGGATGATGTTGACTATGAATCTTTTGAAGGATGTGATGAAAAATTAAAATCTGATTTGTTTCATGTAGTAAGTCATCATGACGAGATGTTTCAAGAACCAAGTGGGTTACCTCCCAAGAGGGGAATTCAACATGAGATTCAGTTGTAGCAGGATGTTCCACTTCCAAACATTGATATGTATCACATGTCAATTATGGAGAGTTTGGAAATCAAGAATCAAATTCAAGAATTTCTGAAAAAAGGTATCATATGCCCATCTACTTCGCCATGTGGTTCACCAATTTTTTTGGTACCAAAAAAGGACGGGACTTGGCGCATGTGCATAGATTTTCGTGCATTGAATAAAATCATGGTAAAGAATCGCTACCCACTCCCACGCATTGATGATTTTCTAGTTCAATTAAAGTATGCAAGATATTTCACTAAGTTAGACTTGCGAAGTGGTTATCATCAAGTTAGAATAGCTGAAGAGGACATTTGGAAAACTACTTTCAAAACTAGACAATGATTGTTTGAGTGGTTAGTTATGCCATTTGGTCTAACAAATGCTCCAGCTACTTTCATGAGAGTCATGAGTGACGTACTTATACCATTTATAGATGAATTTTTCATTTTTTACTTAGATGACATACTTATATTCAAAAAATCAATAGAAGAACATGTCATGCATGTGAACAAGGTACTTGATGTCTTAAAAAAAGAGCAATTATTTTTAAAGATGTCAGAGTGCGAGTTTGGAAAGACTTCTTTAGTGTTTTTGTGACACATTGTTGGAGGAGGTGAGTTGAAGATCAACCCTCCCAAAGTAGAGATCATTCTTAATTGGCCCAAGCCCAATACAGTTACGGAGGTAAGAAGCTTTCTTGGGGTAGCACAATATTGGAGGAAATTCATTGCTAATTTTTCTTCCATTGCAGCTCTGTAAAATGCATTTAAAAGTGTCAAGAAAGTCTTCCATTGGGGAGATTTTAAAAAAAATTCATTTGATGCTTTAAAGCAAAAGATAATTTCAACGCTGGTATTGGCTCTTCTGGATCTTAAACATCCATTTGAGATCCAGACAGATGCAAGTGATTATGATATGGGAGCAGTTCTCACGCAGCATGGTAAGCCTATTTTGTTTCATTCTGAAATTTTTAGTGGAGTTGTGAATAATTATCCTATCTATGATAAAGAGTTATATGTATTGGTACAAAGTGTAAATAAATGGAAGCACTATTTGATGGGGAAAGAGACCATTATCCATACCGACCATCAGCCATTGCAATACTTCCAATCACAGTCAAATTTGCAGCAATCAATACATTTCAGATGGATGAGATTTCTACAACAATTTCATTTGGTTATCAGGTGCAAAAAGGGAGTCTACAATAAGGTAGTTGATGTGCTCTCTAGGCCTATTGTAAATTCATCCATTATACTTAAGCACAATTCAATTATGCTTGAAAGTTACATTGAACAATATGCATATGATAATGATTTTGAAGATGTGTATGAAAGCTTGAGTCAAGGAAACAAAAATGAAGAGTTAGATTATCATGTGCATAAAACTTTGTTGTATCACTTGGGTAAGTTATGTATACCACAGGGAGAAAGAAACAATATCATAAGGGAGGTGCACACATCATTGATTGCTGGACATTTCGGTGTAGGCAAGACAATAGTGAATCTCCAAAGGTATTGTTATTGGCCACGCATGATTGATAGTGTATCTCATTTTAGAGTATGTTCTTTATGTGCAACAAGTAAGCCTAGTAATAGGAAACTTGGATTGTACACTCCACTTGTGATTCCTTTACATCCTTGGGAGAGTATCTCAATGGATTTTGTAGGTGGCCTTCCTATGTCAAGGAAAGGTCATGATTACTTGTATGTTGTGGTAGATAGGTTCAACAAATTGTGTCTTTTGGTGCCATGTGGTGAGCCCTAGTATTGCACCAAGAGTGTTGCAACTCCCAATGGCCGCCCCACTTTACTTTATCAACCCGGGGTTCGTACAAACTTTGAGGTGACAGTACTATATACACAGCAGATGCATTATGTTCTCAGTGAATTATGTCACACTTCAATGAAACTTAACTCAAATTCACAAAAGAAATGATAAAAGGAAACTAACTTAAAAATAAATGGCATAAATGAAACTAATTTAATTTGCAGAAAAGGAAATGATTGAAAAGAAACTAAACTATATTGCTGAAAAGAAATGGCAGAAAGGAAACTAATTTTAAACCACACTTAACTTGGCCAATCGACTAAATGCACTCTATTTATCCTATGGTCTATCTATAATGCTTCTATTCATGCAACTAATCTATCCATGACTTAATTATAATAAAAAAGAGTGTTGCTTGGAGGAAAGAAAAGGGCTAAAGGGGCTAATGGAGGGCTTAATGCATGAAATGAGGCTTAGAAGTGGAAAGCGGGGGTTAAAACCTTATAAAACATTAGAGTATGGCACAAATGGCTTTGGAGCGAAAAGAACTCAAAATTCGATGGCGGAGTACGATGGACAGCAAAATTTGCGATGTGCAACGTCGCAATCACAAGTTCACATGTTTAAATGGATGGCAGTAAGGGCTTAACGGAATGAACTAAATGGTGCGCAGTCCCAAGTGCGAAGAATGACGTGGCAGGTTACGAATCTCAATATCGCAAGTTTAGAAGGATAACGGTAAGGATTAATAGGAATAAACTAAATGGTGCGCAGTGCGAAGAGTGACATGGTGGGTCGCGAATCGCAATATCGCAAGTTTACAAGGATAGCGGTAAAGATTAACAGGAATAAACTAAAATGTGCGAAGTGCGATTTGCGCTACGGTAAGGGTTGCGGGCGACGATTTGTGATGTGATAAGTTCTGCGGGATGCGATTTGCGATGTGGTAAGTTCCGCGGGATGCGATGTGCGATGGGGATGTCGTGGCGATGGAAAAAATAAAGAGTTGCGATTTTCAATTTCGCAATCGCAAAGAATGAGCGGTGAGTGTTAACGGTAGAAGGTAACCAGTGCAAAGTGCGATTTGCGATTTCCCAATATCGCAATTGCAAGGAATGGGCGATAAGTGTTAAGGAAAACGTTAAATTTTTCGATTGTGAAGTGGGATGTACAGTGGCGGGAATATCGAGGAGCAAAAGGCGAAGGTTGGGTTTTTGGTGGTTGTGTATGGTTTTTCACGTGTTTTTCGTAAAAAGGGTAAGGTGGCCGTGAACGGAGAAAAACAGAAAAATAAGGCTGAAGGGCTTAAGGGTGTTCGAAAGAAAGGTAAGTGCAGCACTAAGGTGAGAAGTAAAGGAGGGGAATGGAAGCATAAGAGCAGTGCTTAGAAGTGAAGCACACCTACGGATTCATGCATGGGAAAAAAACAGAAATGCGGGGTGAAACAATGAAGGGAAGGCTTGGACTTGGTAAATACAAATTCTTCCCCGAACTCGAACAAAAAGCAATTTTGGCTTATGGGAAGGTCTGCTCTACTTGAACTCTATTGACAAAGATAAGAGGTGGGAGACTTGACCACAGTTTTGGAGTTTTTCCTCTATTTCACTATGCATAAGCAATTAAAACTACAACAACACAACAACTAAACAACAATGAAACTTATCAAAAGAAGATCTAACTTAAATGACAAAAGCAAAACTAGTTAAATTACAGAAAGGAAAAGAGAATCTGAGGCACATGGATTAGGCCCTAACCCATGAGCCTAGCCCTATGAACTTAAATCAATCAAATGAAATAAATCTTCTCATTTCATAAAAGAATAACTGCATACATCTATGAAATCAACAGCAATTCACAAAGCTTCAATAGTTCACAACAACAATTCTAAATGAAATCGAGACTAGGATAGACTAACTCTTCCTAGCTCTAGCTCTACTGTATTTATTCTACAAGGCAACTACCAACAACTCCCTAGAAAATGGTGATTGAGTCCACTGGACTCCAAGTAAACCAAGATTGAGTGCTCTCATATTTGAGTGACTCAGTTGCCTCTGGAATTCGAGTTGCTGGAGAGAATCCTTGGGGAACCTTTGGCTACTTGTAGAATTTGATTCGCTAGAGAGAATATTTGGGATCCTTTGGCTACCTTTGAGGGTGGACGATCCTCCTATAATTTCTCCTTGTTGTCTCCTCCAAGTCCTTGTGATAAAATCTTTATAAAATTTTTTAATAAATCATGATTTTTTGCACTCAACCTTATATTAGGCACTCAAAGTATGTTAGCCTTAATCACCACCTATACTGGCATCATAAATCCAAATAATAATAAAAATGCAAGAAAAAGAGATCTAAGAAGGCAAAAAGGTGATTATTAACCCCTCCAAATATGTCTAATGATGGAGCTCATCACCATGTAAGAAAAAAATTACAGCTAAACAAACCGCTAATCTTTTCTTTCAAAGCCCATCAAAGCCCTCATCCATTTCCTTCATAGCTTTGACATCCCCCCTGATTTCCTGAGGAAGAAGTGTGGGAGTTTCCCCAAGGGGGTAAAATCCATCATTATTTTCTGCATTCTCCCATTCTCTATCTTGTGCATCTATTTGCTCTTCATCAGTCAGCCCTAGCAGCAAAGGTGGGCTGAGATTTAGGCCCAACCATTGGATCTTTTTGGCCTGTATGGCCCTCTTGTATAATGGTGCCCTTTCCAATGCACCCCTAAGTATTTCTAGAGTATGATACTCCATGTTCTTGAGGCTATGTGGGAGGTTGTTCCATCTCCTCTAGCTGGCCATAATGCACTCCTCTTCTATCTGCCTATAAACATCATCAAAGTGGCCTATCACCTGGTTTTGAGTCTGAAGGTAGCTTTCAACCAGTGCAGGGTCCTTTTCAATCTCTCGATGGTTAAGGATGAGTCCTCTTGGTTTGAACACTTCTGGTCTAAGATATAAGGATTCTTTATTTCTTCTTCCCATGACCTTCCATATCTCTTTAGCTCTATTGTCCTCATTCACCATCCAAGATGCTAGACCCATTAACTGCATATCCCCCATTGTAGGATTGGGGTCTTCAATCTCCATATTTTTCAGCACAAAGTTATGCATATAAAACTCTGCCATCTTTGCCTGATCATCTATGTTGGCTTTCTTTTAGAACTTCATGAATTTCCTACAATCTTGGAAAGGGAGTGATCCATGGGAGGCTAGAGCGTTGATTTTAAATAGAAGCCATTGTTCTTTGAGTTACACAACATATGAATCAGAGGGGAATCTGTGCTGAAGGGCTTCTATGCATAAGTCCGCCATGGTGGCTACTTGCTCCTCTTTTTGCTGCAATTTCTCCTTTAGCACTACATTCTCTGCCTATGCCTTCTGCAGCTGCTCCTTCAGAAATATTTCTTTGATTATTTCCTCCCCCTTGGTGATTATTCAATGATGATTGGGCTTATGGGAGAAGTTTCTGGCTTTCTCTTATTCTTGTCAGCTCTTGAATACCTAGAGGTCGGCCTTTTTCTTTTTGCGCTCAGAGGAGCTATGGTGGTAGTTATCTTTTTGTAGTGAGAGGATGTGGTGTTGGGTTGTGAGTATGTGTCTCGCCCACTTTCTGCTATCTCTATGACTTCTATGGCCATCTCTTCTGTTTTTATTTGGCCTTTTGTGTCTCTCTCTTATTCTTCTGGTTCTTCTTGTTTCTGTTGGTTCTTTCTCCTCTTTTTCTGGTTCTTCTTGTTTCTTTTGGTTCTACCCCGAGTTTCTTATTTCTTTTTTCTTTCTGGTTCTTATTCTTCTTCTTCAAGTGCTGCGTGCTTCCGTCAGTCCTCTCCCTCTAAAAATTGTCAATTCACTGGTTTGGATGAGACGTCATCTCCTTTTATTAGAAGACACAGCTAAATTTGGAGTGCCAATATAACTGCACTCAGCTCCAATTCTGTCGTAGACAATTGGTTCCTCCTCCCTGTTAATTCAGGATGGACTGCTCATTTTCCTCCCCTCGTTCTCCTTTACTCCATTGATTTAAAATTTTTCTTTTACATGCCCAGGTGGTGTGTACTCCCAGTTTTATTCTAGCCATACCTCACGGTGGTGGCCGAGTTAACTGGCCACCTTTCTGCCCCTCAAACTCTAAGCCTGCAAATTAATTATTTCTGGGTATTACAAATGTGTAGCAAGGGGTGAGAGCTTATACCTAAGTTTACCTGTTGTTTCCAACGTGGTTTCAGGAGCTGGAGGTTTGAGACAAGCCTTTTTAGATGTTGCGCTCTTCACCATATTCATGTTCTATGAGTGAGAAGCTTGCTGAAGGAGCATCTTCCTGAATGAGATGTTAATATTTTTCTATTGTTTCTATCTGATGTGGATGTCGTGTGGGGTGCCTGAGATGTCATGGGTGGTACTCTTTTTCTCCTGTAGTCTGTTATGAACCTGCCCTTGTTGTTCTTCTTGGTAGTCCATGGACAACTTTGTTTTTTAAGGAACTTCCTAATGTTCGTAGCAGTATGTTCGTGTGTTGCTTCTCTTGCTACATTGTGCTCAGGAATGGAGGAGTGTGGTGTATGGAGGTGATGGAGGGAGTTATGAAGATGAATGGAGTGAATGATGGAGTGGACAGCAAGATAGAATAAGGGAAAATAATATGAATGCTTCCCTGTGTTTTCCATAAACCATTAACAACCTGCAAACAACAAAAACAGAAAAATACAGTGACGCAAATGCATTTTTTGGTTTTGTTCTTTTTCTTTCTTTTTTTCGAAAGAAAGTGGGCTGCCTCCATGGAGGTTTTCAACCCACAAACTTGCCTTGGGAAACTATGGAGTTTCCCATCACATGCACCTCTCTGCTTATTGAATTGATGAATTTTTCCCTTGAGAAAGGCTTCTTGTAAAATTTTAAGTCTGTGACCATTAACAAGCAAGGGGATCCCTTCCTCATCTATGGTCTTGATTTGAACTGCGCCATTATGAAAGCATTTATCCATTGTGTAATTTCCCAACCATCTTTTCATCAGCTTTCCTTTGAAGTCTTTAAACCTTGAATCATACAACAGTGCCCAATATCCTTCTTGGAAGGTATTTTCTTTCATGTTATTGTCATTCTATATCTTCCTTTGCAGCTAAACTACCTCTGTGTGAAGAAGCGATTGCATTCTGAACTCATCCAATCCATTTAGTTGAAGCAACCTCTCTTTTTGGGCATTTGTTAGATCTAGATTTAATTCAGGTGCCATTCTTAAAGTATTGAATTCAAACTCAACTGAAAGTGGAGCTTTCTTACCATAGACTATTTCATAAGGAGTGAATCTTGTTGTTGTCTTCCAAGTAGTGTTGTAGGCCCAAGTAGCTTCTACCAATCTATCTGCCCAATATTTTCTGTTGTTGCTCACAACCTTGGTGAGGATGCTCTCTAAAGCTCTGTTAGTTACTTATACTTGACCATTCGCTTGAGGGTGATAGGCAGTAGAAGTTCTATGCTTAATCTTGTGCTTCCTCAAAAGATTCTCAATGAGGTGAGAGGTGAACTGTGATCCCTGATCAATGACTATTTATCTAGAATATCCAAATTTGAAAAACACATTCTCCCTCAAAAATTCTGCTACTTTCTCCTTGGTTGCTACCTTCACTGCTTTTTCTTTAGCCCACTTTGTCAGGTAATCAGTGAAAACTATGATATACTTCTTTTGTCCGGATGGTGGATCGATAGCTCTGTTATCACTCGGATTGAACCTCGGGCTAAAGAAGGCAATTCTGAGGTAACCCCAAACCACACTTAGCCAAGTAGCTAGCCCTACTAGGAAAGGATAGGGATCTCTCCGTAAGGATCACAACCAAGATGGCTGAGTAAAGAAGATATTAGGCTAGGTATAGTAACTCGGGGTTTTGATTTGATTGTATTGGGTTGTGTTGAATGAGAAGGAGTCAAACAGTCAAGGCAAGGAAAATTAGGTCAAAATTTTGTAGGGTGTTCTATGGGGAAAGGTAGGCATAGTGATCTAGCACTTAGGATTTCAATGGGTGGGATGATCAAGACAGACGAGGATTTAGAAAGAGCATGGTGAAATCATGGGTTCTTTCTAAACTGAAAAAAAAATTACAGGTTGTGAATGTCTACCCAAAACGGAGCATAAAATTATGGATTATGTTCATCAAACCTGAAAACATTCACTTAATAGTAATGAAATGATGGATGAAATAAAATAAAATAAAAAAACATTCTAACATATGAGCACATAAGGAGAAACTGAAACTAAACACCATACCATAAGGATCCCATAAAAACAACTGCAAATTTGATTAATATTCCTGCTCAGAACTGATACAAAGTGTGTCTCTTTAAAGGCCAAGCATCCAACTGAGTCCAACCCTTAATAATGAGAAAGAATAAGAAGATATAGACCTCAAAAAAACTCACCCTAGCCTTAGGGAGTCGAATCCATGAGATGAGGATCAATTTCCACCAAATGCTGAACAAGAATCTGAAGACTAGGAAGACCCAACAACTTGCCTCTAAAAGAGAGGAAACTGATTCATTTGACCTCTAGACGACTCAAGCTAATGAATCCACCTATAGTAAACTAATCCCCATCATAATTACATTCATATTTATCAATTACATCATTGAAAACCCCAACTAGTGAGGTAGAACTCAAAAATTACGTGAAAAATAGAGAAAACTCCAAAACAGACAGAATTTGTCCTATGCACAGCGCCAAGGAGGAAAAAATAACCCTTCTTGCAGGTCACTTTTGAAGGACTTCCCAATGTCCAAATTGAGATCATGATAACTCATTGGAAATATTGTCTTGTTTAATGTCCATATATTCTTGTATTTTATGATTTGGAGTTGTTTTAACCCCTAAAAATTCCAATCTCCCAAGACTACCTCTATGCGCAGCGCCACCCTGAAAAAGAGGTAGAAACATGATTTTTTTGGTGTTTTTGGCCCTTTTTCCTGACCATTTTTGCTCCAAATGTTTATAACAAGTACAGAGGGCGTGTCCTCATAATTATGAACCCACTAATATCTTCCATTTGTCCATTGGATTCCCAAAAAGAGTGCGCAACGCCAAAGCGCTACGCATAGAGCTAGTTTTTCTGTGTTTTTCAAAATTTGCCCAAAAAACTCGAAAATTTCCAAAAAAAATTCAAAATTGCTCAAAATTTGTGGGATAGGCCCACAATAACATGTCAAGTTGAGCTAAAGGAGGAATTAGAAAGTATCTTGAGCTTGTCACCTCCCTTCTTACCCTTCCGGATCTCCTTCAGTTTATCCTTCATCTGTTTGACCTTGATATTGCAAATTTTGTTCCAGGTCTGATAGTGATGGGCCATGTGCCTGAGCATATAATTGTCTCTGTTGGCCTTCATTAGAAACCTATCCAAGTGAAATTTGACTCTCTCAAGACACACTTCTTTCTCCTTTGCCAATTGTTGGCCAAAACTCAGACTTTGAACTTCTTGCTTTTCTTTCTCCGATGCTCTTTTGAGGCCTCTTGTATTTGGCATTTTCCTGATGTTTTTAGCCTCCCTTGTGTGGCATTATTTGTTGTGAAATCTCATCTTCCTCAAACTCATCATCACTTTGTTCTTCCTCCCTGTAATCTTTATCCTCTCTCTCCATGCTTGTTCTTGGCACTTTGGAAACCCTAGGGGAGAGGAAAGAAAAGGGAGAGTGAGTGAGGGAGTGAAGGGAATGGGAGCAGGGAAGGAAATGATGAAATGAGGGTTTTAAGGGATAGGGATAGGGCCACAAAATTAAGGGAGATGAAAATGAAAATTTGATTACAGGTCAAAGGTAGGGGGAACTCTAGGAAACATAGTTAGATTCCTAGAAATTAGGGCTTTTATGGAAAATGGTGTAGGGACTTAGGGATGAGGATGTAGGGGTAGTTTTAGTTTCTTTAGAGGTATAGGGTGATGTATTATGGTTTAGGGACAATCAATTGGGACAAGGAGGTGTTGGCTTGAGGGGTCCTGACCCACGTTCAGATGTTCAAGGTTCGCCAACAAACCCCTATACTCTGGCCCTTTCAGTAGTGACCTGCTTGCGTATGCCAAAGTCTCACCCGAAGTAGTATGGGTGGGTGCTGGAACCAGGTTTCCGCACCCTGGGAGAGGGTAGGTAAGTCAAACAGATTTGCTTCCACCCTTATAGTGACTCGATCCGGTATCACAGAGCCTAGATTCCCTTCACATCCACGTGCACAACAGCAATATTACTCACAGAAATCAACAGATCGTGAATTCATATATCAATATGCAGCTATTCCAGATATTATTGTATAAAGCAAGTAGAAAAAACCCAGATCGCAGCATAAATAAGTACACAAGTATGTTTGCAACTTAAACCAATAACACAGCAGCATACATTAAGTAATCAAGACGTCACAAATTCATATCACAGTAATTCCAGTGGATTCAGATAGGCAAAAATACTTCTACATTCATTAATCTTTCAGATCTACTTACAAAACCCCAAAAACCCAACCTGCGCACATAGCAGCAGGGTCCACACACATCAGGACAGAGGCCCTCCGCACACATAGCAGCAGGAGTCCTTACCCAACAACCCTAACTAGATCTATCGATTCGCACTTATCAGCAATCTCTTATCATTCTTAGCTTGTCCTACAACTCAAAAAGGTTCAACTACTTATACGATTCTAGCCTATGCATCCAATGGTCCGCAAATCGTGGTTTGAAAACTCTTGGTCTACCCTTGACCTATTTACAATGCTTTAGGGGCTTTGACCCACCCCAAAACCCCTATGTTAGACTAAATATAATAAAAAATATACAAAATGGACCAGTTTCGTAGCTTTGTAGGAGACCCTGTTCCAACAGTCCCCCAACACAATCTTGTGACTCGTCCCGAGTCACTGCGATGGTAGGTCCTCCACTTGCGCACGTAGTGCAGTGAGGGCGGCGATTAGTGGAGGCAGCACCTCTTCACTCTGGGCCGCGGTGCTCTGCGCGAGGTCCATTAGCTTTTGGGATGTTGGCCCTTTGGTGGCCATAGTGATGTTTTTCAATGTCCGGTTGAGTTGCGTGACCACGCCATCGGCATCTTATGAGAGTTGGAGGGTTGTGGCAGCCCATGGATTTAATCGCTCCTCAAGGACATGCTTCTGGCACCGGAGTTTCTCAATCGCGTCCAGGAGAGTGTTGTTGGACCACAACTGTGCTAACCATTGTGTAGGCACCAAGGTGGGCAAGGTAGCCTCGACCTGTGCAGAAGCTTCTTCCTACTGTCGTAAGTTCGGATTGACCTTTCGGAGGACTAGGTGGAACTGGACCATGGTCCAGAGTTGCATGGCTGATTCGAGCAACTGGGCGCCCTTAGCAATTTTCTCTGAGATGGAGTTCGTAGCTTCGGCCACCAGCGCAGCGCGCTAGGCTCGAACCTCCGGCGGCGTGGCGGGCTGCAATGTAGCCTGTAAGTTGGAGATTTGCTTCTCCATTTGTGCCTTGATGGTCTGCATTTCTGTCCGAGACGCTTTTATTGCTGCAGCCATACTTTCTACCTTGGCCCGAGGTGTAGCTGTGACTGGAACTTTGTCCATAACCTCTATGCAGAGCTGGTGGATCACCATTTCAAGCTCCTCCTGATGCGATATAGCAAGGGATTTTTCTGCGTCTTTTCATTTGAGGGCCCGCTTGGCCATACCGAGCTGTTGATGTACCTCCAAGTATCGTCGGTGGGTCTCCCGGATTACGGAGGTGTGGAGACCTTGTAATGCCTTAGTGTGAAACTTAGCCAGGTCCAAGTGGACCCCTGTATCGACTTGGAGTTGGGTTCTTATAAGTTCAGTGCTAGGTAAGGAGTAGAGGTGGCTTCCTCTCGGTGCGAGCACGGTACTACTGATTGCCAAGGGAGCCCGTTTTTTAGTTATGCTGGTCTGCAGCGTATCTGCCTTCCACTAGAGGGTGCAGAGCTCGTTCTGGAAGGTGTCACTTGCAGCCTTATTTTGTTCCTCTATGGTTGCCCATCTTTCCTCTGTAGCCAGTGTAATTGTGTCCGTGATCTGTTCGAGGTCACCGTCAGTCAATGTGACCATCGCATCATATTCCTGGTGTTGGGCGCGCTGCTTTTTCTGAGGCCCTATATCAGGCTTACCTGGTCGCTTTGTATTCTAGAGAGAGGTGGTAGTTGGGTTATTTGTTCCTGGCACACTTAGTGCCAGCTGCGAATCGACCCCGGCATCCTTATTGGCAACCTGTAGCAGCGGTGCGTCCTTTTCTACGGCTACACCCGCGCCCCTCGCGCTTGGTTCTGGGGTTTTCTTGGGGTCGATAGTGGAGGTTAATTCTGTGGCGTAGCTCCCTTTGGTGCTATTTTCACTAGGACTAAGGCCACTCCTCCACTCAGGGAGCCAGAGTGCAATTATGCTATCGATTTCTTCTTCCCTTGACCCAATGATGACTGCCTCTTGTTCGGGCTCTGTAGGTACCGAAGATTCCGCAAGACTAGGAGCTGTTATCTTAGTGGGAATAGGGACTCTTGACTTCGGGGGCTTATTGGCAGCGGGAGTGGGTCGCTTTGCTATGAGTAGGACGCAACAGGTCCAAAAAGTCGCGCAGCATAAAAAAAACTACATACAGGTTACGGACGTAATATGAAATTGTTTTCTGAGCTAGCTGTCCTAATTTATAGTGCGTATGGTCGTCTAATGGTAGGGTAAATGTCATTCAAAGCTTACTATCAAGTAAACGGTAAAAAATCTCAAGGAATCGCTTCATTAATTGCCAACTGCTCGCTTTGCTTAATGGTAACTTCTCCTCTTTACCTGATTTTACTGTTCCCACTGTCACTTTTCGCTCCCTATGTGCACTCTGCGTACCTGTTGGGCTTGGACTAAACATCCACGCTTCTTGCGCATTGCCCCCCTAACACAGGCTTGTTCTTAAGGTACTCTACAACCAAAGACATGTTTTCCCCACATGTGTCCTCCCAACCACACGAGTCTTTCAGAGGCGTTATAAGTAGCGCATATTTCCAAACAAAATTTCTGTAATACTCTGCATGGGTGAGGAGTGACCACAATTGTTTCCTTGTTGTAAGAGTCACCGCATATATGATAACTCTGCCTTCTGTGTCTGCATTCCTATTCAACGTAAGGTGCGTCCCATTGCAACCCCCTCGCAGCCTGAGCAGCTCGGTAGTCGTGCACACCCCTTCCAATTCCGAGTTAAACACAGCTCTTAGATCATCCTTACATCCGTTGGGTATGGGATACGGTAGTTGATCATGATTAGTATCCATGTTTCTCATGTGGGTAATTCTGGTGCAAGGAACAGGTGCGATTCGCCCCATTCCCTAGTGTCAATGTCTCGCAGGACTGCGTCAAGCGCCATGGTCCGGCCTACTAAACCAAATGTTCCCAGGAACTCTTCTTTCAACGTCCCCCAATGGCAGGTGTGTGGATGGAGCTCTGCATCTAGGTACCATGCAGATGGAATCGGCCCTAGGTCATGAATCAATAAGTGAACCCATTCCTTAGTTGTCTTGTCACACCACTATTTTTCCCATGCCGACAGATATTCGCACGGATCTTCTGATCCAAGGAATGTCTTGACCCGCAGGCTGGTTAGGGCTTCAAATTGTAGGATCATCACATCCCGACATGCCTCCCAATCCTAGAATGCCTCCTCATGTGTTCCCCACTAGCGTGCAGGTTTTCCGTGCATGGATAGCTTAAGGGCCCATAGCCTTCGTCCCTTGGGAACCTTTGCTTCGAATGCTCGCAAAAAGTACTTAATTCTACCAGAACCATCAAAGTAGGGTAGGTCTCTTACCTCTAATGAAATGCAATGGAAGTCCCTTGTGACTCGAAGACATCGCAGCGCTGAGACATCATGCAACCGGTTTTGCCAATTCTCCATCTCCCCGTCAGAGTCAGAGAAGCATTCACTATCCTTCTCCCAATAGATTACTCTTTCCAACATGGGGTTGATCCAATCTTCATCCCACGCAGTCAAATTGTAAATGTGATCCACCTCCTCTTCATCGCGCACCGGTTCAGTATATCGTTCACCTTCCGCAGGATCTAATGGTATTATCACCCTTGTGCAATTATTCACAAACACCATGCTTCTCTTTTTGAGGTTTATGATACCACTGCTATCTATGGCCCAGTCCAATCCCAAGAGCACAGGGTAGGGGTCCACATCTTCTACAATTTCTATTACTTCAAAGTCAGCTCGGTCCTTTACTCCTGCGATATCCACCATAATTTTAGACAACCTTCCTAGCGAGATTATTTTCTACTGATTTGCCATGCGCAGTTGAATAGTGGACCATTCCAACTTAGGCTCTCCCATTCATTGCCAAGTCTGCTTAGGTAATACGTTCGCATCTAACCCTAGGTCCAAAATAACCTGGCTCTCATTTCGTAGTCACCAATCTGCGCAGACAACCGCATTTCTCTTCTGGTGCGTTTCTTATACCTGTATAGCTTGTGCACGTCCTTGACTTCCAGGGTTAGATTGGGTCGTGCTGCGCAGCTATCTATTAATTCTTGAAGGTTCTCCACAACCTTTGGGTTGCGCAGTAATTTCATACATGTGTGCAAAAAGGGCTCAACCTCCTCATCTGCCTTGAGGTTCGTAGGTGGCCGAGTAGTAGTTGCTTCTGCATCAGGAAAGTCCTTGCGAGCTGTGATAAATGTTTCTTTCCCCCTTTTTAGGTCCAAGCCTTCTTGTTTGATAGTGGCTTGATGGATCAAAGGTTCCATCGCAGCCTCCTCCTCAGGCCCCCTAGTGGCCATCCCAC
The DNA here is from genome assembly GCA_034641835.2 of Pinus albicaulis. NCBI lineage: Eukaryota > Viridiplantae > Streptophyta > Pinopsida > Pinales > Pinaceae > Pinus > Pinus albicaulis. Next base: position 246,812,189 of record CM076581.1, read on the forward strand.
TGCGTGTCACCACATTCACACTCGGATCTTTGTCTCGCAGCTCAGCCTTAACTCTCTGCACATTCTGCGTAGGTGTCGACTGCTTTTCCTGCATTTTTGCTATCAAGATCGGACAATCTTCAATCGCATGGTCCAGTTGTCTGCAATATTAACAGGATTGCCTAGTGGGGTTTAGGTAGTCCCTTGCAAAGTGTCATGCTTCTCCACAGTTATAGCAGATTAGCTGACCTCATCCCCGTCCTGCACTTCCACAGTGTCCTCCTCCCCTACCCCTTGATGGGGGTTCTTGGTGACACAGGTTCAGATTGTACTATGTATAAGTTTCCTCGATTAATCATCAAATCATATGTCCGACAGTTTTGTTCGTCATGTCCCACCGATCTGCAAAACCTACACCATTGCTGCTTTACCTCTGGAATGTATGCAGCAAGGAGAGGACAGTGGTTAGTATCATGCAGCCCTCCGATGCGACAATCATCGCACTAGAGCGTTGGCCCACTGGGTCCTGCATCTTCCCTAGGGCGCAATGGGCTCTAAGGTCCCTTGGCCTGCATATAGTCTGCTAATAGAGGACAGTTATCCTTGGTATGGCCATTCACCCGGCATCGTATGCACCATCTTTCGGGGCTAGCCTCTGCCCCTCGTTCCCTTCACAGGTTTTGTATCTCTACATGCATCGCTTCCATTTGTCCCTAGATCTGTTGGACGCCCAGTTGAGTCTCCTCCCGGGGTGCAGCTTCTAACTTTATGGCACCGTCCAAGGCCTTCTGCGATTTGAAATTTTGGTGCCCCATAGGTACACGCAGGTGAGGCAGCAACATAGAAATAAACCATTCCATGTGTTGTCTGTCATCATATTGGAATCCCCCTTCTTTGATCACCTTCTTCAGTCGCTGATCAGCCTCCCACACAGATTCAGAAGGTCCTTGCTTGAAATCCTTTAGATCAACCACGATTTGGGAGTAGGACTTAGGTTTCTTGAAGTGATTTTTCAGGGCGTTCTTAATCTCTTCAATGGTTGCATTTGTGTTTTGGCCGATGTATTCCATGTACCAGTCCAAATTTCTTCCTTCGAAGGCAAGGGACAGTTGTGTCCTTTTCACCACATCACTAGCCACATTCTACGCAGTCCATACCGATCCTGTGACAAACCAGAACCAATCCATGTCTTCATCCCCCACACCCTTAAAGGTCGGCAATTTCATGTGCGCAGCCATGTCGTCTTCCGGTGGCGAAGGGGTCGGTGAATTATTACCTCTAGGCTGATTTGAAAGTGGTGTGGCTGGAGGACTCTGCGAAGCTACTTCCCTTACTGGACTGTAGACCAATCGATCTCCTTCTAGGTTGGCCCTATATTACTTGCCATTTCATGTTGTGTTCCTGTCCAGATCAGAGGTCATTCACTCAATATGGCTACATGGAATACTCTTTTCAGATAATAATATCTCGATCAGCAATGGCAAAGTCTTCAGAAACTTACCTCGGAACCCAGTGAAGAATATTCATTCTACTTTAGAGTAGGAGACAAACTGATCGATGAAAAATTCTGTCACAAATCCTCCTAACACGCTATCTACCCAATGACCATTGTGCGAGTGATGGCATTATTAGTCTTTTCTAGCTGCTAGATTAGTTCGAGGGTCCACTCGGTGACCCGCTCATCCTTCCAACACTTTTGAAACTCTACTAGTCTTGTGAGCCACTCCTGGAGCTCGATCGCAATCGTTACAAAGAAGATCTCATAGATCTCTGTGAAAATGTACTTATTCTTCCACTCTTCATTGGTCAACCTCTCACTGCGGTTTTCTTTTATGGAAAATTTCTGAACTTTTTGTTCAAACCATTCATCAATTTCCTTTCTCTCCGGCTTTCAGTACGGCCTTGGCCTTACCCGATCCCTCTCTCAAAATGCTCCAAGTCCCGGCAACGGAACCATTTGTTGGCTCGAGGGGTCCTGACCCAGGTTCGGATTTTCAAGGTTTGCCAACAAACCCCTATACTACTGGCCCTTTCGGCAGTGACATGCTTGTGCAAGCAAAAGTCTCACCCGTAGTAGTATGGGTGGGTGTTGGAACCAAGTTTCGGCACCCTGGGAGAGGGTAGGTAAGTCAAGAAGAGTTGCGTCCACCCTTATAGTGACCCGATCCGGTATCACAGAGCCTAGATTCCCTTCGCATCCACGTGCACAACAGCAATATTACTCACATAAATCAACAGATCGTGAATTCATATATCAATACGCAGCTATTCCAGATATTCTTGTATGAAGCAAGTAGAACAAACCCAGATCGCAGCATAAATAAGTACACAAGTATGTTTGCAACTTAAACCAATAACACAACAGCATATATTAAGTAATCAAGACGTCACAGATTCATATCACAGTAATTCTAGTGGATTCAGATGGGCAACAATACTTCTGCATTCATTAATCTTTCAGATCTACTTATAAAACCCCAAAAAACCAACCTGTGCACACAGCAGCAGGGTCCGCACACATCAGGACAGAGGCCCTCTGCACACACATCAGTAGGAGTCCTTACCCAACAACCCTAACCAGATCTATCGATTCGCACTTATCAGCAATCTCTTATCATTCATAGGAATACATATTGATTTTCAGCCCATCTAATACGTTACTGCTCTGCTCTAGGTAGTATTCGTACCTTGGTTTTAAAATTTTCCTAACATATGTGCTTTCTTTCTTTGATGACTGCAGCAAGTTGACAAAAGAATCCTGAAACTCGTGAATGACTAGTTTTTATTGATGATCATCGAAAAAACAAGAATGTTCTTCATTACTCTCCTGATATGTATGCAAATCTTGGTATGAGCTTTGTAATGAAACACCTGTTGAACAAAACAATGAAGTCGATTGTCGGATCAAGTTTATATCAACACTCTTTTCAGGTTCACAGTTAGCTAATGGAGAAGGACTTTTACTGTAGATATCATCTAACACATCAACTATTGGGTCATGAAAAACTTGAAAAGACTGTTGAAACGTATCCATCGATTTTAATGAGACTACATGACACTCTACAGGCTACTCATCCTTTTCTTTAGAGATATTATGAAAATTTTGCGTTAAAATTTGAAATGCTTCAAATCATAGTCGTACAGAATCATCTTGCATCATTTGATCATGTGTTTCAACTTCCAATCCTTCATCTACAACCTGACATTTAATGGAACTTGGTGGCTGCAAATCAGGAGCTAAGGAGGATTCTATGTCGCAAATGATTTTCTCAACCAATTCAAGAGAATGTTCATCATTTATAGTGTTTACCACTCGCTTATCTTCTTTTTTACAGTTTTCTCTTATTTTTGCAAATGAGGAGAAACACAAGGGTAAGGAGCTTTGATCAAAAAATTGATTATCCTCTTGATTGTCAAGATCAAAAATCAATGACTGCTAATTTGTGGTCGCATGAAAGTTATCTCTGATGAACTGAAATGAAGTAAAACAAAGAGGAAAATATTCTTCACTTACTTCCAAATTTTCTGCATTTTCCTCATCTCTATCGTCATAAATATGCATCGGATGATCACTATATTCGAGTTGTTGAAACTGAACTTCCTCCTTCCACAAACCAATTAGTGATTGCTTTACAAGATTAGCTTCTGTTTGGAGAACATAATCATCTTCATACTGATCAAACTTTGGAAAATCATCAATATAAGTAATTTCACCAATCATACACATTAGATTATTATATTTTTTCTCCTCGAATTGATCTACAAATCCATTTTCTGATCTATGGTAGCTGGGATGAGCAGGAAAATTTTTAGGGCTTGCAATCTTTTATTTTTTTGGGATAAGTGGGTCATGATGATCTTGAACAGAAATTACATCTCTCATGGTGGTCCTTTTCATCATTTCCTCTATTGTACTCACCAAAATGTCAAGCTTTACCTCTGAAGATGTCAGGTGCTCTGCAATGTTCGTCTTCTCTTCTTCCTTCAGCTTTGCCCTTATGGTCAGCATATTAGCCTCTACATCTACTGCACTATTCCGAATCACTTCAAATGTTGTAAGGGTCCTTTCTCTTAGCTGAAACTCCATTTTCGGATAAAAAGCATCCAGGTAATGTAAAAGAGCGAAGCCAGGAGGGGGTCTTTATCAGTAGGTATCAACTAATAAACTTGATTGAATCTGGAAGAAAATTGTTGTATTGTCTCCCCTAGCTGTCTTTTCAGTTGTTCATACTCTTTTAGAATTAGGAAACGGTTTTGTTTGACCACCCACCTATCGAGGAAAATTTTGACGAATTGCGGGAAATCTGAGATGCTCGCGGCAGGCAAGTTTTTGAACCAACTCTTGACTTTGCCTTGCAAAGAAAGAGAAAATAGCCTGAAACTGACATCCTCTTTGTCAAATTCAAAAAGGTCTAGGAAAGTCTCAAAATTATGCATATGTCTCTCAACAATGATGTTGTCATATTCACCATCAAACCTAGGCATATATAGGTAATGATTTTCAGGGAAACATGGAGTATAGGAGGTAAAAGGAGAGGTTTATATCTATTTGGGACTATAGAAGTTGTAGGAGTATGTACATAAGCTATAGGATTAGTCTTGGTCTCTTTAGGCTCATTGGATTGAAAAGGATATGCACAATTTTCAGGTAAGAGGTCTTGGTCTTGATCAAAATCAAAGGGAAACTCGGTATTTACGCTCTTTAAATAGGCAGAATCAAGACTTTGATCATCTTTATCATACAACAAACTCCGAAAAACTTTCAGGATAGTTTCAAGAAAAGAAAAGAAGTAGTTTACAAGAAATAAAATTACATCTTGAATACAATTCCACTTTGAATACCTAACCTTAGTGTAATATCCTTCCATTTTCCTGCTGGCAAGGTTGATCCTCTAGTGGAGTCTTTGCATCAATTTGGAGTCAACAGGTGAAGAGTTCATCCTTCATATGCATCTGATTGTTGTCCACCATCAAAAATCCAATATAAAATTTTTCGTTCTTTCCCAGGGAAGATATGATCTTTTTCTTCCCCAGTATGTTCGCTAATATGTTATCACTCGAATTGAACCTCAGGCTGAAGAAGGGAATTTCGAGGTAACCACAAACCACGCTTAGCCAAGTAGCTAGCCCTACTAGGCAAGGAGAGGGCTCTCTCCGTAAGGATCACAGCCAAGATGGTTGAGTAAAGAAGATATTAGGCTAGGTATAGTAGCTCAAGGTTTTGATTTGATTATATAGGGTCGTGCTGGAATAGAAGGAGTCAAACAGTGAGGGCAAGGAAAATTAGGTCAAAATTTGCAGGGTGTTCTATGGGGCAAGGTAGGCATAGTGATTTAGCACTTTAGGATTTCAATGGGTGGGATGATTAAGACATGTGAGGAGTTAGAAAGAGGATGGTGAAATCATGGGTTCTTTCTAAACTGAAAAAATTAAAAAATTAAAATAAAATTAAAATAAAATTAAAAAATTAAAAAATTAAAAATAAAAAATAAATAATAATAATAATAATAATAATAATAATAAAAAATATAAATATAAATAAATAAATAAAATAAAATAAAAATAAATAAATAAATAATAAATAATAAAAATAAAATAATAAAATAATAAAATAATAAAATAAAATAAAATAAAAAATTAGAGGTTGTGAATGTCTACCCAAAATAGAGCATAAAATTACGGATTTTGTTCATCAAATTTGAAAACATTCACTTAATAGAAATTAAATGATGGATGAAATAAACAAAACATTATAACATATGAGTACATAAGGAGAAACTAAAACTAAACACCATACCACAGTGATCCCATAAAAATAGCTCAAAATTTGATTAATATTCCTGATCAGAACTGATACAAAGTGTGTCTCTTCAAAGGCCAAGAATCCAACTGAGTGCAACCCTTACCAATGAGAAAGAATAAGAATATATAGACCTCAAAACAACTCACCCTAGCCTCAGGGAGTCGAATCCACGAGATGAGGATCAGTTTCCACCAAATGTTGAATAAGAATCTGAAGACTAGGAAGACCCAACAACTTGCCTCTAAAAGAGAGGAAATTGATTCATTTGACCTCTAGACTCAAGCTAATGAATCTACCTATATTAAACTAATACCCATCATAATTACATTCATATTTATCAATTACATCAGTGAAAACCCCAACTAGTGAGGTAAAACTTAAAAATTATGTGAAAAACAGAGAAAACTTCAAAACAGGCAGAATTTGTCCTATGTGTAGCACGAAGGAGGATAAAATAACCCTTCTTGCATGTCACTTTTGAAGGACTTCCCGATGTCCAAATTGAGCTCATGATAGCTCATTGGAAATCTTGTCCTATCTAATTTCCAGATCTTCTTGTAGTTTCTTATTTGGAGCTGTTTTGACCCTTAAAAAGTGCAATCTCCCAAGGCTTCTTCTATATGCAGCGCCACCCTAAAAAAGAGGTTGAAACATGAATTTTTGGGTGTTTTTGGCCCTTTTCCTAACCATTTTTTCTCCGAATGATTAGAAAAATTACAGAGGGTAGCATTATGAACCCACTTATGTCTTCCATTTTTCCATTTGATGCCCCAAAGGCGCTGCGCATAGAGCTAGTTTTTATGCGTTTTTCAAAAATTTCCCAAAAAACTCAAAAAATTCCAAACATTTTCAAAATCGCTCAAAATTTGTGGGATAGGCCCACAATAAAATTTCAATTTGAGCCAAGGAGGCATCAACAAGTATCTTGAGCTTATCACCTCCCTTCTTACCCTTCTGAATCTCCTTTAGTTTATCCTTCGTCTGTTTGACCTTGATATTGAAAATTTTGTTTCGAATGTGATAGTGATGGGCCATGTGCCCGAGCATCTGATTGTCTCTGTTGGCCTTCATTAGAAGCTTATCCAAGCGAAAGTTTACTCTCTCAAGCCACACTTCTCTGTTATCTTCAATCTCCTTTGCCAACTGATGGTCAAAACTCAGACTTTGGGCTTCTTGCTTTTCTTTTTCCAATGCTCTTTTGAGGCCTCTTGTCTTTGGCCTTTTCCTGATGGTTTCAGCCTCCCTTGTGTGGCCTTCTCTATTATGAATTCTCATCTTCCTCAAAATCATCATCATTGTGTTCTTCCTCCCTGTAATCTTTGTCCTCTCTCTCCATGCTTGTCCTTGGAACTTTGGAAATCGTAGGGGAGAGGAAAGAAAAGGGAGAGTGAGTGAGGGAGTGAAGGGAATGGGAGCGGGGAAGGAAATGATGAAATGAGGGCTTTAGGGGATAGGGATAGGGCCACAAAAAACAAGGGAGAAGGGAAAAAGGTTATGAAACCTTTTGAGGTGATGGAAGGTGAAAAGGTAAAGATATGAAAATGAAAATTCAATTACAGGTCAAAGGTAGGGGGAAATCTAGGAAAAATAGTGAGATTCCTAAAAATTAGGGCTTTTATGGATTTGGGTGTAGGGACTTGGGGATGAGGATGTAGGGGTAGTTTTAGTGTCTTAAGGGGTATAGGGTGATGCAGTAGGGTTTAGGGATAATCAATTGGGACAAGGAGTTTTTGGGAAATTTGTGAAGGGGATGGGGATTTTGGGAGAGGCAAAGGAAAACTAGGGTTTCCTTGCAATTTTAGCCAACATGAAACACAAACACAAGCATAAAAAAAGAATATGGAGGGAGATATAAGGGTTAACTTAGTTGTATTTGAGGTTGAGAATAAATTTTGAGGAGTTTTAGAGCAATTTTGAGGAGTCTGGCCCTGTGCGCAGTGCCACACCCAGGTGTGCAACGCCCTCTCTCTCTATGCGCAGTGCTGTGTAAATTTGCACTGGAAAAAAACGCTCTATGTGCAGCGCCAAACTCCTATGCGCAGCGCCATCTTGAAGGCCACTTTTGAAGGCCTTCCCGGAGTCCAAATTGAGCTCATGATATCTCATTGGAAATCTATTCTAGTCTAGTTGTCATTTGACTTATCAAGCAAGTCATTTGGACACTCCCGCTAGGAGAAAAATTGTTTTTCCCAAGGTCACTCCAAGAGTGAAGCAACTCTCCTATGGCACCTGTATTTTTGACATTTATCCCAAACAATAACACTTGTGTAAAAAATGAAGGATGTTTTTCTTATTTGATCTATAATGGACAAAAATCGCTCTCACTTTTATCAAATTCATCTTTGTTTCGTCAAAAACATAGTTTTAAATAAAAATGGCCTTATGAGTGGCAAATGGCTCGACCCTTGGAATGATTTCCTGGAAAATGATGGAGACATGATGTTTATGAGTTTGGAATGACCTCATTCTTACTGATATGACCTAACTTATGCCTCCTCTACTCATATGTCTCTGATTCCATAGCAAACCCTAGCTCAATGGGAGAGGAAATTAGGGTTTAGTGCTTGTGGAAAATGATGACCTAGGCACCCTTGGAAAAAGACAACTCCCTTTGACATTTGATCAATTGTTGAAGTAGACACTTTTTGTATTTGACACTTGATGTGTTGGCATGTGGAACTCTGAGTTGGTAGCCTTGGGAGATTGAGTACTTATTAAATTTGAACTGACATAAAGTTACATGAATAAAAATAAAATTACACCTTGGAATGAAACTCACACTTTAAATAAAATTACAACTTTGGAAACCATCTTGGAGATCATCATTACATGGCAAACCTGACTTAAGAAAATCATGATTTTATTCTGGGTCACCTTCACACCTCCTGCTGCCCTTTATTGAAAATGAGACAATGCAATGATTTGACCTAATGACACCCTAGTGATCTATTGAGAAATGAAAGAAACTGACTCAATGAGTGACTTTGACTAAAAGTGGAATGAGAGAAAACTTGTTTTCAACATGATGAAGACATGGAAGAGGGTCAGTAGGCATATAATTGTGAAGGAAAATGGGACACTTGACAAGGACAACCACTAGTGGAACAATTTTATATCATTACCTAATGGAATGATTGAAAATTATTTAGAGTGGGACACCTAAGATGCACATGCAAAATGTGTTTTGATCCCTGGTGGAAGTATGTAAATACTGACACTAACATTGGCTTCAGTTGGGGATGGTAGCTCCTTGGGAGGTCCCAAGAACACCGTAGACCAAGTACCTATTCATTGGGAAATGGAGTCAAAAGCTAAAGACTAACTGAATACTGAAAATGTGACTTAATAAACTAACTCAAGGATGACTCAAGACTGACTGAAAAATATGCTCGGACTTGAGCTTATTCAACAAAACCTACTCTAACTGATCCATTCATCACTTGATCAAGTGAAATGGAACAACCAATGCAACCATGTAAGAATTCTAGCTGTTGTTTGAATTCTCTGCAAGTGCTTGCTTATGAGAAAGAAGAAAGAACTACTAAAAGGCAACACCCATGAAAACTTGTCAACAGATTGAATCTTGATGAAATTGCAAAGAATGAGCCCACTAGCTGACCCCAAAAATGTTGCGAAAGGATCTTCCTAGGAATACTTATTGAATTCCAGCCCATCTAATACGATACTACTCTGCTCTAGGTAGTCTTCGTACCTTGGTTTTAAAATTTTCCTAGCATCTGTGCTTTCTTTCTTTGATTACTGCAACAGGTTGAAAAAAGGATCCTGAAATTCGTGAATGACTAGTTTTTGTTGGTGATCATCAACAAAAAAAGAATGTTCTTCATTACTCTCCTGATATGACTGCAAATCTTGGTATGAGATTTGAAATGAAACACCTGCTGAACAAAACAATGAAGTCGGATGTTGGATCAAGTTTATATCAACACTCTTTTTAGGCTCATAGTTAGCTAATGGAGAAGGACTTTAATTGCAGATATCATCTAACACATCAGCTATTGGGTCATGAAAAACTTGAAAAGACTGTTGAAACATATCATTCGGTTTTAATGAGACTGCATGACACTCTACATGCTATTCATCCTTTTCTTTAGAGATATTATGAAATTTTGCTTTAAAAATTGAAATTCTTAAAAACATAGTGGTACAAAATCATCATGCATCATTTGATCATGTGTTTCAACTTCCAAGCCTTCATCTGCAACCTGACATTCAATGGAACTTGGTGGCTGCAAATCAGGAGCTAAGGAGGATTCTATGTCGCAAATGATTTTCTCAACCAATTCAGGAAAATGTTCATCATTTATAGTGTTTACCACTTGCTTATCTGCTTGTTTATAGTTTTCTCTTATTTTTGCAAATGAGGAGAAGCACAAGGGTAAGGAGCTCTGATAAAAAAATTGATTATCCTCTTGATTTTCAAGATCAAAACTCAATGACTACTGATTTCTGGTCGCATGAAAGTTATCTCTGATGAACTGAAATGAAGTAAATCAAATCGGCAAAGATCCTTCACTTAATTCCAAATTTTCTGCATTTTCCTCATCTCTGTCATCATAAATATGCATTGGCTGATCACTATATTCGAGTTGTTGAAACTAAATTTCCTCCTTCCACAAACCAACTACTGATTTTTCTGCAAGATTAGCTTCCGTTTGGAGAACATAATCATCGTCATACTGATCAAACTTTGGCAAATTTTCAATATAAGTAATGTCACCAATCATACACATTAGATTATCATATTTTTTCTCCTCGAATTGATCTACAAATCCCTTTTCAGGAAAATTTTTAGGGCTTGCAACCTTTTCTTTTTCTGGGATAAGTGGGTCATGATGATCTCGAACAGAAAATACATCTCTCATGGTGATCCTTTGCATCATTACTCTATTGTACTCACCAAAATGTAGAGGTTTACCTTTGAAGATGTCAGGTGCTCTGCAATGTTCTTCTTCTCTTCTTCCTTCAACTTTTCCCTTTTGGTCAGCAGATTAGCCTCTACAGCTACTGCATTGTTCTGCATCTCTTCAAGTGTTGCAAGGTTCCTTTCTCTCAGCTGAAACTCCATTTTTGGATCAAAGGCACCTGGGTAATGTAAAAGAGTTGAGCCAGGAGGGGGTCTTATATCAGTAGGTATCAAATAATAGACTTGATGAAATATGGTAGAAAACTGTTGTATTGTCTCCCCTAGCTATCTTTTCAGCTGGTCATACTCTTTTATAATTAGGAAAGGGTTTTGTTTTACCACCCACCTCTCGAGGAAAACTTTGACGAATTGCGGGAAATATAAGATGCTTGCAGCACGCAAGTTTTTGAGCCAACTCTTGACTTTGCCTTGCAAAGAAAGAGCAAATAGTCTGATACTGACATCCTCTTTATCAACTTCAAAAAGGTATAGGAAAGTCTTAAAATTATGCATATGTCTCTCAGCAGTGATGTTGTCATATTCACCATCAAACCTTGGCAGATATAGATAATGATTTTCATGGAAAGCATGGAGTATAGGAGGTAAAATGAGAGGTTTATATCTATGCGAGACTATAGAAGGTTTAGGAGTATGTACACTATTTAAATAGGCAGAATCAAGACTTTGATCATCTTTATCATACAACAAACTCTGGAAAACTTTCAGGATAGTTTCAAGAAAATAAAATAAGTTATGTACAAGAAAGAAAATTACATCTTGAATACAATTCCACTTTGAATACCTGACCTTTGTGTAAGATCCTTCCATTTTCCTGCTAGCAAGGTCGATCCTCCAGTGGAGTCTTTACATCAAGTTGGAGTCGCCATGTGAAGAGTTCAGCCTTCATATGCATCTGACTGTTGTCCACCATCAGCAATCTGATCTAAAATTTGTCTTTCTGTCCCAAGGAAGATATGATCTTTTGCTTCCCCAATATGGTCACCAATATGTTATCACTCGGATTGAACCTCGGGCTGAAGAAGGCAATTCCGAGGTAACCACAAACCACTCTTAGCCAATTAGCTAGCCCTACTAGGCAAGGAGAGGGCTCTCTCTGTAAGGATCACAGTCAATATGGATGAGCAAAGAAGATATTAGGCTAGGTATAGTAGCTCAGGGTTTTGATTTGATTGTATAGCGTTGTGCTGGATCAGGAGTCAAATAGTCAGGGCAAGGAAAATTAGGTCAAAATTTGCAGGGTGTTCTATGGGGCAAGGTAGGCATAATGATTTAGCACTTTTGGATTTCAATGGGTGGGATGATCAAGACATGTGAGGAGTTAGAAAGAGCATGGTGAAATCATGGGTTCTTTCTAAACTGAACAAATTACAGGTTGTGAATATCTACGCAAAACAGAGCATAAAATTATGGATTATGTTCATCAAAAAAACATTCACTTAATATCAATGAAATGATGGATGAAATAAGCAAAACATTCTAACATTTGAGCACATAAGGAGAAACTGAAACTAAACACCATACCACAGGGATCCCATAAAAATAGATTCAAATTTGATTAATATTCCTGCTCAGAACTGATACAAAGTGTGTCTCTTCAAAGGCCAAGCATCCAACTGAATCCAACCCTTACTAATGAGAAAGAAGAAGAAGATATAGACCTCAAAACAACCCACCCTAGACTCAGGGAGTCGAATCCATGAGATGAAGATAAATTTCCACCAAATACTGAACAAGAATCTGAAGACTAGGAAGACCCAACAACTTGCCTCTAAAAGAGAGGAAACTGATTCACTTGACATCTATAGGACTCAAGATAATGAATCTACCTATAGTAAACTAATACCCATCATAATTACATTCATATTTATCAATTACATCAGTGAAAACCCCAAATAGTGAGGAAAAACTCAAAAATTACGGGCAAAACAGAGAAAAATCCAAAACAGGCAGAATTTGTCCTATGCGTTGTGCCAAGGAGGAAAAAATAGCCCTTCTTACAAGTCACTTTTGAAGGACTTCCTTATGTCCAAATTTAGCTCATGATAGCTCATTGGAAATCTTGTCCTGTCTATTTTCTAGATCTTCTTGTAGTTTCTTATTTGGAGCTGTTTTGACCACTCAAAAGTGAAATCTCCCAAGACTTAATCTATGCGCAACACCACCCTAAAAAAGAGGCAGAAACATGATTTTTTGGGTGTTTTTCGCCCTTTTGCCTAACCAGTTTTACTCCAAATGCTTAGAAAAAGTACAGAGGGCATGTCCTCATCATTATGAACCCACTGATGTCTTCCATATATCCATTTGATTCCCTAAAAGAGTGCGCAGCACCAAAGTGCTGTGCAAAGAGCTAGTTTTTCTGTGTTTTTCAAAATTTGCCCAAAAAAGCTCAAAAATTTCCAAAAAATTTCAAAATTGCTCAAAATTAGGTCAAAATTTACAGGGTGTTCTATGGGGCAAGGTAGGAATAGTGATTTAGCACTTTAGTATTTCAATGGGTGGGATGATCAAGATAGGTGAGGAGTTATAAAGAGCATGGTGAAATCATGGGTTCTTTCTAAACTGAAAAAATTACAGGCTGTGACTGTCTACCCAAAACAGAGCATAAAATTATGGATTATGTTCATCAAACTTGAAAACATTCAGTTAATAGCAATGAAATGATGGACGAAATAAACAAAACATTCCAATATATGAGCGCATAAGGAGAAACTGAAACTAAACACCATACCACGGGGATCCCATAAAAATAGCCGCAAATTTGATTAATATTCCTGCTCAGAACTGATACAAAGTGTGTCTCTTCAAATTCCAAGCATCCAACTGAGTCCAACCCTTAATAATGAGAAAGAATAAGAAGATAAAGACCTCAAAACAACTCAGCCTAGCCTCATGGAGTCAAATCCATGAGATGAGGATTAGTTTCCACCAAATGTTGAACAAGAGTCTGAAGACTAGGAAGACCCAACAACTTGCCTCTAAAAGAGAGGAAACTGATTCATTCGACCTCTAGAGGACTAAAGCTAATGAATATACCTATAGTAAACTAATCCCCATCATAATTACATTCATCTTTATCAATTACATCATTTAAAACCCCAACTAGTGAGGTAAAACTCAAAAATTACGTGAAAAACAGAGAAAACTCCAAAACAGGCAGAATTTGTCCTATGTGCAGCGCCAAGGAGAAAAACATAGCCCTTCTTGCAGGTCACTTTTGAAGGACTTCCCGATGTCAAAATTGAGCTCATGATAGCTCATTGGAAATCTTGTCCTATCTAATTTCCAGATCTTCTTGTAGTTTCGTATTTGGAGTTGTTTTGACCCATCAAAAGTGCAATCTCCCAAGACTTTCTCTATGCACAACGCCACCCTGAAAAAGAGGCAGAAACATGATTTTTTGGGTGTTTTTGGCCCTTTTTCCTGACCAGTTTTGCTCCAAATTCTTAGAAAAAGTACAAAAGACATGTCCTCATCATTATGAACCCACTTATGTCTTCCATTTGTCCATTGGATTCCCTAAAAGAGTGCGCAGGGCCAAAGCACTGCGTATAGAGCTAGTTTTTCTGTGTTTTTCAAAATTTTCCCAAAAAACTCAAACATTACCAAAAAAAATCAAAATTGATCAAAATTTGTGGGATAGGCCCACAATTACATGTCAAGTTGAGCTAAGGATGAATCAGCAAGTATCTTTATCTTGTCACCTCCCTTCTTACCCTTTTGGATCTCCTTTAGTTTATCCTTCATTTGTTTGACCTTAATATTGAACTTTTGTTTCGGGTCTGATAGTGATGGGCCATGTGCCTAAGCATTTGTTTGTCTTTGTTGGCCTTCATTAGCAGCTTCTCCAAGTGAAATTTGACTCTCTCAAGCCACACTTCTCTGTTATCTTCAATCTCCTTTACCAAATGCTGGTCAAAACTCAGACTTTGGGCTTCTTGTCTTTGACCTTTTCCTGATGTTTTCAGCCTCCCTTGTGTGGCCTTATTTGTTGTGAAATCTCATCATCATTGTGTTCTTCCTCCCTGTAATCTTTGTCTTCTCTCTCCATTCTTGTTCATGGCACTTTGGAAACCCTAGGGTACAGGAAAGAAAACGAAGAGTGAGTGAGGGAGTGAAGGGAATGGGAGCAGGGAAGGAAATGATGAAATGAGGGCTTTGGGGGATAGGGATAGGGCCAAAAAAATTAAGGGAGATGGTAAAAAGGTTATGAAACCTTGTGAGGTGATGGAAGGTGAAACGATTAAGGGAGATGAAAATGAAAATTCAATTACAGGTCAAAGGTAGGGGGAAATCTAGGAAAAATAGTGAGATTTCTAAAAATTAGGGCTTTTATGGAAAAGGGTGTAGGGACTTAGGGATGAGGATGTAGGGGTGGTTTTAGTGTCCTTAGAGGTATAGGGTGATGTAGTAGGGTTTAGGGACAATCAATTGGGACAAGGTGGTTTTGGGAAATTTGTGAGGGGGATGGGGATTTTGGGAGAGGCAAAGGAAAACTAGGGTTTCCTTGCAATTTTAGCCAACATGAAACACAAACACATGCATAAAAATTAAGATGGAGGGAGCTATAAGGGTTAAATTACTTGTACTTGAGGCAGAGAAGAAAATTTTAGGAGTTTTAGAGCAATTTGGAGGAGTCTGGCCCTATGCGCAGTGCCACACCTAGGTGTACAACGCCCTCTCTCTCTATGTGCAATGTTGTGTAAATTTGCACTGGAAAAAACCCTCTATGCGCAGCGCCAGAGCTCTATTCGCGGCGCCAAACGCCTATGTGCAACGCCATCTTGAAGGCCACTTTTGAAAGCCTTCCCGGAGTCCAAATTGAGCTCATGATAGCTCATTGGAAAGCTATTCCAGTCTAGTTGTCATTTGACTTATCAAGCAAGTAATTTGGATACTCCATATAGGAGAAAAATATTTTTTCCCAAGGTCACTCTAGGAGTGAAGCAACTCTCCATGGCACCTATATTTTTTACATTTATCCCAAACCATAACACCTATGTAAAAACTGAAGGAGGTTTTTCTTCTTGGACCTATGATGGACAACAACCTCTCTCACGTTTTTCAAATTCATCTTTGTTTGGTTAGAAACATAGTTTGAAGTAAAATTGGCCCTATGAGTGGCAAATGGATTGATTCTTGGAATGATTTCTTGGAAAATGATGGAGACATGATGTTTATGAGTTTGGAATGACCTCATACTCACTTATATGACCTTCCTTATGCCTCCTCTGCTCATATGTCTCTGATTCCATAGTAAACCCTAGCTCAGTGGGAGAGGAAATTAGGGTTTAGTGCTTGTGGAAAATGATGACTTCGGCACCCTTGGAAAAAGACAACTCCCTTTGACATTTGATCAATTGCTGAAGTATACATTTTTTGTATTTGACACTTGATGTGTTGGCATGTGGAACTTTGAGTTGACAGCCTTGGGAGACTGAGTACTTATTACATTTGAATTGACATAAAATTACATGAATAAAAATAAAATTGCATCTTGGAATGAAACTCACACTTGAAATCAAATTACAACTTTGGAAACCATATTGGAGATCATCTTTACATGGAAAACTTGACTGAAGCAAATCATGAGTTTATTTTGGGTCACCTTCACACATTTTGTTGCCCTTTATTGAAAATGACTCAATGCAATGATTTGACCTAATGAAACCCTAGTGAACTAATGAGAAATGAAAGAAACTGACTCAATGAGTGACTTTGACTAAAAATGGAATGAGACTAGACTTGTTTTCAGCATGATGAATACATGGAAGAGGGTCAATAGGCATATAGTTGTGAAGGAAAATGAGACACTTGACAAGGATAACCACCATTAGAACAATTTTATATCATGACCTAATGGAATGATTGAAAATTCTTTAGAGTGAGACACCTAAGATGCACATGCAAAATGTGTTTTGATCCCTGGTGGAAGTATGCAAGTACTGAAACTAACATTAGCTCTAGCTGGGGATGGTATCTCCTTGGGAGGTGCCAAGAACACCGTAAACCATGTGCTATTCATTTGGAAATGGAGTCAAAAGCTAAAGACTAACTGAATACTGAAAACTTGACTCAGTAAACTGACTGAAAAAGATGCTCGGAATTGAGCTTATTCAACAAAACCTACTCTAACTCATCCATTCATCACTTGATCAAGTGAAATGGAACAACCGATGAAACCATTTAAACATTCTAGCTGTTGTTTGAATTCTCCGCAAGTGATTGCTTATGATCAAGAAGAAAGAACTACTAAAAGGCAACTCCCATGAAAACTTGTCAACATGTTGAATCTTGATGAAATTGCAAAGCATGAGCCCACCGGCTAACCCCAAGAATGCTGCGAAAGGATATTCATAGGAATACATATTGATTTCCAGCCCATCTAATACGTTACTGCTCTTCTCTAGGTAGTGTTCGTACCTTGGTTTTAAAATTTTCCTAACATCTATGCTTTCTTTCTTTGATGACTGCAGCAAGTTGAAAAAAGGATCCTGAAACTCGTGAATGACTATTTTTTCTTGATGATCATAAACAAAACAAGAATCTTTTTCATTACTCTCCTGATATGACTGCAAATCTTGGTATGAGCTTTGTAATGAAACACCTGCTGAACAAAACAATGAAGACGGTTGTCGGATCAATATTATATCAACACTCTTTTCAAGCTCACAGTTAGCTAATGGAGAAGGAATTTTACTGCAGATATCATCTAACACATCAGCTATTGGGTCATGAAAAACTTGAAAAGACTGTTGAAACGTATCCATTGGTTTTAATGAGACTGCATGACACTCTACAGGCTACTCATCCTTTTCTTTATAGATATTATGAAATTTTTTCTTTAAAAACTGAAATGCTTCAAAACATAGTGGTACATAATCATCTTGCATCATTTGATCGTGTGTTTCAACTTCCAAGCCTTCATCTGCAACCTAACATTCAATGGAACTTGGTGGCTGCAAATCTGGAGCTAAGGAGGATTCTATGTCGCAAATGATTTTCTCAACCAATTGAAGAGAATGTTCATCATTTATAGTGTGTACCACTCACTTATCTGCTTGTTTATAGTTTTCTCTTATTTTTACAAATGAGGAGAAACACAAGGGTAAGGAGCTCTGATAAAAAATTTGATTATCCTCATGATTGTCAAGATCTAAACTCAATGACTACTGATTTCTGGTTGCATGGAAGTTATCTCCGATGAACTAAAATGAAGTAAAACAAAGAGGCAAATATCCTTCACTTACTTCCAAATTTTTTTCATTTTCCTCATCTCTGTCATCATAAATATGCATCGGTTGATCACTAATTTTGAGCTGCTGAAACTGAACTTCGTCCTTCCACAAACCAACTATTGATTGCTCTACAAGATTATTTTCCATTTGGAGAACATAATCATCGTCATACTAATCAAACTTTGGCAAATCATCAATATAAGTAATGTCACCAATCATACACATTAGATTATCAGATTTTTTTCTCCTCAAATTGATCTACAAATCCATTTTCTGATCTATGGTAGCTGGGATTAGTAGGAAAATTTTTAGGGCTTGCAATCTTTTCTTTTTATGGGATAAGTGGGTCATGATGATCTTGAACGGAAAATACATCTCTCATGGTGATCCTTTGCATTATTTACTCTATTGTACTCGCCAAAATTTCAAGCTTTGCCTCTGAAGATGTTAGGTGCTATACAATGTTCTTCTTCTCTTCTTCCTTCAGCTTTGCCCTTCTGATAAGCAGATTAGCCTCTACATCTACTACACATTTTTGCATCTCTTCAAGTGTTGCAAGGTTCCTTTCTCTCAGCTAAAACTCCATTTCCGGATCAAAGGCATCTGGGTAATGTAAAAGAGTTGAGCCAGGAGGGAGTCCTATATCAACAGGTATCAAATAATAGACTTGATTGAATATAGCAGAAAATTGTTGTATTGTCTCCCCTAGCTGTCTTTTCAGCTGGTCATACTCTTTTAGAATTAGGAAAGGGTTTTGTCTGACCACCCACCTATCGAGGAAAACTTTGACTAATTGTGGGAAATCTGAGATGCTCACGGCATGCAAGTTTTTGAACCAACTCTTGACTTTGCCTTGCAAAGAAAGAGCAAATAGCCTGATACTGACTTCCCCTTTGTCGACTTCAAAAAATTCTAGGAAAGTCTCAAAATTCTGCACATGTCTCTGAGCAATGATGTTGTCATATTCACGATCAAACCTCGACAAATATAGGTAATGATTTTCAAGGAAAGCGTGGAGTATAGGAGGTAAAATGAGAAGTTTATATCTATCTGAGACTATGGAACGTGTAGGAGTATGTACAAAAGTTATAGGATTAGTCTTGGTCTCTTTAGGCTCATTGGATTGAAAAGTATATGCACAATTTTTAGGTAAGAGGTCTTGGTCTTGATCAAAATCAAAGGGAAACTTGGTATTTACACACTTTAAATAGGCAGAATCAAGACTTTGATCATCTTTATCATACAACAAACTCCGGAAAATTTTCAAGATAGTTTCAAGAAAAGAAAAGAAGTAATTTACAAGAAATCAAATTACATCTTGAATACAATTCCAATTTGAATACTTGACCTTTGTGTAAGATCTTTCCATTTTCCTGTTGGCAAGGTCGATCCTCCAGTGGAATCTTTACATCAAGTTGGAGTCGTCAGGTGAAGAGTTCAGCCTTCATATGCATCTGATTGTTGTCCACCATCAGCAATCTGATATAAACTTTTTATTTCTGTCCCAGGGAAGATATGATCTTTTGCTTCCCTAGTATGGTCGTCAATATGTTATCACTCGGATTGAACCTGAGGCTGAAGAAGGCACTTCCGAGGTAACCACAAACCACGCTTAGCCAAGCACCTAGCCCTACTAGGCAAGGAGAGGGATCTCTCCGTAAGGATCACAACCAAGATGGTTGTGTAAAGAAGATATTAGCCTAGGTATAGTAGCTCAGGGTTTTGATTTCAATGTATAGGGTTGTGCTAGATTAGAAGGAGTCAAACAGTCAGGGCAAGGAAAATTCGGTCAAAATTTGCAGGGTGTCTTCCGAGGTAACCACAAACCACGCTTAGCCAAGTACCTCGCCCTACTAGGAAAGGAGAGGGATCTCTCCGTAAGGATCACAACCAAGATGGTTGTGTAAAGAAGATATTAGGCTAGGTATAGTAGCTCATGGTTTTGATTTAAATGTATAGGGTTGTGCTGGATCAGAAGGAGTCAAACAGTCAGGGCAAGGAAAATTCGGTCAAAATTTGCAGGGTGTTCTATGGGGCAAGGAAGGCATAGTGATTTAGCACTTAGGGATTTCAATGGATGGGATGATAAAGAAAGGTGAGGAGTTAGAAAGAGCATGGTGAAATCATGGGTTCTTTATAAACTGAAAAATAAAAATAAATAAATAAATAAAATAAAAAAATAAAAGATAAAAATAATAAAAAAATAATAATAATAATAATAATAATAATAAAATAAAAAAATAAAATAAATAAAAATAAAAAATAAAATAAAAATAAAATAAAATAAATAAAAATAAATAAAAAAATAAAATTGCAGGTTGTGAATGTCTACCCAAAATAGAGCATAAAATTATGGATTGTGTTCATCAAACTTGAAAAATTCACTTAATAGCAATGAAATGATGGATAAAACAAACAAAACATTCTAACGTATGAGCACATAAGGAGAAACTGAAACTAAACACCATACCACAGGGATCCCATAAAAATAGCTGCAAATTTGATTAATATTCTTGCTCAGAACTGATACAAAGTGTGTCTCTTCAAAGGCCAAGCATCCAAATAAGTCCAACCCTTACTAATGAGAAAGAATAAGAAGATATAGATCTCAAAACAACTCACCCTAGCCTCAGGGAGTCGAATCCATGAGATGAGGATTAGTTTCCACCAAATGTTGAACAAGAATCTGAAGACTAAGAAGACCCAACAACTTGCCTCTAAAAGGGAGGACACTGATTCATTTGACCTTTAGAGGACTCAAGCTAATGAATCTACCTATAGTAAACTAATCCCCATCATAATCGCATTCATATTTATCAATTACATCATTGAAAACCCCAAATAATGAGGTAAAACTCAAAAATTACGTGAAAAACATAGAAAACTCCAAAACAGGTAGAATTTGTCCCATGTGCAGCGCCAAGGAGGAAAAAATAACCATTCTTGCAGGTAACTTTTGAAGGACGTCCCGATGTCCAAATTGAGCTCATGATAGCTCATTGGAAAGCTTGTCCTGTCTACTTTCCATATGTTCTTGTAGTTTCTGATTTGGAGCATTTTTGCCCCTAAAAATTGCAATCTACCAAGACTGACTCTATGTGCAGCGCCACCCTGAAAAAGAGGCAGAAACATGATTTTTTGGGTGTTTTTGGCCCTTTTGCCTGACCATTTTTGCTCCAAATGCTTAGAAAAAATACATAGGGCATGTACTCATCATTATGAACCCACTGATGACTTCCATTTGTCCATTGGATGCCCCAAAAGAGTGCGCAGATCCAAAGCGCTGCGCATAGAGCTAGTTTTTCTGTGTGTTTTCAAAATTTGCCCAAAAAACTCAAAAATTTCCAAAAAATTTAAAAATTGCTCAAAATTTGTGGTATAGGCCCACAATCATATGTCAAGTTGAGCTAAGGAGGCATCAACAAGTATCTTGATCTTGTCACCTCCTTTCTTACCCTTCTAGATCTCCTTCAGTTTATCCTTCATCTGTTTGACCTTGATATTGCAAATTTTGTTCTAGGTCTGATAGTGATGGGCCATGTGCCTGAGCCTTTGATTGTCTCTATTGGCCTTCATTAGCAGCTTCTCCAAGTGAAATTTGACTCTCTCAAGCGACACTTCTCTATTATCTTCAATCTCCTTTGCCGATTGCTACTCAAAACTCAGAATTTGGGCTTCTTGCTTTTCTTTATCTAATGCTATTTTGAGGCCTCTTGTCTTTGGCTTTTTCCTGATGTTTTCAGCCTCCCTTGTGTGGCCTTCTCGGTTGTGAAATCTCATCTTCCTCAAACTCATCATCATTGTGTTCTTCCTCCCTGTAATCTCTATCCTCTCTCTCCATGCTTGTTCTTGGCACTTTGGAAACCCTAGGGGAGAGGAAAGAAAAGGGAGAGTGAGTGAGGGAGTGAAGGGAATGGGAGCAGGGAAGGAAATGATGAAATGAGGGCTTGAGGGGATAGGGATAGGGCCACAAAAATTAAGGGAGATGGGAAAATTGTTATGAAACCTTGTGAGGTGATGGAAGGTGAAAAGATTAAGGGAGATGAAAATGAAAATTCAATTAAAGGTCAAAGGTAGGGGGAATCTAGGAAAAATAGTGAGATTCCTAGAAATTAGGGCTTTTATGGATCTGGGTGTAGGGACTTAGGGATAAGGATGTAGGGGTATTTTTAGTGTCTCTAGAGGTATAGAATGTAGTAGGGTTTAGAGACAATCAATTGGGACAATGAGGTTTTGGGAAATTTGTGAGGGGGATGGGGATTTTGGGAGAGGCAAAGGAAAACTAGGGTTTCCTTGCAATTTTAGCCAACATGAAACACAAACACAATCATAAAAATGAAGATGGAGGGAGCTATAAGGGTTAAATTACTTGTATTTGATGTGCAAAAGCAAATTTGAGGAGTTTTAGAGCAATTTGGAGGAGTATGGCCCTCTGTGCAGCGCCACACCCAGGTGTGCAACGCCCTCTCTCTATGCACAGCACTGTGTAAATTTGCACTGGAAAAAACGCTCTATGCGCAGTGCCATATTGAAGGCCACTTTTGAAGGCCTTCCCGGAGTCCAAATTGAGCTCATGATAGCTCATTGGAAATATATTATAGTCTATTTGTCATTTGAATTATCAAGAAAGTCATTTGGACAGTCCAGCTAGGAGAAAAAATGTTTTTCCCAAGGTAACTCCAGGACTGAAGCAACTCGCCTATGGCCCCTGTATTTTTGACATTTATCCCAAACAATAACACATGTGTAAAAACTGAAGGAGGTTTTTCTTCTTGGACCTATGATGGACAAAAAATCTCTCAGTTTTGTCAAATTCATCTATGTTTGGTAAGAAACATAGTTTGAAGTAAAACTGGCCCTATGAGTGGCAAATGGCTCGACTCTTGGAATGATTTTCAGGAAAATGATGGAGACATGATGTTTATGAGTTTAAAATGACCCCATACTTACTGATATGACCTACCTTATGCCTCCTCTACTCATATGTCTTTGATTCCATGGCAAACCCTAGCTTAGTGGGAGAGGAAATTAGGGCTTAGTGCTTGTGGAAAATGATGACTTAGGCACCCTTGGAAAAAGACAACTCCCTTTGACATTTGATCAATTGCTGAAGTAGACACTTTTTGTATTTTACATTTGATGCGTTGGCATGTGGAACTCTGAGTTGGAAACCTTGGGAGACTGAGTACTTATTACATTTGAACTGACATAAAATTACATGAATAAAAATAAAATTACATCTTGGAATGAAACTCACACTTTAAATCAAATTACAACTTTGGAAACCATCTTGGAGATCATCTTTACATTGAAAACCTGACTGAAGAAAATCATGAGTTTATTCTAGGTCACCTTCACACCTTCTGCTACCCTTTATTGAATATGAGACAATGCAATGATTTGACCTAATGAAACCCTAGTGACCTAATGAGAAGTGAAAGAAACTGACTCAATGAGTGACTTTGAGTAAAAGTGGAATGAGAGCAGACTTTTTTTTAGAATGATGAAGACATGGAAGAGGGTCAGCAGGCATATACTTGTGAAGGAAAATGGGATAATTTACAAGGACAACCACCAGTGGAACTATTTTATATCATTACCTAATGGAATGATTGAAAATTCTTTAGAGTGGGACACCTAAGATGCACATGCAAAATGTTTTTTGATCCCTAGTGGAAGTATGTAAATACTGACACTAACAAGGTCCAACAAAGTCCATGCCCCACTTTTCAAATGGCTCTAGAGCCACCTGAGGGTGTAAAGGAATTCCATCCCTTTGTGTGGGTTTCCCCATCCTTTGGCACTGGTCACACCTGCTGGTGTATCTTCTGGAATCTTGGTGAAGGGTAGGCCAATAGTAACCCGCCTGCAAAACTTTGTAAGCAATTCTCTTTGTAGAAAAGTTACCTCCACGTGGGTTGTCATGAAATTCAAAGAGGGTATCAAAAAATTCTTCCTCCATCACACATCTTTTTAGGATTTGAAGAGATTCTCCCCAATGCATGTGAAAGGGGCGCTTTTTCTGATGATTCTGCTCCTCTCCCTGAATGAAATATTAGGAGGGAGTATTCCAGCAACCAAGTAGTTGGCTATATCAGCAAACCATGGTGAGAGTGCTGATATGGAAAATAGGTGTTCATCTGGCAGCTGGTCATCCACCATTCCTTCTTCACCTGCAGGGAGAACTAACCTGGACAAAAAATCTGCAACAACATTTTCCTTTCCAGGTTTATCAACAATAGTCAAATTAAATTGCTACAAAAGTAACAACCATCTAATTATTCTAGCATTAACATCTGGTTTGTTCATTAAATACTTCATGGCTGCATGGTTAGTGTGAACAAAGGTTTGATATCAAGTGACATAATGCATGAATTTGTTCAATGCATGGAAAATGGCCAACATCTCCTTCTCAGTAATAGTATAATTCATCTCAGCTTTGGACAAATTCTTGCTGATGAAATAAATGGCATAAGGGATTTTTTCCTCTAATTGTCCTAATGCTGCCCTAAAGCTTTGTCAGATGCATTAGTGTGGATGTGGAAAGGCAGAGTCCAATTTGGACTTCGGAGTATGGGAGCAGTAGTCAACTGCTTATTAATGAGCTCAAAAGCCTCTTGATAAGGACCGAACCAAATAAACTCAAAATATTTGGCCAATAACCCAAAGCCTGGCAAAGCCATCTTGCTGAAATCTTTGATGAACCTTATATAGTAACCAACTAAGTCTAAGAAACTCCTGACATCTTTATCTTTTGAGAAGCAGGAACCCTTTTTATGATAGTGATTTTGTTCGAGTCTACCTGTATTCTTGCTTGGGATATGGAGTGTCCTAATACAACCCTTGATTTCTCCAAGAATTCACACTTTTCTGGGCTTAAGGAGAGATGTATCTTAATGCACCTTCTTATTAATTTACCCAAATTGGAGGGAGCTTCCTGTAAGTCATCCCCATATGGTTTGAAATCATCCATGTAAATTTCGACAGAGTCATGGACTAACTCAGAAAAGATGCTCAGGATAGCTCTCTGGAAGGTGGCTGGGCCATTGCATAACCCAAAGGGTAGGAATCTATAAGCAAAGGTACCCCAAGGGCAGGTGAAAGTAGTCTTATCCTGGTCTTCAAGGCTGATTTGAATCTGATTGTACCCACTGAACCCATCTAATAAGTAAAATAACTTCTTCCCTGCAAGGCTATCCAGGACTTGGTCTATAAAGGGCAAAGAGAAATGGTCTTTCTTGGTGGCTTTGTTAAGTTCTTGATAATCAACACAAATTTGCCACTTCCCATTCTTCTTTGGTACTAGGACAAGAGGAGATACCCACTCACTATCGGATATAGGATATATGAAACGTACATCCAATAGTTTCTACAGCTATTCTTTGACTATGTCCTTTAGAGCCAGGTTCATCCTTCCTTGGGGTTGTCTCACAGGCTTGCATCCTTATTTGATGTAAATGAGATGTCTGCATACTTAAGGATGCACCCCTTTCATTTCCTTGTAATCCCAAGAAAATGCTTCAATATTTTCTTTCAAAAGCTGGCATAGATGCTTCTCTTCTTCATTTGAGAGGTTTGGGTTAATTTTCAAAGATCTAGATGGGCCAAATTCGACAGCCTTGGTGGTTTCAGAGGTTGTCTCAACTTATTGCACTTCCATCCAAGGTTGGATTTCAGACTCTTTGACTAGGGTTTCGAGAGGAGTGTTAGTTGAGGACTAGTTTTGAATGGCATGGTTGATGAGTTCGTCTTCATCAAGCTGCCCCCTTCTAAGGATATCATCTATGGTACACATAGGGGAAGTGTTATATAACTCATCTTCTTCATCCTCCAACCATATAGGGAGATCAACGCCTTAGAAGAGAAGAAAAGAGATATCAACGCCTTAGAAATAAGCCACTTCGAGGGGGCAACCTACAATACATTACATGAATGAACAATTCTTGGATGATACAAATGACAAAACCTCCTCTCTATATATAGGAGTCCATGGGGCCACAATGTAATCCTAGTGGGGCCACAATGTAATCCTAGCCGACCTAACAATAATAATGTAAGGGCACAATAATAACAATATGGGGGTTACAGGGGTACAACAATAACAATAAGGGGGTTACACTAACAACAATAAGGGACTATAATAGTAATATAAGGACCTAACATGCTCCTCTCCTTCAAAAAAGTGTTGTCCTCAATGCTTGAGTAGCTCCGGGTGCTTATGTATAAAATTCTCATCCTCCCATGTAGAATCTTCAGTGGGTAAGTTCTTCCATTTGATGAGATACTCTGAAATTGATCAATTTCGTCGCTGTCAAGTTCTTATTTTCGTGACTGCTTCAAGTTCCAATATGGTTTTTCCTTCCTCGTCAAGTTCTGGCAATATTGTTTGAACTGGAATTTTGTCCCCTATAACCTTTTTTAAGCATGAAACATGGAAAACTAGATGCCCTCTCGAAGAAGTAGGAAGCTCCAATTTGTATGCCATAGTACCAATCATTTGCAACACCTTGTAAGGACCATAGTACTTTGGCGATAATTTATTATCCTGCTTAGCTTGTTTGAGGGACATTTGTTTGTATGGTTATAGCCGTAAAAATACCCAGTCTCCCACATCAAAACTTCTCTCACTGCGATGTTGATTTGCCTGTCGTTTCATTCGATTTTGTGCCAAATTTAGGTTATCCTTTAAGAGTTGGAGAACTTCTTGTTGATGCTCGATGTGATCCTCCACTGCTTGAACCCTAGAATTTTCCCTTAAAGAAGATGTGATGGACGGTGGATGATATCCATAAAGTGCCATAAATGGAGTCATTTTTGCTGCAGTATGGAAGGAAGTGTTATACCACCATTCAGTGAGAGGTAACCACTTGACCCATTTTGCTTGCTTATTAGATAAAAACAACGAAGATAGCCTTCCAAACATTTATTCACTATCTCTGTTTGACCATCGGATTGAGGATGATAAGATGACCTATGAGCTAGTTGAGTACCCAAACAAGAAAATAATTCCGTCCAAAAATTTCCCGTAAAAATGGGATCTCTGTCACTTACAATAATCTTTGGGTTTCCATGTAGCTTTTGAATTGTTTCCATAAATGCAGTAGAACCTGTACTTGCTTTAAATGGATGAGATTATGCACAAAAGTGTACATACTTGGTAAGTCTATCAACTACCACCATGATGACACTCCTTCCTTCGGACTTAGGTAAACCCGTGATAAAATCCATTGAAATCTTCTCCCAACGTTGACTTGGAATTGTAGAAGACCCGGGGTCTTAATTGTCTCAACTTTATTTTGCTGGCAAACCAAACATTCCGCCACAAAATTTTGAATATCAGATTTAAGGCCATCCCAAAAAAATTCTTTCTTCACCCTGTGCAATTCCAAAATAATATTTTGTTTTAGTTGGGAATTATTGCAAATATATAGGCGATCTTTGTACCATAAGGAATCATTTTTCCAACTAAATGTATTAGATGTACTAGTATCTTGCTGCAACTTTTGAATGAGTATCCAAACTTCTTCGTCCGTCTTCCATTCATCCCTTGCTTCGGTTATCCAATCTGGTTGGATAATAGAAATGGCACAAAGCAATGCTTCCACCTCTTCATCCTTTCTTGAGAGTGCATCTGCAACAACATTTAGCTTCCCTTTTTTGTAGATGATTTCAAAGTCATAACCCAACATCTTTGTGACCCACTTTTGTCGCTCTTCCGAAGATAATCTTTGTTCCAAAAAGTGTTTAAGACTATCATGATCAGTTTTTACCTTGAAGTGTCTTCCCATTTACAAGTACGATCAATTTTAGAGTATCTCAGCAAGTGGCTCTGAAATTTTGCGACGAAGTTCCTCAGAATTTCGGCTTCGCACTCTAAAAATTTCAGCTTCTGAACCTTCATAGAAAAAATTTATAGCGAAAATGCCACGATGACCTGTTTGGGGCAGCGAAACCCTAGAATCCAAAGCTCTGATACCAAATGTTGTGAAACCAACTCCAAAAAGAGAAGAAAAGATATATCAATGCCTTAGAAATAAGCTACTTTGAGGGGGCAACCTCCAATACATTACATGAATGAACAATTCTTTGATGATACAAATGACAAAACCTCCTCTCTATATATAGGAGTCCATGGGGCCACAATGTAATCCTAGCCGACCTAACAATAATAATGTAAGGGCACAATAATAACAATATGGGGGTTACAGGGGTACAACAATAACAATAAGGGGGTTACACTAACAAAAATAAGGGACTATACTAGTAATATAAGGACCTAACATCATGATCAATGGAAGGCTGGGCTAGAGGATATAACACTAGATGTTTAGACAAAAGCCCATTTTTTATAGTCATGTTTCCGGCCCAACAACTAATATAAACATTTGTAGTGGCTAACCAAGGTATCCCTAGGATGAAAGGATAACCATTAAACTTGGTTTTTGGCTGCAGGACCAGGAAATATGTAGGATACTCCCAAGAGTCAATGGTAACCATAACATCCTCAACAATTCCTTCCAGAGTTACTATGGACCGATCTGCAAGTTGCAGAACTGTTGTGGTTTTCCTCAAAGTCCATTGTAGATTAAGTTTCAACATAGTTTCCTTGGTCATGATATTGATGACAGCCCCTAAATCAATTAGAGTGTTGGGGACTATGACACCATCTATATGTACATCAACAACTAGACTACCAGGGTCTAGGTATTTTGGAAATGTCACCTTCCCCAACATCAGGTCAGACAGTTGTCCTACCACATTGATGGTGGGGGTATCTCTCTTCCTCCTTCTAGGTTTCTCGAAGCACTTTTCTTTGATGAGCCTATTGTAGATAGGAACATCCTTAATGGTCTGGAGAAGTGCTATCTTTACACGAAAACTTTCCAATTCTCCCAGGATTTCAGTCTCCTCTAGGGTGTGCTGACTAGGGTGAATCAAGTGCTCGGGAAAAGGAGGTTGTTGGATCTAAGTGTTATCTTCTTCCTTTTCCTCCTCAACCGCTACAGGTGAAGATGGGGGGTGGTTGTCTAGGAGTACTCTTCCCGACCTTAGATTAACCTCCTGTATCTCCACATCATAAGCTGGATGGGATGTTTCTCCACTGGGAGCCTATTGTGCCTGTCTTTTGTTAGGGTTCGGATTGGGTTGTGCAAGTATAGGTAGCCTAGGTGGAGCAACCTGAGTAAGTTGAGATTGAGGTTGGGGTGGAGGCATTAGAGCAGGTAGTTGATTTTGTTGAGGCCTCCAACCATGGGAGGGATTGTTCCACTGAGGTTTTTGTGGAACATACTGCTGAAATGGTTGGTTTACTGGCTGAGGATGATATGAAGGGTTGGAAGGCCAAGTAGGAGGTGTAGATCAGGATGGAGGAGTGGGGGTGTACCAAGGTTGCATGGGTGCACTCTGATTGTTGTAATAGTAAGATTAAGGTGCACCTTTTATACCTTGTTGATATGGCCGAGGGCCTTGAGGCCTTCTCCGGTTGATGAAACATAGTTGCTCTGGCATTGTTTCCCAACCTTGATATACAACTTTAAGTCCAAGTAAGGAGGAACACTTGTCTGTGGCATGATTCTCTTCACAGACTAAGCAAACCTCTATGACATTCAGTGGACATTCATTTCTTGGGTGCTTCCTGGTACATCTAGGATAAAATATGGCCAGGGCTCTCTCTGCTTCCTCTTGCTTCCTTTTGACCCGCATTGCGTCCATTTGCAAAGCAAAGGTGTGCAGCATGTCACTCTTGAAGTCCTCTAGCATTTTTCAAATCTCATGTTTTATGAAGGTGGAAGAGGAAGGGGTATTGGATGTACTTTGGCTAGCTCTTCCCTTCTTCCTAAATGACCTAGAATGGTTACAGAATATAGTTTTGATTGTTTCATAGGGTTGTTGGTAGATATCTCCTCCTGATAACATATTGAAGGTTTCTATCATCTCTTCAATGATCCCTCGAAGAAGTACAAGTTTAAGTGAGTGTTGAAGATTGCAACAAGAAACAGTAAGGGAGGCATCCTGAAACATCATGCTTGATCCTAGTTGGAAAATAATCACCTAAACTAGGTGGGGCCCACACAGGCTATTTTTAGGTGTATGTCTATTTTTAGACATGGTGAGCATATTCTATATGTAGCAGGAGGCTATTTGTAGATGGTTGGTCAAATGTGAAAAAAAGATGAAATTCTATTTTTACAATATTGGGCGAAGTCTATTTATAGAGCACTAATCTAAAAATAGATATATGTCGATTATTGTTAGCTCTTAATAATAATCAGACTCTAAACAGTATCTTATTCTCTTGGAGCACTTCAGTTAAGTGCACAGATGTGGCACAGGAGCTGACAGAAGGAATTACGCTATTCCTAAGGGTTTACTAGAGTTCATGCACGGAGGACTCAGTTAGAACTGAAGTGGCAAAGTTATGACAGAGTTGGAAGAGTAGTTCATGGAGTTGTATTCAGTTTAACTCAGCTAGACACAGTTGAGCTAGTTGTATCTAGTCTAAATGAATGATACACTAGTGAGAGTGATGTGAATTAATTATTAATTAATTCACTAATTAATAACTCATAAATCAACTAAAGAATACATCAGTTAACTTCAGTGCATGGACAGTTTCAGTGGAGACCAGTGAAGAGGTAGGTGAAAGAGCAGTGTGACTATCAGTTGTGACTATACTGTTGCATGATTTGCAACAACCAGTGATTGGAGATGACAATGAGGATTGTGTGGTCAATATAGGATGGATTCGAGTTCATTATGAGCCATTCTTCAGCAGTGATTGCGCAGTAGAGGCAGGCTAAAGGCTGGCAAAGATCGGTGCATGGATTTGCAAGATCAGGGCCTGATTAGTGTGTAGCAATTGGAGATTGTACTGAGAGCTTGTGAGGAGCTTTGTATGATGACTGTTACATGATCTCTATTACATATAATATACAGATAGTTGGGGGTTTTAATCTTTAAGCTTTCCCATAAATTACTATGTTCATATGTGTGAATTTTTATGCTTTTAATGTGTGCATGCAATTGATTTTATTTCTGCAATTAATGATCAATCGTAGAAGAGATTTTGTATTGTGCATGAAGTCAAATAGTGTGTGATCAGGAGAATCTCGATGTATAACATATCGGTTATATAATTTCTACATGGTATCGGAAATTTGTGTTATAGATTTCTTGCACCGAATGAGAGCGAGAATTTTTGGGTGCGCGAGTTTGTAGGGAATATCTGAAAATTTTTGGTGAAATATTTTCAGAAACAAGTAGCATATTTGGATTCCTTGCGAAAAAATACCCAAATTGAAAAAAAAAATCGGTCGAATCGGAGCTCGAATGAGGGAGATATCATCGATTTAAAATCAGCTCTTTTTGTTAGAAAATTTTGCTACGGCGGGACAATTGCAATGTGCGCGAGCCAAGAATCTACATGCACTGAGGTACAAGATGCATGCAAAGCTTTGAAGAGAAAAGCAAAGGTTAGTGACTTGGTGGTTGAGAGGGAGCCTCTCAACATGCAGCGTGAGAAGCAGTCTCGGAAGGTTGTGGAGCGACCCTGTTGGAGATACGAGAAGAATCTTTATAGATTTGATGTAGATGGGATTTTTCTGAGAGCTTCCTCTGTTGGGAGGTGTGAGAAAGCCATGCAATTGAAGCTTGAGGGAGAAGTTGCATGCAGGTAAGAGTGAACCTTGGGATGTGGAGTAGCCACAAGATGAGGATCATGGAGTGGGAGCAACCACTCATGCAGAGAAATTTCATGCCAGATGGGTAGAGGGAGTGCATGCAGCTATACCACCAAGTAAGAGGTGGGGCTACATGCATGAGTAATCACAAGAGGAGATTTTTGGGCAAGATTCATTGATATGGTGTGGATCTCATGAATTGGACCTGGCTACGAGGTGCCCATAGAGCAACAGTAGCATGATCAGTTGGATTGATGTAACAAGATCAAAGTGACAGTGTCGGATACCGGAGTGCGGTTCAGAGTTGACAGCAAGTTCAAAATGCATGGGTGCAGAGTTCAACAGCACAGTGGTTCCTGAAGACATGTGCAGTAGCTAAGTATAAGTCAAAGACTTTGATGATAGATGCATTAGACTGATTGAGTTGTTTGGAGCCTTTTAGTTTCGGAAGTGTTGCAGCAAGAGTTGCAGGGCGAATGCATGGAGTTGCATGTCGCATGCAAAGAAATTCCTTTCTTGTTGAGCGGGGGTGTTGAAGATTGCAACAAGAAAGCTTGATAAAGGAGAGGCTACACGAAACATCTCATCCTTGATCCTAGTTGGAAAATAATCACCTAAACTGGGTGGGGCCCACACAGGCTATTTTTAGGTGTATGTCTATTTTTAGACATGGTGAGCATATTCTATATGTAGCAGGAGGCTATTTGTAGATGGTTGGTCAATTGTGAAAACTATATGAGATTATATTTTTAGAAGATTGGGTGAAGTCTATTTATAGATCGCTGATCTAAAAATAGATGCATGTCGATTATTATTAGCTCTTAATAATAATAAGACTCTAAACAACAACTTATTCTCTTGGAGCACTTTATTTCAGTGAAAAAATTTGGAAAATCAGTGGGCTAAAGGAATTACGCAATTCCTAAGGGTTTACTAGAGTTCATGCAT
The DNA here is from genome assembly GCA_034641835.2 of Pinus albicaulis. Classification (NCBI taxonomy): domain Eukaryota; kingdom Viridiplantae; phylum Streptophyta; class Pinopsida; order Pinales; family Pinaceae; genus Pinus; species Pinus albicaulis. The sequence continues at coordinate 246,844,778 of CM076581.1, forward strand.
GGAGGAGTCAGTTAGAACCGAAGTGGCAAAATTATGACAGAGTTGGAAGAGTAGTTCATGGAGTTGTATTCAGTTTAACTCAGTTAGACTCAGTGGAGCTAGTTGTATCTAGTCTAAATGAATGATACACTAGTGAGAGTGGAGTGAATTAATTAGTTAATTAATTCACAAATAATAACTCATTAATCAACTAAAGAATACATCAGTTAACTACAGTGCATGGATAGTTTCAGTGGAGACCAGTGAAGAGGTAGGTGAAAGAGCAGTGTGACTATCAGTTGTGACTATAGTGTTGCATGATTTGCAACACACGGTGGTTGGAGATGCCAATGAGGATTTCATGAGCAAGGCTGGACCAATTCGAGTTCATTCAGAGCCATTCTTCAGCACTGATTGCGCAGTAGAGGCAGGCTAGCAGGTGGCAGAGATTGGAGCATGAGATTTGCTAGATCGGACCTGATTAGTGTGTAGCAATTGGAGATTGTACTGAGAGCTTGTGAGGAGCTTTGTATGATGATTGTTACATGATCTCTATGACATATAATATATAGATAGTTGGGGGTTTTCAGCTTTAAGCTTTCCCATAAATTACTTTGTTCATATGTGTGAATTTTTATGGTTTTAATGTGTGCATGCAATTGATTTTATTTCCGCAATTAATGATCAATGGTAGAAGAGATTCTGTATTGTGCATGAAGTCAAATAGTGTTTGATCAGGAGAATCTCGGATGTATAACATATCAGTTATATAATTTCTACATGGTATCAGAGCTGTGTTATAGATTTTCTACATGGAATGAGAGCAGGAATTTTTGGGTGCGTGAGTTTGCAGAGAATATTTGAAAATTGTGGCGAAATATTTTGTATTATATATATATATATATATATATATATATATATATATATATATATATATATATATATATATATATATATATATATATATATATATATATATATATATATATATATATATATATATATTTGGATTCCTTGCGAAAAAATACCCAAATTGAAAGAAAAAAAATCTGTCGAATCGGAGCTCGGATGAGGGAGATATCGTCGATTTAAAATCAGCTCTTTTGTTAGAAAATTTTGCTACGGTGGGAAAATTGCAATGTGCGCGAGCCAAGAATCTACATGCACTGAGGTACAAGATGCATGCAAAGCTTTGAGGAGCAAAGCAAAGGTTAGTGACTTGGTGGTTGAGAGGGAGCCTCCCAACATGCAGCGTGAGAACCAGTCTCAGAAGGTTGTGGAGCAGCCACAACTGGAGATGCAGAAGAATCTTTATAGATTTGATGTAGATGGGATTTCTACAGAGCTTCCTACTGTTGGGAAGTGTGAGAAATCCATGCAATTGAAGCTTGAGAGGGAGCAGGATTTGCATGCAGGTAAGAATGCATGGAGTTGCATGTCGCATGTAAAGACAATCCTTTCTTGTTGAGAGGGAGTGTTGAAGATTGCAACAAGAAATAGTAAAGGAGGCATCCTGAAACATCATCCTTGATCCTAGTTGGAAACTAATCACCTAAACTAGGTGGGGCCCACACATGCTATTTTTAGGTGTATGTCTATTTTTAGACATGGTGAGCATATTCTATATGTAGCAGGAGGCTATTTGTAGATGGTTGGTCAAATGTGAAAAATAGATTAAATTCTATTTTTAGAATACTGGGCGAAGTCTATTTATAGAGAACTGATCTAAAAATAGATGCATGTCGATTGTTATTAGCTCTTAATAATAATCAGACTCTAAACAGTATCTTATTCTCTTGGAGCACTTCAGTTAAGTGCACAGATGTGGCACAGGAGCTGACAGAAGGAATTGTGCTATTCCTAAGGGTTTACTAGATTTCATGCATGGAGGACTCAGTTAGAACTGAAGTGGCAAAGTTATGACAGAGTTGGAAGAGTAGTTCATGGAGTTGTATTCAGTTTAACTCAGTTAGACTCAGTTGAGCTAGTTGTATCTAGTCTAACTGATTGATACACTAGTGAGAGTGGTGTGAATTAATTAGTTAATTAATTCACTAAATAATAACTCATTAATCAACTGAAGAATACATCAGTTAACTACGTGCATGGACAATTTCAGTGGAGACCAGTGAAGAGGTAGGTGAAAGAGCAGTGTGACTATCAGTTGTGACTATACTGGTGCGTGAGTTTGCACCACACATTGATGGAGATGCCAATGAGGATTGCGCAGTACAAGCCAGGTGGTTCGAAATTCATTATGAGCCATTCTTCAGCAGTGATTGTGTAGTAGAGGCAGGCTATCAGGTGGAAGAGATTGGAGCATGTGATTTGCTAGATCGGGCTTGATTAGTGTGTAGCAATTGGAGATTGTACTAAGAGCTTGTGAGGAGCTTTGTATGATGATTGTTACATGATATCTATGACATATAATATACAGATAGTTGGGGGTTTTCAGCTTTAAGCTTTCCCATAAATTACTGTGTTCATATGTGTGAATTTTTATGGTTTTAATGTGTGTATGCAATTGATTTTATTTCCGCAATTAATGATCAATGGTAGAAGAGATTATGTATTGTGCATGAAGTCAAATAGTATGTGATCAGGAGAATCTCGGATGTATAACATAATCAGTTATATAATTTCTACATGGTATCAGAGCTGTGTTATAGATTTTCTACATGGAATGAGAGCAGGAATTTTTGGGTGCGCGAGTTTGCAGAGAATATCTAAAAATTTTGGCGAAATATTTTTAGGAAAAAAAAAAAAGCATATTTGGATTCCTTGCGAAAAAATACCCAAATTGAAAAAAAAAAAAATCAGTCGAATCGGAGCTCGGATGAGGGAGATATCGTCGATTTAAAATCAGCTCTTTTGTTAGAAAAATTTGCTACGACAGGACAATTGCAATGTGCGCGAGCCAAGAATCTACATGCACTAAGGTACAAGATGCATGCAAAGCTTTGAGGAGCAAAGCAGAGGTTACTGACTTGGTGGTTGAGAGGGAGACTCTAAACATGCAGCGTGAGAAGCGGTCTCAGAAGGTTGTGGAGCAGCCACAACTGGAGATGCAGAAGAATCTTTATAGATTTGATATAGATGGGATTTCTACAGAGCTTCCTGCTGTTGGGAAGTGTGATAAAGCCATGCAATTGAAGCTTGAGAGGGAGCAGGATTTGCATGCAGGTAAGAGTGAACCTCGGGATGTGGAGCAGCCACAAGATGAGGATCATGGAGTGGGAGCAACCACTCATGCAGAGAAATTTCGTGCCAGATGGGTAGAGGAAGTGCATGCAGCTATACCACCAAGTAAGAGGTGGGGTGACATGCATGGATAATCCAAAGAAGAAATTTCTGGGCAGGATTCATTGAGATGGTGTGGATCTCATGAATTGAACCTGGTTACGAGGTGCCCACAGAGCAACAGTAGCATGATCAGTTGGATTGATGCAGGCAGATCAAAGTGACATTGTCGGATATTGGAGCGCGGATTAGAGTTGACAGCAAGTGCAGAGTGCATGGGTGTAGAGTTCAACAACGCAGTGGTTCCTGAAGACATGTGCAGTTGGTACCAGCAAAATTCGAAGACTTTTATGATAAATGCATCAGACTGATTGAGTTGTTTGGAGCCTTTTAGTTTCGGAAGTGTTGCAGCAAAGGTTGCAGGGTGAATGCATGGAGTTGCATGTCGCATGCAAAGACAATCCTTTCTTGTTGAGAGGGAGTGTTGAAGATTGCAACATGAAACAGTAAAGGAGGCATCCTGAAACATCATCCTTGATCCTAGTTGGAAAATAATCACCTAAACTAGGTGGGGCCCACACAGGCTATTTTTAGGTGTATGTCTATTTTTATACATGGTGAGCATATTCTATATGTAGCAGAAGGCTATTTGTAGATGGTTGTTCAAATGTGAAAAACAGATGAAATTCTATTTTTAGAATACTAGGCGAAGTCTATTTATAGAGCACTGATCTAAAAATATATGCATGTCAATTATTATTAGCTCTTAATAATAATCAGACTCTAAACAGTATCTTATTCTCTTGGAGCACTTCAGTTAAGTGCACAGATGTGGCACAGGAGCTGACAGAAGGAATTACGCTATTCCTAAGGGTTTACTAGAGTTCATGCATGGAGGACTCAGTTAGAACTGAAGTGGCAAAGTTATGATAGAGTTGGAAGAGTAGTTCATGGAGTTGTATTCAGTTTAACTCAGTTAGACTCAGTTGAGCTAGTTGTATCTAGTCTAACTGAATGATACACTAGTGAGAGTGGAGTGAATTAATTAGTTAATTAATTCACAAATAATAACTCGTTAATCAACTGAAGAAATCATCGCTTAACTACAAAAAGGTATGGACGCTGGAGACCAAGGAGAGGCATGTGAAAGAGCAAGCAGACTATCGTTCGTGACTATGTTGTTACATGATTTGCAACACACAAGCTGGTTGGAGATGCCAATGAGGATTGCGTGGTCAATATAGGATGGATTCGAGTTCATTATGAGCCATTATTCGACAGTTGATTGCACATAGAGGCAAGCTAAAGGCCGGCAAAGATCGTGCATGGATTTGCAAGATCGTGGCCCGATTATGTGTAGCAATCGGAGATTGTACTTAGAGCTCGTGAGGAGCTTTGTATAATGATTGTTACATGATCTCTATGACATATAATATATAGATAGTTGGGGGTTTTCGCCTTTAAGCTTTTCCCATAAATTACTGTGTTCATATGTGTGAATTTTTATGGTTTTAATGTGTGCATGCAATTGATTTTATTTCCGCAATTAATGATCAATGGTAGAAGAGATTTTGTATTGTGCATGAAGTCAAATAGTGTGTGATCAGGAGAATATTATATGTATAACATATCAGTTATATAGTTTCTACAGTGAGTGAGGATCAAGAGTACAACTGTCTCTCTTATAGTTCAGTTGGAACCTCTCTTCATAATCCTCTAGGGATTCATCAGGCTGTAGAGTGATCCTAAATATCTCATCATTAGGTTCCTTGGACCTACAGTAGTCTTTGTACTTGTTGTTGAAGGTCTCTTCCATCTATGCCTAGGTAGTGATGCTATCCCTAGGAAGACCCATGAACCAGCATAAGGCTTCATCCTTAAGGGTGGATGGGAATAGCTTCAAATTTTTATCATCAGAGGTGTAGTCACAAGTCCTACAGACAATGGAAAATTCAAACATGAATGTGTCAGGGTCCTCAGAGGTAAGTCCATGGAAGTGTGGAAGAGTTGAGGGGCTAATGTTTTTCATCTTAGTGTCCCCATCTGCCTCTCTTATGGGAAATGCTCTCTGGGTCCTAGCCATGGTTAAGATAGGTGAAGCAGGTCCCTCAGTTGAAACAAGGTCTTCTTCTTCTTCCCCAATAGGATCCTCAAATATTCAGAAGGCTCTCATATAGGGGGTTCAATCTCACTGCCATTTAAGTAGAGTGAAGGGTGGTTAGGAGGTGATGTGGGGGTTTTAGGTTAGGTTTGTCTTTGAGTATTCCTAGTCTTACGAGGCGTGAAACTCAGATTTTTTTGTACTTTTTCAATATTTATGAAGTGACATGAAAAGAAATGAAAGCAAAAAAGAACGCTAAAACAAAATCAAAATATCCACTAGACACCTCCTTGGTAACGACGCCAAAAAGTGGTGAGCCTTCGTATTGCACCAAGAGTGCTACAACTCCCAGGCGCTGCCCTACTTTACTTTATCAACCTGCGGTTCGTACAAACTTTGAGGTGACAGTGCTATATACACAACAGATGCATTATTTTCATGTCATCCTCTTCCGCTTTATGAAAGGGTGCTATTTCTAAGGGTTCTCAATGAAGTCTGTCACACTTCAATGAAACTAAACTCAATTGAAGAAAGGAAATGACATAAGGAAACTAAATTGAATCACTGAAAAGAAATGGTAGAAATGAAACTAATTTAATTTGAAAAAAAGGAAATGACTGAAAAGAAATTAAACTATATTGCTGAAAAGAAATGGCAGAAAGGAAACTAATTCTAAACCACACTTAACTTGGACAATCCGCTAAATGCAATCTATTTATCCTATAGTCTATCTATCATGCTTCTATTCATGCAACCAAGCTAACCATGACTTAATTCTAATTAAAAATAGTGTTGCTTAGAGGAAAGAAAAGGGCTAAAGGGGCTAATGGAGGGCTTAATGCATGAAATGAGGCTTAGAAGTGGAAAGCGGGGGTTAAAACCTTAGAAAACCTTAGAATATGGCACAAATGGCTTTAGAGTGAAAAGAACTCAAAAGTGCAATGGAGAGCAAAAGTTGCGATGTGCAATGTCGCAATCTCAACTTCGCAAGTTTAAATGGATGGTAGTAAGGGCTTAACGGAATGAACTAAATGGTGCACAATGCGAAGTGCGAAGAGTGACATGGCGGGTCGAAAATCGCAATATCGCAAGTTTCCAAGGATAGCGGTAAGTATTAACAGGAATAAACTAAATGGTGTGTAGTGCGAAGTGCGAAGAGTGACGTGGGGAGTCGCGAATCGCAATATCGCAAGTTTACAAGGATAGCGGTAAGGATTAATGGGAATAAGCTAAAATGTGTGAAGTGTGATTTACGTTGTGGTAAGGGTTGCAGGTGCGATTTGCGATGTGATAAGTTTTGCGAGAGCGATTTGCGATGTGGTAAGTTTAGCAGGATGTGATGTGCGATGGGGATGACGTGGCGATGGAAAAAGTTAAGAATTGTGATTTGCAATTTCCCAATTGCAATGAATGAGCGGTGAGTGTTGACGGTAGAAGGTAACCAGTGTGAAGTCTGATTTCGCAATATCACAATTGCAAGGAATGGGCGATAAGTGTTAAGGCAAACGTTAAATGTTGCGATTGCGAAGTGCGATGTACGGTGGCAAGAGTCTCGAGGAGCAAAGGCAGAGGTTGGGTTTTTGGTGGTTCTGTATGGTTTTTTCACGTGTTTTTTCGTAAAAATGGTAAGGTGGTCGTGAACAGAGAAAAACAGAAAAAATAAGGATGAAGGGCTTAAGGGTGTTCGAAAGAAAAGGTAAGTGCAACGCTAAGGTGAGAAGTAAAGGAGGGGAATGGAAGCGTACGAGAAGTGCTCAGAATTGAAGCACACTTGATCATTCATGCACGGGAAACAAACATAAATGCAAGGTGAAATAGTGAAGGGAAGGCTTGGACTTGGTAAATACAAATTATTCCCCGAACTCAAACATAAAGCAGTTTTGGCCTGTGGGAAGGTCTGCCCTACTCGAACTCTATTGACAGAGATGAGAGGGGGGGATACTTGACCACAATTTGGAGTTTTTCCTCTATTTCACTATGCATAAGAAATTAAAACTACAACAACACAAAAACTAAATAGCAATGAAACTTATCAGAAGGAGATCTAACTTAAATGACAGAAGCGAAACTAGCTAAATGACAGAAATGAAAAGTTAATAACAATAGAGAAGTTGAGGCACATGGATTGGGCCCTAACCCACGAGCCTAGCTCTCTGAACTTAAATCAATCAAATGAAATTAGTCTACTCATTTCATAAAAGAATAACTGCATACACGTTTGAAAGTTTCGATCCCTGAATAAAACAAAAAGCTTCAATATTTCACAACAACAATTCTGAATGGAATCGAGACTAGGATAGACTAACTCTTCCTAGCTCTAGCTGTAGCTCTGCTCTATTTATTCTACAAGATAGCTACCAAAAACTCCCTAGAAAATGGTGATTGAGTCCACTAGACTCCAAGTAAACCAAGATTGAGTGCTCTCCTCTTTAAGTGACTCGGTTGCCTCTGGAATTCAAGTTTCTGTAGAGAATCCTTGGGGATCCTTTGGCTGCTTGTGGAATTCGAATCACTGGAGAGAATATTTGGGATCCTTCGGCTCCCTTTGAGGATGGAAAATCCTCCTATAATTTCTCCTTGTTGTCTCCTCCAAGTCTTTATGATAAAATCTTTATAAAAATGCTTAATAAATCATGATTTTCTACACTCAACCTTATATTAGGCACTTAGAGTATGTTAGCCTTAATCACCATCTATACCAGCATCATAAATCCAAATAATAATAAAAATGCAAGAAAAAGAGATCTAAGAAGGCAAAAAGGCGACTATTAACCCCTCCAAATATTTCTAATGATGGAGCTCATCGCCATGTAAGAAAACAATTACAACTAAACAAACCGCTAATCTTTTCTTTCAAAATGTATGGGTTCATTTTGGTCTTCCTACTTCTATTGCAAGTGATCAAGATTCCCGGTTTGTTGGGAACTTTTGGTCAAAATTATTAGACATGATGGACACAAAGTTGAAGAAGAGTACAACATTTCATCCCCAAACAGATGGTCAGACTGAGGTGGAAAATAGGACAGTCATCCATCTTCTTAGAGGTTATTGCAGCAAACATCCCAAGTTGTGGGATGAATAGTTGCATTACATTCAACATGCATACAACAGGGAAAAGCATTCTTCCACAAACACATTGCCATTTGAGGCATGTTTTGGGTACTTGCCAAGATCGTATTTGGACTTCATATTTGAGAAATATGTTGCTATATATGATCATAGTGACATAGATAAGGTAAGGAAGTTCAAAGAGAAATTTCAGTTGATACATCACACAGTGCAAGAGCAACTTGAAAAGAGTCAAAACAACTACAAGGCAAGGCATGATAAACACTGTGTTCATCACAAGTCCAGGTTGGAGATGAAGTTTGGTTATATATCAGCAAATAAATATTGCAAGGGGAAGGTAAAAGCTCAAGCCAATCTGTTATGGTCCATTTAAAATTATGGAAAATATTGGTACTAATGCATTTAAGCTAGATTTGCCGCCTTATATGCAAATATATTTTGTCGTTAATGTTGAGAATTTGAGATTGTTTGAGCCTCCTTTGATTGATGATCAAGGAGAGCATGTTTAGCTGCCATTAATAGATGATTTCTTGCCAGAATATCTTGATGAACTTCAGCAATATCTCATACTTAACAGAAAAATCCAAAGTTCAAGAAGACGGAATGTCGAATACCTTAGAGTGGGACTCAAGGGACAAAATTCTTCAAAGGAAAAATGGATGGAGAGTGAAAGGGTGAGGGAGTTGTACCCTCACATGTCGAACAATTGATAGTATCTTTTGGGGTCCAAAAGGCTTATAGTGGGGAGGAATGATCAGAAACTCAATATTTAGCTAAAAAATGAAAGTGCTCATAAATTCTTCGGACCCGAACGAATAGATAGAGCTCGTCACCAGGATTCCAACGCAACTCGTTTCATCAAAATCCGAGTTCATATGAGTAAGTTATGGTCTGCTGTTCGTTTTCCCAAATAGGTAAAAATTGTGCAGAACAGTGACAAACTGATGACTTGGCAGTCCAGTTAGCATCTCAAGAATCTTCAGGGAATATTCTCCAATTTTAGCCAGTGACACTGTGACAAATTTCAGAATCAGGTTCGCCAATGTTACTTGGGGAAGTTGAATTTTTCCTCCTAATCGTAAGTTGGAAATTTATACTATGGTGGTTTATTTTATTATGGTGATTTTTTTTGGGCCAATGGGGACGGCCCACATGGCACAGTCGGAGGCTGCCATGTGACCCCCCGCCCCCCCCTCCCCCATGGTAAGGGTGGTTGGCATGACATTTTTGTTGTAGGGTCGAAATGTGGGCACATTTTTAATTTTATACAAAGTTGAACAGAGGTTGGAACCATATCAAATGGACGCACATATATATATTTCGAAACATACATTTATATCCAAAGTGAAGAGCATGGTCCAAACTATATGTCACATTCAACAATATTATATGGCGGGGGTCAGGGTCAAACCCACGATCACCTTCCTACGGCACCACCACCTTACCACTACGCCCTCCATTGAAGTTCTGAACCATAAGGGATTTCACATTTATTTAAAGAGTGTCGGCGCCATATATGGGGGTTCGGAGGGGGCTAGGCCCCTCCCACATGTCCACGCACTCGAGACCTGGAGCTTAAGCGAATCCAGTGTATTTTTTTTTATGAAGATTAGAATGTACTTAATTACGTTAATTCGTGGGTTAACTACGATAATCCGAGATTAACGATAAGTGGGTTAGCGCTAAACACGCCCATAATCTCATTTAACTTCTACCTATCTGTTAATTAATTACGGTTTAACTTGGCGATGCTTATGGAAAACCCGCCAGATTCGGTGGAAGCTCCACATTTAGTGGAGTTAGCTGGTGGACTTCCATAATTAGTGGAGAAAAACTAGGAAAAATTGGTTTTCCATAATTGAAGCAATTTTCGACCAATTTTGGCTTAGGAATAGTCATTCTTCGTAGATTTTGATGTTTTGGAGCCATTGGAGTAGGTTGCATAGGCAACAAGAGACTTTAAACAACACTTTTTTCACAATTGAAGCTAATACAAAGACCCACACTATGAAGCTAGGTGAAGGAGATGTAGCCCAGGAGGGGTGAACTCCATCAAAAACTTGTGTATTTGTCTCTGTTATTTGTGCTTGTTGTGTTTTATTATGCTGTTGTTCAACATTGAGTTTCCATGCTTTTAAGTTCGTGAAATACACTTAATCTCATCAAGTTTAATGAATTTTCACTCATAAGCACATGTATAAACCCTTGTATGATAAGCAAACCAAAGCACTTTCATGTTAATTTTGAAACTGATATTAGCACAAAATTAACTAACAATCAATTTCAGATCAACAGACCATTGTGGTCCAGCCTGACCATAGTTCGTAGCATATGGATTTTGCTGTTGAAATTTTTGGAATGGATTGCCTTGCGGTTGACCCTGCGAAACCGAAAGGTAACCTTGGGAACCAAATGGTTGACCTTGTGAGCCCAAGGGTTGACCTTGGGGTTGCTGGATCGTACCTTGAGGATTAGATGACACGATACCCTGAGGTTGTTGAGGTTGGCCAGGCTGCCTCTGAGGACTAGGTTGGCCTGGCTGAACAAAGACTTGACTTTGCTGGGAGGAGGGTTGTCCTTACTGAACAAAAGGCTGAACCTGCTAAAATTAGGGTTGGCCTGGTTGACCCGAAGGTTGTCCCTGTTGAAAATAGGAAAGCTGGCCCTGATGAGAAAAAGGTTGACTAGTTTGTACATAAGGCATTGCCTGTTGTACGTAAGGTTGTCTTTGTTGCCCATAAGGTCGATTTTGACCATAGATAGGACCCTGCTAAAAAGTATAACCCCCTGACTGAATGACAGACTTCCCTTGAAATCCTTGTGTATTGATTGGCTAAGTCTGCAACTGTTGGGAACCATACGGGATATAATGCTGCTGGTTAAGATTTTGCAAAAATTGCTGATATTGATCATATGTTAACCCTATTGGACCGGATGATCCAATAGGCATAAGAATTCTACCAACAACTTGAGAGGAACTCGGGATGTGAGCTTGAGTTCCACTCACAAATGGTCCAACGGAGGAATGGGAAACATTCGACAGGGTAGGACCCCCACCAGAAATCGAATTCGATGGAATTGACGTAGGAATAATGACAGGAGTCGCTGAAACACCCACACACACATTTGTCTTTGTGGGAGTAGGTGTGATTATAGTTCGAGCAGGAATAGAAACCAATATGTTGGAAACACTCGGACCAGGGGCAGATACCCCTTTACTCTGCCAAATAGTATTGTAATACAAAGGCGTGGCACTCGACATACTCAAGACTAGGTATCCCAATGAGGTGTATCCTTGAGGAATATACGATTGGGTGCAAGGCTGAGAGGTCTCCACATATGGAAAACCCTCAGGAGGGAATTGATGTCCCTCGAACAAAGACTCGTCTACACCATTGATGGTTCTTGAAACCTCCAGGGGGGATGAAACCTCTCCTTTGAAGCCATCAAGAATAACTGACGGGCAGCGGTCCGAGACGGACGCGGTGAATTCACAAACGGTACACTAGGTGTATCGTATGGACTATAGGGCCGTTGAGGGGAAATTTCAATGGGATAAAATAACAGATTCAGAGGGTAGACAACGTAGCCTACTGGAGCATCAGGAGGAGATCGAGAAGCAAGAGGTTGGATACTCAGAACGAGGGCGAACTCATCAGTCTGAGTCCTAGTCGAAGGCAAAGAGTCAAAAGAGATAGGTGAGAATGTCTCCTCGAAAGAGGATGATGCAGAGGAAACTGAATTCGGTGGTTAAGCCACGATGATCTTATCTAAAATAACAGAAGAGGAAAAAGATGATTAATTCAAGGCTTTAAACAATATATTTATAAGGAGTTACTCATGATGTGGCCCAGAAGTGTTCTAACGGGTAAGCCATGTGATCGTGGGCAATTAATTTTTAGAAAAAAAAAAAGAAATAAATCAAACGGGGTAAGCTAGGAAAAAGAATTACTAGGTAGCCATGAACTGCAATATACACCTTGGTGATCAAATGAAAGAGAAATTACCAAGGACTTAATGTACGACATCCAATCTCCCCGAATGCTGCGTTTGGTGTATCACGTCTACAAGGCAGTCAACTCAGTTACCTATGGTAGGTTTGCAGCTTAATGGTGTCTCCCAAAATATACGCGACGGTACGTGGGAGTCCAAATCCGTAGTAGTGTTGTCTGATGCATAACCGTTCGATGAGAGCGTCCCAAAATATACTTTCATACATCAATATACTTCCATACGCGGGACAAGATATCACCCCCGGGCTATAACGCATGCTATTAGCGACAACTCCTACGCTTAACGACGCCAGAACACGTCTCCAGCTTAGACCTCTAAATGTGATTTGTTAGGTTCCAAATGCTCCTTGGGTTGATTGAATAAGTTTGAAGGTTGATATTGAATTATGTCTCGGTTTTAAAGTCCTACTGATGTCACTTGAACCCCTAAGATGCAGCTAAATGAGAGAAGAAATCATTCATTTCGATGAAACCTATGTTAATGAAGGAGAAGGAAACTCATACAATCAACGCAAAAAAACGAAACAAATGCATAAAATGACATTCACCTTTCTCTTCAAGTGTAGGATCTTAAAGCGAAACAAAAGATTTACAATTTATTTCCTTTCACTAAATGCACTTAGAAGCGAATCGAAATGAAACTTTTCATTTTCTAAAGCAAAATGAAACAAAATATCTTTTTGTATTTTCTTTATAAGCACAACGCATAATATAGAATGCAAATCAATCAACAATGCTTTGAGTACACATGAAACCTCTCAAAAATGCATGCAAGAGGCAAAGATTTCAAAAATCAAAGAGAGACATAAATCAATTTCCTCAAAACAAGACACTCTTCATTTACACACTAATCAATCACTCAAAGAAAACAAACTTCAGTCGAAAAACAAGCAATTGTGATATATGCTTGATGGCGAAAAGAAAATCAAATGCATTTAGGGTTGACACTTGAAAATTCTACTCGCGAGAACCGACTGAAAGACAAACGTCAATCAAACAAAAATTCTGAAAGATAAGACAAGACTTGATTCAACGAGAAGTGTGGAAATCAAAAAAGCAAGCAACCGCTTGGATGACCCGACGACACCTAGAAACCCTAAGATGACAAGGATGCACTAACTTTGCAAAAGAGGCAACCAAAGGTGTGAAAATTGAATCAAAATTGTCATTGAACATAGAAGAATAAGAGCTATTCAAACAACAAAGAACACTTAGAAGGATAAGAACCACTAGCTGACCAAATGAAGGAAACCCTAAAAAAGTTATACATAGAAATCGACGCGGATGTTAAGCTGCAACCCGCGCTAGAAGAGTAAAAGCATGACTATGCAAATGCATTCAGCGCCGATCGACGCGACTGTCAGAGCAATACTAGCGCCGATCGAGAAGAAGACTTAAAAATAAAAGGGTTTGCTAAACTGACACCAGGCTTATCACTTCAACAAAGAGATAAATGTCTGTAAGTAGTTACAGAAGCTACAGAGACAAGGAGATGGACACTCGACGAAAATTGATGACAAATAAAAAGAAAAAAAAAAAAAAAAAAAGGAGACTTAAAGGCTAGCACTCCCCAGTGGAGTCGCCAATTTTTTATGCAGGAAAATCCTCTCTACAGATAGAGACAATCCCTCTAGCCCTAGGATGGGTCTAGTAACAACACAGAACAATTAGAAGCCTACTTTCCTAGATTGTAAATGTATGCAGATCGTGAATAGATCATCTAGCTCAATCTGATGTTATTCCTCGCTTGAATCCTTTGATCCTTCACGCTCTGTAGTCAGATCCTCACTGTCGCCAGCGCTTGGTTACCTGCACAAGGGATCAAACAACAACAAACGTGAAAGCATAAATATATCTCACATAAACAATCTACTTAGTTGATTAAGGAGAACTAAGAATCCAATCATACATTAAAGACGAGAATGGAAAGCATGAATCAATTGTATTATATTAAAATTGAGAGGGGGAGTTACAACCTGCGCCTTGATGTCGCAACTCTCCTTCGACGGGTCTAGATCTAGGCACGTCTCCAAAGCGCTCATTTTAACTTGATGTGAAGGGTAAAAGGTCTCAACTCTCGCTCGATACATATAGCAACAAATATCTCTCTGTTGTTCTTCTATCTCTGTTCTAACTAGCAGAGCTATGGGAGGATGTCCATTTTATAGCAAGGGAAGAGGGAACATGGATCCACTTAAGGTGGGGAAATGGGTTATCCCTTTGGGTGGTTCCACTTTTGTAGGAATAAGAAGCCCAAAGGGAGAAGCTCGGCTCTATTTTCAGGAACAAACAACCAGCTCTTCGCCACGAAGCTTCTAGATCTCGAAGCTTCACTTCCATTTTTTAAAAAACTTTCCAGAAGAGGATCAACGTGGGTATGATCCCCATTCTAGCGCCGATCGGCACTACCGTAGACCAAAAAAGAGCCATTGGCGTGAGCAAGACACGCAGAGGACACGCCGCTCAGCTGCTTCAGGAATGGTCAACACAGAGTTTACTCATTATGCTATAAGGGATATGATGGCACATTTCCATGATAGAAAATAGACACAGGGGTCACTGTTAGGGGTCTCCAAAATCAAGAACGGGGAGTACAAGGATAGTGACAAATTGCTGTGTAACACCATGTTAGGAGTTGATGTGGCCTAGACTAGGTGTGAGGTGGGTTAGATGCGTCTAGATTGGGATTTCTTACACCACTTGGTAGTCAGTTAATCTTGTAAGTAACAAATGAACTAGCAAAACAAAAAAACATATGGAAAGAAAAATAAGCAATAGTCTACTTGTTCTAACTTTTAGAAATATTTTTTTTTAAATATATATTCAAGTAAATCTTGCAAGGATTTAGTTGGGATAATAAAGTTGAGTTGTGAACTCTCCACAATTTAAGTATAAAAACATTAATTCTATTTATACATTCAAAAACACATTTTAAAAAACAAAAAAACTCAAAATTTGACCCAAAATAATTATTCCAACAAACTCTAACTCCAAATTCCAAAATATAAAACGATTAAACAACACCTATAAAAATACATAAATAAATCACATTTTAGTTTAAAAATTAAAACAAAATAATATCTTTCCCCGAGGTAAGTTTGGGATATGTAAAAGAAAAGACTGTGGGCTTCGAAAAAATGCTAGCTGCTGAGTGAAAAGGATACATGAGTCATATGATTGACGTTCAAAAATAATTTGGACGGGGAGGGCTGAGATTGGAGAGGGTCCATAGCTCATCTTGGCGCGCATATTTGAAATCCTGGAGATGGACGGTTCGGATCGCTGTAAAGCTCACGATCCGTGTCTAATCCCGCAACCAATTACAAACGCCAAAACTCATATATAAACAGGTTTTCACATTCAGACATAGCTACATCAGCTCTGTAGTAGTGTGCGCGGCAATTTGAGTCTGGCATTGCTCGTTGATTCCATTTTGGTCGAGTCTTAGTAGAACTTCTTTGTGAAGAATGGCACCAAAGGCAGAGAAGAAACCGGCGGAGAAGAAGCCCGCGGGCGGAGAGGAAGAGCGGAAGACTGTCGGAGAGAAGACGCCCACCGGAAAGACGGCGGCGGCCGCGGCAAAGGAGAAGCCAGCGGCTCCTGCCGGTGCGAAGGCGGAAAAGACTGCAAAGAAGAAGATATCGAAAGAAGGGGGCGACAAGAAGAAGAAGAAGAGGGCAAAGAGGAATGTGGAGACATACAAGATTTATGTGTACAAGGTGCTGAAACAGGTTCACCCTGACATCGGTATATCCAGCAAGTCCATGTCTATCATGAATTCTTTTGTGAATGATATCTTTGAGAAAGTTGCATCCGAGTCTTCGAAGCTCACTCGCTACGGCAAGAGGGACACGCTTTCCTCAAGGGAGGTTCAGACTGCAGTTAAACTTGTTCTTCCTGGTGAGCTCGCCAAGCATGCCGTCTCTGAGGGCACTAAGGCCGTTACCAAGTTCACGTCCACCTGAGCTGAGATTTTTCTGCTTTGCATTTTTGGCTGTGGTATTCTGCTTACGGTGTTTCTTGACACCACCGTTTTTTTTTTACAGATTTTGGGCTTTTTTTAACCTATACCTGTCGATTAGGGTTTCTACTTTAAAATTTTTGGATGAATGGCCGAAGATTTGTTTTCAAGCGTTCAGGCCTCGCTAAATTCTTGTATTTGCTCTAGTTTCCAAGCGTTTTCCGTAGGTGGGTTTTGTATTGTACAGAAGTTGGTCGTTCTCTACGGTGAAAGGGATGTAACTCGATTACAAGAGATTTGTTGAATGAATTTAAGAATATCTCAATTTTTATTTTGCGTTTTCCATAGATAGAAAGTGTGCCTATTTTGGCCGAAGTTCAAGTTTTTTCATTAAAATGTGATTTCTCCATTACAGTGATTGTATTTTTTTTAATATAATATTCAGAGAAGATCTTCCACCAACTGAAAGCTTTTTTAAATGCGATTTAATTGTTAGTTGATCTAGTTCTAAAAAGAATTTTATAAATAGGATTAAATGGTTCCTTGGTTTTGTAGTGTAATCTAGCCACTGGTAACCTATGTTACTCTTGTTTCAACCCCATTTATGCTCAAAACCTTAGTTGCAAGAATAATCAAGGAATGTTAGGCCTCCTACAATGTCTCCAGATCTTGGCCAACCCTCTGGAACTCTTCCTGCAGCTGGTAGCACAAGCCAAAATTTATATACTCTTGATATAACATCTGCAAACTCATCTACCATAGACCATCAGGAAAACATGGCTTGACAGTCTCCAACCACTGTCAACTACTTGTAGCAACTATTGTCAACTAACTGTTGCTGCACTAGGCCTCCAGCATGTACACAAACAAGGCATATCCAATGCTAAGTCATAACCAAGTTGATATCAATGCCAACCAGCAAGACTATCACAACATCAATGCCAATAGATGCCCTAACTCACTTCTTTCAACCAGCAAGACTGTATCACAACATCAATGCCAATAGATGCCCTAACTCACTTCTTTATAGACACTTGATAAACTTACCAAAATCATCAACTGAAGAGCCTATATCAACGGAAGAACCGGTTTGCTGGATTTGTTGCAAGCACCAAATTGCAAGACAGACTGTATCACAAGTTTTATATGCGAATTGTATGATGGTCGAGAAAAGAAGGCTTTGAGTATGTTGTTAATAAAGGTCGAGAACAGAAGGCAGAATTTTGTGGTTGCCGCTGAAGTGAAGAAAGGGCCAATTTGTGAATGCAGAGCTGAAATAAGGCAGAGTGAGTGCCAAGAACATCGAAAATTAATTTTCTTATTGAGTGTAGGTTGCTTCCTACAAAATAGGAGGTTGTGGCATCCAATGGAGAAGGTATTTCAAGAGACTGGAGGTTGGTGTCTCTTGCAATTTGGTGCTTGCAACAAATCCAGCAAATCGGTTCTTCAATGGATGATTTTGATAAGTTTATCAAGTGTCTTTAAAGAAGTGAGTAGGAGCATCTATTGGTATTGATGTCTTGCAATTTGGTGCTTGCAACAAATCCAGCAAAGCACCAAATTGGAAATTGGTTCTTCAGTTGATGATTTTGGTAAGCTTATCAAGTGCCTATAAAGAAGTGAGTCGGGGCATCTATTGGCATTGATGTTGTGAATCAAACTCTCAGCCTTTGCACTCCCGTAGGCTCTCTCTCTGTCGACCTTCTACACAGGCACTCTCAGGAATCACAGAGCTGGGCAATTTATGCCTTCACACATGCACTCTCGACCTTTTTGAACACACTTACTCAGAGCTCTCTCAACTTACAGCAATGCATGTACCCCACATCATTCTTGCAGTACATGGTCTTGTTTCCCTGCTACACAAAGAACAATGCATGCTCTGTCAGCTCATTACTCTACCCAAGGGAGTGTCTCCCAACATGGATGACCATTTTGTTTACACATCATGTTTCTAAGTCGTTGCAACAACATTAATTAGGGAACGGGATTTAGATTGTTTTACCTTGTTGAGAATTAAATCTCAGTCTGACCTGCACACTCAAGGAGTACCTACAATAAATTCAGCCTGCACAAACAACATAGTTCCCCATTTCTGCTCTTTAAGACCTGCTATGTAGACACTGATCAGGAATGAATCACAGAGCTGAAAATGTACTCTTAACATGGCTTTTCTAAGCTTGGTCAACTCTTCAATACCCAACACTCTTTTCCATTGAGTTTTTTGTGTTGTGATGCATTTGGAAGAATAATAATGCCAATTTGTCAATCCTTCAACTCTTTACTCCGAATTACCTAGTGTTAAGACCGCAGGCAAAACAACTAAGGTGCTTACAAATTCTATTTCCCCAAGTATGGTGAATGGCCTATTAGTTTACCGTCGATGGTTTAATGTGGGACCCCCTTGAATGGTTTTGGAGTATGAGTGGGAGGGGTTTTTTTTTTTTTTTTTTTTAATGATCTGGACCATCGATCACATGAGTAGTGGTTTCGGCAAGCCGCCCAATAAGGGACCTCTCATGTACTTAACTCGCGGGAGGGAATGAGTCCCCTTATTTTCTTCGATGAGATGGTGGGGACATGCAACATATGATCTATCTTCAAACATGAGAGCAATTTAACTCCCGCCCTAAACTTCACAAACCGACCCCTTACACAAACTTCGAGATCTTACTAGATCACCCTGTCACACTAACATCATCCATGCTATGTAGTTCCACGTGTCACCCGATTTTGGCCCACTTGGCCACTTAAAAATGCTGAAAACACATGCCACTTATCCTCTTTGCATGCTGCCACATCACCCTGTGCTAATGCCAGCTGTAGTTGGTTTCGCACAAGTTGGGGGTCGGTCCTTTGAACTCCTTCCGAAACCTCCCGACCAGAGCTTGACTGTCCATCTTAGTTTTCCAAACACCGCCCAACTTCCAACTAGGCCAAATATTCCCAAGTCGGAAATTTCTTTAACAAATAAATTTCACATGCGGAACCTTGAGACCTAGAACTTTGAATTTTGATCCTTTCGCTTGTGAACTTGTGACTGTACATAACTTTTTATTCCAGGGGTTTTTTTCAGGTTTCCATAAACACTCTTTAAGAGCACTATCCAATTATGCCATTTTCAAATGCATCTGAGCTAGTCTTCTGAGGTAGAAATGCACTTAAATCTTGAGCCACCTAACTATCATAACTATGAGATTTATAGCTTTTTCATTTGACTTGCTACTATGATGGTTCTCTACTCTAGGCTGCAACAACCATAAGACTCTTTCTGAACTTGACATTACATGCACATCAATTCCAATCACATTATGCATTTGGCATCAATTGTAGCCTAGTTGACATTAATGCCAACACACTTGAAGCCACTTGCTCTCTTAACAATGCCAACTATCCAACAATCTCCCCCCTTGGAATTGATAGGAACACTTCATTATTGATAGCCATTCATTTTTCTTTCTTGATTGAACCACTAGTAGCTCTCTCTCTCGCTTTTACATCAATGGAAAGCGCTAAAAATTGCTTTCTCCCCCCTTTCCAATTGTTGTTTGAGGGTTGGGCTTTTCATGTGAATTCTCGATTGAATACTCTCTTTTCAAGTGCTGATATCTCTTTGATGAAGCCCTTGAAGTATACCATCCAAATTCAACGACAAACATCACGTGCAAAGACACCTGCAAAACCAAGCATTAGCAAAACAAGTACTCGTGTCTTCTTGTCGTTGCTTATCCACTTCTATAGAATTGGGTATATATTATATGCTCCAACATATAATACCTCCTTTTATTACACTTTCTAGTTCTAGACACTTCATAGTTGCTGGATTTCTTTTTTTGCCAATGCATATTTGTACTAATCCACACTGCAAGTGGCATTGTTATTGCTGCAAACACCAATTATTGGTGATGTATTTTGGCTAGATGTTCACTTTTGTCGTTGCTGTTGAGACTGTGCTCACTTCCCTTGAGAAAAATAACTACACACTCTTCTTCCCCAGAGATCATACAACCACCAATAGAGACTGCTTCATGATAACACCATATGCAACAATGCCTTGATAACAATTAGAAAAAGCATCAGGTAACTTCCATGACTTATCCTTAAAAATAGATGTCCATTTCTATAGAAGGTTACTCCAACTTCGCTAAAGGCTACCACTTGGCATAATGATCCCAAATGATGACCAAGGGACATGCAAAGCCAACTACTCATTTTCATGAACTCAAGATTGTTAGACATAATCTAATTTTATACTTAAATGAAACAAAGGTACTTCATGTAAGATGAAAACCTTTCATTTCCTAAGCAATCACTCTTTCTAAGACCAATGGATGATGCCCGCCTCTTTTAATAAAGAAGCTACCCTTGAGCCAATGCTCTCCTTTTTTTTATCTCTTAACCTCTGGCTTCTTGCTTTTACACGGGGACTAATATTGTGGGCTTGATTTAATTTGGGTTCCATATGACTCCACAGTTCTGCTGCAACTAATCTTCTCACAGCATAAAATATCGCTGTGTACTCCCTTGTAACTTTGTTGGCTGCACTTTCCTCTCTCCTACAATGCTGATACATTTGAAATAAACAAATTCATCATTGTAACCAGCGAGGGGACTCTGTCTTACCTCCATCATTTGAATGCACCTCCGCATAAAATTTCCGATGCCCACACCTGACTTCTTTTGGATCACATGATGCCATTATCTTCTTTTAATGAAGAGAAACCGAGGATCTACTCCCCCTGAGCAAATTATCCTCTTTTTTCTTCCAAATCTTCAAAGGTTGAGTCCTGACAGGTACATTGCTTTCCAACTTCTTCATTGCCCTTGTTTGGAATTTCTCTTGGCTACGCAGGGGCTAGAGGGAACTTCTCCTTCACCTCTTCTTTCTTCACCTAAATATTCTTTCTAAATTTTTTCTTTCTTTTCATTGAAGAATTAATTGAGTTGTTGCTTTGTTTTTGTACTTGAGGCTTATGCTAATTGCAATTGAAACTTACGGAGGGATCCACGATTGGGATAGAGGAATTTTTACTCTGATTTTTCTGAAGCACCAAATTAGAGCTTTGCTGATTTATTCCCTTTTATTCAACTTGTTTTCTTCACTCAGAGCGCTGAAGACAAACTCACATTTACCAGACAATTTGTTTCTTCTCATCCTCAATCACTGAGTTGCCTCCTTTTGTTGCATATCCCAAGAAGTGGGATTTGTTCTGTGATATATGATATCTACTACATTGTGCCAAAAGTTGCAACAATTGTAGCATTCAACCTCACTTAAGAATAGGACAAAGGAATTTTTATTTCTTACAACATTTCCACTATAACTTTTTTTGTTGTAGTGATACCCATTCAATAGTATCTTTTGCATTCTTTGTCGCGACTACCAAACACATTTTTCTTTCTTGAATCCCATCTACAATCTATGAATTTATGCCCATAATTGTTGCAACATAAACAATATCCATAAAAGGGCTTTTGAAGGCTTAAGATACCTTTTCTTTAAGGGCTTTGTCATTGATGGAGGAAGGATCTCCACTGGTTGTTCTTGTGCCTTCCATGGCTATTTGATTTGCTACCAAAGGAAATTCTTTGTTGTTGTTTCCTCTTATGCCCATTTGAATTGCTACCTTGAGCTACCCTTTGCTGTTGCAGCTTCTTAGGGTTGTTCGTCTCTTTTCCTCGCTGTTGCTGCTTCTTAGGTTTGTTCATCTCTTTTCCTCACTGCGATTGCTTAACATTCTACTGTTGCTTTTTCTTCTCTTGTTCCTGCTACTTTCCTCGCAACCACTGCAATCCAACAACTTATTTTCATTTTTTTGTTTGTTGGACTTCATAGTTTTCTGAGTCTGATTAGCTTCTTCTTGTACTTTTTATTTATTTAGACTCAAAACTTCATTGAAGCCCAAACCAACCTTGATGAGGGAAGGTCTCTTCTTATTGAGAATTTTATACAAGATCTTGGAGTCCCTTTTAATCTTCTATTATTGAGATAGATGATGATTAACCTCCTCTAAATCATGTCTCAATGAAACCACTTAAACTTTTAGTTTCTAAAAATGGGCTTCTCTTGCATTGATTTGATTGGTTAGCATCTCATTCAGTCTACTAACCTGTCCTTGTTGAGTATTTAGATCAATAATTTTCTTGCTCAAATCATCATTCTAAAGATCGTATTCTTGTAGTTGCTCCTTATATTTTTGGTTTGCCTATACATGCTCCTTGATATCTTTTAGAGAAGAGACAAGCTTATTTCTAAAACATATCTTTTGATCTAAATATTTTTCTTCTTTGTCATAAGTATTGAAAGACCCATGACTAAGATATCTTTCACTTTCAACCTTTTCTTCATCACTACCAATGATATTCTCATTTTATCCTATGGATGAGAAATGATGAGATCTCTCTTTGTTCTCACCGTGAGACATTCTCCTTGCTGTTTGAGAGGTATCTTCTTCTACTATTGCTATTAAGGTATGCTTATCTTCATCACTACTAGTAGATGAACATTTATCCCTACACATACACAACTAGGAAATAAGTGACCTATTACTTTACATTCATCACTAAACAATAACATACCTTCTAAGACTCTTGGCCTCTCGTCTAGGGCTTCTCTTTCATCATTCATTGGTGATGATCAACAACTTGCTCTTTGGGAGATATTTCTTCTATGCTTCGATCATCTTTCCTCTTGGATGCCTTCATCATTTTTTTCCATCTTTTCTTCTCCCCAGTAGCAACATTTACAGGGTTTGGTTCACTACTTGAGAAATAAGATTCTTCTTCCTTCTCTTGAGCCTTATTGCTATCACCTCCATATATATATAATGAATCCTGTCCCATATTTCTCTTGCAGACTTGCAATGGCTCACTTTATAGGAGTCTGAATATGATAGTCCCTTCAAGATAATCCTTCTTGCTTCACTATCATTCTCATTCTTTAACCCATTCATTATAGAGCACCATGCTTCTAAATTAACAACCATTATATAGGCTCCCATCCTAAGCTTCTAGACCACAGTCTGTTCCATTAAAAAATGGGACTCCCTATGGTGTTAGCCAAACTTGATTAGCTATGTTTCCTATAACAACCTTTGTCAAAAATATATGTAATAAAGTTAATAAAGGCAAAATAATAACCCAGTTCATTGGACATGTATTCCAAGTTGAATGTTGGGAAAAACATCAGAGTAAGGGTGGTAATTTGGTTTATTATCGCTAAGGAAAATTGGTAAAGGTAATAACAAAGGCTTTGAAAAGACATGAGACATTTATTTATGAAAATAATGGAAATTAAGTGAAAAGGAAGGTGAAATTTCACAAGTTTAATGTGAGGAGGAAAATGAAAGAAAATAATGGAAAATTGAAGAAATTAGAGGTCTCCTTGATAAAAAGGTTTTTGAGGATCAATACACAACTTTTGACAGTTCAGTTTCAAAGCTCTCTCTCTATTCTCTCTCTCACACTCTTGGACACTTAAAGTATTCTTGGAGCACTCTAGCATTGAAGCAAGGAAAGCAAAGGAAGGACAGAGGAGGCAAAGAAAAGATAAGATCAAGCAAGGGAAAGCAAGATCAAGTGAATATAGTGGGATTACTTGTAGGTATCGAGTTACATGTATAATTTCCTTGCTAATTCTGGCATGCATGGTACATGTTGTAGCCTAATTCGACTCAGCTAAAAGTCAAGAGAGGTTCTGAGCAATTCCAGGTTATTGAGGAACAATTGTTAAAATTTCAAGAAGACCTATAATATGCTCGAAAGGATAACCACAAGCTCAATGATGATTCATCATCACATGTGCACCAAAACCAAAATCAAGGAAGCAAAAACATTTGAGGTGTAATCTAAGCCAGAGGAGCAACAAAGAGAAAAACATGCAGAAGGGGTCAAGTTGGGCTCATTCACGTGCATAACAGTTCAAGAGCCGGACCGATGGGCATGTTCAGAACATTGCACACCGGACAAGGTTGAGTCGGGTTCATTCACAAGCTCAGGAGGGACTAGCGCGACAAAACACTGGGTAAGCTCAGGAGGGTTACACTGTGGAGAAAAAAAACTAATTTCCCTAAGGCAGAGAAATGGCACATTTCCCTTAAACACTTAAGAGTTTTGCAGGAGGCGTAAAGGGGAAAATAGATGCTTAGGATCAAAGCGCAGAATTGAAGCGAACAGATGGACGACGAAGATTAAATCGCAAATTGCGAGTTTCAAATGATAGGCGCGGGAGGCAAATGTTGAAATTGCCGAAGTGCGATATGCAATGCGGTGGAGCCCAATCGTAAATCACAAATCGCAAGTTTAAACGAATAAGTGCAGAGGTAAATGTTAAATTCGCCGAAGTGCGATATGCAATAGCGTGACAATGTGATGTGGCAAGGTGACGTGGCAGAGGACGTGGCCTTGGCCCGCATACCGCACATCGCAAGTTTTAAAAGTTAAGTGCAAAGGGTAAGTGTTATAATTGCCGAAGTGTGATGTGTTGGGGCCCAGTCGCAAATTGCAAATCGCAAGTTATAAAGGATAACCATGGGAGGTAAGTGATAAAGTCACTGAAGTGCGATGTGTGATGCCAGGGGGGACCCGATCGCATAGTGCACATCACAAGTTTAAAAAAATAAGTGCTAAGGGAAAATTAAAGACAGAAAAATGCGAAATGAGATGTCGGCACGAACGCGATGTGGTTCCAAGATGAAATCTAAAGGATTTTGAGTTCGGGCTTATGAGGTTTGTACGCCATTTTATGAAGAAATAGGGAAAACACGACAGAGAGACTCAAGTAAGTGACCCGACACAGAGAAAAGGAGAAGAGAAGACTAAACACAATAGGCACGTGTAGAAGAGACAGATTCGGGTAGAAGGTGACATGATGACAACGTTCGAAACACAAAAGCATAGGAAAAGTCGGGTAGCAGGTGACATGATGATAGCGTTCGAAACACAAAAGCATGGGCAGAGTCGGGTGGAGATGCGTTTATACAGAATGTTAGGAAATTACAACCGGAACGGAATGAGAAATATCAACAACAAATCCGACTCAACAAAAAGTTTATATTCCAAGTGTATTTTGTTCTTTGTTAAAATCGAAGCTACAATGGTGTCCTCGATTGCAATGTAATAAGTAGTTTAACAATTTAGGCAGTTTAGGGGTTTCAAGAAGCTTGAGCAGTTACAAACTGATTTTGTTTATATTTAAGGAAGAGAGAAAGAGTGAAGCAGGGGTTCTGAGTTCTGGACCTCTTGAGGATTACATTTGGTACTTCTTTTCCTGATGGGTAAATGAAAGAAGAAGTAAGTTTCCTGCAACCGCTGATGGTGATTCGTGTTTCTTGTGCCATTTTATGTCCCTTCTTCTTTGAATGAAGTGAAGTAATATAGCAGCCGGTCTCTGAATTACATCTATTAGTAAGAGTTAAATAACCTTAATTTGCGCTCTTTCACTTCATCTATTCTCCCCTCACAAATTCTCTCTGAAACTTAAAAGTAATAGATTTTGTGTTTACAAATTATTTTGAGTTTCCCCTCTCTTCACAAACTCCTGATAAAGCTTTAAAGTAATAGATTCTGTGTTTACAACATATTATTTCGAGTTTCATCTCTCTCCATGAATTTCCTCTGAAACTTAAAAGTGGTAGATTCTGTTTTTTCAACGTATTACTTTGAGTTTCCCCTATAGTTCTTCTTTTCATTCAGATATCAACAGTGAATGGCATTATGAAATCTTTTATTATTCCAGATCATTAAGGGTTTTAGAAAACTAGTTTCCAGTGGGATATAACAAAGACCTCATGATAAAATCATTTATGTGACACTTTCAAAATGTCTTAAGCACTGCTTCCTTTTACAATCGAGGGATTGTCTCTTAAGATACAACATTTTTTGGCGCCGTTGCCGAGGACGAAAGCACATAGTTATTTTTCCTTGGGTATTGAAATCTATTTCTTGACGGTGAACAAGATATAGATACAAATTTGGTTGTTTATTATTCACTTGGCGACTCCACTGATGAAGGTTTCATTAGATGAGGAATTCTGCAGGCAAGAAAATGAGAAAGCACCATGGAAAATATAGATATCAGAGTTTGAATCTTTTAAAGGAAGTTTTATTTTTCACTATCAATTTGGTGGTCTATTTTCCCTTACATATCAAGAAGATTATTTTCTGCTTTATTTTCTCAGAAGATTATAAGTCCCAAAATGTACATTCTTTATTGGAGAAAGGAGATTTTTCTTCTGATTGTATTATTGATCTTGACACAACTTTATCTCCTAAATATGAAAGGAGAGATGAATGTTGCATTACTATACCTGAAAGTAATCTGTTACAGTCTAGGCATAAGTGTGAGGATTCATCATCTTTGGGTGATAACATTCTACCTCATAAGCAATCCGCTTCTTTTTGGCTTGGAACCTAGGTGATTTTCAAACCCTTGGTGCTGCCCACAATCCTCCATCAATATCCTTCAAAAGGATTCAAAATTTTGCCAAGTTTTTCTGGAGAGGAGGAAGATATTTCAACTGAACAACATATCTTTGAATTTGAGTACTTTTTGGACAAATTTAAAATTGTTTATGAAGATGTGGCTTTAATGATGTTTTGTCATTCATTAACGCAAGGTGCTCAACAATGGCTCCAGTGTTTGGAAGCAAGTTCAATTAGTTCCTAGAAAGGTTTTCAAGATATATTTCTTAGATATTGTAGCAAGCATAAGTCATATGAAAAACACCTTTTGGAATTATATTCTATCCAGAGGCACAGCAATGAATCAATCGTTGCCTTTAATAGGAGGTTTAAAAAAATTTATTTCAGCATGCCAAAAGAGATTCAGCCTTCTGAAGTTGCAACTATGGTTTACTATTTGAGGGTTCTTTTTGTTGTCTTGGCTCTTTGTCTCAAGGAGAGAAAGCCTTGCAATCTAGAGCTGATGTTTCTTTATGCATAGGAAATCGAAGATAATGTGTGGGCTTGTAGAAATTTCTCCTGTCATGTTGAAAAAACAAGTTTTGTTGAAGACAAGAGGGTCTGTCAAGAAAATATTGGAATTGATTTATAAGAGAATGCAAATTTAGAGATGAACAAGGATTTTCAAAAGGGGCCAGGGGATTCATGTATCGCTGAAACACAATAATTCAAGCATTCTGAAGATTCTGGTCGAAAATTCGTTGCAACAACTGAACTACACGCTGAAAGCCTGGAAGATCATTACAATTTTCATAATTTTAATGATTTTGTGAATAGAGAAAAAACTAGTGAAGCTTCTTTGGTGTGTTTGCAGAAGGAGGAATATTTTTGTCAAGAGTTGGAATTATACGACGAACATTAGCATGATGAGGAACAAACCTTAGATTGCTCTTTCCAGCAGGCTAAATGGTTATCAATAGAAAACAACAATCAATCTTCTCATATACAACCTCAAGTCGATGAGTCAAACAATGAAGGAAGTTGCCCTGTTCAAAGAACTATACATCAACAAAATGTTCAAGAAAAGGAGGCAGGGGAAAATTGGTCTCATCAGTTCTATGATCAAGTAGCACACTATATGGAAACTTTCTTTTTTCAGCACCAAACATATATGCAAAGGTACGTGCAAAGCTTGGTATCTGGAAAAATTTCATGGTATCTCCCTATTATGATCTTCAAATTTCAACAGTATGGAGGCATTAGGCCTAACATGAAGATGTTGGATTGGTGCCATTGGAAGGCTGACTTCACCTGATTGAGTTCAGACATGAATACATATGTAGGAGTTGTGCATAAATAAGCTCAGAAGTTGAGCATTTTTAGTTGTAGTATTTTCATTTCAGTATTTTCAATTTAAGAATAAAGGAAGGAGTCCAAAGTGTAGCAGGTTTCTGGAGGTTTTCATATTGGATCATCTCCCATTTGGGATTGGCTCCATGCCTAATAAAGTCTGTTGATATACAAGTGCTCTTTGACTCCATGCCCAATAAAGACTACGGATCTACAAGTGCTCCTTGAATCCATGCCTAATAAATGCCACTGATCAACGAGTTCTTAACACTTTGCTACCAAAATGCTGTCCCCAATTGGAGCCAGATGTTGTAGTCTAATTCGACTCAGCTAAAAGTCAAGAGAGGTTCTGAGAAATTCCAGGTTATTGAGGAATAATTGTTAAAATTTCAAGAAGACTTGTAATATGTTTGAAAGGATAATCACAAGCTCAACGAGGATTCGTCATCACATGTGCAACAGAACCAAAATCAAGGAAGCAACAACATTTGAGGTGTAATCTAAGCCAGAGGAGCAACAGAGAGAAAAGCGTACAGAAGGGGTCAAGTTGGGCTCATTCATGTGCAAAAAAGTTCAAGAGCCGGACCGATGGGAACATTCAGAACATTGCACACTGAATAAGGTCGAGTCGGGCTCATTCGCAAACTCAGGAGGGACAAGCACAACAAAACGCCATATAAGCTCAGGAGGGTTACACCATGGAGCAAACAAACTAATTTCCCGAAGGCGGAGAAATGGCGCATTTCCCTTAAAAACTTAATAGTTTCGCAGGAGGCGTAAAGGGGAAAATAGATGGTTAGGATCAAAGTGTAGAATTTAAGTGAAGAGATGGATGGCATAGATTAAATCGCAAATTGCAAATCGCAAGTTTCAAAGGATAGGCGGGGGAGGTAAATGTTGAAATCGCTGAAGTGCGATATGCGATGCGGTGGGACTCGATCGCAAATCACAAGTTTTAAAGAATAAGTGCGGAGGTAAATGTTAAATTCGCCGAAGTGCGATATGTGATGACATCGCCCTGATCCCACATATCGCAGTTGATTTATGATGACGTGGCCCTGGCCCGCATACTGCACATTGCAAGTTGTAAAAGTTAAGTGCAAAAGGTAAGTGTTATAATCGCCGAAGTGCAATGCCCAATTGCAAATCGCAAATCGCAAGTTTTAAAGGATAATCGCGTGAGGTAAGTGATAAAGTCTCCGAAGTGCGATGTGCGATGCCAGGTGGGAACCGATCGCATAACGCAAATCGCAAGTTTTAAAAGATAAGTGCTAAGGAAAAGTTAAAGACAACAAAATGCGAAGTGCTATGTCGGCATGGATGCGATGTGGTTCCAAGATGAAATCTAAAGGATTTCAAGTCCGGGATTATGAGGTTTGTGTGCCATTTTATGAAGAAATAGGCAAAACACGACAGAGAGACTCGGGTAAGTGACCCAACGCAGAGAAAAGGAGAAGATAAGGCTAAACACAGTAGGAACGCGCATAAGAGGCAGAGTCGGGAAGCAGGTGACATGATGACAACGTTCAAAATGCACAAACACGGGCATAGTCGGGTGGAGATGCGTTTATGCAGACTGTTAGGACATCACAGCTAGAACGGAAGGAGACACATCAAAAACAAATCCGACTCAGCAAAAGGATTATATTCCAAATGTATTTTGTTTTATTTTTTAAGATCGAAGCTACAACGGTGTCCTCGATTGCAATGTAATAAGTAGTTTAAAACTTTAGGTAGTTTAGGAGTTTCAATAAGCACGAGCAGTTACAAACTACTTTTGTTTGTATTTAAGGAAGAGAGGAAGAGTGAAGCAGGGGTTCTGAGTTTTGGACCTCTTAAGGATTACATTTGGTACTTCTTTTACTGATGGGTAAATGAAAGAAGCAGTAAGTTTCCTGCAATTGTTGATGGTGATTCGTGTTTCTTGTGCCATTTTATGTCCCTTCTTCTTTGAATGAAGTGAAGTAATGTAGCAGTGGGTCTCTTAATTACATATGTGAGTAAGACTTAAATAACCTTAATTTGCACTCCTTCACTTCACCTATTCTCCCTTCACAAATTATCTCTGAAAGTTAAAAGTAATAGATTCTGTGTTTACAACATATTATTTTGAGTTTCCCCTCTCTTCACAAACTCCTGATGAAGCTTTAAAGTAATAGCTTTTGTGTTTACAACATATTATTTCGAGTTTCATCTCTCTCCATGAATTTTCTCTGAAACTTTAAAGTGGTAGATTCTGTGTTTTCAGCATATTACTTTGACTTTCCCCTGCAGTTATTCTTTTCATTTAGATATCAACAATGAATGGCATTATGAAATCTTTTATTATTCCATATCATTAAGGGTTTTATAAAACTAGTTTCCAGAGAGATATAACAAAGACCTCATGATAAAATCATTTCTGTGACACACTTTCAAAATGTCTTAAGAACTGATTCCTTTTACAACCAAGGGATTCTCTTAAGATACAACAATACATGCATGTGTGTTTTTGGTTCTCTTTTTGTCATTGACATAGGTTTTTCTAGGTGTGATAGTGATTTTCATCCTCTCCTTTCCCTTGGATAACCATGGTGTGATGGGGTTCTCTTTTACTTGGTTGAGCTGGATTTCCGAATGGTTTTGAAACTGATTGGGGTGGTATTAGGAGGAAACACAAGGCCTAGGAATCCCTAGACTGGTGAAGGTGCTATTGCGGCAAAGCCTTATTGTGTATGCCCTCGTTAGGCCTAGGAATCCTCGACCGGTGAATGGAGGGATATACGGTAAAACCTAGAGGCTGGAGTCAACCAAAGTCATCATGGTTTAGGTGGAGAGATATGGAGGCATCTATGCTTGTATAGGTCTAATGATACCTGGACCAGTATATGGTGGGATCACAGTAAGGCCTGGTAGTATATGTTTCTTGTTTGGGCCTAGGAATCCCTTGGCGAGATTGCGGTAATTCCTGGCTATATAGATGAGGGATTGGGCCTAGGAATCCTTTGGCGGATTGTGGTAAAGCCTAAGGAAGCCCTGGTTTCTTTGTTAAAATGCCCACATTAATGTTTGGAATATGGCACAGGGGTGATTGGATGAAGGAAAGATTTGGTTTAGCCCAATCTATGGTCGGGTGGTACGTGGAAGTCCCTGACCTGGTTTCATTTTGCATATGTTAATAAGAGCTCGTTTCCTCTTTTGTATTACGTGTAAATGTGTTTGTTATTATGTGTTTATAATGGTTGTTCTATAATTGTTATTTTGCTGGTTATAAGAATGGTTTTATGACAAATCTTAGTCATGGCTCTCATCATGTTTTGATTAGTAAATGAATTAATAATGAATGCTTGACCTAATAGATGGTAATGCGACTATTATGAGAGGACATCAGTCCTTCCTGGAATTTCTCAGATAAATATGAAGTCCATATCCTCATATGTGTTTATATGACCTATATATTACATGTTCATGATGTGTTTGACGAAATGTATGTCATGGTTAGGCCTTGTTAGGTAAGGTCCTTGTTCATGTTTTCCAGTAGAGGCATTTCCATCATGTTATTTATCATTTCTGGAACTTTCATGAAGTTCTAGGCAGAGGCCTAAGTCTTGGCCCTGGAAAAGTGGCTCAGACTCTATAATCGCTGACACAAAATTCATGTAAAATTATGCAGTCGCATGGATTCCCTTGCTGTGCATGTGACTGGAAGGTTGCAGTCGCATGGAGGGATTTTCATGAGTGCAATGGGGGGTCTAGTTCAATCAAGAAGCAAGTTATTTCAGGGGTTGGAAACCTGGAGGGGTTGGTTGGACCTTGAAGGTTCTGTAGCTCCTGACAGAGGTCTTTAAAGTTTTGGTCTGTCGGTTCCACTCCCTGAAGGTGATATAGGAGGTGAAATCATATCATAGTAACTCTTCGTCACATGTTTACCCTGGCGGATAGGTTATCTTGAGTAAATTTGGGAGGAAGGTGTTAAATTTCCTTTTGATCTACCTTTAAGCGGTTAAACTATTCCTGAAAGAACTTGGCTCCGATATCAAATGTTGGAAACAATGTTTAATACTGAGAGGGGGGTAAATCAATATTAAGATTAAGTTTAAATTTTAATGCCAATTCTTACTTTCACATTAAAACTTGGATATCATCATGTGTGAAACCACCATCACATCATGTGCAAAAAATTAAGTCATTACACATATACATACACACCAAAAGTATGAGCAACAAACACATAGAACACATAGGATTTAATGTGAAAAACCAAAAAGAAAAATACCAGAAATATTTATTTTATAATGTAAATATGAGCTCCTACTCTATTACGTCAATTTATTTGTTATCCACCACTCACATGTAGTATCAATCAACTCCCTTATAATTTCTTTGCTAGCCACCACTATTATGAAGCCCCAACTCCCTTATTTGTAGACACCTAATAAGCTTACCAGAAGCACCAACTAAATCGACAGCTTCATGGATTTGTTACAAGCACCAATTTGCAGCTTCATGGATTTGTTGCAAGCACCAAGTTTCAAGACGAAAAAACCTCTAAGCTATCTTCAAACACCTACTCTAATGGAAGCCACAACCTTTTGCTTTGTAGGCAACACTGCTACACTCAATAAGAAAATTAAGACTATCTATTCTTTGCACTCACTATGCCTTATTTCAGCTCCGCATTCACCAACTTGGCCCTCTGTTCACTTCAAAAAAAACCACAACATTATGCTCTATGTTCTTAGTATTTATAAGCAGCATAATCAAAGCCTTCTGTTCTTGGCCTTCATTGTTATGAAACCAACTCACAAAATAGAAGAAAATATAAATCAAAGACTTATAAATCAACCTCTTCGAGGGGGAAACCTCCGTTACATTACATAAATGAACAATTCTTTGATGATACAAATGAAAAAACCTCCTTTCTATATATATGAGTCCAATGGGTCACAATATAATCCTAGCCGACATGACAATAACAATGTAAGGGCACAACAATAACAATAGTGGGCTTCTATGGGGCACAATAATAAAAATATGGGGATTACATGGGCACAACAATAACAATAAGGGGGATATACTAAGAATAATAATAAGGGGATACACTAGTATTATAGGGACCTAACATGCCCCTCTCCTTCAAATAAGTGTTTTCCTCAACGCTTGATTATTTCTGGATGCATCTGTATAAAGTTCTCATCCTCCCATGTGAAATTTTCAGCGGGTAAGTTCTTCCACTTGCTGAGATACTTTGAAATTGATCGAATTTTTAGTTGTCAAGTTCTCGTTTTCGTGATTGGTTCAACTTCCATATGATTTTTCCTTCCTCGTCAAGTTCTAGAAATATTGTTTGAACTGAGAGTTTGTCACCTATAACCTTCTTTAAGCATGAAACATGGAAAATGGTGCCGGGTAAAACCCACAGTCCCTATTTTCTCAAAAT
Source organism: Pinus albicaulis (assembly GCA_034641835.2). Taxonomy (NCBI): domain Eukaryota; kingdom Viridiplantae; phylum Streptophyta; class Pinopsida; order Pinales; family Pinaceae; genus Pinus; species Pinus albicaulis. The sequence goes on from CM076581.1 coordinate 246,878,311, forward strand.
TTCATCCTCTTAGTTGTGTATAAAATGCATCCAAATTTCATTGCCCAACCAATCCCCAATCCGAGAAATCTCACAACATTCTTTTATTCTAAGCTGGCAATTTAAACAAATAAATCTGAGAGCTTTAATATCTCAAATCTCTGAGATTTGAGATATTAATTTCAAGTTTCTCTATGTATGTAAAAACCACACATTTCAATAGTCCCGACTCTGTTCTCTTATGCAGAAGAAAGCCTTATTATAATTCCTCACGGCGCATGAAATATGCCTTTTCATTTAAATCCAGCCAAGCCTTACCATATTAAACTTTCGCCCATTAGCTAAAACACCATCACACCAAATCGCATATACAAGTCTCATATGCACATTATAATATATCAATATATATTACAGCCTTATTCAAATCTTGGAAGCATTATAATAAAACCCCAATAAACATTGGACCCCACTATGTCCCACCGCTCTATAAAATATTAAGGATTCGACCTTGGGTAACTTATAAAGTTCGGGTCCAATTATCATATTCCAAGGACTGAAATCCGCCACTATTTATGTGCTTCCCTAGCGTTCACGCTATTTTAAACTCTGACCATTCAATATTAACTGTCGCTTTACCCACACATACGTTGATATTTCAATAACCTCACCATATCAACGTATCACATATCTGGGCTCCATATTACAGTTAAAGCTCGACCTTGCTTGGTTTAATACCAATGAAATAAATCAACGATAACATGTGAAACTCCACATTTTAATTAAACATATTATTGGGTTCACTGTATAATATAACATACCTTGGTTTAACCTCCCGCTCACCTCTAATGGTTGAGACGTCGTCGGATTGATGTCGGTGATCCCATGGTCACAAACAGATATCGCGCGATGAAAATACGTGAAGGATATCTCTCAAATTTCACGCGATGTGAGTGGTTTTCTCAACACACTTATGGACACGCGTCGTCCAGCTTGTGGAATCGCGTTTTTATTTCTAAATAAACTAACTGCCTTCCAAATAACGCGAATACCACCGGTTTCGTTCCTCAAAACCACCTTCGCTGATTGCGCTCACGGTTCCACCTCCTTATTCGTCACGGTTCCATCCTTCCTCTTCACTCGGGGTTCCGCTGCATTATAACTCAGTGCTCCTTTCTCCTGGTATACTCACAGCCTATCTAGCAACATCACTTCTTTAACACAATCAGCGCTAACCATCCCTTGTTCAATAGGCCTCGTTTGCCTATCCCGAACCTGACACACAAGGTTCGATTCATGGGTTCGCACTGAATTTCTTCACGCAAATCACAGTGCTGGCAATTACCTTGATCGCTTAACTCCTCCCTCACGGAGTGTCTTCACACATTTTTGTACATTTTCTCATGAAATTCAAAGCATAACACACAACCTTCATCCAGAATTCAACTAATGCGCACTGACCACACTCAATACTATATTCCTAACTCGGAATAAGTCTAAGCACAATTCAAACGCTGATCACAGAAACTTGTATAACACATTTCCACACAATTGATTTTTGAAATGAATTGACACACTGCCAGTGGCTCTTAACACGGGTTTTATCACACAGAAATTAAGTCACAATGCACATGTAATACTGAACAAATTATTCCTCATTAAATGAATTCTCTTACAGACTTCCTATCTCGGCCAAGTCTTCAACTCTACGACCTTCTTACTCACTATCCCGATCTATGCAGCTCTCTGCAAGTCTCTATGCAGGTCCTTTTTTTTTTTCTAATGCCTTTGAGACTTAATTTTATACAACTGCTACAAAGAATCGATTCCGATTCTTTGATGACTCAACAACCTCTCCAAATTCCTACAGTCTAAAATTAGACTAAGTCCTAAACCGAAACTGAAACTGAATCTCTTCATATGCCCACTAATCATTCGGGCAGTTACATTTTTCTCCACAATTAACTAAAAATCACTCAAATGAAATTAATCACATAGGAAATTAAAACAAGAGACCCCCCCTATGTTTATTTATATACAAAATATTGTCTTGGGCCTAATGCCCCTGCATCAGAAAACTGGGTGCCCTCACTCCAATTATATTCCATAGTACCAATCTTTTGCAACACCTTGTGAGGACCATAGTACTTTGGATATAATTTATTATACTTTTCAGCTTGCTTGAGGTGAATTGATTTGTATGGTTGTAGCCATAAAAATACCCATTCACCTACATCAAAACTTCTTGCACTGCGATGTTGATCTGCCTATTGTTTCATTCGATTCTGCACCAAAGTTAGGTTATCCTTTAAGAGTTGGAGAACTTGTTGATGCTCGATGTAATCTTCCACTGCTTTATCATCCATATTAGCTTTCATTTCATCCTTCAAACCATCCACATTAGCCTCCATGTTTTCTTTTAAACCATCTATGTCATCTTTGGTTGCTCTTTGTGAGATCGAAATTTGTTGCTCTTGGTACCGTAATTTTGATGTTGGGTGTGGAGCTTGATTATCTTGTTTATTTTGTATCATAGCGTTGGACCCCTGTATTTTAATGGGGGCGGTAATGCCAACCGTAATTAAACGCTACCTGGGGGGTCCAGGGGGGGGGCTGCAACATTATGGAGTCCCTCCTGGCGGGGGGTTTCGGGGGCAACGTCCCCGAAGCTAAAAACATATGTAAAATTCCCTTGTAAAAATATAGTAATTTCTAGTCAATCTGAGCCGTTCATTAGGCGGATGATCTGACGGTAGAAGTTATGTTTAGTTTAGGGTTTTTTTCCCCCTATAAGGCAACCCCTCACTTTGTATGAGGGTATTGTGTTGCGGCTATGTATTGTATGGGTATTCTCAGAGCGAGAAACATAGAGTGAGACTGTGAGAGAGAACAGAGGATATTACAGTGGATCTGCTGTAGGTTGTGTCTTTTCATTTTGCTGGATAATATAAAGGAAGGACTGGCTGTTCGAGGTGGACGTAGCCCAAACTGGGTGAACCACATATATCTGTGTCTCTTTAGTTTTATGTGTTTTGTGTGCTTGTGTGTTTCTGCATATTTTATGTGTTGCATTGCTATGTAATATATAATTTTCTAACAACTGGTATCAGAGCCGAAGGTCTATTTGGCTGATAAACTCGCAGGAAAGAAGGGTTCCTGGTTCGAATGGGAGAAATGGCGGAAGATAGTAAATTTAGGGTCAAGAAATTTAATGGCCAAAACTTCCCGCTGTGGAAGATGCAGATGGAAAATTATCTATATTAGAAAGATCTGTACCTACCATTGAGCGAAAAAACAAAGAAGCCAACGACTCTGACAGACGCAGAATGGGATATTCTCGATAGAAAGACACTCAGAATAGTACGGTTGTGCCTCGCAGCGTCGGTAGCCTTCAATATTTTGAAGGAACAACAACAGAGGGTTTGATTAAGGCGTTGGCGAAATTATATGAAAAACCCTCAGCCTCTAACAAGGTATTTCTTATGAAGCATTTATTTAATATGAAGATGTCGGAAGGTGGATCTGTTGCAGACCATTTAAATGATTTTAATACAGTTCCCAGTCAGTTAAGTTCTGTAGGGGTAAAATGTGATGATGAAGTTATAGATCTGTTATTTTTGTGCTCATTGCCAGAAAGCTGGAATGGTTTAGTTATGGCCATTAGTAACTCTGTCTCTAGATCTAGTAATTTAAAGTTTGATGATGTTGTCGGTGCTATCCTTAGCAAGGAAATGCGACGGAAAAGCTCCGGTGAGACATCAGGTAATGCTTTGAGTGCAAAGTCTAGGGGAAGAAGAATGGAAAGAGGAAAGAGCTCAGGATATCACAATAAATCAAGGAAAGGAAATCCAAGTCTAAATCGGGGATAGTGTGCTGGAAATGCGGAAAGAAAGGACACCTGAAGAAAGACTGTAGATCTCGGAAGGGAAAAGAAGGAGACACACAACAAGAAAAAAATCATGAAGAAAATGTGACAGGTGATGTGTTACAACATGCTTTGATTTTTTCTTTCGAAAATGTTACTGATTCTTGGGTTGTAGATTCAGGGGCCTCATTCCATGCCACACTTGATAAAGGAAATGAGTTGGCGACTATGTTCAAGGAGATTTTGGACAAGTCCGTTTGGGTGATGATAAACCCCGTAAAATTGTTGGAATGGGTAAGGTTCTTGTAAAACAAGAATGGAAACCAATGGCTATTAAAGGAGGTAAGGCATAACCCCGTATCTGAAGAAAAATCTAATTTCAATAGGGCAGTTAGGCAGTGAAGGTTGTGTGACAACTTTCACAGATAAAACTTGGAAGGTCACCAAAGGAGCGCTGGTAATAGTAAAAGGCGAAAAGGTTGGTACATTGTATTTATGCAATGGTATTTCTAACTCTGTTAATGCTTTAACTTCCAAAGGAGAAGATGCAACATTATGTCATCATAGGCTCGGACACATGAGTGAGAAGGGGATGAAGATTCTTCACTCAAGAAATTTGTTGCCGGGTTTGAATAATGTTGATTTGGATTTCTGTGAGAATTGCATTTATGGAAAACAGAAGAGAGTCAGATTTCTCAGAGTTGGGAAAGAAAATAAGAGCGAAAAATTAGAGCTTGTGCATACAGATGTATGGGGACCTACTCAAGTATCATCTATTGGTGGCTCTCGTTATTATGCTACTTTTATTGATGATGCAACTTGAAAAACTTGGATTTATTGTATTCAAAATAAATCTAATGTATTTGATACTTTCAAGAAATGAAAAGCTTTGGTTGAGATTGAGACAGGAAAGAAGCTGAAGTGTCTCAGATCAGACAATGGAGGTGAATATTGCAGCAAAGAGTTTGATAGGTACTGTTCATAGCATGGAATTCGCAGAGAGAAGACAGTTACAAGAACACCACAAGAAAATGGTGCGTCGGAAAGGATGAACAGAACAATCATGGAGCGTGCAAGGTGCATGAGATTGCATGCAAGATCGCCTTTACAATTTTGGGCAGATGCTGTAGATACTGCTGTTTATCTAATAAACAGAGAGCCTTCAAGTTCCTTGGATGGTGGTATTCTAGAGGAAGCATGGATATGTAAAAAGGTAAACTACTCTTTTTTAAAGCCTTTTGGTTGTGAGGCCTTTGTCCATATTAATAAAGAAAATAGAACAAAGCTTGAGGCAAAATCAAATAAATGTACCTTTATTGGATATGGTGTTAATGATTTTGGTTATCGCTTATATGATTATGAAAATCACAAAATAATTAGGAGCAGAGATGTAATATTCAATGAAAAGGTCTTGTATAAGAATCAGTTGCAGGAAAAGAAACAGGAAAAAGAAAACAAAGAATACACAGTTCTTGATGAGATCACAGAAAAGGTAAAGGTGCCTGAAAATAATAATAATCAAGAGCCACAACAACAACAACCACCACAACAACAACAGGCACCTCAAACACCTGAAAGTGGTGTTAGAAGATCTACCAAGATAAGTAGACCCCCTGAACGATACTCTCCTTCATTATATTATTTATTGTTGACTGATTCTGGTGAACCTGAATGTTATGAAGAAGCAATGCAGGTTGAAAGTAGGAAGAAGTGGGAGCTAGCCATGGAAGAAGAGATGGACCCCTTAATGCATAACCAGACTTGGGACTTAGTCAGGTTGCCTGCAGGTAAAACTACATTGCAGAATAAATGGGTTTACAGGCTGAAGGAAGAAGATGGAGGAACACAGAGGTACAAAGCTAGACTTGTGGTGAAGGGGTTTGCACAGAAGAAAGGTATTGATTTTGATGAAATATTTTCTCTTGTTGTTAAGATGACTTCAATCAGAACTATTTTAAGTCTTGTATCAGCGGAAGATTTACATCTTGAACAGTTAGATGTAAAGACAACATTTCTCCATGGAGATTTGGAGGAAGAGATCTATATGGAGCAACCAGAAGGATATGAGGTCAAAGGGAAAGAAAAAATAGTGTGCAGGTTAAAGAAGAGCTTGTATGGCTTAAAACAGGCTCCAAGGAAGTGGTATCTAAAATTTGACAAGTTTATGTCTGAACAAGGTTATACTAGATGTCACTCTGATCATTACATTTATTTGAAAAAGCAAAATGATGGCAACTATATTATATTGTTATTGTATGTAGATGACATGCTTGTTGCAAGGTCTAACATGCAAGAAATAAAGAAAATTGACAAATTCCTTTGTAATGAAGGATTTGGGAGCTGCAAAACAAATCCTTGGTATGAGAATAACTAGAGACAGGAAAAATAAAAAATTAACACTGTCTCAGAATGAGTACATACAAAAGGTGTTGAAAAGATTTAATATGCAGAATGAAAAACCAGTTAGTACACCTTTTTCTAGCCATTTCAAACTTAGTAAGGAGATGTGCCCCAAGACCCAAGAAGAAATGGACTACATGTCTAAAGTTCCATATGCATCAGCAGTTGGAAGCTTAATGTATGCAATGGTCTGCACAAGGCTTGATATTGCACATGCAGTGGGATTTGTAAGCAGGTACATGAACAATCCAGGAAAATAACATTGGATTGCAGTAAAATGGATTCTTATATATTTGAGAGGTACCAAAAATCAAACATTATGCTTTGGTGGTTCAAACATTTCTCTACAGGGATATGTTGATGCAGATATGGCAGGTGACAGAGATAACAGGAGGAGCACTATAGGATATGTATTTACTGTAGGTGGAACAATTGTCAGTTGGGTTTCAAAAATCCAAAGTGTTGTTGCACTTTCAACAACAGAAGTAGAGTATGTTGCTGCTACAGAGGCTAGTAAGGAAATAATTTGGTTACAAAGGTTTATGGATGAATTGGGTAAGAAGCGTGATATGGGCACGTTATACAGTGATAGCCAAAGTGCCATTCATCTTGCAAAGAAATCAACATTTCATTCAAGGACTAAACACATACAGCTCAAGTACCATTTCATACGGTCAGTATTAGAAGATGGACAGTTGAAGCTGGAAAAGATACACACTAGCCAGAATCTTGCAGATATGCTAACAAAAGTTGTAACCAGGGAGAAACTGAGAACATGCTCAGTTTCAATTGGTCTTCAAGGATGACGATGAAGATGAGAAACAACCAGGTCCAAAGAGGAGTCATTTTCTAGCAAATGAAGCAGTGGTGGAGTTGCTACAATCAGTCTCCAAGTGGGATATTGTTGGGTGTGGAGCTTGATTATCTTGTTTATTTTGTATCACAGCGTTGGACCCCTGTACCTTAATGGGGGCGGAAATGCCACCCGTAATTAAATGCTGCCTGGGGGGGTCTAGGGGAGGGCGGCTGCGACTTTATGGAGCCCCCCCCTGGCGGGGGGTTTCGGGGGCAGCGCCCCTAAAGCTAAAAACATATGTAAAATTGCCTTGTAAAAGTATAGTAATTTCTAGTCAATCTGGGCCGTTCATTAGGCGGATGATCTGACGGTAGAAGTTATGTTTAGTTTAAGGTTTTTTTCCCTAGAAGGCAACCCCTCACTTTGTATGAGGGTATTGTATTGCGGCTGTGTATTGTATGGGTATTCTCAGAGCGAGAAACATAGGGTGAGACTGTGAGAGAGAACAGAGGATATTACAACGGATCTGCTGTAGGTTGTGTCTCTTCATTTTTGTGGATAATAGGAAGGAAGGACTGGCTGTACGAGGTGGACGTAGCCCAAACTGGGTGAACTACGTATATCTGTGTCTTTCTGGTTTTATGTGTTTTGTGTGCTTGTGTTTTCTGCATATTTTGTGTGTTGCATTGCTCTGCAATATATAATTTTCTAACATTTGATATATCATATTGCAATTATTCCTCTTCATGCGTTATAGTAAAGTTTTCTGATGGATTCATGGGTGTATAATTCCTTTTTGAAGGCATTATAGAACCCAATACTGATAAAATTTATTCAATATTCCCTTGGAATCACTTCAAATTTAACTTTCAAACAAGACTTATGCAATTAAAAAAAATAAAATACAAACCTTTTTCTTCCTTTTGAGGAGCTCGATATTGAAACTAATGTGTCTCCATAATTTCATATCTACAAGATCTAAATTTTAGTATTGTGGTAGCCCTCAACGTCTTCTTTCCAATTCCACAAGTCAGACCTAATTTTGATTTTTCAAGATAAAGTTATGCCCAATCTCCCATAATGACTTAATTATGGGATGGTTCAGAAGAGAGAACTTGTATGGTGTACCTTGTCTCACTGTTTTGATCGTAGTCTCTAAACTCGATACACAAGAAACTACAGTCTGTGCACTTTTGGTCACTTTTTACACAATTCAAATTCGATTCTCAGAGAGAAAGTTATGATGATTTTCCAAAGGTCACCTGTTTTAGATGAAATTTCGAAGCCTGCAAAAACCCTACCTTCCATAGATCATATCTTCGAAACTATTGCAAACGAAGGTCTGAAATTTTTACACGACGTTCCTCAAGATTTTGGCTCAAATGGGTCTTTTTATCTTCTGAACCTTCGCAGAAAAACATTATAGTAAAAATTCCAAGATGACCTGTTTGCAGCAGTGAAACCCTAGAATTCAAAGCTCTGATCCCAAATGTTATGAAACCATCTCACAAAATAGAAGAAAAGATAGATAAATGACTTAGAAATCAGACTCTTCGAGGGGGAAACCTCCTTTACATTACATAATGAACAATTTTTGGATGATACAAATGACAACACCTCCTTTCTATATATAGGAGTCCAATGGGTCACAATATAATCCTAGCCGACATACCAATAAAAATGTAAGGGCACAACAATAACAATAGTGGGCTTCAATGGGGCACAATAATAACAATATGGGGACTACATGGGCACAACAATAACAATAAGGGAGATATAGTAACAATAACAATAAGGGGATATACTAGTATTATAGGGACCTAACATTCATATAATTCACATATCATCTCTAATCATTAACACTCCCTTAGGCTTTCTCTCTATCTCAACATTCCTTCTACACAAGAACTCTCGAACTTTCACAATAGTGCACACTCACTCAGATCTCTCTCCTAAGATCAAAATAATTCTGCATTCCCCTAAATTTCATTCCTGCAATACATGGTTTTTTCCTCTGCTACACAATGAACGGTTCTGGCTCTTTCATCTCATCACTCTTTCCAAAGGAGTACTTCCAACATGGCTGACCATTCTACTAACACATCATGTTTCTCTGTCATTGCAAAAAAAATAATAAGATAATGAGAATTAGAGTGTTCCCATGTTGATAATTAAATCTCACTCTAACTTGGACACTCAAAGGAGTTCCTCCATTAAATTTAACTTACACAACAACATGGTTCTCCATTCCTGCTCTTTAAGACATGCAGTATAGAAATTGTAATCAAGAATGAATTACAAACCCCAAAATGTACTCCAACATGGCTTCTCTGAGTTTGGTCAACTCTTCAATACCCAGTTCTATTTTCCATTGAGTTCTTGGTGGTGCGAGGAACACTCAAGAATAACTTGATCTACTTGTTTTTTGTTTGAGAAAATCTCCATTAATTTACCCTACAAATCGTGGTCCTTCATTGTATTGATCCTACACAACTGCCAATGACTGCAACTATGTTGTATTAAAACTATACCAAGTCCTCAATATTTTAGCACTTTACTGCAAACGACCAAGTGTTGAGATCGTAGGAAAACCACTGAGGCAATTACAAATTTACTGTCCCAAGTATGGTGAATGGATAATTTTGGCACAACTGCAACTATAATGCACGGGAAAAAATAAATTTCAACTCATTTACTGTCGATGGTTTAATGTGGGACCCCCTTAAATGATTTTGGAGTACGAAGGGGATGGGTCTCACTTTTATTTTGGACCATCGATCACATGCTCGATGATTTGGGAAAACCACCCAACGTGGGCCCTCTCCCGTCGTTAACTTATAGGAGGGCATGAGCCCCCCTATTTTCTTCAATGAGATGGTGGGGATGCACGACATATTATCTATCCTAAAAAATGAGAGAGATTTAACTACTACCCTCCACCAGGTGTTCTAGAAACCACCCTTGCCAACTCCTGGGTGTGCCTTCCAATGCAGGTCGATCTGATCCACCTGCTATGTGCACCTATATTTACCTTCGACTAGTCGACTAGACTTGGATGCTCTACTTGGGTCCATTTTCACTATTTTGACCCATTCTATTCATTCAATGTCACAAACCAAATACACAGTAAAAAAATCACAAATCGATCCCTTGGAAAAAACTTCAAGGTCCTTCCACATCATTCTTGATATGCCATGCTTGTGTTACATTGATATAATCCATGCCTACATAGTGCCACTTGTACATGATTTTGGCCCATTTGGTCACCTAAAAATGTTGAAAACACATGCCATGTGTCCTCTTCTTGTACTACCACATCACCTTGTGTTGATGTCATCTGTAGGTAGTCCCACACAGGTTGGGGGTCAGGGGTCGGTCCTTTGAACTCCTCCCGAAACCTCCAGACATGAGCGACGTACTTAGGTTCCACTAGGTCGAGGGTCAGAGCCCGATTTTCCATCTCAGTTTTCCAAACACCACATGACCTCTCACTAGGCAAAATATGCCTAAGTCAAAAATTGCTTTAAAAAAGAAATTTCACATGCTGAACCTTGAGACTTGAAACTTTGAACTTTGAACCTCTCCCTTGTGAACTTTGACTGTCCATAAATTTTGATTATAGGAGTCTTTTTTAGGCTATCATATACCGTTGGAAAGTTCTTTTTATAGAACTATCCAACTATGCCATTTCTAGATGCATATGAGCCGACATTCTGAGGCATAAATACACTCAAATAGTGAGCCACCTAACCACCATAGATATAAGTTTTATATATTTTTCATTTGACCTGCTATTATGATGGTTCTCTACTCCAGGATGAAGCAACCATAAGACTCCCTCTGAGCTTGACACTCCATGCACATCAATTCCAAACACATTATGCATCTGACATTAATGCTAGCCTAGTTGACATCAATGCCAATACACTTGAAGCCACCTCTTATCTTAACAATGCTAAATTTCCAAAATAACCAACATATTAAGCCCCCTTGGATGATAAAAAAAAATTGTTAGTAAGTTTAGGACCCCAAGGATAAGCATACAAAAAATCCCTTGGTCACTTTCACATTAAAACTTAGTAGTTTAATTTCATGGAACTTAAAATATTTCATCATTTAGTGCACTCTCACTTGTTGGAAAGTAGATCACTACTAAGGGGGGCAAGAGGGGGAGGGGGAAGGGGGGGAGGGGGGGTGAATCAATAGTGTGAGAACATATACAATTTTTTCCAAATATTAATCTTTTCACCATGCACAAACTAAAACACAAAACCATAGATCTGAGCACCAAAAATATATATGCAACCACAACAAGAAATCACACAAAGGACAAAAGGATGTCTGGTGGAAAACTCTCTTCAGGGAAAAAACCACCCATTGCTGCTGCGCCGCTCAAATTCTATTATGTTAAGCAATTCTTTACATAGAGTTACACGTATGGCTACTATCAAATGGAGATTTTTTCTCAAGAAAATCTACAAATTACCATTCGCTTAAGGTCACCACGATCAACGATTTTTTCCCGGTTACTCCTAAAATATCAATGACTCTACATGCTCTGATCTGCTGGAAGCTACCACGACCGATGGGCCTCACCCAATTTCTATCGAAATATCCAACCACCATTGGATTTGAGAAATCTACTCACTTATATTGATTTCTCCTGAGTCCTCCAAATATTCTCCTTTATGTGGTTCTTGTTTCAAAATGGTTCAGACTGGAATCAAGAACTTCTCAACATGAGCTCTGCCGTAACATATCGTCAAAGCACAAGAAAAAATATAAATCTCCAAACTCCAAATACTCCGCAAGTAGTAATACAACCTTACCAAACACTATACCAATCCACACTGCAACACTTCACTCACTGCATGAATATGTGGCTGAAATAAGCTTCATCTAACTGCTGCTACAATTGCAAACTAACTCATAAAATATGCATACTATGGTACACATGCATCTTGTAGGCTCTTCTCCACACACACACTCCCACAACACAACTCAAAAATAAACTTATCCAACAATACTCACAATGAGCTTCCTCCAATATATAGATGAACTCAAGTGCTCAAATCAATAATTACCAAGAATTATTGGGCATCACAACTTTGTTCATATGCTTGATTGGATATAGATTCAATTCATTGAATCAGTCAACCACTAACTCCATTAGCCTTGTTTACATTTTAACCTTTAATCAAGTTCTGTAGGCCCCACGAAATTTTCCGACCATAAATTGAAAATTTCCGATCAAGGATGTCACGACAACACAAAAATTAGCTAAAAAATGCAAGGAATGTGGAAGAATTTTAGTGAAAAATCCATAGTCACTCCCTTAGTACTGTCTTGCATGTGACTTTAGTATCTTAGGGCTATAATCGCTCCCTTGGTCCTGCCTCCATGCGACTAGAATTTCTAGTCACACTAATGACCCATCCTCCATGCCATTGGGGAAAAATTTCAGTAAAAGCATAAGTCCTTCAGTCCAAAATCTATGCCACCTTCTGGACCATCTTCTTTAGCTCCTAAATACTCCTCCAAACCTCTTCAACAGGTCTGAAATTGATGAAATAGGCCAATAACAAGTCAGTGATATGCTAGACCTATTCTGCCAACCTTAGGACGAAGACCAACACCTCCAGCTCCTTAAGCAACAAACACAACATCTCTAACACCTAAAACCTCTATAGAAACATCTCTGACACCGACAACAGTATATCCAAGTCTGGAAACATGAAAATCATGTCAAATCACTGCCTCCAACACTGGTTGAAGCGCCTCCAACACTGGTTGAAGCACCTCCAACACAAGCAACCTCATATCATCACATATAACAACATATGCAATGTCTCCAAGACATAAATATATATATACAACACTAAGATAAACTCTCCAACCACATGCAACAACAACATCTCTAATCAAAACAACATGAGAAAATCTCCAACCTCTTACAAAAACAACATCCCAACCAACACAACATGTCAACCTCAAATCAATCACACATGTGGAATCCATTTCTACTAAGCCTCCACTGGGTCTAGTCATAGGTATGTTGACATCAATGCCAACTAACAATACCATCAACCAATCATGCATCACCACGCACACATCACACATGCATATGACCAACAACATCTCTATCTGGTTGATATCAATGCCAACACTACAATTCCAACAAACTCCCCCTTTGGCATTGATGTTAAACTCCATCCAACAAGTGAGGTTGATCTCTACAATCCAAAATATCTCCCCCTTTGAAATCAATGGAATTAGAGAAATTTTGAGGTCTAAAATGGGTCTCCTAAGAAAAATGTACAACCAAAATAAACTTTATAAGAACCAATAGGATTCAAGATGATGATGTCAACCATGGGGGACAATTCACCATTTTTGGAGTAAAAAAGTAAAAACATTAAAAAATAATTAAATAATAAAACTGTTTTTTAACTCGTATTTTCAAATGATCTCCCTAAGGTTTTACTCAAATTTCGAGTGGGAGTACTCGTTGGATTAAAAATCTAATTCCTCACCCAAGGAGTACCAATGTTGCATACTTTCGATGGAACTTGTTAGACAAAAAATGAGAAATACATTAAAAAAAAAAACGTGATTTCAATCGCATTTTTCATTTAGCAGGTTCCATCGAAAGTATGTAACATGGGAACTCCTTGGATGAAGAATCATATTATACATCCAACGAGTGCTCCCGCTTGAAATTTGAGTAAACCCATAGGGAGATAAGTTGAAAATACGAGATGAAAAAGTAGTTTTTTCTTTTTTTTTTTTGTAGGAATTTACAGGGTAAGTTCCTTAGATCAAGAACCAAAGGTCATTGCTCACAAACATATCACAAATCAGTACACCAGTATAATCACGTGGTTAAAACCCTCGAAGAGGGAAACAGTCCACGGCCTGAGCCGACGCGGCCACTTCAGGCAATTTATTAATATAAAAAGAAAAGTTACATATGTTTCTCTCATAAACGGTTACCGGACAAATGACCCTTCATGCTCTTTAAATAGATATCATGAACCAATTGGGTGTTAAGCCACGGATCAAGTGTCGTTAATACCGAGGAGAGAGATAACTATCAGATCACTACAAATCGTGACCGTCAGATTATGAGTTACAAATGTACATGGTAAAGAAATACACTTTACCTAACTCTACACTAGACTAAGTTATTCTTAAATATTTCATATGTGTCGGAATATCCTAACATCCCCCCTTAAGAACAACTTGGGATAGGACTGAAGGATTTACAAAGGTGACACAAAAGGAGCCTATTTCCTATGTGTCGAAATATCCTAACATCCCCCCTTAAGAACAAATTGGGATAGGATTGAAGTAGTTACAAAAGTGACACAATAGGAGAAGGAAGGAGGCATTAGATCCTATCACCCCTTAATGACAACTTTCCTGAACTCCAAGCATGGATCGAAGTTTGGTAAACTTCGCTTCTGTGAGAGCCTTTGTAAAGATATAGGCTACTTGATCATTGTTTGGACAGTACTGCACTTCAAGAACACGATCATGAATGAGATTTTTGATGAAGTGTATGCGGAGTTCAATGTGTTTCATACTTTGATGCTGAAATTGATCTTTACATAGCTGAATGGCACTCTGATTATCACACCAAAGTGTAGTTGGATGCTGCTGATGAAGACAAAATTCAGACAGGATTTGACGTAGCCACATGACTTCCTTGCTGACTTCAACTGCACCATGATACTCTGCTTCTGCTGAAGAAAAGAGATGGCACTTTGTTTCTTACAATACCAAGTAATAGGTCTTGAACCAAGAGTGAACACATATCCTGCAGTACACTTTCTATCATTAGGGTCACTAGCCCAATCAGAATCAGTGAAACCAATCAACAATGGAGATGCTCCTGCACTGTAATGAATCCCGAACTGAACTGTACCTCGAATATATCGAAGTATTATTTTAGCTTCTTTCCAGTGACTTTCATGAGGTTGGTGCATAAACCGAGCGACAAGACCAACGACAAAGGAAAGGTCAGGACGGGTATGGGTTAGATACAGAAGTTTACCAAAAATTTGACGATATAAGGTAGCATCAACTTGAGGGGTAGTACAAGTGACTGAAATCTTGACTCCAGATTGAAAGGGAGAAGGGGATGGCTTACAGTCTTCCATGTGAAAGTGGTGTAGAAGATCACAGGCATACTTGGACTGAGAGAGGGTAATGCCTTCCTTGGATTGCAAGACTTGAAGACCAAGGAAATAATGCAAGTGTCCTAAGTCTGTCATTTCAAACTTCTTTTTGAGGCTATAATTCACATGGTTTATATGGTTTGGATCACTACCAGTAAGGATAAGATCATCAACATAAAGAACAAGGATGGTGAAAGACTTACCCACTTTCTTGGTGTAGACAGTGTTTTCAGAATGACACCTAGAAAAGCCATTATCTAATAGAAATCCATCCATTTTGGCATACCAAGCCCGAGGAGATTGTTTGAAACCATAAAGAGACTTCCTAAGGCGACAAACAAGGCTAGAGTCACTTTGGATGAATCTAGGGGGTTGTTCCATGTAGATTTCTTCATGTAAATCTCCATGTAATAAGGCGAATTTAACATCCATTTGATGGACTTCCCATTTAAAGAAGGAAACAAGGGAAAGAACAAGGCGGATAGAATTAATTTGGCAACAGGGGAGAAGGTTTCATTATAGTCAATGCCTTCAACTTGTGAAAATAATTTAGCGACAAGACGAGCTTTATGTCTATCCACTTTTCCATCTGGTCCAAACTTTGTTTTGTAAACCCATCTGCATCTGAAAATTTTTCTCCTTTTGGAAGAGGAACAAGATCCCAAGTACCATTCGCCAATAAGGAACAATATTCTTCATTCATAGCTTCATCCCAATCTGGATGACCATAGGCTTCTTCAAAGGTTTCTGGATCAAGATTTTCTAGAACTTGAGCCAATAAGGAAGAGGCTCTTTCGAACTGAGAATGTGTACATCGTCGATCGACAGGGTCACCTGCAAGAGAACCTGCTGCATCTTGAGTAGAGTGGACTCATCTTGGAAGCGGTGGAGTAAAAGGAACAATTTCAAGAGGTGGAGGAGGATTGTCATCCTCGCTGTCATCATTTGAACTAGAAGAAATGCTATTAAAAATAGAAAAGAGAGAGAGAGGTGGCACATATGCTGAATTAGGCTCGCAGGCTAAAAGTGGCACACCCGCCGAACTAGGCTCGCAGGCTGATATATTTTCATCAAACTTTACATCTCTTCTAATGATTATATTTTTGGATTTTGGTTGAATAAGTCTATATCCTTTAACATCTTCAGTATATCCAACAAAAATTCATTTTTCACTCTTAGGTTCTAAGGCTTTATGTTTCACATCTGGAATATGGGCCCAAGCATCACTTCCAAAAACACGAAAGTGACTTACATCTGGTTTGATTGAGATCCAAGATTCTTATGGAGTTATATTATTTAAAACCTTAGTCGGAGTGCGATTTACTATGTAATTTGCACAGTTAATTGCTTCTGCCCAAAAATTGAGACCAAGTTCTTTAGATTGAAGCATACAATTAGTGATTTATTTTAGGGTGCAATTCTCCCTTTCAGCTACACCATTTTTTTGTGGAGTATATGGAACGGTATGTTGCAATTGAATGCCATGCTTAGTGCAAAAGTTGATAATTTTTTTGTTAACATATTCTCCTCCATTGTCTGATCTTAACTTAAGAATTTGATGTCCAGATTGTTTCTCAACAAAGGCCTTAAAGGCCAAGAACATGTTAAAAAATTCACTCTTGAGTTTTAAGAAGTATACCCAAGTGAGTCTGGAAAAATCATCAATGAAAGTTAAGAAGTACTTGCAACCAGAGAAAGAAACAATAGGAAGTGGACCACATAAATCACTGTGCACAAGTTGCAAAGGTTCTGAAGCGTGCCAAGAGGCACGTTTGTCAAAACTATCCCAATGATGTTTTATGAGTACACATCCAGAGCAAACACCATCTCGACAAGATACCATAGGAAGGCCCGTCACCATATTTTCCTTATATCGAGTTTGAAGAGAGAGATAGTTTAAGTGACCAAATCGCTCATGCCAAAGTTTTCTCACATCATCATTATGAGAAACAAAAACAGAGGGAAGAGGGGATGACCCAAAGTTGTCAAAATTATACGACCTTGTGGAATCATCAACAATGCCAGTAGCTAAAATATGTCGAGGATATTTGAGGTCCTTGATTACAACATCATGAGGTGAGAATTCTACTATTTTCCCTTCACCTGAATGAGTTATCTACTAAACAGAGAGAAGGTTGCATGACAAGGTAGGAACACATAGTACATCATTAAACTAACCATTATTGAGATGAATGGTTCTAGATCCTACAACAATAAGAGATCTATCATCACCAACATAAATATGTTTGGTGTTACAATAATTTAAAGAAGAAAACATGGCTTGATTTTTGGCCATGTGGTAAGAAGCTCCAGAATCAATGAGCCACTCATGAGAATGGGAAGACGAAGATACATTTAATGCATAACTAGATCTTGATGCTTGACAACCACAAGCAGAAAGTGCCATTCCTGAAGATGAAGGTGAAGAGTGCTCCAAATTGATGTTGTGCTTCTTTATTTCTACTTCTAAGGCTTCCATATTCTTAAAACATTTGGACTCTATATGGCCATCACGATTGCAAAAGTTGCAATGTCTATCTGTCTTCTTCCCTTTGTTTTTATTTGCTTTATCATTTTGGTGAGTTTCTTTTTCAGTTTGTGGCTGAAATTGTTTAGGACCCTTGTTTGGTTTCAGACCATACTTTTTAGGATATTGCTTCTTGGGATTCTTTTGATATGATTACTGTTGGGCTGCTAAGGCTTTCTTAGAAGCGTTTCCAGAAGTGATAAGACCAAGGCGTAAGAGTTTTTCTTGTTCTCTTATCAAAGAATCGTAAAAGGCATTAAAAGATGAGTTCTTGTAGGTGGTTTTTGAAGAAATGATGGCTTCTCTAGTGGAATGGAAGGCAGAAACAAATACAGATTATGCAGGGCCAATTTTAGTAAGAATGCAATAGATGAGGCTACCATCTTCCTTTTTGACCTTACAACCTTTTAAAAGAAGTCTAAGGGTCTTGAATTTGGACAAAAAATCTTCAATAGAGGAGAAATTTTTGGGGTCCAAAGTAAGCAACTCATTTTCAAGCTGATGGGCCCTGATTTTATTTTGAATGCCAATGACAGTATTTAGCTTGTCCAGGGCTTCATGAGGGGTGTCAATGTCAAGGATATGAAATCAAAAATCTTGAGAAATGGACATTCCTATCAACCCTCGTGCTTGATCTTGTTTATTTTCCCATTTAGCGACTTTATCATCATCAGAAGGTTTATTTTCTAGCCCTGTGGATATTCTATAAAGCCCTTTACTTCTAAGTATATCTAACATGTGAGGTAGCCATTGAAAATAATTGGTGATGTTAAGAATAATTGGGCATGCACTTTCCATTTTTTTTTTAATAAAAAATCTGAAGTTGAGAAAAGCTAAAAATAACTGCTCCAATGGAAAGATCTAGAAAAAATAGTCCGTTTAAAAAAAAAAGCTCGAGAAACAGCTTCCGGATGAAGAAGTTATGCCTTTTGAAAAAAATGAGTTGTAGATGCTGAATAGTTACGGGAACGGTTTGAAATTTGGTGATGAAGTTCAACTTAAAATAAAAATCCCGCCCCTTTAACAAAAACTTTTTACAAAAAGAAGCTTGAGAAAGAGATTTGAACTCAAGACCTCTCTTCTCATAAACTAACTCCTCACCAAGTGAGATATTAAAATGATTATGTTATTGTTTGAAAGGAGGAAGGTGTCTTTTTTTTATTTTTATTTATTTTTTATTTTTTTATTTTTTTTATTTAAATGATTCGGTGTGCGTGCCTTTTCTTGCACAAAAAAAACACAAAAACGGAGAAAAAAAAAGAAAGAAAATCAAACCTTACGACAAAATATTAGATTTTTGGTTAGCCTTACCGACAACTATCAATTTTTTTCACTATTTCTGATTTTCCGAGATCGCACAAAGACGCGGGGAAAGAGCATACGTAGCAAAAAAATCCCTTTTCCTGTTCTTGATTTTCCGAGATCGCACATAGCACAAAGAAAACAACATACAGAGAGAAATGTTATAGATCCGACAAATAAATAAAACCTAAAAATCGAAAATAAACAGAGGGAACCGAAATAAGCAGAACTATTAACAAATGTAATTGCAAAAAAAATGCTTTATACCTCCAGATCTAAACTATCATAAATTGGGTAGCCGGAAAAATTTTCGCATGAAACGAAAGGTGTTCCTCACTATAACAGATGCTATAGACATAACAGAGCAGTTCTCCAAGCCCAAAAATTTTCAGAAATAGTAGATCTACAAAACGACATTCGCATGCAGTCAAACCGGCTTCGGATTTTGATCAACAACGGATGCAACCCTCAAAATAGCTCTGATACCATGTAGGAATTTACAGGGTAAGTTCCTTAGATCAAGAACCAAAGGTCCCCGCTCACAAACAAATCACAAATCAGTACACCAGTATAATCACGTGGTTAAAACCCTCGAAGAGGGAAACAGTCCACGGCCTGAGCCAATGTGGCCACTTCAGGAAATTTATTAATATAAAAAGAAAAGTTACATATGTTTCTCTCATAAACGGTTACAGGACAAATGAAACTTCATGCTCTTTAAATAGAGATCATGGAACAATTGGGTGTTAAGCCATGAATCAAGTGTCGTTAATACCGAGGAGAGAGATAACCGTCGGATCACTACAAATCGTGACCGTCAGATTATAAGTTACAAATGTACATGGTAAAGAAACACACTTTACGTAACTCTACAATAAACTAAGTTATTCTTAACTATTTCCTATGTGTCGGAATATCCTAACAAAAATTCTTTTATGATCTCCCTAAGGTTTTACTCAAATTTTGAGTGGGAGTACTCGTTGGATTAAAAATCTAATTCCTCACCCAAGGAGTACCAACGTTGCATACTTTCGATGGACCCTGCTAGACAAAAAATGAGAAATAGATTAAAAAACGCGATTTCAATCACATTTTTCATGTAACAGGTTCCATCAAAAGTATGTAACATGGGTACTCCTTCGATGAGGAATCATATTCTACATCCAACGAGTGCTTCCGCTTGAAATTTGAGTAAACCCATAGGGAGATAAGTTGAAAATACGAGATGAAAAGGTAGTTTTTTTCTTTTTACCTCTAAAATTTGAGGATGTAATGTAGTCTTATTTTATTATTTCCACTATTGTTTTATAATTTCCTTAGGAGGTCCATTTTAGACAATTCCTCTAATGAAGGGTTATACCGAAATTAAAGAACAATGCCAATAATGTGTTTGAAGAGAAAATGACTCTCCTTGTCATACACAAAATCACGTTGATGCAACCCATAGAAGTATCCTCTGCAAGATAAGCATGTAGAACAAGGAAACCGACTACCAAAAACATTAGCCAAAACCATACGAACTCTAAGGACTGAACATGCACCCCCCAAGCATGTAATGGAGCTGGAAATACATACTCTTTGCTTGCTGAAGTAACTCATCCGTCTGCTACAATAAGCCTCCTTGCTAAGTGCAAGAGACTACTACTCATGGACGATGACTCTAACTGAATTTGGACATGATATACAATGAAGTACATTACATACAATGCTTCATGGATCAAGTACATAGTTGTGACAAGTACATAGGACTAACATATGGCTCCACTACACCTATCACCAACCATGGATCTATGGGCCCAAGTTTACATCATGCACCCAATGAAGTGGGGCTACATCAAATACATACATCATAATACATGACTGGGACTCCATTGACCCATACATAATCAATGACAAACATTCTAGACACCATGGGTCAATCCATGAGAAATGTGCCCAAAAGATGAAACACTGATAATACATGGATTTTACATCCGCACACAATGGTGCTCTCATATGTACATGCCCAATACATGAAGTAACATGAGTACATAGAAACAATGAGAAATGAATATGCTCCATATGGTAGCAGAAATATAATGAAATACATGGGATCCACGAACTATGCATAAGATCTCCAAATGTAGCAGTAATAAAGTACTAACAACATCATATGCTAGTACATGGCCACTCAACACCTTGGCCATCACCATCCCATCAATGAATATCTTGTAGCATAATCATGATAACTACTATAAACCACCATGCTCCACATGTGCATCAACAACCAATATGAACCGATTGTAGCAATAAACAATAGTAGCAGCAAAAAGTACATATCCTCATCATGAGAAACAAGAATCTCTCCACATATAATCAACCATATGAATCAACATCACTAAATCAAATGAATATCCAACACATCACAAACAACATCATGCCCTCTCTCTCCATGAAATTGCAACATATAATTCAACCATCTAAAATATATCAACAATATGCATGATCCATCTAGAAGTAGGAACATAAACAACGAGGTACATAAATTCTAGATGATCCATCTAGCAAAATGTGACAACCATAATAAAATCATCCTGCATAAACAAATTTCAACATTATGCAATTCCATTAGGAAGAACACATGCTCCCCTTGAATGTGTGATCCTCCATCACACCTTGACCATATTCATAAGACAACCATGTGGCTTTCAAATCTCCAATAATCATCATGCAGATGCTCCAAAAACCATCAGTAACAGTATAGATGAAATATAAATAATGAATGCTGCAACAAGGTTGATATACATATCTTTCTCACTCATATATGATAAATATATTAGATGCAAAATAATGAGTGAAAAGAAATAAACATAAAGAATCAAACCTTGAAAAACATATCTTCCCCTAAGCATGATATACCTCATATGAAGTGATCCGGCTGATATGAAAACACATGAAGGAACTGAATCAAGTTGCCAATACTCAAACCATGCATGTCTCATGCATATTGCTCCAGTCAAGTAGATCTAACATGCAAGGATGGAATACAACAGGGACTGATCTCATCTACTCTGACTTTAATGAGGAAGAGTACTCTCTTGGTCTCTTCTTACTCTTCTCTCTTCCCTTCAACACGTACACATTATCTGGGGTATTGAATCCTCTAGCTATCACTCTATTTGATCGTTCCTTCCGGATGATGCAAACTTTGGAATTGAATATCACTTCTTTTCCTCCAAGATATTATGATTTAGACCTTCAATGAGCCAATCATCTTCTGCATTTGTCCTCTTCTCACCAAGACTGGCTTTACCGCTTCCGAACACTCTAGCGGTTTCACCACCTTCAAACACAACATGACCATCCTTGGTTTTATTCAGAAGATGAAACTTTATCCTATCCCTTGACATATGTTGTGATAATTCACTATATATGAACTACATTTCATCCTCATCACGAGAAAAAGTGCAATACCACGTATTCTTAACTGCTTATCCTTCTTCCATGTGCTATTAGGATGCACATTCTCCCTTAACCACCGCTTTTGAACAAATGGACTCAATGGCTTAGACATTTTACAATCCCTGGCCATGTACCCAAAATTATGGCACACATAACACTCTATGTGACCAAGATATGTAGCCAAAGGATCTAATATTTTGCTGCTCATATTAAACCTCCATATTTTCATGCTATATCTGCAATCAATGGATTTATGCCCAAACATGTTACAAGCAAAAAAAAATCATCAAAATATTTTTTATACCTGAATGTAGGTCCTCCTTTTGGTTGATCATACCGCTGCATGGATGAGTGCATTCTACGAGTCCTACAATCAGCTTCCACATGACCAAAATCATGATAGTTGAAGCACTCAATCTCGTCCATTAAGGGGGCAAAGGATTTTTGACTTCTCCTTTGAAAACTGCCACCTCCAACCATAGGAGAAAATTGTCTTCTAGAAGTGACAGCTCCTTTTGGTTTTCTATTTTCTTGTTGCTTGTGGATCACATTCTTTGCTATAGGCTTCTTTGGTTCTTCTTTGACATTCTTTCTTGCATGAAAAATTGTCTCACCTTTCTGAATTTTTTTTTCCTATTTTTCTCACTAGTATGGTGCTCTTTACTTTCTCCAATTGCTAGCTATTTTCCTCAATATCCTCTCTCAATTTTTTAATTAAACCTTCAAGCACTCCACATAATACTTCCTATATTTTTTCTTGCTGAAATCGACTTCTTCTAATCTTCTCGATTCTGCCAGCTATGTCCTCAAGGTATTAATTTATTCCTTGATATTTTTCTCCTTTTGATCACAATCCTACAATTTCTTCTTATACTCATTGCATGCATTTGTTAGTATACCAATTTTACTAGAAAATTCTTCAATAAAAACCATGGGAGGTTCATATTGATCCTTAAGAAGCGTATAATTGTGATCATTATCTCTATCACTAAACAAATATGAATCATTGTCATTACCACTATCTGAAATATAACTCAAGAGTATATCATTACAAATTATACCTTCATATCTGTTGTTATTTTTCACAGCTATTTCATGTGGAGCTTCCTTCTTCTTTTTGCTTCTCTTCTCAATTTATTCATCATTTTTGCTACTGTTGGCTCCATATAGCATATGAAATCTGTCACAATTTTCTTTGGCATATTTTAAATCTCCAATTTTCGAAAATAATTTTCCTTTCTTGAGCATTCTTCTTCCATACTTTAGATGCCGGTAAATCTTCATCATTTCCTTCACAAACCAATATCCAAATGTTAGAGCCACAAAACAATAATTTGTTTTTCACATTTTATTTCCAAACCTTAAAATTTGCAGCAGTAAGAACCAATTTCATTGGAGAACTCATTTTAAAAAAAAGTTGCAAATTTTTATCACAATCTCCAAGATCCACTCTCCAATGATAAAGGTGTAATCGAGAGCCCCGCTCTAATACGAATTTTTGGAAACTAAATCACTACTAAGAGAGGGGGGGGGGGGGGGGTGCATCAGTGTTGTGAGCACATATAAAATTTTTCTCCAAATATTTATCTTTTCGCCATGCACAATATAATACATGAAACCATAGATCAGAGCACCAAAAATATATATGAAACCATAAAAATAATTCTTACAAATGACACAAGGATGTCTGGTGGAAAACCCTCTACAGGGTAAAAAACCACCTGCTACTGCTGCGCTGCTCAAATTTTATCATGTCAAACAATTATTTACCTATATTTACACATATGGCTACTATCAAATGGAGATTGTTTCTCAAGCGTATCTATTAACTACCATCCACTAAAGGCCACCACGATCAACGATCCTCGCCTGGTTACTCCTAAACTATCAATGATTCTACAAACTTCGATCTGCTGGAAGCTACCACGACAAATTATCCTTGCGTAGTTTCTACCGAATTATCCAACCACCATAGGATTTGAGAAATATTCTCACTTATATTGATTTTTCTTGAGTCCTCTAACTCTTCTCCTCTATGTGGTTTTCGTTTCAAAATGTTTCAGGCTGGAACCGAGAGCTGCTCAACATGATCTTTGCAACAACATATCGTCAAAGAATAAGAAAAATCTAAATCTCCAAACTCCAAATACTCCACAAGCATCAATACAACCTCACTAAAAAATATACCAATCCACACTGCAACAATTAACTCATTGCATGAATATGTGGCTGAAATAAGCTTCATCTCATTGCTGCTACAACTACAAACTAACTCATATAACATGCATACTATGACACACATGCAACTTGCAGGCTATTCTCCACACACACACTCTCACAAAACAACTCAACAATCAAATCATCCAACAATACTCACAATGAGCTTCCTCCAATATGTAGATGAACTCAAGTGCTCAACTCAATAATTACCAAGAACTACTGGGAATCACAACTTTTTTCATATGCTTGATTGGATCCAGATTCATCTCATTGACTCAATCAACCACTAAATCCATTAGATGACTTTATATTTTCAACTTTAACCAGGTTTTGGAGGCCCCATGAACTTTTTCGAGCATAAATTTAAAAGTTCCAATCAAGGATGTTGCCACAACACAAAAATTATCTCAATAGTGAGAGGAATGCAGCAGAATTTTAGTGAAAAATACATAGTCGCTCTTTTAGCACTGTCTTTCATGTGACTTTAGCATCTTGGGGTTATAACCGCTTCCTTGGGCCTACCTCCATGTGACTACGAATTTCCAGTCGCACTGATGACCCAACCTCAATGTGACTGGGGAAAAATCTCAATAAAAACATAAGTCCTTTAGCCCAGAACCTCTGCCACTTGCTGGACCATCTTATTCAGCTCCTCAACACTCCTCTAAGCCTCTGCAATAGTTATACAACTGATGAAATAGGCTAAGAACAAATTAGTGATATGTTATACCTATTCTGCCAACCTTAGGACAAAGACCAACACCTCTAGCTCCTCAAGCAGCAACCACAACATATCTAACACCTCCAACCTCTGTATAAGCATCTATGAAACCTAAAGAAACATCTCCAAGTCCTGCAACATCAACACATTTCAAATCACTACCTCCAACACTAGTGGAAGCACCTCCAAAACAAGCAACCTCATCTCATCACATGTAGTAGCATATGTAATGTATCCAGGACATAAAGAGACATATGCAACACTAAGAGAAACTCTCCAAACACCTGCAGCAACAAAATCTCCAATCAAAACAACATGGGAAACTCCCCAACCTCCTGCAACAACATCATCTCCAACGAACACAACATGTCAACCTCAAACCAATCACACATGTGGAATCCATATCTACTCAGCCTCCACTAGGTCTAGTCATAGGTATGTTGGCATCAATTCCAACTAACAAGACCATCAACCAATCATGCATCACCACACATGCATCAAAAATGCATATGAACAACAACATCTCTATCCTATTGATATCAATGCCAACAAACTCCCCCTTTGGGATTGATGTCAACCTCCATCCAACAAGTGAGGATTATCACTACAATCCAAAATATCTCCCCCTTTGACATCAATGGAAAAGGGTCATACCAACATTGAAGAGCAATGTCAATAATGTGCCGACAGATAAAAGGACTCCCCTTGTCATACACAACATCATCCTGATGAAACCCATAGAAGTATCCTTTGCAAGATAAGCATGTAGAACAAGGAAACTGACTACCAAAAACATTAGCCAAAATCATACCAACTCTGAAGACTGGACATGCTCCCCCCAAGCATGAAATTGCACTGGAAATACATACTATTTTCCTGCTGAAGTAACTCATCTGCCTACTACAATAAACCTTCTTTTCAAGTGCCATCATGCACACACTCTATAGACCCAAGTTTACATCATGAACCCAATGAAGTGGGGCTTCAACAAAGATATACATCATAATACATGACTTGGACCCCATTGACCCATACATAATCAATGAAAAATGTGCTAGACACCATGGGTCACTCCATGAGAAATGTGGAAAAAATATGAAACAATGATAATACATGGCTTTTACACCTGCACATAATGGTTCTCTCATCTATACATGCCCAATATATTAAGTAACACGAGTACACGGAAAAAAATGAGTAATTAATATGCTCCATATGGCAGCAAAAATATAATGCAATACATGACATCCACGAGCTATGCATAATCTCTCCAATTGTAGCAGAAAAAAAGTACTAACAACATCATATGCTAGTACATGGCCACTCAATACCTTGGCCATCGCCATGCCATCAATGAATATCTTGCAACATAATCATGATAAACACTAGAAAAAGCCATGCTCCACATGTGCATCAATAAACAATATCAACTGATATCAACAATAAACAATAATAGCATCAACAAGTACATATACTCATCATGAGCAACACAATTCTCTCCAAACATAATCAACCATATGGATCTACATCACTCAATCAAATGAATATCAAACACATCGCAAGCAACATTATGCTCTCTCTCTCTCTATGCGATTGAAACATATAATTCAACCATCTAAAATATATAAACAACATGCATGATTCATCTAGAGTTAGGAACATAAAAAACGAGGTACATAAATTCTAGATGACCCACCTAGCAAAATGTGACAATAATAACAAAATTATCCTACATAAAACAATGTCAACATTCTGCAAATCCATTAGGAAGCACACATTCTCCCCCTGAATGTGTGATCCTCGATCACACCTTGACCATATGCATTAGACAACCATGTGGCCTTAAAATATCCAATAATTGTGATAATAATCTCTATCACTAAACAAATATGAATAATTTTCAATACCGATATCCAAAATATAACTCGAGTATATCATTACGACTTATACCTTCAGATTTGTTGTTATTTTTCACAACTGGTTCATGTGGAGCTTCCTTCTTCTTTTTGCTACTCTTCTCAGTGTCTTCATCACTATTGATGCTACTGGCTCCATATAGCATATGAAATATGTCCCAAATTTCTTTGGCATATTTTGAATCTCCATTTTTTCCCAAATTTGCAATATGGAGATTTTCAAAATTAATTTTCCTTTCTTGATATTTTTTTCTTCCGTACTTTAGATGCAGGAAAATCTTCATCATTTCCTTCACAAATCAACATCCAAACGTTAGAGCCAAAAAACAATACTTTATTTTTCACATTTTCTTGCCAAACCTTAAAATTTGCAACAGTAAGAACCAATTTCTTTGTAGAACTCATTCTAAAAAAAATGCAATTTTTTATCACAATCTCCAAGATCCACTCTCCAACAATCAAGCTGCAACCGAGAGCCCCGATCAGACACCAATTGTTGAAAACTAGATCACTAATGAGGGCGCGGGGTGGGGGGTGAATTAGTAGTGTGATCACATATAAAATTTTTCTCCAAATATTAATATTTTCACCATGCACAAAGTAAAACAAAAAATCATAGACAAAGAACCAAAAATATATATGCAACCATATAAATAAATCAGGCAAAGGACACAATGATGTCTAGTGGAGAACCCTCTCCAGGGAAAAAAACCACCTGCTACTGTGCCGCTCAAATTATATTATGTCAAACAATTATTTACATA
Source organism: Pinus albicaulis (assembly GCA_034641835.2). NCBI lineage: Eukaryota > Viridiplantae > Streptophyta > Pinopsida > Pinales > Pinaceae > Pinus > Pinus albicaulis. The sequence goes on from CM076581.1 coordinate 246,906,419, forward strand.
GAGTCACACATATGGATACTATCAAATGGATATTTCTTCTCAAGTGGATCTACAAACTACCATCCGCTGAAGGCCACCATTATTAACGATCCTCACCCGGTTACTCCTGAACTATCAATGACTCTACAGACTCCGATTTGCTGGAAGCTATCATGACCAATGAGCCTTGACCAATTTTCGCCAAAATATCAAACTATCATTGGATTTGAGAAATATGCTAACTTATATTGGTTTCGCCTGATTCCTCCAACTCTTATCCTGTATGTGGTTCTTCTTTGAAAATTTTTCAGATTGGAATTGAAAACTGCTCAAAATGAGCTCTGAAACAACATATTGTTAAAGCACAAGAAAAAATATGAATCTCCAAACTCTAAATACTCCACAAGAAGCAATACAACCTTACTAAACACTATAACAATCCACACTGCAACACTTCACTGACTGCATGAATCTGTGGTTGCAATAAGATTAAACTCACTGTTGCTACAACTACAAACTAACTTAGAAAATATGCATACTATGGCACACATGCAACTTGCAGGCTCTTCTACACACACACACTCTCACAACACAACTCGAAAATCAACTCATCCAATAACACTCACAATGAGATTCCTCTAATATGTAGATGAACTCAAGTTCTCAACTCAATAATTACCAAGAAATTTTGAGCATCACAACTTTCCTCATATGCTTGATTGGATTTAAATTTATCTCATTGACTCAATAAACCACTAAATCCTTTAGCCTTCCTGATATTTTCAACTTTAATCAGCTTCTGGAGGCCCCATGAACTTTTCCGAATATAAATCGAAAAATTACGATCAAGGATGTCACCGCAACACAAAATTTAGCTCAACAACGTGAGGAATACAGAGTAATTTTAGTGAAAAATCCATAGTCACTCCCTTAGCACTATCCTGCATGCAACTTTATCATATTGGGGCTATAGCCACTCCCTTGGGCCTGCCTCCTTGCGACTATGTCTTTCCAGTCGCACTCATGATCGATCCTCCATGCCACTGGGGAAAAATCTCAGTAAAAACATATGTCCTTCCGCCCAGAACCCCTGCCACCTACTGGACCATATTATTTAGCTCTTTAACACCCCTCCAAGCCTCTGTAACAATTCTTCAACTCATGAAATAGGATAAGAACAAATCAATGATATGTTATAACTATTATACCAACCTTAGGACCAAGACCAACACCTCCAACTCCTCAAGCAACAACCACAACATCTCTAACACCTCCAACCTCTGTAGAAACATCTCTAACGCCTGCAACAACATCTTCAAGTCCTACAAAATCAACATCATGTAAACTCTCTACCTACAACATTGGTGGAATCACCTCCAATACAAGCAACGTCATCTCATCACATGTAGCAACATATTCAATGTATCCAAGAGATAAAGAGACATATGCAACTCTAAGAGAAGCTCTGCAACCACATGGAGTAGCAACATATCCAATCAATACAACATGAGAAGCTCTCAAATATCCTGCAGCAAAAACATATCCAACCAACACAACATGTCAACCTTAAACCAATCACACATGTGGAATCCATCTCTACTTAACCTCCACTAGGTCTAGTCATAGGTATGTTGAAATCAACGCCAACTAACACGACCATCAACCAATCATGCATCAACACACACACACATCACACATGCATATGACCAACGACATCTCTATCCTGTTGACATCAATGCCAACACTACAATGCCAACATCAATAATGTCTCTAATCAATGGTATGTAAATCAAACTTGAGATACTCATCATACATTTACATCTATTGCAAACGTTATTTTATCTTTCTTCCAATTACTTGTCTTCCATGATATCAAAATTGAGTTTCTGACCAATTTCTGCCAAACTACTTCCACCCACATAACTAACCATATCCAAGAGTGGCGTACATGGTGTATCCCCGACAAGGCCCCATAACTTAACCTATTATTAAACAACTAATTTTCATGATTTTCCAGTTTATAATGCACCTTAGTATGCTCTAATAGGAATCCAATTTTGGAATGTGATCCATCATTCCAAAAATTTCCATCTTCAAGAATACTTGCTTTTTTATCCCCTTTGAGTTAATATTTCATTAAAAACTTGACAATTAAACTATGATTTATATATATATAAGATGACTTTGATCCCATACAACCTCAGTTCTGGAGTTATACTGTATATGAAGAAATTTAAATTTACTTTTCATGTGATTGGAAAAATATCTTAGTGAGAATAATTAGGAATTATACTTGAATATAATAAAGGTTGGAATTATACTTGAAGATAATAATGGTTGGAATCATACTTTAAAAATTGGATTCTTGTTAAAGCATATGGAGACAAATTCGGAGGCGCACAAGCATGATGGTGAAAATGGTTGTATAATAGTAGGTTGAAGGTTATACCAAGAAGTAAAGATGAGTAGCGGTAATTCAAATAATCATATTACTGCAATTGATAATATCAAATTGGATGAATGGTGTAGATGAATATTGTTAATGCCTTTTGCAAATTGATTTTGAAAAATTAAGGAACCAAAAAATTGATGTCTAAAATAAGAATGGATACATATATTTATACATATATTAATTACAAGTAGTAAGTACAATTTAAATTGTAAAAGAAGAATTATTGAAGACTTTGGCTATGATAGTTTAATATTACATGAATCAAAGAACAATGACAAGAATAAAAGCTCATAAGAACCCTAACTATTGTATTGCAATCAATGACATCATATCCTTTGTTGGTGCTATTTTTGATCCGACCTGGGTAAAAGCACAATGTGTGACCAACAAAACCCCAACTACTACCGACCATTTCGCCATCACTTGCGAAAGCAAGTGAAGTCTCACCTGAGGCACCGATAGGAGTTGCGAGAACGAGGTTTCTACAACAGTGAGGGGAAAGGAAATCCACAACAAGAAAACATTTTATTCTACCAAACCTCTAATTCAGACACTAAGCCTAGTAACATGTATCTAGAACATTTGCAACAACATCACTAAAGAGGAACCAAATTTAAAAGGGGGGTGTCTCATTTATGCAGACCACTAAAATCATTCCATACACACATTCATATATTCAAAAACAAATATAATTAACCATTATGAAATTGGGTTAGAAAACATAGGAAAATTGCAAGTATACATAACTCCAACCATATTTTATTATCACACAAAAGATAACCAATTATAACATATACAACCTTACCGCAATGTTCCTCCTCAACTCACCAACATAAATTCAAAATTACAAATATACATCAAAAGAAGAGTTAATTAAAAACTAAATGACTAACCAAAAACAAACCAACAATGAGCCAACCTCAATCCCTTTGGTTTCTACTGATTTATGCAATATTACATAAAGCAAGATACCATGCACAATGCCTAGGTATGCCACTACCATGGGTAGATATGCCATAGTTTCTATGCTAAACAAAATCAAAACACAAGATCGATGACACAATCACACTTAGCCATTCCTCCTTCACTTCTGTGCTGCTGCCGATTGCACGGTTCTCCATTATGTGTCTTTTCCTTTTGCACAATTTCTCTGTGTTTTGACAAAACTACATAATTCTCTAGTGCGCTATTTCTTGCTTCATCCTTCTGAATGCACTGCCAAAGTTTCATTATAATATATTCAATCTCACCAACCCAAAAATTATCTTAATAGTCCCCCAACACATTCTTGTGGCTCATCCTGAGCCATTCAATCAACTTTCACAAAGGGGATTTTCATCTTGACCATGTCTTTTATTGAATTAAGGGCTTTGCATAGAACTTCAAGTTTCAAATGCATATGAGAAAAATTGTCTTTGATATGAGAATATTCCTATAGTGACATATCATTAAAGGTTACCCATTTCTACATTTTAGTAATTATTGCATGAATATCCTATTTTAATATCCTATCTATCTCCATTAATTCACAGTTCTTTGCGTTGCGACACCTCCAACTAGTGTGCAAACTCCCACTGGCCAATTTTAAATTCCTTAAGTTCTTGGTACTACTACATATTTTGGACTATAACATCCTTCCTATCATCGAGAGAAAAAAGACTCAAATTGACAACAATTTTCTCTACTTTATCATCAACATTTTGGACCTGGCGAGTGAGATCCTTCAACTCTTGATTACGCAAAATGTTATTCCATCAGGTCATTCCTTCGACATATAAAGGTTCAAATTTATGATGTAGTTATTATATTTTCACAAAATAGGTAATATACTTCTTCACCTTAATACGACATTGCTTCTCCTCCAATGTTGTAAGAGGCCTCTATTGCACTCTTATCTCCTTGACTTGGGCTTTTATGGCTTGTCTAACTTAACAGATCTTCAACACTTGGCCTTATACTTGAGTTCCATCCTCCAAAAAATATGTCAAAATCTACTTATATATGATTTAAATGGTTGTGCGTAGTCCTATTTCCATGTCTATAACCATTTGATTTTCCTCAGCTAACTGTGCTTTCTCATGTTGCCATACTTCCTATGGTGTGCGTACTTTCAAAAAATCTAGAGTAATGACTATGGTGCGTGATTTTAAATCCATAGTAACATTATGCTGCAATTAATTTAAATTATCTAAATAAAATTGAGACAAAATAAAATTTATATGTGTCAAACCTTGTACTTGTTGTGACACTACGTCAACAGGGCACTCTATTTCTTTTGAAGGGAATTCAAGTGTTCGATGCTCTCTAGATGTAACACAAATATCTCCTGCGGATCCAAGGTACCGGAAGCACTCTAGGCCTTCATCTGTTTTACTGGCTCCGTAGTATATGGCTATACTGTTACCCCCTTACTAGCTTCTGGTAGCTTCCACAATTTTTCCATCTTGTCTAATGTGCATTTCTGATCCCATTAAACCTTCCCAAGAGATTTATTTTTCAGTTCATCCACCCTACTCAACGCTTCCTTTATTTTCTCATCAACCTGATTGAAAATGTGCTTGATATCATCTTCAAACATATACATCACCTAAATGACATGAGTCGCTTTACACTTTTTCCTCGCGTGAGATGTACCTTCCCCAACACTTGCTGTAGTAGTCCTCTTCACTCCTACACTTATTGGGGCTTAAAATTGTTCAAAATCTACTTCTGTAGATGGAGTTTCTGATTGTTTGGGCTCCTAACACTAGATTTACTCTATATAACCTGTAGGATATGCCGACACTCCATATTGTTGGCCTTGTTGTTCCTGCTACTCGTCTATAACAACCCTGGGTTAAAAATTCATGTAATAAAAGTTAATAAAGGCAAAATAAGATCACGGTCAAGGGAAACTTATTCCAAGCTAAATGTTGGGAAAAATATCCTAGTGGGCATCACTTGATGTGTTTATGGCTAAGCTAAATTAGAAAAGGCAATGTAAAAGGATTTGAAAAGGAAAAACTGTATTTTTAGCATTTATTTTATGAAAATAAAGGAAATTAGGAGAAAAGGAAGGTGAAAGGTCACAAGTTGCATGTGAGGAGTAAATTTAAGGAAAATTAAGGAAAAATGAAGAAATTAGAGGCATCAATAATAAAAAGACCTTAGAGCATCAATTGGTAGCCTTTTTCAATTCAGTTTTGGATTTAGTTTCAGAGAGGAGAAGAGAACCAAGAGGAGAAGGAAAGAAAGCAAGCAAAGGAAGGACAAGGAAGGATAAGGAAAGAAAAGGAAAGAAAGGATCAAGCAAGGAAAAGTTGGATCAAGTAGCTTCAACAGGAATACTTGTAGGTAAGAGGTTGCATGTATATTTTCCTAGATGGGTTTGACATGCATGGTATGTGCATGTTGGTATTTGGTTCTATTGTTGTCGGTGCAATGGATTTTTCCAGGTTTTGACAACAGTTTTAGACTTGCCTTACCTTTTTTGAATAGCCATGGTGTGATGGGATTATTTTTTCGTTGAGGTTTGGATTTTCGGAAGGTTTTGGATCCGGGTGAGGTGGTATCAGGAAAATCCCAAGGGTTGGGGGTGGAGATGGTTTTCTCCAGGAAGCCCTCAACAGGTGGGTAGAGACAGGAAAATTCCTCAAGGGATGGTGAAGGAATTATGAGGCATCCAAGCTCGGTTTGGTTTGGTGATGTCAACATCGATTTAGGTGAGATCACAGTATGGCGAGGGTGGAGGTGTTTTAACCTATGGATTACCTTGGTTGTTTTTGGATTGTTTTATCCCATGAGATCCCACATTCATGCTTGGAATAAGACATAAGGGTGACTGGATGAAAGAGAGAATTGTTTCAACCCAATATATAGTTGGGTGGTACGTGGAAGTCCCGAACATGGTTGGATTTTTCATATGTTTAATAAGAGCTAAGTTTATCTTGATTTTGATGAGTATATTTTTTTGTTATTATGTGGCTTTAATGTTTGTTCTATCAATTATTTATCTGGTTATATGCTGGTTATAAGCATGGTTTTATGATGGATCTTAGTCATGGCTGTATTCATGTTTTTATTTGCAACTGAATGAATAATGATGAAAAATAATGTGAGAAGGCATTGGTCCTTCTTGTTAAAACTTAGATAAGTTTCCAGATCCTTATGTTCAAATATGAATTCATGACCTGTAGGTCACATGTTTACCAAGTGTTTGATGGAATGCCAGTCCTAGTTGGGAGAGGTCAGGTCAAGTCCTGGTTTATAATATTTGTTTCTATGTAATTCATCATTTCTAGAAGTTTCATTGAGTTCCGAGCAGAGGCCTGAGTCCTAGCCCTAAGAAAGTGGCTCAGAATTCAGGGTTGCTAGCATAGATTAATTGACTATAAAATTCCACAGTCCCTGTTAGACAAGCCTTTGGGATCCACTTGAGGCCTATAGTCACTTGCATGCCTTGGAAAGTGAGTGGCTGAGGCTCTAGTTCAGTGAAAAATAGAGTCATCTCAGGGGTTGGACACCTGGAGGGGTTGGGTTGCTCCTGGAATTCCTGTAACACCTGAGGGAAGTCAGTAAGGTTTTAAGTTGTTGACTCCATTTCCTTAAGGTCATATAAGAGGTTGAGTCTTATCATAATGACCCTAAAATCATGTTTACCCGGGACAAGCCAGTGAAAGTGGGTAAATGTGGGAGGAGGTGGCTATAGGGTGGTATAGAGTGGGTTGCACTCTCTTTGGGTAAAGTATGATGTTTTCAAGGTTATGGTTGTCATGCACGGAGTCATGGTATACAATTAGCATGGTCATGCATGATGTTGCGATGTTGATATTTTATATGGATATTCTTATGATTATACATGTACATGCTAATGTGGACTGATATTGCATATGGGATAAGACTCCCTTGGACATCAATGAGGTGTGGATTTAATTTTGGTATCTATTTGTTTTATATGGCATGGTACTTATAGGAAGAAGATAATAAAATATGACGAGAAAAATGGTAGACTACAGTTCCTGTGACTCTCCCTATAGATCAGTTGGGCATCAAGGAGAAGAGTATTCTCTTAGTATAACAGATACATTGAGGATATTGAGGGAAGAGATCAAAATTTTCAAAGTAGACAATGACAGGTTGGTTGAGGCTCGAGAAATACTTGCAAGGGCTTAAAAGTTGCAGGTATAGGTCAATGCAATGATTCTTCAGAGCTTGTCAGAATTGTAGAAACATGGACAGTTAAGGATCATTCAAGAGCAGGAAGAGAAAACTAAAGGAGAATATGGTAGTAGATCTCTGCCTGGATATAGGATGGATAGAGGGGACACAGTTAGAGGTGTTAGATAACTGGATACACCTAACAAGATGACTGGTATGTATGAGCATCATTCTAGTTCCTCATGCAAGAGAAATCATCATAGTCATCACCGTCATCATCCTTATAGGAGGAGGAGTATTTTCTCGAGGATTTAAAGAAAGTGAAGCCTCCTACATTTGATGGAGAGATGAATAATTCAAAAGATGCATAGGCATGGTTTATTGGGAAGAAGAAATTCTTCGGATTGCATAGCTACTCAGAGAACATGAAATCCAAGATATCCACCTTCAGTATTAAAGGGAAAGAAAATATTTGGTGGGAATATGTGAATAATGTCAAGGAATTTGGGAAGAAGAATTTATTTGTGATGAGTTTTAGAGGCTCTTTAAGAAGAATTACTTATCATAGAGGTACTATGATGATACAAATAAGGATTTTTATGACATGCAGATGGGTTGTATGACATATGATGAGTATACTAGTAAGTTCTTGGAGTTGTTGAGGTATATTCCTTATCTCAGGGATGAGAAGGCTAAGATTTAGAGATTCATCAATGGATTTCCAACAACACATAGAGACCATATTGAGTTTGATGAGCCTATATCATTGGAGGAGGCAATATGGAAGTTGAAGCATTGTTATGAGCAGTCAAAGCACAAAGCTGAGCCTAAGCGCTATTTGAAAGGAAATGATAAAGTCAAAAGTAAATTACCACCAAAGCGGAGAAGAACTCAAGATGGAGATAAGAAAGAAAATGTGGTTCCTTACAAGAAATTCAATGCAGTGGAGAAGGGACATGGGTTGCAGCTTGGAGATCAAAAACTAGAGGTGATGGTAGAGGACCGTTGCAGTGTTGTATATGTGGCAAAGATCATCGTAAGAAGGATTATCCATTATACCGGGGAGGTATGCCTTAGATATATAATTATCAAGAGGCACAAAAAATTGGGGATGTTGGTCATAAAATTACTCGGATTTATGCAGACGTGGACAAAAAACAATCATATCATCAAGTATCCATTATTGATATGGAAGGTAATCTCTGTGGTCGAGTTGCTTATATTTTGATTGATTCTAGATCTAATTAAAGTTATGTTAATCCTGACCTGGCGGATAAGTGTGGCTTGAGAAAAGAAGTGCATGTAGAATCTTGCTTGGTGCAGTTGGATACATGTACTAAAAAGAGTTCATCATTGGGTAAGAGTTTGTGCATTTGAGTTGAATGGTATGCCTACAACAACACATTTGAATGTATTTCCATTGGGACCATATAGTGTGCTTTAGGGTATGGATTGGTTAAATATTCACAGGACCAAAGTAGATTTCTATAACAAGGCTATTGAGTGCTTGGATGATAATGGGGAAAATAAAACATTGTAGGGAAAGAAGAAGCCTACATTAGTTAGGATGGTCACAACTATGAAAGCTAAGCACAAATGTAGAAAGGCCTGTGCAATGTTTGTAGTTCATATTTCCAATGATAAGGGTAAGGATATTGAGGATGCAAGAATATTCAAGAGGTACCCTTTATTGCAACAGTTTCAGAATGTATTTTTTGTAGAAATTCCAGAGTTTACCCCTCATAGAGAAGTGGATATTCCTATTGAGTTGGTACGAGGGGAAGCACCAACATCAAAGGCAACTTACAGGATGAGCACTTGAGAGTTAGTAGAGTTGAAATTGCAGTTGAAGGAAATGCTTGATAAGGGATACATTAGGCTGAGTGTATCACCTTGTGGTGCACCAGTATTGTTTGCGAAGAAGAAGGATGGTACTCTTATATTGTGCATTGATTATAGGAAACTGAACAAGGTGACATTCAAGAAAAAGTACCCATTTCCAAGGATCGATGACTTGTTTGATCTGTTGGAGGGAGAAACAATGTTCTCGAAGAATGATTTGAGATCAATATACTATCAGGTACACATTAAAGAAGAGGACATCTACAAGACCGCTTTCAGGATCAGGTATGGGAATTATGAGTTTGTTGTAGTTCATTTTGGTTTAAAAATAATGTTCCAACTACTTTTATGTGCTTGTTTAATAGTGTGTTGCGTCCTAATCTTGAAAAATTTGTTATTGCATTCATTTATGACATATTGATATATTCTAAGAATGAGGAAGAGCATTCCGAAAATTTAGCACAAATGTTGAGATTGATAAGAGAGAATCAGTTGTATTCCAAGCTTAGCAAGTGCAGCTCCTTTTAGATAGAGGTACATTACTTGGGGCAGGTTGTTTCCAAGCAAGGCATAACAATAGATCCAAAAAAGATAAAAGATATCATGGAATTGGAAACTCATATAAATGGGGATGAAGTCAGATCATTCATGGGGCTAGTAGGTTACTACAAGAGGTTAATTAGGAACTTCTCATGCATCACATATCCTATTACATCGTTGCAGATAAAAGGTAACAAGTTTGAATGGACGGAGGAATGTGCAACCAATTTTGAACAATTGAAGAAATTGTTGACAAATGCTACTGTTCCTAAGATCGAAGATCCTTCTTGCAAGAGAGGGCTTGGTGGAGTTCTTATGCATGAGGGATAAGTGATATGCTATGACTCTAGGAAATTGAATGAGAACAAGAAGAACTATGTTACTCATGGTCTTCAGTTGGAAGCTATTATTCATGCATAGAAAATGTGGAGACATTATCTTCTTGGCATGAGGTTTGTATTGATGAATGATCACAATGGGTTGAGAAATTTGTTTGACTAACCAAATATGAATGCGAGGAAAGCTAGATGTTTGGATACCCTTAGTGACTTCGAATTTGATATCAGATACATCATGGGTAAGCATAACAGGGTTGCAGATTCTCTCAGCAAGAAAGTGTATTTGAACCATGTTGCAACAGTGAGCTCATATGGGACATATTTATAGGATTGGATCTTACAGGAAGGACAACAAGATGAAAGGTACAGGGAACTTATGCACAAGTTACAACATGGTACAAGTGATTAGGATGTGGAATATCGTCTTACAATAAATGGATAAGTGAGATTTAGGGACATGATTTATGTTCCGGATGACAGTGAACTAAACAAGATTATTCTGAGGGAGTTCCATGTTAAGCCATATTTAGGTCACCCAAGATATCAGAAGATGTTGAAAAAAGTAAAGAAGTTCTATTATCGACCAAAACTGCAGAAGGAAGTGGTAGAATTTGTGGTTAGGTGTTTGGAATGTCAGCAGGTTAAAGCAGAGTGTAAGCATCCATGTGGGTTGTTTCAAACTATTCCGTTTCAAGAATGGAAATGGGAGGTCATTTCCACTGACTTCATTAGAGGTCTTCCGAGGACATCAGGGCATCATGATTCTATCATGGTTGTGGTTGAAATGTTGAGCAAGGTAGCTCACTTCATTCCAACGAGGACTACTTATCCAATTAGTGAGGTAACACATTTTTTAATAATGGGGATCGCGATATTGCATGGTAATCCAAAGAAGATTGTGTTAGACAAGGATGCTAAGTTAACTTCCAAGTTTTGAAAGGAGCTGTTTGTAGGTTTTTGGAAAGAGTTGAACTTCATTAAAACTTATCGTCCATAGAAAAATGGACAGACAAAGAGGTTCAACATGATTCTGGAGGATATGCTGAGGATGTATGTCATGCATCAATAGAGGATATGGGAGGAGTACCTTCCATTGGTTGATTTTTCTTACAACAAATTTTATCAGGAGTCATTGAGGATGAGTCTAATTATGGCATTGCATGGGAGGAGTTGTAACACTCCCATTAGCTGGAGTGATCCACCGAACATGGTACTTATTGGAACATATGTTAGCAGACATGGAACATGAAATGCAAATTATAAAGAAGAATATAAAGGTAGCATAGGACAAGCATAAGAGTTATGAACACCAACACAGGGAATTTAAGGAGTTTCAGGTTTGGGAGCATGTGTATTTTTGCATCAAGCCCAAGAAGATCTCCTTGAGAGGATTGGACTAGTGGCCTACAGACTTGCACTGCCTCCAAAAGTGAAATTCCATGATGTTTTCCATGTTTCATTGCTTAAAATATATGTAAGGGATGTTAATCATGTCATTTATTGGTCTGTATTTCAGGTGGAACCAAAAGGAGAATTCCAGCTGGAACCTCAGTGCATATTGCAGTAGAAACAACTCATGCTACGAAACCGAGCAATCGAGCAAGTTAAGGTCCAATGGAAGCACTTTGGGCCTCATGAAACTACATGGGAGATGAATCATCAGATGCAAACTATGTATCCTTCATTGTTTTCTGGTGGAGGCAAATGAGTTTTTTGTATTTGTACATATTTTTGTCTGCTTTGTATTGTAAATACCGTAATGAGTTATGTTATAAAGCTCCAATAAGAGATATGGTTGTCATGTTTGTTATGATGGTTTTTCTTTGAGAAGGTGTATATTGTAAATACTGCAACAAGCTAAGTTATAAATATCCATAAGCAGAATGTTTTGTTTTTCAGTGGTTTTGCTGGTTGTAGGTGTCATAGAACAACGAGGATGGTGTTTGCCTAAGGGGGAGGGATCTGTAACAACCTTCGGTTAAAATTTCACGTAATAAAAGTTAATAAAGGAAAAATAAGACCACAATCAAGGGATGCTTATTCGAAGTTGAATGTTGGGAAAAATATCCTAGTGGGCACCACTTGATGTGTTTATGGTTAAGGGAAAATGGAAAAGGTAATGGCAAAGGCTTTGAAAAGGAAAAAAGGTATTTTTGGTATTTATTTTATGAAAATAAAGGAAATTAGGATAAAATGAATGTGAAAGGTCACAAGTTGGATATGAGGAGGAAATTGAAGGAAAATTAAGGAAAAATGAAGAAATTAGAGGAATCAGTAATAAAAAGACCTTAGAGCATCAGTTGGTAGCATTTTTTCAGTTCAGTTTTGGATTTGGTTTTAGAGAGGAGAAGAGAAACAAGAGGAGAATGAAAGCAAGCAAGAAAAGGAAGGACAAGTAAGGGCAAGGAAAGAAAAGGAAAGCAAGGATCAAGCAAGGAAAAGTTGGATGAAGCAACTTCAACAAAAATACTTGTAGATAATAGGTTGCATGTATGATTTCATAGTTGGTTTTGACATGCATGGTATGTGCATGTTGGTATTTTGTTCTTTGATGTCGATGGCATGGATTTGTTGGATTTTGACAATGGTTTTAGACTTACCTTGCCATTTGCGGATAACAATGGTGTGATGGGATTATTTCTTGGTTGATATTTGGATTGCTAGAAGGTTTTGGATCGGGGTGAGGTGGTCTCAATAAAATCCCAAGTGTTGGGGGCGGAGATGGTTTTCTTTGAGAAGCCTTCACCAGGTGGGTGGAGATAGGAAAATTCCTCAAGGGATGGTGAAGGAATTTTGAGGCATGAAAGCTCAGTTTGGTTTTGTGACCTCGACACTGGTTTAGGTGAGATCATGGTATGGTGAGGGTGGATGTGGTTTAACCTTTGGATTCCATTGGTTGTTTTTTGATTGGTTTATCCCATGAGATCCCACATTCATACTTGGAATATGGCACAAGGGTGATTGGCTGAAAGAGAGATTTGGTTCAGCCCAATATTTGGTCAGGTGGTACGTGGAAGTCCCAGAACTGGTTGGATTTTGTATATGTTTAATAAGAGATAAGTTTCTCTTTCTTTTGATGAGTAAATGTACTTGTTATTATGTGGCTTTAATGGTTTTTCTAATCCAGGTGGATATTGGTGGACACCCTCCTATTCCACCTAGACCTCCAGTTAGTTTCATCAGTTTCCTTGTTTATAGCATCATTTACTATTTTTAGCAGTTTTTTGGGTCATAAAATTCTGTAGCAGTTTTGACCCCATAAACGATGTTTTTTAAGGTCCACAATAAGTCCATTTCCATAGGAAAAGGCCTATGGTAAATCTTATAGTACTAGGAGAGATCTTCCTAACGAGGTATCGTACGTGCCAAATGAAGATAATATGACCAAGTTACGACCCCGGGAATTTGGCTGCGCAACTAACCTCAACGAGGCCCACAAACTCTTGGCGTTCCATCTCCTAGGGTTAGGGTTTTGGTTGTTTAGAGTTTTCTATTATTGTTCAATAATAAAAAGTCCCTTGAGCCTCATTGTAACACAATTTAGAGGCATGTAGCCACCGCATCGCTTCTTAGAGATAAGCTAACATCAACCGAGCTAGTTTATTTCCATTCTGTCTGTAAGCATATTTCAGTTCTTTGATATTAATGAAATGAAGTGTTATTTATACTACATATCTATATTATGGTTATATATGTATTCTACTGCGTTCGTTTTTAAGTTCAGATAATTGGTATCATAGCAGTATGCTCTTTTTATCATTTTCTTTGCATGTCCCAAACGAGGTCAGGGTATAAGGAGTTAGGGCTCGAACTAGTTTAAACTTTGCAAGACTAGCGTCGCAAACCCTGATGACCTCCCATGGTGGATGAAAAGAAAGATGAGGGAGGAGGAGATCCTTTCAAAATATTTCTCGAAGAATCCCTCGAGCGACATTGATGGAAAAATTTGCCCAGATCCTTTGGCAGATTCCCATGGGCGACGCATCTTCATCTGACAATCACTTTGGAGGCACCACTCCCTTCAAGGTACAAATCAATTTTCACATTTCCATATTTGACGTCCAGATAGATGCATATGCCAGAGATAAATGGTTAAATATGTTGGAAGGATATTTTTCAGTTCATGATTTTTCCAATAGGGAAAATATTACTTTTGCGCTCCTCAAAGCCACCCCCCATGTCAAGGTATGGTGGAAAACCTACTGTGAACAAAGGGACGAGACAAAAACCTCACTATTTTTAGGTGCACCCACTTGGAATTATTTCTAATATGCCATTAAGGAACAATATTACCTCCTGGGGAGCTATGAGGACAAGTACATACAATGGACTACGCTGCAACAATATAGGAATCAAGATTTGGATGAGTGTACAAATTTGTTCCATACCCTGTGCACAAAGTTGGGTATCAGATATTTGAAGAAAAAATTGGTGCTCAAGTACCATAGTTGTTTGCAAAAATACATTCAAGAGGAAATGGAGTTCCTCAACATCTCCTCACTTGGTGCAACATATGAATATGCTGCCAAGATCGAGTAGAAATTTAAACAGAAGAAGCAAGACTTTGGATCTGCGAATTCGAAGCAAGGGAAAGGTGCCCCAAAAATGCAAAACAAAGAATAAAGCCAAGGCGGGAATACACAAGAAAACCTGTTGAAGCTGCAAGTAAAGAAAAACACCACGAATAAAAAGAATGACACAAGAAAGTGGTGTGAGTTCCATAAGAGCCCCACTCACAACAAAAGTGAGTGTCAGGCCAAACAATCACTAGTGGTTGAGTTGAATGCTTCCAAATCAGATGCATGTTCCGACTCTAAGTCAGAAACTGACAAGGGGAATGAAAAATAGAATCATATTATTGATGCAGGTACCAGTGTCGTCGTTTCCACCACCAAGATCTAGAACGATGAGCCCGAAGATCCAGAAGAGGGGGAGTGCCTCTTCCATTCCAAAATGTGGGTGAAGGGTTATCTGCTATATTTCATTGTCGACAGTGGGAGCCAAAAGAACCTCATTTAAATAGAGGTCATGAAGTGGTTGGGCCTACAAACCAAAACACACCCGCATCTCTACACCTTTAGGAGGCTTCACTAAGGACGATATCTCAACGTCATCCAACAGTGCCGCCTTCCCTACAACATCAAGCCCTTCACAAATAAGGTACTATGTGATGTTTCTCCTCTTGAAGTTTGTGATGTATTACTAGGCCAACCATACTTATGGAAGCGACATGTTGTGTATGAGTCTAGGTCTCACACTATTATTATTGCTTTGGGAAATAATTTGTATGGGATATTGGAGGTAGCACTGCCTACCACCATCTCTTTGATCACTATGAAGAAGTGCAGTAAGATCATTTCCAAGACTGGAAAGTTTGTTTTCCTTATTCATCCTCAAGGAAAGAAGAAGATGGTGGCAAAAACCTCCAGAAAGGTCTCCCCCATGCAGAACCATCATATGGAAAAGGTCGTGGAGGAGCAAAAGGTCATCTTCACCTCACTTGTAGGGGTACCTCTACACTATCAGGTCAAGCACTCCATCGATCTGACCCCAGGAGCGCCGCTACCCAATGATCGATCTATTGACGCTTTGTTATGGAGAATTATGAAATCAAAAGGAAGATTTAGGAGATGTTGCAAAAATGGCACATTATTCCAAGTTCATCACCCGGTGGGAGCCCAATCGTGTTGGTACAAAATAAGTATGGAACCTGGAAACTCTATATAGACTATCGGGTCCTGATAAATATTACTGTCCGGAATAGATATCCAATCCCATGGATCGATTAACTTCTGGACCAGCTCAAGGGGCCCAAATATGTCAGCAATATTGACTTGAAGTCCTACTATCGCAAGGTACCAGTCGAACCATTCGATGTGTGGAAGACTGCCTTCAAATCCAAGGAGGGCCTTTTTGAATGGTTGGTCATGCATTTCGGGTTGACGAATACCTCTTTAACCTTCATGAGGCTGATGAAAAATATATTGCAACCCTTCAACAACTCATTCATGGTTGTCTACTTGGATGATATCCTGATATTCAACCAGAGTTGGGAAGAGCACCTGCACCATATTCGACAAGTCCTCCAAACCTTGTGGAAACACAAGTTGTGTGCCAATTTGGAGAAATTCACTTTTGGTATGACCCAAGTTCGATATCTAGGGTACATAATTGATGAGTGGGGTGTCCATGTGGATCTAGCGAAGATACACGTCATTCAAGATTGACCAACCCCAACCACTTTAACAAAGCTCCGCAACTTTCTGAGTCTTGCCAACTTCTACCGTAGGTTCGTGTTGTGATTCTCTCGTATCACTTGGCCTTTGATTCAAGTTACCAAGGGAGGAGCGAAAGAAAATTTATTTTGTTCTAAATCCAAACAAAAGGCATTTTCTGAGTTGAATCATCTCCTCTGCTCTGCATGAGTGCTCACATTGCAAGATATGCAACAACCGTTTGAGATTGAGACAAATGCCTCCGTCTATGCGATTGGTGCAGTTCTCACTCATTAGGGGCATATAGTGATATATCACAGTGAGAATCTTTCAGACACATTTCAAAATTATCCGACCTATGACAAGGAGATGTATTCCATTGTGTAGGTCTGTCGACGATGGAAGCATTACATTATGGGGAAGGAAACGATCATCCAGACAAACCACCGACCCTTGCAGCTCATACAAACACAAGGGAAGTTGCAGAATGATCACCATCTTAAATGGTCCCCATAACTGCAACAATTCCATTTGTACATTAAGTACAATAAGGGCAACACCAAAAATGTTGCAAAATACCTTAGTCGAGCACCAATCATGGTGATGGCCACTATGCTCGAACCTTGTGGGCCCAAGACTTTGGGGTGGCCGATGCTTTACAAGAGAAATCTAGAATTCAACAACACATACTAGACGTTCCTGGAAGGCAAGAAAGTTCCAAATTTTCATCTCTAAGATGCACTATTATACCACCTGGAACACCTCTATGTTCCTTCAAGAGAGTGTGACAAGATGATTTGGGAGGTGCACTACAGTCGGGTCGCTCGACATTTCTGGATAGAGAAAACAGTGGAAATACTGTAGAGGTATTTTTATTGACGAAACCTTTGAAAATATGTTGGGAAGTACATCAGATCCTGCAGTGCTTGCGCCATTTCCAAACCGACCATCAAGAAGCAATGCCTATATAATCCTCTGCCTACTTCTAATAGTCCTTGGGAATCCATCTCCATGGATTACATATCGAGCCTTCCTTCTACTTGGAATGAAAACGACTGTGATTTCATGTTCGTCGACAAATTCTCTAAGATGGCCATTCCGACAGCTTGCAAGAAGAGTATCACAATAGAAGCCATTGCTAAGATCTCCTTTGAACGAGTGTGGGTACACTTTGGGATCCCACAATCGATTACGTTAGATCGGGATAATAGGTTCTGTCATGTTAATGCGAGTAATATCTTTTCTGACCGATGTTTAGTTACGTATGCTGGTTCCTATGCTTGTATCTGTTCGTTTCTTCTGTGTGCAGGTGTTCATCCGCGGAGATCGCGGAAGGATTTTGATCTGCCAGGGCTGAAGGACGGGGACATATCTTCTTCAGATCTAGCGTTGGAATCCAGGTAGGCTCTTATCCCAAGTCTTTCATTCGTAACTAGGAGCTTGCGTCATAGCATTGTTTGTTTGTTGCTAGACCCCTGCTGGGCTAGTAGGGATCGCCTCTGTCCGCAGAGGGGATTTACCTCCTCAACATTGGTTGAGAGGAAAGTCCTAAAAGGAAAGAGTTTCAAATTTGTGAAGTTGCAAGCGATCAAAACAAGCTTTGGCTAAAAATATAGATATAACGCTGGTTTTTATTCCATTGGACTATGGAGTCACAATAGTGCTTTTAATTGTGCAACAATTCAAGAGTGATCCAAGGGGAAAGTCATCTATATCACAAGATATTTTGAGATAAAATGATGGAATGGAAACAATAAAGTGTTAGAGGGGTGGAAACTGATAATAATTTCAACAAGGATTTACAGTCAGTCCAAACAAGAAAAAGCCTTTAAGCAACTATTTAAAACCAACCAAAGGGCAGGGCTCACCATAAACCTCTTTGGACAAGCTTGTATTAAAGATAGCTCAAGAGACATACAATCCAGTAATCTACATAATTACCTTCAGAAAGGATAAAAAACACTTAAGAGAAACAAAATGCAACTTAAGATCAGATAAGGTACTTTTAAACCTAGTCTTCTTTCAGCAAACACTTAGGGAAACTTTCAGAATCTACCTTTGGAGCAAGAAGCTAGAAAACAGGGCTCACCATCACTTTTATAGTCCAACTTCAATAAGCAAACAATGGAAATCACATTCAAGAACAATTTTTAAAGAAAACAGTAGGACGAGGGAACGCCAGCATTCCTAACTACTTAGACTGTATTGAATCATTCCTAAATAAACAAATTGGAGGAAAACATTGAGATAAAGCTTATCAGTCAGAGAAGGGTACTGGTAAATAGTAATTCCTAACTCTATGCTTGCTATTCTTTATTAGAGAATAATGGACAATGTGGCATACATGAAAAGGGAAAACAAATAACAAAGAAAGAGGCACTTCACCAGTGACATAGACCAGGATCCCAAGAAACAACTTGTATATTGAAGTCAAACCAGTTACATCTTCAAGTCCAATGTTTCAGTTCAGCAATCATATTCACTTCTCAGCCTAACTTATTAGATCACAAACAGAGCTTCAAGAGCTAGTGAACACTATTTACAAGTAGAAGTCTCAAGCTCAAGTATATTTCAAAGTTCAACAACCAACAATTTCTCATCTTCTACAGAGGTATTTATAGAAGAATGAGGAGGTGAGATCTGATAAAAGATCTTCTGGGTCAATTAATACAGACTAATGACTTCTCGGCCTTTGAGGGGCTCAATGAATAAGTTTACAGATGTTTATCTGTATTAATTGATTTACACTTAAGATTAAGC